>OX421460.1:42996193-43669557 GCA_949126895.1 Eilema caniola | reverse complement strand
TATGAGTCAAGCAATGGAGATGGTGGTGAGCTAACTCACTTTTTATTGTATGATCACATTATATTAAAGTATTATTTAACAATGTTTATATTCATAAGATAGCTATTTTTCGCGAATTGTGTGCCACCTATAAATATTGTACTAATATGTTTATTTAAACGTTTCAAATGCTATGCTATGATTTTGTATATTGTTAGAAAAAAGACCATCAATGGTCTTCAGAGATTGCCAGGGAGGATTATAATGTGGTTAACTGTTTTCAAATTCGTTTGTATTTCAACTTAAAAAGTAGTCCCTTACAATCTGAGATCTTGTAGTTTCTCAATATTCAACTTTAGTAGACTATTAAATAGATGAAAAATTGGCTAACGTAACCCTAAAGCTCTCCCTTTGCCAAAAATATTATCTATTATATTGGCAGTTACAAGAGTTAGCTGAATAATTTGAAAGCGTAATAAAATTTATGGAGTAATTTTCTATATAATTGGCACACTTTTTATGGGTGCGATGCGATATGGGTTTGTACAAACTATATATTCCTATGATAGTTAACTAACTCCATCAAGCGCTCGATGAAGTACCGAGGGCGCAAAATCGATGGAAAGTAGAACTTTGAATATAATTGCCGGAGTATAGCTTTTAACCTCAATTAAGTGGTAGTGTGTCTCTCGCAACTGCTGCCTATTTGAGGAGACCTAAGCCTTATTATAGAGATGCTACTTCGGACTCGTGTGGTTAAATTCCTGACCTTTAATATGGCTCCAAACCTAACTACGAAACCTAAATTCACAAGGAAAAACTAATTCTACACGTAATAATTCTAACATGACAATAAGTTAAGGACAATAATGAAGTGTTACCACTCATTAAGTTGATTATGTTCTTCAGAATTCATATACATTCAGGCCCTTAAAATTATTTCTCGTGTTAGTGGAAAATAAAAAAGAGTGACGTGACAGTTTTTGCTAACTTTAACGATCATTCTGCGGTTGTCGTTAAATCAAGGGAGCTTTCGTGCCATGAATATGCAAATGTAACATTCGTGCTGACGATTATTACTGAATTGCCGTCACAGATACAAGCTGTAGTGGCATTTTTTATTCAACCTGTTGACTTTTACTTGTACTACGTTAAAGTAAATTAAACAATATTAGAGTTCATAAATCGATATAAGTTTGAGGATTTTTTTTTCGAAATAATAATACCGTTGGCTATTATTAACTCTATTGAAAACACGTATTTCCAGATTACAAAGATCGATTAGTAAAGTCTTATTCCTAGTGTTAGTTAATAAACACTATAGCTATAAAAAAAATGTCTGTCTCTCTCGCTCTTAGGCGGGCTAACCATGCCCGAGTGGAAGGGACGCGTGCCTCTCACTCGCTCTCATTGTGAGCGCATAACGTGAGCGGAGCGTAACGCAGTTTCTTGAAGTGTCACTCGGCAAACCAATTTATAAGACGTTGTCACGTCAAAAAGTCTAATTTCTATACCTACTTTACTAAGAATAACTGTGTAGAAGACATAATGTGGGACTCGTTTGACGTTAAAATGATTTTTGATGGTAAACATTTCTGAAGTGTAAAGTAATTTAGAAATGTTTATATACTTCAAAAAAACATTGCCATTCTAAAAATGTACCTTTGTAGATATATTTTTGCGTGAATGTAAAGGGTGAAACTAAATTATTAACAAAGTACAGGCTTCAGAAACATTGACACAATAAAAATATTTGT
This sequence comes from Eilema caniola, assembly GCA_949126895.1. Classification (NCBI taxonomy): domain Eukaryota; kingdom Metazoa; phylum Arthropoda; class Insecta; order Lepidoptera; family Erebidae; genus Eilema; species Eilema caniola. The sequence goes on along the minus strand of OX421460.1, from coordinate 43,667,821 downwards.
GGAAGGCTGGAGTACCGAAGTGTTACTACTTTTTTATTTATTTCACAGCTACAAAATCTGGAGGTTCTTTTGTATATTTGATATTCTACACTATTGTTTAACGTGTATAATAATATATTGTAGTATGGTGAAGGATGTAGTGACCAAGATTAGCGAGCGGGAAGGAACTTTTAGGCAAATCTTAAACACAAGTTCTGTAAGACATATTGGTAATACACTTGTACTTTTCCACGATTATTTACTATGAACCTGAGCGGTTTTGCCTTACGGCATTATCAAGGGTTTACATTGATGTTTATAAACATTCATGGTCAGGTTCATAATAAATATCGTGGAATAGTACAAGCGTGTTATCAACATTTGTAACAATAAGTTTCACCAATTGTGATCCTTATAAATAGATAGTCACAAGTTCTGTAAGCTCATTATTTTTCAAAAAATATCATAAATATTAATTTTTAAACTCTACAATATTCTACACAACGCTATATAAACCCATAGTAAGCATAGCTTAGCTAAATAGGTTGTGGTATGGAATCTAGAATGCGAATAAACATACTTAGATACTTTTATTATACATAGAAACACCCAGACTAATACAAATTTACATATTCATGCATACAAATGTTTGCACTGAGCGGAAATCGAACTCGCGCCTCCTGCGCAGCAATCGAACGTTCTACCGTTATACCACAGAGGCCGTCAATTAATTTTGGTTTTTTTAATCGTACGTAATATTTTTATTTTTAATCAGATTTCTTTATTTAATTAACTCTCGACCCTGAGTATATCTCGGTGGATAAAATATCCACAAAACGAAGAAGACAATTTTATCAAAAAGTAGGTAATTGTGATTATTTTTGCTATAAACTCGTTGTGCCATTGGTGAAGTAATGTAAACAGGAGGTAAATAAAATATAAGCAACTCTTAACAATGTAGTTTAGTAATAGAGCACCTGATGTGAGGGAAGTCGTAGCCGAAGGCAAATAATTAAAAGGCCCAATTAAAAAATATATTTAACAAATGTAATAGTCTGATAATTTGACTGAAAAGCCGAACCTAACTGAGTTGGTTAGAGGCTCGGAGAATAATGACGATTAAGACTGAAATTCACGTGTCATCGACTTCAAACAACCAGGGACAAAACTAATTGTTATCAATTATATCCGTGACGTATGTAGATTAACTATTATGGCAGGTAATAACAATTAGTCGATTAAATTAATTGTAGCCTGAACGTATAATTTAATGGATTAGCTACCTAAAGATTGGTTACCTATTGCTGTGAGATATAAATATAACAATATCAAGCGATGATTCTTAGTAATAATTATTTATGGCTAAGAGAGTTGCCTGTAAAACAAACTGAAAAACAAACACTTTAGGTTACATGGGCAACCAAGTTAGATATGGATGTGCTAAGGCAAATAAATATGACAGTCAGCTTCAGATAAGTAGTGATTTGATGAACCACACATTTTATGTACTTCAAATTATCCCCAAATTGCTTTGTGCTAACATTAAAATCTCTAACAGTATATATATTTCTAAAGCTATTATAAAGAGACATAGATAGTCTCTGAATAAGCACTTGCAAACAGTATAACGTGAAGATAAATTATAACCATACTTGTATTTTTGTAAGAGAAGAAGAATAATGTTACGTAAGTTCCAGAATATTAAAAGTGGAATAAGCGGTCTTAGTACTAATTTCTCTCTATCAACAAAACAGTACATATACTCTACGTTTATCTGGAGATGTTAACATGGCCAAGGACTTGAGTAACTCCATGAAGTATTTAGGTAAAAGCGAATGGCAGAGCTCCGTATGTTGCGAATTAAATATACACGAAATCTGTTAACTTCATATTCTCGAGATGAAAAGCTTGCAAAATTCATTACACGTCTCCCCTGCGTTTCTTTGTTTCTGTATAGTTTAAAACAATAAGATCTTAGGGTTTCTTTCAACGTTATCAATTATGAATTATAAAATTCTACGTTTACGTTTCCATTTGTCGGAGGTAAATAATTCTGAGCTGTAAATGATATAGTAGTAGGTATATCTATAAAAATACATTTTAAATTTAACAAAACAAGTATATGACTTGACAAATGAATATGATTCACCGTAAGTTTGTATTTTCTATGTTATGCAACTGTCTGCCGTGTTCTCCTTAAACTCAGTTCATAAGTCTTGAACGATCAAAGATTTTACTGTTATATTTCTCCATAAAACCTTCGGATGAGATTGGAAAAGTTCTTTAATTAAATTGAATTCTTTCTTTTATATCACCTGATAACACTATACATAACAGTAGATAACGCTATTGCCAAACGCGCATAGAAAGATAAACAAACCAGTAAACATCCTAATAGTTCCTATTAACCACTATAAGCGGTAATAAAAATATTCTCTATCTCCGTGTCTAGTAGACACACAGCAGTCACGCGATCCGCCTAAACGTTACCATTGTGTCCTAATTTCGATGAACTGTAACTTATTTCTGATAGATAGAATAGGTATTTTACATATCATAAATTGCCCATTACGGTATTTGCGAGTTTGGTCGCCAATGTAGTGCGATTGTGAAAAATATAAGCACAACACAAAATTATAGACTATCATCGCAAGGATGTCACGAGACAACCACACCTTCGGCCTAGCACAACGACACACAGACGGCGTGCGGTTTAGTCGGTTCGAGTCCGACATAACCTCTATGTCGGACTAGAACCGATTACGGTACCCATTTTACGTGCGGGAAATCCCCACCGGTACCCCCCCCCCCCCCCTCATCGCAAGGAATGCAACTTATCGCATAGAATGTAACTACGAGTTATTAAACTTTTTAAGTTTTGTAGCTTCCCAATCAGCATCCAATAGGACTGGCCGATGAATTTACGGTGCTTGACTTATTTTACACCAATATGCATCGACTCATATTCTATTATATATTATTTACGTCAAATATTTTGCCAAATACAACAAACGACCGATAGCAAATACAAATAGCCCTGTGAAGTGCCACCATTGCACCAATATGCATTGACTAGGAAACAGTACATATGTCTATAGAACTAATAAACATTGTATTAGTAAGTAGTAGGTCGAAGCGCTGGATGCCATAATTACCATGTGAACAGATTTCAGCTGCAATTTTCAATAGGATGGAATTGTAAAATCAGCATAGTAGCTCAAATTTTGGTACATAATTTCGTCTTGTACCCTGTCTTACAACGACTGGATTTTCTAAAATGAAAATGTTTTTAACTGAACTGACTTTTCACTTTATTTTGATGACAATTATATATTATATTCTGCTAGCACCTCTGCCTACCCCTTCAGGGATATAGGCGTGAATTTATATAGTGTATGTATGTAATGTATTATATTCGTTTCAGTAAAATGTGCCAACGCAGATATAGTTGAATTTAACGCATTTATGGTGATTGGTGGATTTCAGCCTCATTTGCTTTTAGTAATTGAATGCAGCAACATGAAAATAACTAAAGTAATAAACACACACTTGCTGCAGTTTCATGCCATTCGATAGGCCCTTAAAATGTTGGTTTTGAGTTAATAATTCCACTCGTGTGTTTTCTGGCACAGGTTCCGGGTCACTACACATTTCTGACATACCTACACTGTAAAGAAATTAATTCAATTTAAATACGAGTACAAATATAATATGTTCCAAGTGACGTGAAAGTAGAAGGTGTACGTCGTGAAATCTGACAGGTGACGTCAGACGCGCCACAATGGGTATGCCATCTTTATCGCTAAGAGGGAAATAAATGAGACGACTTTTTTCTGCTTTACGAGCGAGTCACTCTGAATTTTCTGTTTTGTTTCGTTCTAGTACAAAAATATGTTTCTATATTTTTAAGGGCGCTGCCTAAATGAAATGTTATTTTTTACTTTCTTTAATATAACCGCATAAAATTTTAAGATACTGCTTAAGGCTTTCTTCATCATTTTGCTGGTAGAATTAGTGAGAAAAAGAAAATTGCCTGAAATAGTCCCCAAGCGTACGCAGAAGAAACTAGTGATTGCCTACTATCTAAAAAGTTTAGGGCCTATATTTATTAATTGAATAGATAAAAAAAAAGTTATCAAATGAATGTACTTATTATAAATATAGAATAATTAATAATACTATATCTATGGTACTTATAGTTTACCTATTGCCTCAATTTTTGTGTTAGGTGAATAAAAGCGGTACCAGTATGTGCCTTGGTTCGTTTGTGACATCCGTGTCCAATGATTTGAATTTATCGTGGTATAACACGAAGGGGTTTCATTTTAAACGTCTCTCGTCTTATTCTTTGTTGAACAATAGTTATACGTTAAAAGATTTCGAGTTAGCGTGGAGGCGAATCATTTTGTTTAGACACGAGATTGTGGGCGGGCATAAAGTTTTATTTATTCTTTCATAGTATATTTACCGTTATGAAACCTTTTGTGCTTTGCAGAAGCATGAAACTGCCATGGACACTTTATTTGTCTTTTTGTGAAATATCGGTACGGTTAATTAAATATAGTGTACTAGCTGTTGGTCGCAGCTCCGCCCGCGTAGATGTCGGTTATCGCTTAGTGTTGAGCCGACGCTATTAAGCAATAAACTCGCCTTACTACTCAACTTTGTTCTCGACTACTTACTCACCTCTGTTCTCGACTTTCTACTCGCTTCTATATTCGACTCCCTACTCGCCTTTCTAATCGCTTCTATACTTGAATCGATACCTGACTCTCTACTCGCTTCTCTACTCCTCTCTCTACTCAACTCTGTACTATCCTCTATACTCGCCTCTCTATTGGCCCATCTACTCGATTTTCTTTTTGCCTCTCTACTTGACTCTCTCCACTCGCTTCTCTACTCGCCTCCTCACTCGCCCATCTACTTGCCTCTCTACTCGCCTCACTACTCAAATCTCTAATCAATTTTCTATTCGATCTCTACTCGCCTCTACATTCATCTCTAAACTCGCCCCTCTACTCGAATCTCTATTGGACCCTATTTGATTCTATACTCGCCTCTCCAATGGCTTCTCTAGTCGCATATCTACTCGCCCCTGTTCTCAACTGGACTCGACTTTATATTTGACCTCTACAAGCCTATCCACTCGCCCCTATATTTGGTTCGTTAATCGACTATGTCCGTTCCCAAGCTCTCATCCACCTCAGTAATAAATTTCATATGGATATCTTCGAAAATAACAAACTTTGATACTAACTTTCATTCCATATTAACCCTCCTCCCTTTAACCCCTTTTTACGCTATAAAAGGTAGCCATATTCGTTCCCAAGCTCTAATCCATCTCTGTACCAAATATCATCAAGATATCTTTAAAATGATAAAATTTCATCCCTTAGCTCTATTCCTCCCCGCCTCTACCCCCTTTTTCGCGATAAAAGGTAGCCTATGTCCGTTCCCAAGCTTTAATCCATCTCGGACCAAATTTCATCAGGATATCTTCAAAAATGTCAAACTTTCATACAAACCTTCATCCCCTATTTCCCCCTCACGCCTTTAACCCCGTTTCTTGCGATGAAAGTTAACCAATGTCCGTTCTCAAGCTCTAATCCATCTCTGTAAAAAATTCATCAAGAGCGGTTCAGTCGGATACGCGGATGCGCGATCAGCTTTCAACTTGTGCGCGCTCAACTTCTCTGCCATTTTAAGCAAATTATACCAATTTTTTATTGAGATTAGATAAAGTAGTGTATAAAACTGCACATAATTTGTTTGCTCACACTCGTATTTTTAAGAACCCTTATTATGTAACTGTTTCATAAACTATGGCTATATAAAATAGATAAGGAAAATTCTTCACGACATCATATAAACTTTTATCTTTATAATATAGTTGATATTTCGGTATTTATATAATAGCATTTAATGTTACCTACTGTTAAATAATTTAGCTTACTAGTACTTTTGGATGAAACAGAGAGATGAAATAGATGATACATCCAAACAATTATAAATTTGAGATCTAAATGAAGAAGTTAAAACTCTCCGTTCTATATATCACAAATATACGTAGCGGTCGCTACGGTCGAGGTCATTAGTCGTGGTATGAAATCGTGATCTTGCATTTTTTAACCCCGTGCAGAGTAATTAAAATGGTAAGGAAAATTACGGCATCGAAAACAAAATCCTAAAAGTCTATTATTGTTATTATATATTATTGTTATTATATATTATTGTTATTATATATATTATTGTTATATTATTATTAACTGTTTATTAGGTTTGGTTAGTTTAGGTTACAAAACTCACAAAATGATAAACAAATTCTTCCTTAAAGAAAAAATGATATTTTTATGAGAGTCCATAATCTGCCAATAATACGATTGTTTTCTGGTAACATTAGCCACTGTTTATACCAACTTACAGTAGGCAAGATGAATCGCCTCGGGTCCACCTCGCACCGCTTCGGTTGCTTTAATGGAAGGACGCAGATGTTTTTCGACTTACATAGTCTATATTGCGCTACTTAATATACTAAGTATAAGTGCCCTGACAAATTTCCAACTTTTTTGTACTAAAGTAAAGTAGTTAATTAATAGTCGCTTTTGCAAGTTTTTTTCTATGATTATTATCTATCACTGGGGCAACGGGTCTGAGAATTACAAATTTTAACTGAATCAGATCAGGACAAAATGCCACCGCTGCCTTAACTATATTATCTTTTCGTATTTCAAAATACCACTACTTCTGTATTTTAAAAATATAAACAAAATAAAATGACTAATGAAGGTTTGATGTTCTCTTTTGTGAGTACAAAGTGCTCTCCGAAGTCCCATCGGCTCGTGCTCGACGGTCGATGGGACTTCGGAGAGCACTCACGAAGTCTGCGCCACAAGTTGGTGACCACGGCGAACGCCTTGGGTCGGCCGTTACCAAAATTGAGGGGCCCGGAGGACTCCTGCAGGAGACTCTATGCGGTTGTCGTGCTGCCCATGGCCCTATACGAGTGCACCGTGTAGGCGGACACCCTGGAGGCCAGATTCCTGCCTCTGTTCCGTACTGGGCAGAGGACGATGGCCGCCAGGGCTATCAGGGGGTACCGTACGATATCCTTCAAAGCGGCGAGCCTCCTGACCGGATCCTGGAAGCGAGGACCCTTTCGGCACTGTATCAGTTCCGAAAGAAGGCGCGTGCGCGGGGATTCGATCCCGAGCCCGAAGATTCGGGCCGAGAAATCCCGGCTCCACAGGGGCATGGTGGCCGAGTGGGAGTGACGACTTGAGCAACCACGCGCAGGGCACGCCGTGATTGCGGCGGTAAGACCTATCATGGGGGAGTGGCTAGGGAAGCCACACGGTAGCCTCTCGTACCGTCAGACGCAGATCATCACCGAACACGGTAACTTCGGGCGGTATCTGCATCTGATGGGCATAGAGCCAACGCCAGAGTAGCGAAACAACTATAAAAAATCATCATGGGTGATCAGATCACATCATATCATATTTACTCCGTGAATTTAGAGAAAGCACAACCCCTTTATAGATATCAAGTGGTGCCACAGTCAGAACAACTGGTTGATTTTTAAATAAGTTTTCTTACACTGTGATCGGAATGCAGGCACGTTTGTATTTTAAATATTATTTAAGTATATATTACATTTAGAAGTAAAGTTTATTAATTTTCAGCTCAGCATAATTTTGGATGTAATAGACTGTGGGCGATACTCTTCAAGGTTTATCTCTTTCAGAATCAATGGAGCGGATATACTGGTTTTATGTTTTTACATTGACATATTTTCGTTGTAAGAATGCCGAACGGAGCTGATATTCATCGGGATCCATACTAGTTGTTCGCGGGAGTCTGAGCTCCGTAACAAATTTCCTTTGTATGCTTGTCCTTCCAAGCATAACGAGTAAAAAGTAGAATGAAATACATCCTTCGTATACTAAAATGTTATTCTATACTTATATACGTTGTTTCCTTATTCTCATTCCGCTGAGATTTCTTTCATGTCCTCCGCCAATACTGGCGATAGCATTGTTAGAATACATCTAAGCAATGTAACTGCGCTTATGTCATTGTATTGTGCTGAATTAGAATAAATGTAGTGTACCCGCCTCAAGATCAGATATTCAAACTTATTGTTGAGTTATCTAGAATTTTTACAATATATTGATGAAATATAAAGACTGTTGTTTTTAATCTACGTAATTAGAATATCAAAGATCATTTTGTTGATAGATATTAACTTTTCAATTGCCGAAGACTTCAAAGAGAACCAAAATAAACTATTACATTGGTTCACATTAAATGTACGGTGAAAAAGGCAAACGGCGCGGGAAGAATTGCTTTTTACGGATCGGCTAACATTTCGCGGTTCCTCGAGGGGCGCAGGTACGTGACGGAGGGAGTGACGCAGTGCCAGAACGGAGGGAAGAAGAGGCTTCGCAGAAATGAATTGTTTTCGGTTTACCGTAAGGTTACATTACATTATTGCGTACCTTTGTGGCTTTTTAAGTGTGTTTATAGGATTGGATTCCAAACCAGTTGTAGTACACCGTGTGGAAAAAAACGTTACGTATGTCTGGAGGCACACACAACTTAATTCAATTTGCATATGTTCACAACTGGTTATAATTTGTCACGCGTTAATGAGTATTTAAGGTTATCCGCTTCAGCCGCGTACGAAACGCGTGGAATAGGAAAACCGCCCTGCCGGCCGGCCGGTAAGGTGGTTATTTCCGATTTGGTGGTGGTCCTTTAAAGCAGATAGTAGATCCCCTTGCACCATGGCTGATCCTGGGTCATTTCTTGTGTTGATATGGTGATGGCATCTTGGATTACCACACCCGAGCTTGGCTTCCCATAACCATGACGGGCCAATATTTTCCAGAAAAATGGGAGTGCGAATTGCACCGGCGCCCTAGCCGACTTCTAATAAGGTGACAGGCGACGTCACGTGTCACCTCCTCTCATGGAGTACAAAGGTTGTTGAGGCGACTTCCAACTCTTCCGCTGGGCCACACGCCCGCCATTTCCGGACCTGCTCTGCCTCCTTATCGAGTAGTGGCAGCGCATGTGGTCGCACTTCGCAACATAGCTGTACAAAAGCATTGTGTCTAAATCGCCGTTGAAAAATATTTGAAGTGACGTACAGCACCAATTTCGTTCACCTGCGTCGGATGCCGTGGTCGACACAATAATTTAATTTCGCTCGTTATACGAACAAATTATTCGAAAAAGTGGAGGGAAACTCATAAAGCTATTACATAGCTTGGAAACGCCTGACGCTGCGTTCACAGATACGAGCTCAAAATTAATTTCTGAAACCGTTTTATAGTATAAAGTTTTCTAAATTGCTTGAGCCCTTACATCTAGCAAAAATATTAATTAAGCGCGACTTATGCGACGACTACAATGTTGCAATATAAAATTATATCCTGAAGAAAAAAATCAACAACAAAAGTAATAATATTGCAAATTTACCTACATTTTAAAAGAGACTGCACTTTTGCTTTGTCAGTTGACATACAATATTAATTCAGAAATGGCTTTCATAAATATGACAAGTGATTAAATGATTTAATAACAGAAAGAAATGAGAGGCCCTCTTAAGAATGCGGACGGGAGTGCTCAATTTATTGTCACTTAAGGAAAATAATGTAATCCCGCTCAGAGTCAATAACAATAATTGTAAGAAGAGGGCATTCCGCTTTTTGCTATTCTTGATCCACTTTGAATAAATGGCGCAAATATAATCAGTTCCATAAGTATTAAATATGTTTTGAACTAATCAGTCTGTTGCAGATTAAACTTGGATATTCTGGTTAAAAACATGGAGTACTTAGAGCAGCTAATGTATATGTTGCAGTCAACTAGTTTAATCAGCCGTTCGATTAACTGCCCAGTCTTTTTACTAAACAGCGCCGTTCAATTACTTAACCGCCTGAATGCTATTCGGCCGTAGCATTTGTTACGCACTTAATAAGCTGGCTGGCTAATGCTAAGGCCATTCATACGATTGGGCACCACCCAGAAATAAAACAAAGTTGGTGTTAGGTTTATTGAGAAAAGCAGAGCAATCCAACTTGGATAGATTTAGTTAGAGGGCTAAGTTAGGTTAGTGTGACTCACTTATCAACAGCGATGGGAGATCGCATAGTAGTCGCTTGAGATAAGCCGACATACCGATCAAAACACTCGGCCAGTTGTATCATAATTTAAACCCTAGCTCAAATAAGTGTAGGTAGAAGCTGTGATATGTAAATAAAAAGTGGAATAGGTTGGTTGGAGGTATCGAAATACCTTAAGAATCGTTCTTAATTTTTGCACTTCAAACACAGTGACGTTATATTCCTTTGAAGGTTGAGTAGGGTGGTGTGTCTACGTCAGACAGCACGTGTAACTTCGTAATAAGTATATGTTGCGTAAAGACTTTATATTTTTGATATGTCTTCTGAAAACTATCGAGACAATAAAGTTATAAGTAGGTACATAAATTAAGTAATTGATTTCAATATAAAGATCGTTTGTATATGTACGTAGGTACATAATAATCATACCTCATTTAGGACCCGATTTATTATATTATACCTATGTAGGATTACAAAGAATATAGTAGGTACCAAGGTTTGGTCTAAGATGCTTATCACAAACTTTTAAAGCTTATGCGACAGCTATTATAATGCCATTAGGTTCACGCGGCGCTTAGCTTTAATACTGCCATAAATTACGTCTAGCCTACCCTCGGACACGATGTTTAGTAATAAGACTTTAACAAACATTTTCGATTCAATGCATGTTTTTGCGGAAACTGCCAGGCTACGAGGTAACAAATGTATGGCAATGGCGCCCCCGCCAGGTCCCAGTAAGAGCAGTAGAAGTAAGTCATCGTAGAAGGTGACAAGCGTGCTAATGGTCTCAGGGCCAAGGATGCCCAAGACTGTGCACAGTGGAGAAATAAAAGCCGGAAAGGCGAACCCCGGACTCTGAGGCGAAGGCCTCGGTTGCAGCTGATATTAACGTAAGAACGAAGATAAGAATCATTCGTTACTTTCAATCGCGTTAACCTATAGATGTCCTATGCGGGCGGAAAAGCGGACAACAGCCAGCTAGTACTTAAACTCACCTTAACTCATGACCGTCGTAGGTAGGTACATAAAAACAGTCTGGACGTGCGTATTTTAAGTCGGAGAGCCGCTTACTCACTTCGCTAGCCTATTGCGGATAGACTTTTTAAAGTTTTATTCAGGATTCCTCAGAATGTTTTATTTTACACTAGCTGACCCGGCTTTCCGCCCGCGTGGCGTCAGATCCTGTTCTCGCTGCACCCTCTACTATTTTAAACATGTATTATACATATAAACCTTCCTCTTGAATCACTCTATCTATTAAAAAAAACCGCATCTAAATCCGTTGCGTAGTTTTAAAGATTTAAGCATACAAAGGGATATAGGGACAGAGAAAGCTACTTTGTTTTATACTATGTAGTGAAGGCAAATGTGCGTGACGAGAGATTCAATTTTAAGCGTTCGGTAGACTGAAAGAACTTAGTTTTTATTGCTGTCACATTAAATTAGGTTAATTGGTCTGGCGGTAAGGCCAATATAGAAATTTTAACGGTTACAGTGCAATAATAATAATCATCTAGCTGTATAATGCAACTTAAAGCCGGGTTACAGTGCGAAGTCCGTACTCGGCGCCCTACTAATATAAAATCCGCGTTTTTTTTATGTTTTTGGGAATAATATCTGCGTGATAAAATGAAACGTTACCAATCCCTAGATATTTTATGCCCTATTTTTTAAAACAAACTTCAACATTATTTGACAATGGCGTCTTAGTGTAAAATGTGTTTGAAATAGCCTTTTGGAGCATTTTAGAGCCATTTTTGAAACTAATTTCTATCAAGGTAAATATTATGAATCGTGTTTCTTTCTTAACACGTCCCTAGACGTTATAGCCTTTTTTATAAATATTCTTTTTTTGGCGCAGTTTGGTTTATGACTTGATATAAATATGTTTAAAAATGTAAAAAATTACTGCAAGTCTGCCTTAACATACAACTTGGCAACTTGTAATTAAAATGTATCATACTTTCAAGCACTGTATTAAAAATGACTGTGCCCGGAGGTTATACATATGGTAGGTAAATTAACTCTGTATACTAAATAACGCTCTCAGAAAGCTGAACGTTGTACAGAACTTTCATTATTCTGTGTTCCTATATTTTCGAATGAAATGTAAATAAATTAGTAGGCGTAGGAATGGGCAAACGGTGGAATTAACGCAAAACAAAATTAAATTTTTACGGCACCCGACCTGACCTAGTAACAATAATTATTATCCAACGTGAGTAATACATATTTCTCTCGGTGAGAACGCTATTTTTAAAAAATGTGTTGTATATTTATTACCTTCTCATATGTTTTCGTCATCCATATACGGAGTTTAAAATCAGAAAAGCTAGAAAAATAATAAACTTGGTCTCTTGTAAATAGAAAATATGTACACTCGACAAAATTTATAGTATCCCACCTTTACATACAACTTTATAAGGGTGGGATACTATCGATTTTGTCGACTGTACATACATCTGGTTCTGTTTTAGATATGCAGATGCCGGATGCAGTCAATCTTCAGTTCAAAACAGTCGATTTGAACAGTAATGCTGCACCTATACAGATATTGCACACGCAATCTAAACAAGCCTAATAAGTTACCTAATACCTAATAGGCAGGTACACAAATTTGATCCGATTAACATTTAATGAGGTAGAAATACATAATTTAGTAGGCATGTACAACTTATCAGTAATATGACATGAAATGAACAAAGCATGTTTTGTGAAATACTAATCAGCAGAGCATGTTAGTTGTACGACATAAGAGCGTGGCTTGTACGCCGCAGGGTGATCGAAGGAACTTCGAATCCTACCCTAATTAAGGTTTTACTTACCATTAGATACTTATTTAGTTGAATATTCATAATATTAGGAGCAATTTATTTCTTTGATGATTTTATACTCTGGCGACGTTTAATAACTCTGATAAAAAGTATTCTTTATAATAGTGACCTTAGGCATCAAATAACAAACAGTTTTAACTGCTTATTAAAAGAGTTAAACTATTATTACAGCTGATACCATATAAGATATTTATATTACATACACCACAGTCCAACGAACTTGTACCTGATTCGTTCGATATACCTACTATACATATTTGAAAATAATATACATAATTTTTATAACTTCGTCATTTGCATTTCACTTTGCCAAACTACAAGTAACTGAAGTTATGTCATTACATCTCTATCTGCACTGCTTCATCTCTTTATATTCTTATACTCTTTATATTTTTTTATATTCCAGTTTCAAAGAAGACTGAATCGATAAATTTATTATTGATTCCAAAATATTGTCTTATTCCAAATGAAAATTATCAGTGTGAAACTATTTACCAAGCCCAAATATCCGTTCCTATACAAAGGTGTAAATGATTAATGCCTACATTTGTTCAAACGAATGATTAACATTCGATTTATCGCATTATACGTTTCCCCTCGTTACTGCGCAAAGCAATGTTGAATAGCTTGATTTTTGGGCTACGCTTACAAATGACGAAAGACCTGTCAAAGACTGTTGAGTTCTTTATTAGTTGACGTTCATAGGTAAAAAGTTAAACGTTCTTATCCCTGTTTACCACGTTTAAATAAACATGAAAATTTATGATCATTCCAAATAATGCGTGTACAGTTCGTGTAAATCTGGTACAGGTGCTCTTCGGTACCAAAAGTCCTCGAAGGTGGGACTTGAGCCGGAGGTGGAGAAAGGCCTCTTTTTTCAGTTTTTTGCTTGTATATTGAAAACTATTAATGATATCGCTTTAGTTACGTCTACATTATTTGTCCACATTAAATTTCCTATAAATTATGTCCAGACATTATTACTATAGGATCAATACTTTATAAATACAAGAAGTCAAATGTAATAAAGCTTATTGATTTGCGATAAAAACAACTCGGCTTGACCACACAGACATCAGTACTTGTTCCATTGTTTTTTTGGTGAGAAGATTATTCTCCAAGTATACCTAACACCCCGTACTCAGTCTGAGATTAATTTTACCAAGTCCAAACCAAATCTTTCCTCCGTCCCTCTTACCAAAGGAGTAGCGAAATATCATGCTTATAGAGAAATATCCCTCAAGTACAGAAGTGGCTTAGGAATCAACTGCATCCTAAAATATGAGTCAATGGAATCTTCGAGCTAATAATGAATTTAGATCCCCCTGCTCCTGACGCGTTGTTAAGTTCCATTTTCTGATTACATAAAAGTGGTTCCACTAGAAAATGTAGTTGCCCAATTGCTCTATTTATAAAACTAGGAAGAATTGTTTTAAAATTTCACTGCTAATGGGGTAAAGTAAAGTTTGTATGGAAGTGCGCCATTTTTAAAGTAAGCAGCACAAAATGTCGTATACATACGTCTGATTAAAAATAAATAAACACCTATAACAGCTTTATTCAAGATTTTACTGCTATAAGGGGGTAAAATAGGCGAAGAACGGCAATCGACTGAAAGGCGACAAATTGACCTCTACCAGTTCTCTTACTACACCGGGTACTGGGTATACCTGAAAAATCATCTTATCTAGAAAAAAAAGTAACAAGCGCCCATCTCCCTGTGGCCAAACTGAGTTGATTTTGTCACCAATTAAAAGCTGTCTTAATCCTGCAGTAATAATGTCGAGACATAATTTGTACTTAGCAAATTTCATATAAATAAATAATGTAGAAGTAACTACAGACATATTAATCATTTTTAATATACAAGCAAAACACTGAAATAAGCCCCCCCCCCCCTCCTTCGCCCCCCCCCGCCCCTCACCGCTGGCTTATGTCCCATCCTCAGGTTCTTTTAGTATGGTCATCTAAAACTACACGAATTATTAGGTCTGATTTCTTTAATCTTCCCACTCTAGTTACTGCATATTTTATTGATTTGATTGTAAACTTAATACTGTTTACAATCAATCCCTCTACCCACATTGCGGTAAGCCGAACGGGCAGACATTAGAAATCTAATCAATCTCACAAAGCCCTTTAGCATAATTTTTAGATTTGCGCCTTGTGTATTATTCTTGGCAGGAGATTGTCTTTGTACGGGAAAAATTTATTTAAAAAGACCTAGAAATCGATTTCAGCGGTATGCTGCAATCGAGTTCTTACTGTAACTTTAATTGAAATTCTTTGATCTGTTTACAATATTTTGTGCAACAGACTGAATAATATTTTGCAAAGCACATAATATTTTCATCATTTCATCCATAAAATCCAATAAATAATGATTTACTTTTACAGTGATGTCTTATCAACGTTAGTAACTATTTATTCGCATCATTTTAATGTTTACACGTGAATTGCACTCCAAAAGAAAGCATACTCGTAGACTTCATAATTATCTTCGTCGTGACATAGCTGATTCCATTTCCCCAAAGTAGAATGTAATAAGCGCTTTTAAAGCTTCCCTCCGAAAATATTAACTTTTTCACGCGTGAATTAGACGTTTTACAACCCTATATATAAAATGGATTTTAGTATCCCCTTCGCTTGACAGGAATTTTGCGAATGTCTTTCACTCCACCTTTATAAATAGAGCGACGCATTTGTATTGTAAGAAATGTTTATAAAATTGGAAAAATACTGCGCATTTCTATTTGTGACTACAGGTCCTACTTAAAGACAATAGCAAAATTACTTATCCTTTCTTAGCTAGCTGTTACCATGTCTTCTGACATTCATTTACACATAAATGTACATAAATTGTTGTTCAATACCCTTAGCACGATAACCTATCGTAATAGTAACATGAACGTTTACAACCAATTTACAGGTTCACAATAGGCCGGCAGCGGCCAATCGCAAGATTCCGTTCTGTCGATACGTATACGATATGCTTACGTGTCAGTAATTCGACATATTTCACGTTCATTAACATTGTATAGGTACATAATATACATTATAAACATTATAATCGTGTGCGTATTCCGATGTGCGATGACTGTCCTAAAGTTTTAGGCAGATGCTAATCAATCTTATCTTGAATTAATCGACGTTGTCTTGTGAACGATTGACTAAATATTTCAGATTTTATTCGCCATTTTTTATAAGAGTATTTTATTTAATTTTTTCAAATATCTGCCTGTTAGTTATATTAGCAATAATAATAAATTTATTGGCATCATTTCATTATAAGGAAATAAAGGCAACGATAAAACATTTTCTGTCACATTACGTTGATTTCCTGATATACAAGATAAGACATATTTATTACTCCTCGTTGTGATAGTTCATTTACCAGGAAATATGTACTATTTTATATAACCAGTGCCACGCGGAACATGACCTTTATCGTTAAAATGTCCACTCTCGGGTGTTAGACATCCTAGACTGCATAAAAATCCTTGTGTTTAATGTAACTGCAAGAAGGTTCTGAAGCCAATCACATTATGAATAACTTTTCGAATTTCGAATAATTTTTCAGGTCTTCATTTACATATTACTTGTAAAGAAATAAACATACTTTGCCTTCTCTTTCTGAATGTGACAATAATCCACAACTAGTTATAATGGTATATTTTACGCTCACTTCATATTGGCTTGGAATTGGCTCACAAAAGAAGCAATCTCATTTTTATTTTTTTTATATCCAAATTAATTATATCTTTTGATCTGCTTGTTACAGGTACTCGACAAAGGGACTACTTACACGGGTAGCTTTAATATAATTTACCAAATAAAAGGCATTAGGTCCTTTATTTTGTTTATAGAAAATTCTATGAAATCTCAATTACCTTTATAACCAAAGGGATTGTTTTTTTTTTTTGTAATTCAATTCTTATCTGTTTTTGATATGATGTTTATATTTTTCCATAATTATTATCCAAAATTTATATGCTACTGGTATTTGAGAATTTCCTTTCCTTTAGAAGTCTGGAACCTTCTTCCATTCTCGACTACCGCGGCTGACCGACATCCTTACCTAATGAAGAGTGGTTATTAAGAGAGGACGACCCACGCTGCGCTGTCCATGGCTTCACTCCTGAATTTTCAGCCTAGCGTGCTGGGTAGTTCTAGTACCTGTATAATCTGTTTATAATCAACTTAACCTAAAAGGTCACCTGATGAACACAGACTGTACCGAAATACCCCACCCCACACATGACCGAATTCGCTCCGGATCTATGTACTGACACTAATTGCTAGACTAACTTTGGCTATCAATGTTTCAAACTGTAAACTTATGATCGAACGGGTAGGTCTTACATGGGAGCCCTTGCTGTTTTAACTAGTTAAAATAGCCATGGGCACCCATGTGTATTTGTTAATAATAGGGGTTAAAGTATGATATTGCCGTTTCATTGTAATAGGTACTTCGAATTGACATAGAACCTTCATGGTTTGAGATTTTTGAGTGAAACTTTTTCCACATGGTAGGTACCTATGTAGTTCTTCATTTAAAAATGTGCAACATTCGATTATCGACTTTCAGTTGTTTTTTTTATTCAGCTTAGACAAGAAAGATGGATACTTCGAAAATTCGAGTTATTTTTGAATACGAGTTCCAACGCGGAACTAACGCGGCAGAAACAGCTCGCAATATCAATGTTGCGTTTGGAGAGGGGACTGCTAATGAACGCACCGTGCGATTTTGGTTTAAACGCTTTCGTGATGGAAACTTTGATTTGAAGAACGAACCACGAGGAAGGCCGTCCACACAGGTGAATAACAATGAATTGAAAGACATGGTGGAAGCCGATCCGAGCCAAACTACCCAGGAATTAGCTGCATAGTTTAACGTTACCTTACCAACAATATTGACTCATTTGCGTCAAATCAATAAAATAAAAAAATGTGAAAAATGGGTACCTCATGATTTGACTGATCTGCAGAAAGAAATGCGTGTTGAAACTTGTGTTGCCTTGTTGAATCGATACAGAAATGAAGGAATATTGGATCGAATTGTGACATGTGATGAAAAGTGGATTCTTTACGATAACCGTAAGCGAAAAATGCAATGGCTGACCCCAGGTGAAACGCCACAACAGTGTCCTAAAGCAAAGCTTACCAATAAAAAGGTAATGGTAACTGTTTGGTGGTCTCAGCATGGTGTTATTCACTATAGCTTTCTACGATCTGGTCAAGCAATAACGGCAGATGTCTACTGTGCCGAACTCCGAACAATGATAGCAAAACTAGCAGTGAAACAGCCCCGACTCATGAATCGATCTTCACCATTATTGCTCCATGATAACGCGAGACCTCATACAGCACGAGAAACCGTTTTAACTCTACAGGAACTGCAATTAGAACCTACCGTCACCCTCCGTATTCGCCAGACCTTGCTCCAACAGACTACCATTTTTTTCGTGATTTGGACAATTTTCTATGTGATAAAAAGTTTTCTTCTCAGGAGGCAGTACAAAATGCTTTCACACAGTTTGTCGAATCTAGATCACCAGAGTTCTATCGCAAAGACCTTCCTACTAGATGGCAGCAATGTATAGATAATAATGGTAATTATTTTGATTAAATAAATACGTTAAATTAAAAAAAAACTAATTTCAATTTGTCAGAACAAATCGGCAATTTCATACTTTAACCCCTAATATTATGACTTAGGTAATATGTCGGTTAACCTCATGTATGTATATCCCTTTTAAAGTTACTATAATTGTTGAGGATCTTTGTGTCTTTTTATGTGAAGTTTAAGCTGCCAGTGTTTTACTACGTTAATCTTTTGTACTTTTTATCAATAAGTTGAAATTAGTTTACAGTCTAACTACGATAGGGCTGAACTTCGATGAATTACGTGAAGCAACTGCCAGACCATGGCGATAGATAATCTTTGTAGTCAGACCACCCGTTACGAATGCTACCGATGTTCGTAAAATAATAGGTCCGACGCCTTAAAGTGCTCCTGGTGGTTCAAAGGTATCTGAATGTGTAAAGAATGGTCACCCATACTAAAAATGACCTGACTAGTAATAATTAACCTTGCAATATAATAACCTACTCGACTAACACTTAGGTACGAGTCAGAATTTTACTAAACTGTGCCCTGTTTAACTGACTTGAAAAAAAGTAGATGGATCTCAGTTCAGCTGTATTTAACTCCAAAAAAGTAGGCCACGTGTGATCTTGAAAAAAATATTTTTGAAGTATAGGTACCATTTTGAAGCTTATTTGTTTTCAAATACAGTAAATTACGCAAGGGACATAAAGTGAACCGTCAGCGAGTCAAAATTAAAATGGTCAAACAGTATTTATTACGACCATTTAAACGTTTTAACAATGAACCAATACGAGATTGGCAATAAACTTTGCGAATGCTAGGGTTGATCCATGCCCGTTTAGAAAACAAATTACAGAATAGATCGTTTAGTATTCGTAAGACTGACTACTTCTAATTCACCCGTCGATTAAATCGACTCAATCACTCTACAGGATCTTGCACTGCGCATTTTAGGTAAGGTAGCCGTCTATATCTGAGTGTGAGAGGCAGGTAAGTACCTAATTCCTAAGTTACCCTTGCAAACAATAATTGTATCACAGGAGTGCAGTCAACCTTGTTACAATTCATAATTAATATTATTTTAGGTTGGTAAGTGGTCTCGCAGCTGACAGATTAAACATCAAAGGTGGGCCCCTTTTCTTGAGACAAAGGATCTCAAAGAGAAATTATCTGGGGTTATTCTTTAGGGTATGGTAACCTTCAGTTAGTTTGATTTTGGGTGAAGCCTTATTTCGACATCGAGGTAACATATATACAAGCTTATTATACATATTTTATGGATTTCTCTAAACAATAAACCTATAAAAATATTCTGCAATCCATTTAATAATAATTATGATGATTGTATAAATTGTATAAGAATTCATTACAAACAGTGGTATACCTATTTGAATAATTAGGGTATACCCTTTATCCTACAACACTTTTTAATAAAAAAAATATATAGCTGAGTTGAGAACCTTCTTGCTTTTGAAGTACCTAGGTTAATAAGTTTATGTAATACAAAGATGCAAAGAAATCTCTTTTATATTTTTATATTTTACAAATGTTTTGATTTTAAAATACTTCCTATTTTCTCACTTACTACTCAATAATTTCCGTATCATTGAAATAATATTTATATACTAATTTACATTCAGTAATTATAAGCTACCTGCTTTAAAGATAACGGGAATTAAGACGATCTTTGTATAGGTACTTACATACCTTTGATTCGATAAATTTATTACGGCTATACTCACGTCAATCGTCAGGATGCGCCCGACTAGTTTCGGACCCGACCAGAGTCCTTATTCATGAGTAGAGCATCCAGGTGCGGCGACGTCAGGTGCTTTACTGCGTTCCCAACGTTGGTGCTGCCGTCGCGCGCGCTCGGATAGCGGAGGGGTACTCGGCTGCGTACGGGACAGTTCGGCTGTCCTCGCTGTCGCGTCTGTGTCGTCATCGTCGTCGCTCAATGGTTCAGCAGTGCGGCATAACGCGCTCACCGTGTCGCATTCTAGGTTCGATTCCCATTTGTGGTACGTGCATTTCAAGGCCGGTTTCCAAGCTGGTGGCAGCGTCCATCCCTTCTCTCTGTTGAAATTCGGGCGACGGCTTATTTCAATCGCCTCCCGTACTTTTCGCGGCACAAAGTATGTTTCTTTCGCTAGTACGGAGGCCTTATCAAACCGTATGTAATGAGCCGTGTCCGTCATATAGGCGTGCTCAGCGACTGCCAACCTATTGGTGTCCATGTTTTTCATGCACCGTATATGTTCCTTGAGCCTGGTCGCGACGCTGCGGCGAGTCTCCCCGATTTAGCTCAAGCCACAGTCGCACGGTATCGAGTAAACACCGGCTACCCCCAGTGGACTGTTGTCTTTAGGTGAGCGAAGCAGGTGCCTTAATTTGCTGGGTGGGTGGAAGATTGTCCTGATGCTGTATCCTCGGCGTAACAGGTGTCCAATCTTGTCGGTCACACCTCGGATGTAAGGCAAGAACGCCAGTGTCCGTTCCACAACTGCCTGGCGTTTGTTGGCAGCGGCACTCGCTAGACGATTACAATGATACTACTTACTGATAACCGTTGCTTTCTAACACCTGACGGAGATGTCGCATTTCAGCCTCCACGTATCTCACAGGCTGAACGCACGGTTGATCAGTGACCTCGGCACGGATGATAGCTAAGCGGGGTGGTGGTGAGAGTCTGCACGTAGATATCTATCTGTGTGTGTGGGTTTCCGGTCGGGTCCTAAACTAGTCGGGCGCATCCTGACGATTGACGTGAGTATAGCCGTAATAAATTTATCGAATTGAAAAATGGCTCACGATAGTTTCTATAGGAAAATACCTTTGATTGCCTGATGTTTCGACCAGGTTACACCGGCCGTGGTCGCAGGGTGACTGGCTCAGCGGTGCACGCCCGCCGTCTTCGCGTCCGTGAGGTAGTAGGTTATTCAGCTACCCGCAAATTTTCAATATTTTCTTTTCGCCATTTACCGTCACATACCGCACTCACGGTAGCCCTATTCTGTAAGGAAGCTATCCGACTGTCTATCCGACTACGCAGAAAAGCGAGGTTGCATCTTTTATAACACTAGATTCCATGTTGCAGATAATTTATCTTTATTGTGTATCATGGAACGCGATAGTTTAAAAGTTAGTTTACCTGCTTTAAAACCACGTAGGTACGCAAAAAGATAAGCCCTCTGTATGGGCGAATGCGGTTTTAGTGTAAAGCCCCGGTTGCCTACGTTACGGAACCCTCTCATTATAATAAAACAGCCAGTGTCAACCCTAAAATGTATAGGGTGTCGTTACATTACAACGACGATATAATGTAGCTTGATTTGACTTTTAATTGGAGCACCCTTGAGTACGAACGCTGAACTTTAATTTACTTGGTTCGTTCGACCGATCAGTCTCACTCATCCACCCGCCTGCACTACAAATTATCGGGAAAATATTGGAAAATACGACACGAACAGTATCGATGGTCTTAGCACGTTGTTACATCAGCCGATATCGGAAGAAGCTAAATGTATGACATATGTATCTGTCTTTCACATTGTCCGGCCCGATATCGGTTATCGGAGCCGTCACGGCTGTGCTGGCCCGATATTGAATCACGCAGAGACTAAAACAGCGTTTGTAAGCGACTTTCGATCTTAATGACATTTTCTTTGTTACGTGTCTTTTCGTTTTAATAGATAGTACACTAAGGCTGGACCATCACCTCGCGGAACTCTTGGTAGAACTAGGTCGCATAAACTGGCACATATTGGGGTTGTCCGAGATCCGAAGACAGAGGGAGGACACGATAACCCTTGAGTCAGGCGACCTGTTACTTCTAAAAAAAAAAGGACCTCATTAGCAGCGTTGTTGAAGTCGGCAGTGTGTCGAACCGGGTAGCGTACCTGATCCTAAAAATCACGAACAGTCATTCGCTGAAGGTGATACAGGTATATGCGCCCACCTCGCGCTACGCCGACGAAACCGCCGAGGCTGTTTATAAAGATATTGCCAAGGCAATAAATCACACCGCCAAGGCCACTTACAACGTTGTTATGGGGGACTTCAATGCCAAAGTAGGAGTACAAGAACTTGGTGAGACGAGAATCGGACCTTATGGAGTGGGCCGCAGAAATCACAGAATCACAGAGGCTCTTAATGAATAGCTTCTTTAAGAAGAAACCCCATAGGAAGTGGACTTGGCAACGCCGGGACTCTGTGATAAGGAACGAGATAGGCTTTTTCATAACGGACAGTAGGCACATATTTAGAGACGTCTGTGTGATCAACAGGTTTAATACCGGCAGCGATCACAGACTTATCCGAGGCTCTCTAAATATCAACATTAAGGCTGAAAGACTCCGAATGGTACGGTCTACTCTCCAACCTACACCGCTTCAAGTAGCTCTAGGGTCCGAAAAGTTCCACCTGGACCTTCAAAATCACTTCGCAAGGCTGGATACCACAGCGGCATTGACGAGAAAACCGACACAGTGGTCAAAAGAAGTGTCTCGAAAGTTGTTTCCACGAAAACGCAAACAGCAAGAGTCCAAGCTCTCTCCTGAGACTCTCGAACTCAAGAGAAAGAGGCGTGAACAACCATCCACACAGTCATCTTCGTCAGATGAAAGGTTCTTAAACAAACAAATTAAAAAGCTGATACGACGCGACCTCCGACGCTTTAGCACTCGCACCGTCCAGGAGGCGATGGAGCAAAATAGGGGGTTGAAAGTGTTCGCTCAGCAGTTTGGGAGGTCTCATCTGACAAAACTTAAAACTGTGGATGGCAAAATGATTGCCTCAAAGTTCGGGATGCTTGAAGAGATCGAGAAATACTATGGACAGCTGTATGCATCACGGATGAGTAAACCGACGGGGCACAGCCCCGTTCAGGCGCCATTACACCGAGGAGATACCCGATGTCGAGCAGTGCGAGATAGAGACGAGACGCTCGAAGTTGTCCAAAAATATGTATACCTGGGCCAGGTTATCCAGTTCGGTAAAAACAACTTCGAGAAAGAACTAGCCATTAGGATCAGCTGGGCTGGGCCGCATTTCGCAAACTACGTCGAGTCTTCTCTTCCCCCCTACCGCGATGCATGAAGACAAAGGTCTTTGACCAGTGCGTCCTACCTGTTATGACTTACGGTGCCGAAACGTGGACACTAACGGTAGGGTTAGACCATAAACTAAAAGTCGCGCAGTGGGCTATGGAGCGAGTTATGCTTGGAGTTTCTCTGAAGGATAGAATTCGAAACGAGGTGATCCGACAAAGAACCAAAGTTACCGATATAGCTCGCAGAACAAGCAAGCTGAAGTGGCAATGGGCTGGCCACGTCTGTCGAAGGACCGCTGGCCGTTGGAGCAGACGAGTCCTAGAGTGGAGACCGCGAGAAGGCAAACGAAGGGTAGGACGCCCCCTAGCCAGACGGACCGATGACCTGAAAAAGGTGGCTGGGGCGGACTGGATACGGAAGACGGAGGATCGTACGAAATGGCGCACATTGGAAGAGGCCTATGTCCAGCAGTGGACTGCAGTGGGCTAATTGATTAAGATGAAAAAAAAAATTGCTTGGTCGGTGAAAAAATGAAAAAAGATTTCATTTTTTTTTTCATCCTTAGCATTCCTTACTAGTTTGTGCTATCGAGCAAATGGCCATATCGGACCGATTGTATCGCATAGGTATATAGAAAACCGCTTACGGTGTCGGCTATCAGCAGACGATTTTAACATTTATCCCATATTCGATATTGGTGTCAGACGACACCAATATCGAATATGGGATAAATGTTAAAGTCCTCTTAGAGTGAGTCTTATTAGTATATTTTACGAATTTGTAAACATTTTTGTTTACAGCTCTTGATTAAGCCATATTTTTTAAAATTTTAAAGACTACTTTCTTCATTTTATGTACATAATAAATTGCATTATATGTATTTTATGAAACTAATTAAACATAGACTGAAATAACTTATTATGAATTAAATAATCATAAAAGAGCACACGTACCTACAAGTGAAAGGCGTAGTGCATGAGCGATAAATACATAATATTCGACCTTAAATAAAGTCTCTCCTTCTGCCATACTTGAACAGTTATTTTCTGTGCGAGATATTACATATATGTATGCTGTTATTTATTTTATGATTGTTACCATATGATTCTCCACTGCATCATCTAAAGTTCCGTAGATATGATAGTTTAGTGGATTAGCTTAGACCCTTAGATTTCTATTACAAGTTCCATAAAATTTGATTTGTCTGAGATGATTTATTTACTTTATTTAATATTAACTGGCCGTGTTTCCTTTAAGGTTCTACAATATTCACCCTGTAGATCATGAAAGAGATTGCTAAGTCCACTATTAAAGTCATTAATCTAATTTATAAACAGTGGCATCGGACAGAGCTATGTCATGAAGCGGCACACAAAGTTTATAATAACTTTCTTGTTGACTAGACCACAACGGAGGTAGCAACAAATCATGGAGGGGATTATCTTGCCTTGCTACGCATTTCAAATTGTCGTCAATTAATATTTGCTACAGGTTGATAGCTGTACTCGAATGCTTTGGGCATTGTTGTACATTATTTTTGTTATTGGTATATTCCATGTCAAGCTCATTTTTGCAAACACATGAGGCTGTTTTTATACCTTTATCTGTGTAAGACATCAATGGGATTACCGATTTTCACCCTACGTAGCGTATATTATATTATTCATCATCATAATACAAGGAAATAAGACCCGAATAAGTAAACCATTTCCTTTGGATCATTGACTTAACAACGTTAAGGTTAACAGAACATGAGATACGCGGCAGTATTTAACTTCTTAAATTCAATCAAAGTGAAACTCCTGTCACACAAAATTACATTCACCTTAGGTCGCCTGTTGAACAATAGGTTCGGCCGCAAAGTACTTAACTGAATCCCTAAGTAACTTACAGCGATGAGTAACTTAGATAGATAGGAAAGCACAGCGATGAGCCTAACTTTAATTAATTTGAAACTAGTCGAGTATTCGGTCATTCGATTCCGATAATTATTTACTGCTACTTGTCTCAATTTATCTCTTAATTTGCCCATTAATCTCTTAATACATAGATAAACCCTTACTTATTTAATATCCATTAATCTAGGCCATCGCCAAATATTTTAGAAGAACTTAGGTAGGTACGTCTGGCTACAATAAAATATTATTATGTTTTATTAACAATTGTGCACTTCTTGCTGTTTTCCATAAATCAGAAGTTTAAAAGGGTTTTAAATAATTTGCTCCAATTGTCGCCAATTACGCTATCGATAAGTTGTGGGCAAAATGATAAATTTGGCATTATGGTATATATATGAGAGGTGGACTGCGTGTCTCGGAAAGAATAGATCTAGGTTAGCTCCCGCATTATCCATATACAAACCGTAGTTGAGTCGTCATGAAATTAAGTCTGATTGTGTAAACTTTAATATTTATCATAATGACCGGGCATTATACATAATGCCTAATTTATCACTTGGTCCACAACATATACATGGGCACACTAATCGATCATGAAGTTGGCACCAAGGCTTGCACCACCGCCTCTGAGCCGAAGCCAGGGCAGCATGTAGGTAAACTGAGGGTACTGCTGAACATTGTGCTAGCTCGTGACGGGAGAAGGAGATGGAGGTTTCATGATTAACTACTACATCTCCACATTTTGCAGGTGAATATACACATCTGCTAAGAACCTTCTGCTCAAAAGCATGGCGGAGTGGTCATCAATATTACGGTCGCCACCGTACCGTACGTACATGTCTTGCTCGGATGTTACCAGGAATAACGCGAAGATGATGATAAATGCGTGTATGTAAAATATCGTTTCTTTGTCGTAACATAAAGGGTTTTCATCGGCCGTGTTAATATCGACGTGAAACACGCCAGTGTGCTCTTTGAATGCATATACTGCAAGTTATGAGCCAGAGAGTCAAAGATGATGCTCCTTTAGGAGCATCGTCTACCGTTTCCACTTAATAACAATTTTTTTTTGCTGAATAACAACGGTTTGTTGTATCACCTTATCACGTTAATACCTACCTACGACTGGTAGACAGTTCATTAATAGAGGACACGACACTTTTATATTACCTATAGAGAAAATGCATCACAAATAAAACTTAATATCTCTTCTTTTTTTATTATAATATTCTATATTTTATAAGCTTACAGTCTAGTCTCGTTATGCAGTTACCGACACCGGAGGTGTCAATCAAAAGTTACAACCAAAGTGCCAACCAAACCTCCTCCATTGTGTAGGTCTAGCGATCCTTCTCACCACCAGAAACACAACACTTAGCAAGCAGTGTTGTTAAATTAAGTTTTTCTCTTAGTATAGGTAATTCCCTAATTGTAAAGATTTCATCTAAGCCTAAAAATGGATGAGGGTGAGATTTTTGCGAAACCGAAATAAATCAAGTAGAAGTCTGCCGCTATAACTAAATTCATATTTTAGCAAAATATTTAACACTTGATTATCTGTTATCGGAAGTAATATTATTACCACTGTCAGAAATTTATAACGATGGTCGTATATCGTCCTAACTCAAGAAAAACAAACTTTAATAAACAAGAATCTGCACTATTTCTTACAATTTCAGGATTTGAAACACATTTCAAATTGTAGGCACCAAACTCTTATTCTAAAACAGATAAAAGTTCCGGCAGGATAAAATTGTAAACATGTAGTTTTAAATTTGCTCCGATTTGAAATGAAATAACCAACACTCGTTTCCTCCATCTATAGTCTAGAAAAGATTTTCCGCGATGGTTTCGTGTGTAGTGCAGTTTTTATTGTAAATACCTACAAACAGTCACCTCTCTTTTCACTCTTCAATTTTCCTTCGAATTGACATTATCTAAGTTTTCTTTTAACGTAGGTCGTAGGTGCTGCAGTACTCAAAACAATTTACAAATGCCAACTTTCAACATCAAGTAGTTTTAGAGTTTATATACCATTTCATATGTTACCAGTTCATTAATGGTGTAAAAATATATTTGTCAACTATGCTAATAGTTTGTAAATTTGGATTTATTTGCCTAATATCCAAGTGATGAAACGACCAAAAAGGGAAAACCACTAAAACAATCGTTATTAATATTGACAATAAGGTGCTCTAGAAAGGAAGGATAGCCCAGGGATATAACGACGAATATCTTGGATTAACTGGACAAAATTATTAATCAGGAAACTTTAATTTAGAAGGCAGTTGACACTCAGTCAATGAGTCAATGGTGCCGTAAACGCAAATGTAACTTTGCAAGTTAACTTTGTAACTTTCAAGTCTTTAAATGTAAAATTCGGTCAACTTTCCTAATGACTGAAGTAAAAAGATACTTAACTATGAAATATTGGTTAATTTCATTTTGTACGGTAAGAAGATGACAGTAACAGAACTGAAATTGAGAAGTCTGTGAAAATGCAGTTGCCAAGAGTAAAAAATATAGTTTTTCATGTTAATTGCAGACTACTATAGCATTCCAAATTAGTCTGTATCTGCGACATCCAACAGCAAAATACCAAAGATAAGGATAGGCCTCTTATTTCATATTCTCGAAAATGGGAATACGAGTGCCAACCCAATTTCATTATGGCGGTCATACAAACATTAGTTACATTAAATATTGGTTTATCACGGATAATCAGGTTATGGTAAGACTGGTTACTAGATAATTACCGTACACATAGATTTGGTATTCGCATCGCTGCTCTTACCACCTATCAGATTAGATTGGAGCCGAAATGGGCGTACAAGCGGTGATAATGGTTTACCAATTCTGTCGTGAAGCATTGTCCTCCATTAATTTTGGTGGTAATGGTCAATTCAGGTACCATTTTTGGTCGAATTCAATGACTTACATTTATTTAAAGCACTTCTTGTAATTGACTTTGTGACGGTACGTCGTCTATCCAAAGCTGAGTAAAATTCGGTTTTACGTATTTGATTTAAATATTAAGTCAAAAGTGCCAGCCCCCGCCCTTTGGCGGGAGATATGAGTGCTCGGCCAGCCGCACAGATATTGTGGAATTCATCCAGTGACAACAATTCCCCCACTGGTCTCACCCATTTCAATAGATAAAGGAATTAACCGCGAGTAAAAGAATTGGGCATGAAGTACAACAAACGATTAAATACGTTAATAGCAGTTACTTGACTCACATCCATTTGATCGTACTTCTGAATTAGGTTTACATTATACCGCACTTCCGACACATAGACCCCCGAGAGGCTCAAGTCCCCAATCTCCAGTGTGCCATAACTGGTGTTCCGTCAATCTGAACTTTAAGCCAGCTCTTGCATGCTGTACTCATCTGGGACTTTAACCTCAGCCCCTTTAGGTATGACAAGACTGGTGTAATAGAATTTATACTACGGCTGAATACGGCCTCAATGAGATAATTTGCTCCTAACTCATCCATACAATTTTCACCATACATTCGTCCTTGCGTAGAGCCGCCTCGCTTGCAGATTACAGGCTACAGGGGCGTCGTTGGCCTAGGCACACACAAAGGATAACCTCCAGCCTCCGCCAAAGCATGTTTGCCAAGTTCCTGGTCTGAAAGCCATGACTCGTTACGTGGGACATTCTTATACGCGTCGAGGGCAAAGGTACCGCGTAACATTTATCAACGAATCCCGCGATCATAAGAATAATGTTAAGTGTACACAATTAAATACTCTAAGCGTCACGTCACTCAGCTAGGAATAATATTACACATAAAACATATAAATACAATAATAACTATAACTAATAGTAATGGTATGAAAGTAACTCACCACGTCTGTAGATAATTAATAGTGTTTCACTGGGCAGTGTAGCACAGTAACTTACTCGAGTGACGCCTCTGTTCCTGGTCCTCCACGAGCCCTGGTCAACCGCTCTCGTTCCCGGATCCTAAACGAATGCCCCGAACCTACGCTCTCTCCAACCTCATATAAAATCTCTCCAAGACGTTCCCATGCCTTGTCTTTACAAAACCTGCACGTGTTTTACGGATTTCTCTCGTAACAACTAACGTCCTAATAGTTTCTTTAAAGTATCACAAAAATAATGACCATCGCTTCAGGAGCCAACACAAAAGGTCTTGCTTTATCTGATTTATGGAGGGTCAAATAGCAACGATGCGAGCCAGATGACTACGATTGGACGCCCGCTATTAGGTAAATATCAAAATACGAACGTATTAAAGATGTAATTCTTAAGGTTTATTACTTTCCCATTGCTGAGTAACTTGTGTACCATCACAACTTTAAATAAGACAATTTAGTTTTCTAGCTGCTGATATTATTAATATTTTTTTAATAATATTTTTAATCATCATTAAAAATGTCATGGAGATTTAAGATATTTTTCAATTAATGTTGTTGAAATATTTATCGATGTAGAGTCTATTCCTTCTATATTTATTTCTGTGATTCTTTTGTTATGAACACAAATCACTCCTAGTCTGTCCTCCTCATTAGTATAATACAAGATGATATTTGCAAACATCACGCTATCAGTGACGTCAACTAATAGACCTAGTTGTTTTACGTAGAGGAATATTTAAACTGTTTTCAGACCGCAATGCGTGCGGTATTATTAATTTATGTATCAAAGCTTATTCTGTAATACCATATAGGTGTGTCTCGTACGGTTTTCGTATGTCCCCTTTAATCTCATAAAGCTTACTTTGCCCCAGGTTTGTGGGTATTACATTGTGACGAATTGTAGAGACGTAGGCAACCGCGGCTTAGAGGCCAATATTACATATTCATATTATTTTAATATTGTTTTCTGTTTATTTTTGAATAATCAATTTGTAATATTAACTCTATATTTATCTTAAAAACAAGATTATTTGTGAAGTAATATTTCACTTACACCAATCCCTTATATCACCAAACACGTCCTAACTGTCCTGAAAACCTTTGCCGCCGTCACAAAACCGTGCTTAAATTTATTAGAAAATATTTCTATCCTAAGATCAACATGTAGGGGTGAGTGAACAAGTAATGGTATGTTCCCCTTCATATGTACCACGGCGTAATCTTCTTACGTGTCGCTCCGGAGATATATAACTAGATTTACAACTTGTATGTATCAGGTGGAATAACATAGGTGTTTTAATTGATGGTAAGTTCATTTAGAACTTGTGTCATATGATATTATGATATGATACGCGTGATACACATTTAATTTAGGGAGAAATTTGTCAAGTGCCGTATTATACACATTTTATTTCTTATTGTCTGAATTTACTTTAAGCTCAATTTTGGTATTTCTAGGTATTATGTTAAGGCATATGATGAAATATTTATCTAGTTAAACATAAACTAAAATATTTATAAGAATAAAAAAGGGTATGCTATAGGGGGGATGATACAGTCAAACATTCTTTCATTCATCAACACATATATTCATAAGTACATTATCTTTACTTGCACTGGCTTTAGTTTCTGTTATGAATGTGAAGATAGGCCAAAATAAACTGTAATGAAATGATTAGGAGAGCTTATTATATTCTCACTTTATCTATCCAATAATTAACAAGCCACAATATGGAGTAAATATGACACGGCTTTTAAACATTTTCTCGGTGTACTGTAAATCCTGGTTCTTTTCAAAGTGAATACGCCGTTCTCGATAATCCTATGATCCTTATTTACTAGCGCAGGCTCCGAGGGCCGCAGGCTTATCCGAACGCACTCGCCACGCAACACGACGAACACTATTTTCTCCAAGTATTATTGCCAAAATAGTATAGTTAGGCTAGGAAATAGTGAACCATGTCTTTGTGTTAAAACATCTAATTCAATTCTGCCAGAAGTAATGTTTGTTATATTTTACTGCAGAAACTAACGCAATATACGTATCGTGCATATGCTCATATCCCTTTAATAAGCTTATATTTTCTTTAAAGTTTTAACCTTCTAGTGCTCATCAGAATTACTCGAAAAGTCTGCCCACAGTAACATAAACCCTGTGGTAATTATTGTTTCATGACTTTTTCAGTGATTTTTTTTATTATGTTACCTTTACTTTATATTATGCTTATTCGTAAATAAATGAAATTCAAGTTCATTTTACGGTTACTTAAGACACAAAGAACTCAAATTGATTCTTGTTACATTTTACATGTGTCATCTGTACAGCTATTAAAGTCACCCCTCTGACTGGCGTTATTCCAACGTGTTGCTCGAATACGTAATTAATTATATGCGGAACCAATACATTCTACATTAAGGACTCCGAACTTAAAAACTAAATTATGTGTGATGGTACTCCAGATTACACACAAGGGCTACTGTAACCCGAAGACAAATCGTAGTGGGTCCGGTTCCAAGAGGTATCCTCTTTAGAGACAAATATTTTGCGGATTTCGCTCCTACTCAATAAAGATTAGAAAATAAACATCTAATCACAGCTTTTCCTACAGCCACTCTCTCTCAGTCATCATAGAGAGGAAGCCTATCGAGGACAGCAGAGAGCTTCACCTGCTAAGCATCTGTTTGTTTATTGTGCTGCTGTGCTTATAATAATAGCATTGTAATAATATGTCTATTAAGCCACTAGGTTGTTTTCTACCACCACGTAATAGTATAACGAGCGGTATACGTAATACCTCAGCCACGTACGGCGCATCACTTACGAGCACTATAATAGATCTGCTCCCTCGCTCGACTCATATAAATTGCGGGAGGTACCCAGCTGATGCCATAAAATAGCCTCGTTATTTATTAATTTTAAATTGCACCCGCCTTTCTAAATATACTACTTAATATTTATAGGTATTACTCAAAGTAACGGTTTTTTAATAGCTGATGTATCTAAGTACACGCATTTTATTAAGGATATTCGCAGTAAACTTAGTTGTCTCTTCAAAAGATACCATCCTAATTTTACATTCCTATTTAAAAAGATTAATTTTAGATGTGGTCTATTTACAGATATTGTACGAATAATATATTCTTAATCTCTTATACTTCGTTTAGGAAATGGACATACTCCATGTGTGTTTATAAATTTCAATGACACCTAAGCAAGAATTTTTACGTACCTAATTTTTATACATATCTATAAATTCAATCCCAAATGGCTGTACTAAGGCTGAAAGGTTCGTAGAGACAGAAAATCCTAAAATGCCCAGAAGAATAATTGTATTTATAATCCAACCATTCATTCGATTGCGATAAAACTTTTTCAATTTAATTATTGCACTTGCACGAGAATGGATTAGGGATGGTTATAGGTATACTATATCCATTGGACTTGGTATAAGGTGCTTGTTTGATTTTTACGAAAATACCTCTGCCGCACCACGTAGTAGTAACGTTTAAATACAAAATAAATTTTGTATTTTTATTCTTAAGCACTAAATAGATGTAAATACTATCTCTTCGCCTAGCACCTGCTTATAGCGTAATAATGCCGGCATTATAGGTAGATATGCAGGCGCAGTTGGGATTTGTGAAGGGGAAATATGTAACGTAAAGCCACGATTTTAAGGGACGGGCGTCAACCTCGTTCTTGACACTGTCAATAAGTTGTAAAGAAACGAAATACAATCCATTTTTAGAGCACAAAGCGCTTTGAAGATCCGTAAAGAGTCAACACAAATAAATAAATTGTAGAGTGTTGTTGTGATTTGTAATATTTCAATAACATCATTTTAGTAAATGTGAAGATATACAGGAAAAAAAATTATTGACCTTTGTCTGAGTTCATTAATCTCTAGAAAAGCATTGGGCATTTTTCGCAAAAAAAAAAATTCTATTTGAGTTGAAATCCTGAGGACTCAAATTCTACCTCGTCTTTAATTTTGAATTAATAAACCTATTTACTAGTCAGGGTGCCAAAACTTATGGACGCTGGATTTCATACCCTCCTTCATTGGAAGTTGAATTAGTTTAACATTTATCTTAAACATAGTATTTATCAACCAAACGATCTCGGACGTCCTTACATTTACCAAAAGTGCGACAATTTCCTACTGTGAAGCTTACTAACTGTAGTTACCAGTCAAACGAGTATTGTTTACATTTCAAGACTAAAGCAATACTTGACCAGATCTAATCCTCTACTTCTACAGTATTGGTTTATCTTGACTTTTACAAAAGCGATTCCGAAAGAGACCCTCAACTCTAAGAGGAAAACCTACGTCCGAACCCCGAAGGTCATTTGGCTTACAGGTGAAATCTCATTTTGATGGGACCTCAAACACTAATCGTATTAGTGAACATAATATCTCAGGTATTCATTGTAATGTAGTAGACATAAGACATGTCGTAAACGCTCAGACTTGTTCTGAAAACCTCTTATAAAATGATAAAAGCAAGCTTGATAACCGGAAACAGTGTCTTTTTTCATCGAACGAGTCGAGCCGTCCCCCTGGGAGGGAAATATCAGCATGTCATTTGTTTATATTGCGAAATTAATCCCCCAAGCTGGCGTGACTGATGAGTCGAGTCAAACATCGCTTGCCAAACAAAGAAACACCGAGGTGTGTACTATAATCGATGCTCACTTAAACGACAGATGCTACAAACGGGTGCCATCAATCTATCCCCTCCCCCGTGCCCACCATCCGATTCGTACCCCCGAGGGCCGAATTGTTATTCACGTTCCATTACCTCAATTTTTTAGAACCGAGGTGCCTGAAAAGAAACCCTTTCACTTATTGTGTCTCATTCCTGAATAGGTGGAGGGCCATCGTAAAATTAAATTTCTTTAGATTATTCATTTTTCCCTCTTTTCCGGCGTCGAGTGTTTATTCAGGATCCGCTACAGATTTTGTTAGTTACATGAAAAACATCGAATTGCCTTATAAAATAGGGTTACTGATAATATTCGCGTTTGTTCTCGAATATTTTCTTCGTTCTTTGTTTGGTATGGTAGATAATAAAACAAACGATAAATTCAAAACGCTCGCACGCACGAGCGCGCGGTATTGAGTGCGCCACACGCGACAAGAATCATTCAATAATCGATTAAAGTCCGCCGCACACGTACGAGAATCGAGCAAACATCGAGAACTCAATGGCCCGATCACAGGGCGAGTTGAGTCACGTTCCACGAACCAATAATTCAATAAGGAGCGATCCAAACACCGTGCCAAGTAAAATCATAGCGTTTAGGGTGCAACTAAAAACGTAATTGTATTTCGCAATCACAGTAATAAAATTACACAATGGCGTAAACGTTTAAGCCCCTTGGAGGCTGTAGAGTTGTATTTAAGAATTAAAAATGTTTTTAGACGGCATTATTTCGAGGCCTTAGATTTCTTTAGTATAACTCCTCTGGTGTTGAATACGTCCATCCATAGGCCACGGTAATACGGTAATCAAGTAGGACGTATGCCTGTCTGCCACCTAAGTAGTATAAAAATAAGATTAATTAATTGCAAAATATGCATTTCGATCGACATCCCCCAAGGCTTTCACCAACTCAGTGGTGTTAGGCTTTCAGTCTCACTATAAAGCGATCAAGCTTATATATTTCCTCGTGAAGCGACTGGCTGACCGCCAAAATCCACTGCAAAAACATGCATTTTAGTATTATATAAAAATATCACAACAATCACATATTAATGATATGTATGTCATTGAGTCAATTAATAAATTTATATTATATTGATAACGATACTTATGGAAGAAGGATCATAGAAAATACTAGCTAAAAACGCATAACTAAGTGTTTTAGCAAAACAATGTGCTGTGAGAATCATAGAACTATACATCTGTATATAAGCGGGTAAAGACCAACAGCTTAGTTTAGTGGAGCGCGGCATTTTCCCTATCACAATGGGTTACCGCTGCTTAGAAGCTGGAACAAAGCGTCATTATTCCTTTGGCTCATTAAGTGAATTAATGAATTCGAAGTAAGGATTTTTGGCAAACGCTTCGCTGATGGGACTCATCATATTGATGAAGGTAGGTTAGCCTTAGCACGGTATTTAGTGCAATGAATATATACAGCTCCTTCTAATTAATCCTAAAAATTTATTATCTTAATAATATAAATACAGGACGCTTTAACTGAATAGTTTATCAACTAAAAGTCTAGTATTTTATCGTAATTGGACAGTAAGCTTCATCCATCAACAGCTTCTTGCAGTAACAGAGGGTAAATAAAAGAGAGCATTTAAAATAGAATCTGGACATTTATCGCAGAGAGATTTATGAATGTATGACACGGGCCATTATTTAGGCCATGTCGAGCTATGGGCGGTCTGGTATGCGTGATAAAAATGTTGTTAAAATTTCTAAAAGGATTTTAAATGCATGATAATGAATTTTAGCATCCATTCAGTCATTATAGCACAATTAGTTATTAGCATATACGTGATTATAATACTAGAATTAAACTACAGAAAATTTGCTATCTTACTGTTGTGTACGGGTCCATTTAGTACTATTACATATAATTATTATGTTTATTTCTTATATTCAAGTAATAAAATTAAATAAATTATTCATATTAATACCTAATTCATATCTAAAAACATAACAATCGAGGTCTGTTTTTAGTTTATTTATATAATGCTTTAACTTCCATACTAATATTAAGTAAATTTTCCAAAGCAAGGTTTTTGAAGCCTTCTTACAAAAGTATTTTAAGAGCTCTGTTCTACTATTTATATTATTTACTTTCCTACAAATGAGTAAAACTAAAGGAACAAGATAATTATTAAAAATACCTAATAAGTATAACTCTTTCACCACAACAGCTTTTAAGTCTTCATTCTTGGATATTTCCCATTGGTCAGGTTTTTATGTTTCAAACAAGTGCTTTACGATTCTTTTTTCTGAAATACTCAAAAGATAGAACCTCTACAAGTGCCATCGCTTATGAGGTAGTCTTCAAAGAATTGCAATAACCAATAATGATGGAGTTGGCCGCGGGTCCATAAAGCCGAGAATAATCATTTGTGTGTCGGTCGACAAACCCTAGTACCGAAATGCAAGTGTGCTTGGTTTGTGCTACAAGGATGCAGGTAGGGCACTGTATAGCCAAAATTTTAACCACTTACTCAGTACAATAACAAATTTAATCAAAAAAAACGATGATCAATATACAAACACTGTTAAATGTAAAGAAAACTCAACATCGAACTCAATTTCTCCAGTTTAAATATTAAATCAAATTACGTCGGGCTTTCGCCTTCGAGAACATTATAGTGGACACTTAAAATTGATTGCATTGCAAACTAAGTTGCATTGAAGGTACATAAATTAGTCCATCTCTACCTTGATCGTGATGAGAGCCAACTGCACTAAACGAATTATGTGCTTCGTTTCAATTATAAAGTTCTGGCATGTATCTACTTACCTACAGCTTTGCGAATAAGGATTTTATAGCTTAGCATCAGCATAGTAGACTAGAATAATAGTTTAGACAGTGAGTTTTAAACGGTGAATTAAAAGTAAACCATCTGAGAATGTCTACAGAATATAAACATCTTGAAAGTTTGTACTACTATTACAAGATAGTACTATTATTATACTTTTGTCATTACACACCAAACTAGAATATGGGATTAAATATTTTTTAATAACAATTATTAGTAACCGAAATTAATACCGAGGTTCCTCTACTATTATTTATTTGTATGTTCAATTTACTATAAACTAACCAAACCTATGGTCTTTACTATGAATAGTGTTTGTCAATACAGAAGCCACGTCATTTACTAGGTTTTAAAACTTCTTGATTCTACGCTCGTTCACGCTTACACAAGTCAGCAAAGTAAGTTCCTGTTTTATATTGTTTCGTTATTCTTTGTCCTTTTTTACCTAGAGCAGATTTGGAATTCCGCCTTTTGTTTTTGTAATAGATAAATTCAACGCTCTATGTAGCACACCAAACATCTTTGCCAGTGGAACTCAAGAAAAATATTGTTTACATTTTTATCAGTAACGCGATTTACCTTCAATAAAAATTGAAAAGCGTAGCGGCTGAGAAGAAAATCTTTTTAGTTTAATGAATTTAAGACCCACATATACTGTTCATGAAACTCGAACACTGCATTAGCATGCCAACTCACCTGTATAGAGCTAAGTTAAAAATCGTGTAGCACTCGGGGTCTCGTGTGGACGTCGGGCTGGCAAAATGGGGTACTCGGAAAATAAGGAAAACCTTCCGCCATTGTGTAACTTAAATGCAAGAGCTGCATGCCAATCGAACGAGCTACCTCGATTACAGCAACCTTAAATTTCACATAGGCATTTTATTGTATTATTTTACAGTATGGCAGTATAGGTATATAATTTATTATATTATAAAAATCACTGAGGTGGTTTCGTACACACCCCGAGTGGCTTTTAAGACTGAAATGTGAATGTGAATTTCTTTTTACAATAAAAAGATGTGACACTATTTAATCATTTAAAATTTAAAAACATAACCCTTCTTGGCATTCGGGTAAAAAGTACTTTATTGGTACACTGTACCTACCACAATGAACGCAATCATATAATTTTAGTGAAACTTGAACGATATCGTATCGGATACAAAGTACTATTAATATTATGCGAAACAATGTTATCGGTTTTCGGGGTCGCATAGCGAGCACGTTATTGAATGATCGGCACACCCAGATTGTTGGTTATCGTAACACCAAATTTTCTATTTGATCGAATCTAATCGGATCGTGTGGCGGAGAGGAGCGCGGTATTACAACACGTTGAGGCGAAGCAACGCCATCTCGACGTGCGCCTGAAAATTACGTTACCATTCTCTCGCACCAGTTCAGTCCGTTCTAAAATTCTGTAATCTCGTTCCAATTCCGAAGATAAATTCTTGAGAATTCGACGTACAACTGACATCTTACAATTTAAGATATTTCTGGAAATTACACTTTGAATTACAACTTTTATAGTTAGGCCACAGAATAGTTTTAATAGGTTAGACGTAAGTTAGTTATGACAAAATTGATACTTACTTTGCCATCGATCACATGTTCGGACAGGTGGATTAGTGAAATTTGGTACATCTGATATAAGCATTAAGTAATATCACTATATAAATGTGCATAAATTAATATAACATAATGCACATGAATTTTTACTTTTTTTCATACGATTTATATTCAAACAATAGATATTTCGTTTCAATTCCTTTAGCAGAGATGTTAATAAAACAGCACAGAGATGAGCGTCATTGAACTGAACAAAATAAGATCCGGTTCGGCTGCAAGACCACAGAAATTATGAACTTTACCGTCTTTGCGTGTTCGACATCAATATAATTTACTTATATCAGAAAATAGAGCACTTTCTTCATCTGAATACTTCAGAAAAACTAAAATAGTCAAGTCTATAAGACATTCGGAGACCTGAGCAAAATAATATTCACTCTGGTTAAATAAAAAATATTGGGTAGATTGATTTTGTTTAGATTTGATAAATCAAAGTGAACTTAAACACATTCGGTTTGGATTGCTTTTGAACCCACATCATGGCAATGTTGACGCATTGGGACCTTAATTACATATGGAGGTTCGGCCCTTTTTTCAGACCACCTTCACAAAGACCATCAAAAGTTTGCCAAAGCTCACTGAAGTAGGTTATATTTACGGAAGATGACTAATAGTAATAAAAGTTTCCATTTTATAATTCTAATTTTTTTCGTGTTATAAGTATCAAAATACTTAAATGTTTAGAAACTGTCTGCACCATAAATTCTTTTCTTCTTTCCAGGTCGTATACGCCTTTAACACATTTATAGACTCAAGTCTGCCTCATGAATGTGACTAAAACCTATTGAGCAAGCAATTCAAAATCCATTAACGTTAACTCACGTGATAGTCCGGTAGCTGTTTCCGCGTAGCGTGCGTGACACGCCGTGAGCGCGAACGACGTGCTTCGTATCTTTTGTTCTGATACAACGTACTTTGAAGTCGTTCGTTTGCTCACCACGTCAGCACGTCAGCAGGTCTGCTTTGCATCCCGCCACACCGCTATTATTGTTTTATTTCATTCTTCACCGCATGCATAAAGGTTTTATACCGCTTTTATAACTCGCCTGAATATTGAAGCTTGCACTAAAACAGCTTGGATGTCCCAACAAAGGCGATCAATAAACAAAGCCATAAAAGCTACCTGCTCCTAAAAACGAAATATATCCTATCAAAGAACAAAATTTGTAGTTTTCTGTATATACGATAGACCAACTTCCTAGTCTATAAGCCACTCTAATAGATTTTTCACAAATTCGTTTGCACCAATAGCGAGGTGCGTTCACACTGTTCACTGGTCTTAATTGCATTTTGCAGCAGTCCCGTTAAATACCACTGGCGTAAAAAAAGACAAATATCGAAGTCCTCTCAGTAATTTAATATAAAGAGCCACTCTGAAATAACTCTGTAAATATACCGGGAATGTTGAATAGCAGCTTTCTGTATACAGGGGGATGAAAATGCTATAGGCGTGCCGGAATCAGGTATTTGCCCGGTGAGATTAAGTTATATAGCACGGTTGTGCATTTTGCGATTATTACATTTTTTGTTTATTTTGGATTAGATATTACATTTTGTTAGATAGCAGGGTACTATTTACCAGTATTGCAGATAAAACAGATTCATTTGCCATTACGGTAGTAGGCATGTATTAATTAAATAATAATTCTTATTATATGCGTCTTTATTGTACACCAAGGAAATAACCCAATAAATGAGGAGTATCCGAGGTGATTTCCGCTCTATAAAAAATAACTATTAACTATTCATTACTCGACTAATTAAACAGACACTAAAAAATCTTTTTATCCGAGTTAATGAAGGTAGCTGTTTTTCTATTCATATTTCTCATACCTAATGTTTGCGGAAAAGGTTTTTGAAGTTCCTTTTCGATTAATTACTCTCCCCGTGGAGATAAAACGTGGGTAAACTGTAACATTTTTTGCCCCGCGGGGGGCTTATTGATCAGTATAAAGAGGTAGGGCGGGGATTCAAGGTAAAGCAGCCTCAGGCTTAATAAATGATGTGTTTGTTTTCGTGTGTTGTACTAGTACGATCTGATTTATTGTTTGTTTTCCATGTAGATTTGGTTGAGCAAACACGTGTGACGAAAGTCAAGTTAAAGTATAAATATGCGGACAACTATGTTAAGTCTATAAAAGAAAAGAACATTCACTACAGGTTGAACCTCATTGGTTATTTAACCACTCGCAAGGATAAGCTAATACGATGCCACTAGGCTAATAAATTTACTTTAGTAGTGTAAAATTGTATAGTGTATTTTTAAATAAATTATTGCAAGGACGTGCAAACGAATATAGTGGCATGAGCTTGGTTTGCCTCGTAAGTATTCGTACTTTTGTTTGAAGTTTTTCAACGTTATCTCTTATATAAGCTTAGCTAAAACTCGAGAACGGCTGAACCAATTTAGCTAATTTTAGTCTTGAAATATTCGTGAATGTCCAGGGAAGGTTTAAACGGTGAGAAAATATGGGAAACTGCAACTTTTGTTTATTGATTCTGAGGCGGTACGGAGTTTGAAGGGGGCAGTTGGTAGTTTATATATATTATCTTCTTATTTTTGGACTCAATTTACTTAATGCTAGAAAAGCCTTCAAAATAACTTAGAATGAATTTATGAATGAATCTGAGTAAGTTCCTATCTATATTTTAATTCGATATGAAACTAAAATTCAGATACAGATACATAACTCAACTAATCTCCCAGAGTTCTAAGCTATTTAATATCTATGATGCAATATTAGATATTCCTTATTCCTTATCAAAGCAAGAAACCGTCATCTATGTTAACAGTATTTTGGTACCGGTCAAGTTCTACAGAATAAATGCTGAATCCAATCTAATTCTGCAAGTCTAGAAGGCCTCTCAGGAGAAAAGGACACGTATACCTTTACTCTAAATTCACTTGAGAGGTAACAAAAAGGGCTATATTACGTATGGCTACCAACACTATTTTATTTGAAATAAGGTATAAGTAG
Organism: Eilema caniola; assembly: GCA_949126895.1. NCBI lineage: Eukaryota > Metazoa > Arthropoda > Insecta > Lepidoptera > Erebidae > Eilema > Eilema caniola. The sequence goes on along the minus strand of OX421460.1, from coordinate 43,626,301 downwards.
TAGTTAATTTCCTTTTAAATTAAAAATGTCAGATATGAAATAAGTATCTGAAATATTAACTTCGCGTCTGTTCATTGAGTTTTTGTGTTAAGATCTTTAGGTATCTTTATGAAAAGATGCTTACGCACCAGAACGCTTTATTCCACTTTCTACAGTCAAAGGATAATGAACTTTGCAGTTAGCTTTACAAACAGAAGACTAACTGAAAATATTAAAAGTAATATGTAAATTTTGTACATGTTCTGTACATGTACATGCAGGATTTGTTTTGAGTCGTCTGCCTAACTAAAGCGAGCACTACAACATTTGAAAATTATGATTCCAAAAGCATACAGTTGCTCATTTATTATTCATTCTAGTCAATATTGAATAGCCGGTCTCGCTATCAACTACTTATACGTAGGTATGGGTATTACACTGAAAATTCATAGCAATCCCTAGAGAGCGATCTATTCCTTTCTGTAGTGAATGCAAATTTAGTACTTTGACGTAAGCTAATATCTTATTCTGTTCGAACAATACACACATCGGCACCACATAGGTACTCTACTCGACCTGAGTCCAACCAATATATAAATATGCATGGTTCTTTGTCGTGACTGGCTCCGCTGAAGATGCAAACTGGAATTTTTGTTGGTTAGTGCAAGCCACACACACTTCAATAGAGAATTAGAAAAACGCTATCAACGTTTATCTCATTATTGGCAATTAAAATACGTCTTCGGTCATTTGTATATTTGTGTATTCCTCTTTTTAATAGTAACTGTACTTATAAACATACATCCTTTCACTTACATATTTTACGTCATAAATACCTTAAATAATAATTTTTCATATAACCTATTAGTATACATTGAAAATATCGTCAGTGACATCTAGTATACTGAGCTAAAAGTATCTCGTTTTTTGTTACTTTATACTATATTATAAATTCAAGTTTTACTTCACTGAGAAATAAATATCTCCTGATTTAAAATAAATAAACATGTTTCAGTTACACTTGGAAATTGTACTTTTATGAGGGTGATAGGGGTTACAGGTTTCGGAAAAATTACAATCGAGCATCTTAAAGTCTAGAATTGTGGGCAAGAGTTTTTCCTCGCCGATCAGATATCATAGATGGACGAAATGAATCAAGAATTTAAAAAAGAAAGACGAGTTTTTCTTTCTTGATGAAACTTTTTCTTTCTTTCTTTCTTCGTTATATACAGAGAAAAAGATAAAAAGAACATACCATACCATACCATACCATACCATACCTATATCTAATTTTCTGCTAATTTTCTGTCAGAAGAAATTAATAAACTACAAAAAGAATAAATAATCACAAAAAGTGTCAGAAGCCCAGGTTTGAACCCGGTACTATCTGAAACCATAAGGACTTTCACTCGTAGCGCTTACCGCTAAGCTATGAAGGTTCTTAGCGTACTTAGCAAAATAAACACTCTATAGCTAGGAATGTTGTATGACGTCATGTTGTCCTACAAGACTTCTACTGACCGTAGAATTACAACAAATGTCATTTAATTTGTACTGTCAATATTAAAAAAGAGTTTACTAGAGAGTGTACTTACTTGTCCATTCATCTCGGTCATTTGCATGATTCTACCATCTCCAAGAGTGTATATTAAACGAACAAATGGTTCATTTCATCACCTTTCAGGATTTATTATTAAACCCTAATCAGCATCTGTCAGTAAACTTCTCAACGAAACTAATCTAACGAGTCCAAGCCCGGGAGGTTTTCGTTATGCTAATGAGAAATGATTTTCATCTGCCTGCGGTTTTTTCATCAGACCCTAATCATTATATGACAGCAAACTACTGGCCATAATTTTCCCAAAATTTGATAAGTGTGCATTCTACCCAGTTTGCGTTCCCAACTTTTGTAACTACTAATCACGGAATGCCGTAAACATTTTGTTTGTAATTTAAAATGTTGCAGAATATACCCGTGTCGTAAGAGGCAATTTATGTATTACGCCGGGTGGATGAACGTAATGGGTAGCATCCTCCTGCTTATTAACTGCCGTCAACCTGTAATCATATAAGCTGTCGAGCTGTGGTTATAGCTTCGCATGATATATATAATACTAGGAAACATCATGAAAAGCAGTGCCTTCGACATTTAACTCTCAATTTATTATATTTTTCATTTTTACATTACGTATTTATGTAAAGTGTCATGGATGCAACTGGTACCTCAGGGCCAGACCGAGAGGGATAGCCACACACCTCACCTTCGGCCTAGCACAACGACCCACAGAGACGGCGTGCGGTTTAATCGGTTCGAGTCCGATATAACCTCCCCCTTCGGCTCTGGAGGGGGTATATTCGTGGGGGTTTCCCGCACGTAAAAAATTAAATGAAAAAAGCAACTGCAACTGGGAATAGAACATAAACTGCTTTTTCCCCTGGGCCTATACTAAACCGGCCTAAAAGCTGGCCTGCACTATAGTCACATCTTTCACTCAGCAAGTTTATCGGCTTCCAGGCGAGTTTGACTTAGGTTATTTTTGGGATCTTGGGCCCCAATCACCTCAAAAATTAATAGCAACATCATCATAAAAACATAGTGTTCCCAGATTTCTATTGATCCCAGAAGAGCCCAACAGACATCTAAACGACAGCGGCTAATTAGTCTTAATTAAATAAAAAAAAAAAATAGAATAGAATGATCAATACCTCTCTTCGGAATGTTGTACTCTACTCTTGATTAGCGAACCCTATCACCCAAAAGAAAGGTTATCAATCATGTTGCGATGCCGTTCGGCCCACTAACGGTACGCGTACGCGCCGTGTGTCTAACCAAACTGATTGTTTTTTTGCTTTTCCCTTAAATCTAATACGATTGCGATAGAAATTGTTTATTGGTGTTCGACGATGTGTAAATGATTGATAAGTTTTGCCTTGGTATGATAGCAGGAAGTAAAAGGAACATCATTTTAAAAACTATTTACGATAATCCCATGATGTAAAATAAGTCAGGTGGCAAATAAGAATAAGGTTAATAGTAAATAGCGTATGATGGTGTCAATCACTTTTCTAAATTGCCATTACAATTGGAGTACTACACGGTGTGTTGTGAAAAAGTGTGGTCTGAGATCCTTCACACCAGCAGTTTCTTATATGAATGATATAGTTATATACCAGTAGGTGGAATACGAATCAGATGTAAGTCGCAAGTTCAGATAACAAATCTACTTGTTTCGAGACTTCATATTTCTAAAGTACATATACTTTAGAAATACGAAGATATGTAGAAACATTAAGTTTTTAGGTATATATAGAAAAAAAGAAAATGCAAATACACATAAAATTAAAGGAAATACAAAAGAAATAAAATAAAACTTCAAGTCAAGCAATCTCAAAAATTAGAGGGTAAGTCATAAGTCATAAACATTTCAAAACAGTATAATAAAGACAAATACAAAAATCCAACAATAATAATACAAATAGCGTCACTGAGGCATAGCATCTTGCCGGGTGTTTATTAGCGTCATTAGCGGGTATATTTGCGCCTGTGACTCATTACAGTCGGCGACGCGATGGCATCGCATCATACTTTACCGTGTTAGTCACAAGTGACACTAATCCATTTGTGAGGCAGTATTGCAAAATTGTTCATACTTTGTATGCGACAACTAGACTGCATAATGACAATGCATCGAACATTGAATGTTATATCATTATCTACAGAATAGATAGACCAACATGTGAAACTATATTATTTTGATTTCTGTTCAATTGAACCACTGCCTTGTACCGATTATTTTGTTATCTATCAATAGCACATTATAACGAGTTTTACAGTAGTTCGTCGCCTTTCATGTTTGCGGAAATGCCGCCTTTCGCAGTTTTGTAAGGGTTATGACTATAGTTTTTTTTATCTGCAATATTGATTTAATCTCTTTGTTCTCTCAAGGCACATCAACTCACGATAGTATAAATAACTAGCTAGCAATTGCGACTTCTTTCGCAAGTCTTTTCTCCGATTCATAATATTTCAAGTCAGCTATCTTGGATTGCTAAATGGATTTATTTACCTAAAATATGCCCGTATAAGACATAAGAAACGCAAGTTTAATGATCATAGGGTAGAAGATTGTTCGATATAAATGGCTGATAAAAACCAGTCAGTCGCCATCAAATGTCAACTGTGGTGAGACTTTAATTCGCTATAAAAATCAATTTAATTGTTGTAATATTCTGAACATCATAATAACTCTCTGTAATATTATCAATATCCTAAGAGGAAACCATACAAGTGATTAAGCTTTTCACACAACTGTCTATCACTTTGACATCATGACATTGAGTGTCTCAGGTACAATTTTAATCCTCGAAGACTAGTGTAGTTTGTGTGTTTCTAAGCACAGAATAGATAATAGTATCCACTGAAGTAATCTAAGGCAGTTTTAAGTTTTGACAGATGATAAATGTTAGAAGTCCTTTGTAACCGAAGTCTATAATCTTAGGGATTTCACTGGGACTTACTCGATATCTTATTCTATATACCTACTATCTTTAGTAACATCAGTATTGAACTTAGACATTTTGAATATTTTGACCTTATTTTACTTATAATGCAGTCAAAATAAACGAAATAAAATAATAAGCTTGCATAATTTCGCATAGAGCTGGAAAATATCAAAAGTCCCCATCTATTGGACTTCGGAATTTTTTTTATTCATGAAGAGAAGAGGTAAAAAAAATTGGATTCCTGCATTTTTCTATGGTTAATAGGTTTATAGTATTGTAGGTGAGGTTGACTTGGGCTCCGGAAATCTTGGTGCGGCCCCAAAACTCTAACATATCAAATCTCATATTGTCACACATATTATAACATAACAATACTGAGAGATTGTTTAATAATAATGGTGGTATATATGAGTTAAGATGACAAACATACATTAAAAAAGAATCATACGAATCGAGTCGAATTGAGAACCTCCTCATTTTTTGAAGTCGGTTAAAAATTAACATCAATTCGTGATAAGTAAATGGTCAATTTTCTCTTATTGTAGCCTATTAAACTGGTAACTTATCAGACAGGTAATTATATAAGTTCATGCGCAATAAATACATACTTCGGACCACATTAACTACAAAGGCCTATAAAAATATGTAGCACTATCCATCTCATTCATATTCCGATATACTAGTAAGGGAGACAGACATATTAGATGACGGTAAGAGTGAAAAGGCTAGTAATGAAAGGGTGCCATTTCAAGAACATTTGAGACATTACGACGTATCGTTATAACAGTAATATGCGTTTGTTTTAGTGCCTATATCCTCATATCCTCATGGTGCCGCTGCCTAGCTACCATAAACAAAATTCACCTCTTTATGTCCTCCAAAGAGTCTAATCATGAAAAACAAAAAGGTTCGTACACTTGGGGGAGGAAATGGTCTAAGGAGTAAAATAAGAATTTGATGTACTGCGTCGCACTATTCAGGAACGCTACGTTCGACATACGAACCGGATAGTTCTTTCAGTCTGTGTACCATTTCGTACATGAATATTGTATATTCGTGTATTCGTCCTTATTACTTGTAAGTTTCTACTGTAATTAAGTTAAGGAACAGTTTGACTCATGATACTTTTTTGTTGTGTGACCTTGGAATATTAGCAATTTACTTGTTCTCATATTTACCTTTTTTATCTCTAGCTTCTTCCTTCTTCTAACTAAGAATTTTTACAAATTAAATTTCCAGAGGACAATTAACTTACACTTTATTTTATTATATGATGTTATCTGTGGTTATTCTATGGTTAATAGGTTTATAGTATCGTAGGTGAGGTTCACTTGGGCTTCGAAAATCTTGGTGCAGCCCCAAAACTCAAACATATCAACCCTCATATTGTCACACATAATTATAACATTTTGTCTCATGATACTTTTTGTTGTGTGGCCTTAGAATATTCGCAATTTACTTTTTTTCAAATGTTCTTAAAACAGCACCCTTTCATTACTAGCCTTTTCACTCTTACTGTTATCTAATAATACTATTGATAATTTGCTAAAAAAAAACCTATAATATAATTGGTTACCTAAACCAATAAATCAGAGGCATTTATTTACGGACATAGAGACAAGTCAAATGAAGAAGTCCAGTAGCGAATATATGTAATGTATGACTAAATCATAAAATATAGCCCGCAGGATTTAGAAGTAACGTACATACATCAATAATATTTGATATTTGTTTATATTTCTAAAATAATGTTCAATCGGGTTAAATACTAATATTCACAATCATTTTTATTTCACCGAAGGGTGTGAAACAGTTTTTCTTCCAGCCCGCTAGGGGTGCAAGAGACCTCGTAATCTAGAAGCGCGTCCAATGTTACATTTGCATTTTATTGCTTAAGTTTCTGGTCGCAAAATGCCTATTTTTATGCTAAACTTATTCAAATGCACGACGATGTCATAAATTGGGTAAAGGGGTGTCCTGGCACGGCAGGCACTGAAAAAGTTTACGAATACTGATTGTACTCATACCTCCATGGATGTCACGTCTGGGTATCCCAGTTGGGATATATTCATTTATAAATTATCCACATGGCGTTTAATAGTCAACATTTATTACAGAAAAAATCGGGTAAGTTATTTTTCATCAGATTAGAGAAGTACTGGCTTGATGTCGTAGAAGCTAATATAGTGGAAAAGAAATAACTGACAAACAGACCTCAGATTCTAGAGAGTTTCGTAATTACATGACTAATATAAGTAGCTGAAAACAGATGAAATCCATAAAAAACATGTCGAAACATCAGCTACGCATCAAAATGTTATCTGTGATATCAATAATACCAACGATTCGTCATTTTAGAATAGTGTAAAATAATACTTCGATATCAAAAGCTCGCAGCATACACCTCGAGAATATTTTAACGTTTCCTCATATAAAACGCTTCCTTTACCGACCAGTGATGGACATATAACACCGAATACCTATCAAGTAATAAAGGTATCAAGTGAAAAGTTTTTAATTAAAATCGAAAACCACATAAAGTTAATTTCAGTACGTAATCCAATATCAAAGGGTAGAAGTTTTATATCGAAACAACGTAGATTTAAGTGATTGAATTTTTGTAATGGGTATTGTGGTTTGTGGAGTTTGACTTTTTCAATTTAAATTAAATACGATAACATATAAATCGTTAACCAAATTGCTGTCGACGGTTCAAGGCCAAACAAACACACGTTACTTAGTTAGTAGTTACGGTCACCTATGAACACTTACATCACACATCATCAAGCAAAGTGCTTGGTGGTTAAGAATGGCCTATAGAGAGATGGAAGGTTCGAATCTTGGCCTCACTAACATGAACCCTCTCCTAATACAACAAACTTAACTAAGTTGGTGGAATCAGGTGGGATACTAGTCATCAAAAAATGTAGTGTAGTTAACATCGTTATACAACCGCATTTATATTACTCAAATACATAATTCGTAGAGCACCATTTATAATGTAAGAGGATTTAAAAGCTACAATTTCATGCTCGTGATATTGCGAGTACTTATGTAATATTTCATATTATCGAATAGATATAATTACAGAGTCAAAATTACATAATCCAATTACATATTAAATGTCATCCTAAAAGCTAAATGTAAATACATTGTCAAAATTAATCTATTAACCCGACCCACACCGTACCAGGGGTAAAGGAGCCCATTACGCTGGTGGCATTAGCCCGCTGGATAGCAACGGCTAACCTTTGCCCCAGGTACGAGGTTGAGCGAGAGTCACCGGTTTTATCCCTCAACCTGCGTTCCAATTCGCTATCTAGGTTTATGTCGTCAGCACCCCAACTACCCATCGTCTCGAACGCAAAGGGAGCGAAAATGTGCCGTTCAGTTAAGGGCGCATATTTGCCGCGTTTTTTTTCCGCCGCGTCTTCGGCAGCGGCTGCTGGAGACAAGACGGCTGCTGAAGCATATGGCATCCCACAAAAGGCATCCGCCATTCCTTCACGGCGCCAGTGTCATTCCGTCCGGTCTTTTACCATTGGATCTACTGAGGTCAGCTGGCTCCAGTAGGCACGAGATATCTGCCGATACAAATGCTCTCCGCAGTATAACCCAGGTGGAGGGCCACTGCTACTCGCAAAGAATTGTCGTCCAGTAAAGTGCCCATGTGAGGCGAAGGCAGCGCGTACAGCCATGCTCCCGATTCCGGCGGTGACACCGCCTTTGACTCTGTAATCGTTAATCATGAATAAAATAGATATAATTTAAAAAATATATTATTTATTTTACATCACATTTAACGTATTATTATCTTTAAGCCGAAAACTTAGTCAAAGGTCATGGTTGTCACAACAAAAGGTACTTTAATTTTGGAATGCCTATAGTCTTTGAAATGCCTTCTGGCTCCATCCTCAGAACAGCGCCATGGTGGCATATTAATGCATTGCCATCCAAAGGGAAAGTGTATGCAAAATTTCATCAAAATCGGTTGACAATTTCAAATCGGGTTGCAAGATTTGACCCAAATAAACATAGTATACATACATGAAATACAAGGCAAGAAGGTAAACGGAGGGTAGGACACCCCCTAACTAGATGGTCACCTTTTTCAGGTCATCAGAGCTCAGATCGGACGAAATGGCGTACATTGGGAGAGGCCTATGTCCAGCAGTGGACTGCAGTGGTCTAATTGATTGTTTCACACATGAAATACATTGCAAGTTGCTTACACTGTTGATTGATGGCACTTGGTGGAACTTGCTACACATCTTCATTGAAAAAACATGTACTATTCCACATTATTTATATATTTGATCAACCTTTGATAATGCCGTAAGGCGAAACCGGTCAGAATATTAATAAATAATGTGGAATAGTACAAGTATTTTCATTGAACATTGCAAGTTAATGAAAAGCTTGTAAAAAGAAATCTGACGAATTGAGCACCTTTGTACTTCTTGAAGACTGTTAAAATGATTTTTGTCAGTGAAACACCATTATTCGTAACCCCTGACAGATTAGAGAGCGTAAACTAACTGAGTTTGCGCTCTCTTTCTCGTTTCGTAGTACACCCGCGTAAGTACCGAGTCGACCGACTGACTGTAAGAAATAAGACAGTGATTATACTGAATTATAAATCTTCCAGCAGACTATATAACGTTTTGGCACCTTTTACGTAAAGAAAGCCTATCGATTTCTCCCGGTGAATGAAAATCAATTTCTTACAGTTGAGAAAATTAATTTATCGACCACCTGCGTTCCGGTGCTCGATCAAGCGGAGACCAATACAATGGAGCCCAAGGTCTAATCTTAAGAAAGGCGCTTTTAAACCGCGCCGTTGTCAGGGATTACCTACCTACCTACATCACCAAAGCGAAAATCTTGTGTACCAAAATCCCAGTCATTATATTTTGTTATGAAAAAATACCAGAATTGATAAAGTTTATACGTCAGAGCATCAATCATTCAATATCAGACATATATAATATTGATAGTTTCACAAGCATAATAATGCTTGTGAAGCTATCACATACATTGTACTAACATAATCTAGTCACTGAAACGTCGGGTATAGTGTAAAAATTATACATAACCAATCGTGATGTAATAACTTTAAATTAGTTTTATATCGATGTGTACCATTCGTGTAACATTTCTATGATATCGACGAATGATGATTGATTGATGATTAATCATATTCGTAATATAATTCTAAAACAATTGATATTGAGAGATAGATAGGACCGTAGTTTACAATTTAGATAATAATATATCAGATCGGCTCCTGTGTTTGACACCAAAACCTAACTTTCTCTCAAATATCGAAATAATTCAAATTATCATCAATTATCCAATAAATTCATATTCAAAAATTACTTATCGAAGTAATCGTGATCACATCAATTCAAACTATATATCACATTTTATTTAATGAGCGATCGTGATAACCCAGCGCCTCTAGACAAGTGGCAATTCGCTAGCTGGTGTTTGGTGAAATAGAATGACGAATATATGGGATTTGACTTATATGACAGTCGTTAACGCATGTCAAATACGTCAAATCCCATACATTTGTCATTCTATTCCATCAAACGCCGGTTAGCGAATTGCCACTTGTCTAGAGGGGCAGTTCAGTTTGATTTCATAGCAATTACTTTCATTGCTGAAATTCAACTTTAGTCTACTCTGGCAACCATGAGTAAATACTTCATAGCAGTACGGCTTATTACACTAAGTGCCTATAAATTTCAACGCTCTGTGCCGCTTACCGTCGGCATGGCCATAATGAGATCGAATTGCATACATCCGTACCAGGGTAATATTTTTCAATAGAACAAATGCAATTTTATTTCCATTTTCTATTTTCTTTATGTTCTCACAGGACAAATGTCATTCTAATAAATATTTTAACTAACCCAGAGAAAGAAATAGGACACTTATAAGAAATTGACACTACAAACTTTTATTTGCTAAGTTTTAAGTAACACATACGTAAAAATAAAGCTTGGAGAGGGAAAGGCTTTAGTGTTCGCATTGGCTGAGACCACATATTTATGATATACTGTCTGTATCGTTAGGAATGCGGAGGTCACCAAAATTCTCGAGCCTTTTTTTCAACTGGAGTGTAGATTGATTGTGAATGTTACCTCTTTTGCAGTCTTTTACTGCATTTATCATAGTAATTATTCCAATGAGCTCAGTCACTTAAACCCACTGCCTCTTTTCCTATTCTGAACCAGGCACACTGGGCTTAGCTGTCACCTCCTTCAGTTACGAATAAATCCAGCTGCGAATCAAATAGTTCCGTATCTCCATTTTTACCGCTCAATAAATGATAGCAATTTCACACAACGTCTTACCGCTTCTTAGAGGACTCTTGGAACGGGTGTAAAAAAGCATCTATTGAGGCCTTCAGTTGGACTATTACGGTTTTAAAATTGCTTACATCTATAATAGTAGCCTTTATTTTTTGGACGTCCTCCAGATTTACTACTAGGCAGGATTTTCAATCATCCATGCGACTACTAAAAGGAAAAATGTGTTCATAATAAATAGACCACAATTTCTTGTGCTTGTCTTTTACTATTTACTAAAATTAACACACTAACTACTTTATGGTTTACAAACCGGTTAACTTACTACGGTTACTTACGGCTAACTTACTGTTTCCTGGTTGGCATATTTCAATGAAATGAACAATACATATGGCCTCGTACTCCAGAACGATACTCAGTCTTGAATCTCGATTAATCGATTAAGACTTGCATTCTAGATGACTGTTTTATATTCACTGTGAGAGTCGATTCACAATTGAGTGTTGTGCTGGAATTCTGACCAGAGTCAAAGTGTCGCTGAATGCAACTTCGTAATTGCATTATTGTTTAAATAGTGGAGTAGAAAATAGATCAGTGACAAGCAATGTATCGTGGACAATAAGTGTCAAAGTTTTGTTAGCCACAGTCTCGTGTTGGCAAACTATGTAGGCAACATGAAGGTTGTAACTGTCAAAGTTATTATTGCCCGTCCGCGTTACAGTTGCGAAACATTTCGACTCAAATGAAGGTACGTTCAACTTAGTTTATTCAATGTTAAAATGAATTTAATTAAACTTACAACATTGATCTTACAAAGTGAAACCAATCGGATAACTGTAGATTTTAATTAAAATATGAGTATCAGAAATGTGTACTTTTATATTTATAACACAGTTATTCAAATAAAAGCTCTTTGAGTCCTTAAATTTAATGGTAAATTCCCTAATTTTCCAAACAAAATGACGATTCATTTTGAATTCATGTTCTGTAAAATATCATTACGTAGATTTCTAAAGACGTAAATAACCATTTTATTACACTCAGTGGGCAATTACACAACTTTGAAATTAACACACCAGACGTTGCAATTCTGAACGGTTGATCTTTCTTTTAATTATCGATTTTTCAACTAAGAGAGAGCATTGAACAGATAAAGTGCCTTTTGTTCAACAAAATTGTATTTAAAGTTGATTAATTTAGTATAATGAAGAATTGTGATGCAACGATCGTTTCTTTGGACACAACAGCAACTAATAAACGTGTTTTTTTCTCTCTTAGACATTTATATTGCACCATAATTTTCATTTAAAGCGTTATTGGTTTATTTATGAATTCTTGATACTTGTTTCATAGCCAATTCGTCTTAGAAAAGTATTAGATACGTGAAAACTTATTTATGTAAAGACATTTGAAATATCACTTTCCAGCTTGTAACGGATGCCAAAATGTCATTAAACTGAAATTTTAACTAATTCAGAATCGAAGCCCATTATATAATAAATTGCATGGATCGGCGACTGTCGACTGACAGTAACATTATTTGTAAGGTTTTGAAAATTGCAAAAAATAAAATGAAGAGGGGTTTGGAAATATTATTGAAGCGGATCGGTACCGGGGCGACTTGCAGTCTTGCTCCCGAGGGATTTTGCTGAATATATTCCATCCAGCTCGGTCGGAAGTGCCAGTGTTAGTCGACTTTAGAGTATTACGTCTCAAGCGATTAAATAGTAATATTTTTGTCCTATTATATTACATTTGCATTTTATTAACACCTTATACTTGGCTACTTAATATAAAAGAGAAATACAAAAAGAAAACACACTTTAAACACGTTTCGACATTATGTTATTTCGATATGATGTTGGTGAGAAACGGGTAAAACCCTATCATACTTATGCAAGTGTCTTGCGGCAAAGGAAAGAGACACGGACGGTTTGGTTCTCGATAGTATTGTTTGCACCTTATGAGGGTGACATCTAAGCCCTGCACGTGTACTCCTGAGAGAGGGTGTAACTAGAAGAGCTCATCAGAAGATTCGCCATGGTAGAGACGGTAAAACACTGCCAGTGACGCAATGTATTTACGCTTTTGCAAATTTTCGAGGGTGGTGGTGACCCCAGTACTCCTGATAATGAGAACCTCACGACGTTCTATTTGACGAGGGCATCTTATATCTAAGTATTACCTGGGAGCGAATTTGTATCTTGTACTGAAGTCACTGCTGCTTCGGCGTCTTGAATATCCGTCCCACTATGATCAGGACTTCGCATAGGCAAAATATTATTCATGGTCATCATAAAAATAAAAAAGTTTATGATGCTCACGATGTAGATGGAATTGGTTGAAAGTGGGGTAACACCGAACACATGCAGCTCGTATGAAATTAATCAAGGTATGTTATTAATAGTATGAAATTAATCTAGGTATGTTATTAATAGTATGAAATTAATCTAGGTATGTTATTAATAGTATGAAATTAATCTAGGTATGTTATTAATAGTATGAAATTAATCTAGGTATGTTATTAATAGTATGAAATTAATCTAGGTATGTTATTAATAGTATGAAATTAATCTAGGTATGTTATTAATTATATAATTAATAACATACCTAGATTAATTTCATACTAGCTGCATTTTAAATTTCATCAATGACTCGATGAAATTTAAAATTAAAAAAGTCGATATTCCGAATAAATTGTCTTGAAGTTTCGATTCCATTTTTAGGACATCAAATAGTAAAACATTGGCATCTATGACGGCACCGGCGTCATGTACCGACCGGACGAATTTTACCGGTAGATTTATCAGACCGAACGACCGGAAGATGCGGTATCGCGTAGCCATCTTGAATCCCAACTAGCGAGAACGAAATATCTGACAAATAACCCTTTAATCTTGGGTATATTCTGTTATAATTTCATAATTAAACGATATACAAGGCCTTAATTACGCTATACACAATACCCATATTTTATTTTACGAATTGACTGGATATTATATAACGAAATTTGAGGTGTTGACGCAAAATGAAAATGAATATCTAAGACAATGTCAAAATTCACCCTTTTCTTAACTTGAAGAAGTCACTTTGCAAGTACAGCTTATTTAATGAGCACCCAGTCAAAGTTGAATGTGATGCTTTTTAAACGCTGCTGCTTCAGCATACAACAAAAACTAATTATAGGTTAGCAACATAATAGGTATCACTCTTAAATAATTACCAACCATTCAAATAAACATCAATGAACCAAATACATTGCCATTGTTCTCCTGAACTACTTTCTCATAGTTCTTATAACTTGGATCCATAAAATGGCAAGGCGCTGTCACAATTGTGGTATAAAGAACTCGACCTTTTCTGAAGAGGCACTTATTATTATAACATTGTTTCTTTGTAGAAATTATTTTCTGTCATAACTTTATGTCTCTTTATGTAATACCGACATGAATAGGTGAATACTCGAAGTATTGTAATATAACATTACGATAACACACCTTCTGGAACTACATAATATATGTCCATGTTTAGTATTAAAACTGTGCATATTTCGAGCAGTATTTAAAAACAAATTACTAATTAAATTAAAGTGTTTCAAGATAAGTAGTCTAATAAAGCAAAAAAAAACAAAGCTTTGTCGTCCACTGGTAACACCCTCGGAAGGCTGATAAAGTTTTATCTTTCAACGTAAGTCACGTAGCTTTTTGTAAATCATTTTAAATAAGAACTTAACTTCTGAACTAAAATATAAACCCAAACATTATTGAGTATTATTTGTACAATTGGGTATTTGACAACTATTACAATAAAATATGAAAGGCATTGAATATGATAGCTTATTTGTAAATAATAAATTTACAAATGTATTTCACTTAAATATGAATTGTCAATAATTTATTTCTACAAAATAACGTTGCGATTTTTAATCTGTATTTTACACGAAACAAAACGCGGAGGAATCAAATGACAGTTCATGTGACGTCTGTGACTTTTGAGTGGGTAAAGCAAAACGGTCCCGTTTCAACTGTCCGTGTTTATAATTTGCTTGCTTACGTTTTTTGCTAAAAAAATTGCTTATATTCCTGTTGTTAAAAGTGGATAAAATTTAGCAAGGATATTATAGAAACCGACAGTGCAAACCTATCTAAATGTAGGTTGATTAATGATAGCTAGTTTCTTTGTATCCAATACTTACTTAACTTTTGCTCTGCCGAGTGTCGGAATACAATCATCAGGGGGTCGTAAGAGATATTATATTTATATCAATTATTTTGTATAATTCCAATAATATGGGTATTTATGCCTAGATGTTAGAGATAGTGATTACGGAAAGTTCTATACTAATGTTAGCATGTAAAAAGGTATGATTAGTTACTTAGTTGATGTAAAGTGTTTGTGGCTCTAAAAATCAGAACAACTGATTCATCAACAGTAAACTTTGGATTTTAATATGCTTACTGTAACCACTGATTTCTACGTTTGAGATCATATATAAAACATGTCCTGTAACAACTACTTGTCCGTCGCTGTGAGTCGTATTACTCGTCTTTGATCAGATATTATTATATCCATTGTACTAGATACGTACTACATACATATCATATCTTATTAATGACGTCACACCCAAATTTGACGTGAGCGACCGCTTTTCGCGCACTTTTCAAGTTAACAATGTAAAAACGCAATTTATATTTATTTATAATGTTTTTTCGCTAAAAATATACATTATTGTAACAGGTATTAAATAAAATTCTACATCCTTTAAGATAGGTTACCAAGATTGGTCAAATACCTACCCAATTGATACACCTTTTTCAACTGTCGTCACTTGTCCAAATTATTCCGCAATGTTTGCCTATTTAGCCAGAAATTGAACATTTTATTAAAAACTTTGTTCCTCATCATATTTAAGTTTTCCATTAACAAAAGTTATTTGATGTTCTTTTTCGAGATACATTTACAAAATAACTGGCGGCTGTGAAGGACACATAGGCCCGTTTTTGTTTGATTCTATTCTTCTAGGATTTTCATGTCATATTGCTAACGTATATCACAAAACAATCAGTTTTTTTGACTTGTTTGTTACTATTCTGACAAATTTAGTTCATATACTTGTACAATATTTCCTCACATAATATTTTCAAAACTTTCTAGTGACTTAAAGAACAATGCCGTACCGGTAGTGATAATGAACACTGCTAGATTAGTTTTTTTTTTAATACTTATTTTATATAATATTTATTTCTTACCAGAAAGCGATTTCTATATGAAATTTTGTTCTTCGTACTGTACAACCAGTCCGCCGTTGTTGTTTTAATGAAAGAAATATTTACTGGGAATCAACCGCAACAGATGTAGTTATCCTATGCATCCCGGCGAGTTCCTCATAATTCAAGACCAATTTTCCGGGGTTTTGGTTATTGAATATTGAACTAAGACTAAAATACTCCGTTTGTTATTGTTATGTATTTAATTCCATAAACTTCCGACATAAAAGAAGACTAACTTGTTTTTTTGTTTGTCCACAGACAAGATGTGGGGATCGACGCCACTGGTGATATGGCTGCTAGCCGTATCACTGGTGGCGGTCGTCTATGCCGACTCCGGCACCAGTGGTGACGCCGCCATGGCCAAGGTGCCGCGTCCCACTACCGCCCGCGCGCCGCCGTCCTCACCCCCGGAGAGACGCAAGTCTGGACGGCAAAAGAACCGCCGTCGAACCACGACTACCACTACAACTACTGCCGAACCAGATGAAGATGACGATTCTGATCTGACCACTCCAGTAACTACGACTACAGTAGACCCACGGAGCTTTGATCACAGTAAGTACCTATTACACCGTAAGGAGTTCCACAATCTGTCCTATCCTATGTAATATAAATAACAATATTTTTCCTGAAGTAGTAGCATTTTGGGGCAAGGCAAATACGTTATTTCACGAAATAGCGTAGTATCTTAACCGGTGGAATTGCATGAAACATTTCATAACAGAATATAAGCAGCTGGCGGGCTGTTATCTCTGCCTACCTCAGACGCTCGTGGTGTCGTGATCAATCTAACATTTTTTAAATATATAAAATGTTTTTTTTTTGTTAACGTTCAGTTATTACGTACCTTATCATAAAGGATACCAACAAAGGTGGAGCTTTAATAAAAAAAACGCTGACCTGTGCTGACATCGCACGACAAATATTTGTAAAAAAATGCCTATAATCTGATTGCTGTGTACGTGAAAAACTGGACCCGGTAGTCCAATAATTGTATTATGTGTATTATCACGCGTAAGTTCGAACGAAACGTTAACTGATGAACGTAAAAATGTGGATCGTACCGAAAAAACTAATAAATAAATATTTATTTTCATATTATATTGAATGATAGTGATCTAGATGCTGCATTGCTGCATATACAAATCGCTTCCTCGCTTTCTTTGGATGGCGCTGTGCTTAGGACTTTTCCTACTACTCCCCGAGACCCGAGCCACTAGTTAAATCAATGTTTGTTTGTTTGTTTTAAAACAAATTATATTTATAAAGGTAAAGTTTTACAAAGAGAGAAAATAATGAAGCGGCCATACTTTGTACGTGAAACGTTCATTAGCAGATTACCCTCCAGGATACACCATGGCTACTTATTATAAAAATATTTTTACATCTCTCATATTCGGTAAGTAGGTCCTTATTACCCCCAAATGGGGCTTGTAGGTGACCAATTAGCTCTCTAGGGTAATAATGTAGTTATAAAAGCCCTAGGGCGGTAATTAATTTAAAAAAACATGGCGCTCTTTCAAAAAATTTCGCGTACATCTTACCATCATACTGGCAATAGATATCATGCATTCAGCCCAATGACAAAAGAGGTCACTTCGCCATTCGGCCTTGTTTTTGTATGAGTATAATAGTCATCAATTTTAAATATCGAACGGGGAAGCTCAAGTTCGTTCTTGAGAAAAAAAAATAAAAAAAGAGATGCAAAAAGGCGGGCATTGAAAACGTTTACTTTAAATATTGTTTGTTTTTGGGATTTTTTTTTTATAATAACGTGATAATTTTATTCTTGTTTTGCCGGTTTTTTTCTACTTACCTCACAATCGAGATGTAAAGCAGAGTAGTTAGCTCGGGTGTAAGCATCAATTGCACCCTCGAACTATAGGCGCGCTCGCCGTGCTCGTGCGCCTAAATATCTCGGGCTGCAATTGATGCCTTACAGCCCTTGGCTACTAATCTACTTTTACATCCCTCATGTTCGGTAAGTAGGTCCTTGTTACCCCCAAATGGGGCGTGTAAGTGACCAATTAGCGCTCTAGGGTAATAATGTAGCTATAAAAGCCCTAGGGCGGTAAGTAAATAAAAAAAAATCACTTTACTCTTTCAAAAAGTTCACGTACATCTAACCGTCAGACTGGCAATAGACATCATGCATTCAGCCTAATGACAAAAGAGGTCGCTTCGCTATTCAGCCTTCTCTTCGTATGAGTTTAATAGGCATCAATTTTAAATTTCGAACGGCGAAGCTCAATTGAGTTCTTGAAAAAAAAAGAGATCAAAAAAGGCGGGAATGGAAAACTTTTATTATTAACATACCCAAGACAACAATCTAATAATACCGAATAGCTTTTCACAACACCCTGCCATTGGCAAGTTGTGGCAACACACAGAAGCCAGTCAACAAGAATTGAATTGAACATACCCAAAAAATACCTGTCCCTAATTTTTTTAAATTGTTCTCATTTCACTATAAATTTTAACTAATAAAATGTTTTATTCTTGTAATGCCGGTTTTTTTCTACTTACCTCACAATCGAGATGTAAAGCAGAGTAGTTAGCTCGGGTGTAAGCATCAATTTCACCCTCGAACTATAGGCGCCCTCGCTGCGCTCGTGCGCCTAAATATCTCGGGCTGCAATTGATGCCTTACAGCCCTTGGCTACTAATCTACTATTGTTGTAACCCGCTTTATGTTTTACTTGTTACCTTTTTTTATTCACGTCCTTCGCTATAATAATATAAGAAGCAAATAGATTAATGGTAATTCCAAATCTCGATATCTAGTAGCAAAATGTTGGTACTTCGATATCCTTAACAGCATTTCTTTGTCATTCCCTAGTGGTTCAAACAAAGACACAGGTTGTTGATTGATGAGATATTTCTACCTTTATTTGAACGTTTTTTATTACATTTTGTTGTAGAATCCGAGGCCTATATATTTTTATATGCTCATAATAACCTGTACAAATAAATAGGTAGAGCCTGCTGCTTGCAAAAATTGTGTAAATTATATTTTAAAAAATATTTTAAACCCGACATTCTTGCAAATCACAAATTCGTACTCAAAGTTAAGTGAAGAAGCAGCGTCCATCCCTATAGCAGTTTTAAGTCACATAGTTTAACACCCCTGGGCAGGAATGCGGCGAATACGTGAGGACATCCAAATTGTTTGTCTCCAAACAGCGGCCGAACGTAATTTGCGAGAGTTACCCCAAGGCACGGTCATTGAAGGAATCTGCTGAGTTAACTCGGTATGTGCACACCCTGCCGTAAACAGTTTTAATTTCGCCAGCATCTCTATTTTTACCCGACTGCCAAGACGGGTTATGTTTTTCGTGCGTATCTTGTATGTTTGTAATATGCTTTATTACCAGATATCTTCTCATCAACCGTATGGATTTCAATAATACAATTCTCAAATGAAAGTTATCTTATCTTGGGAACATAAAATATGAAGAAAAGCTATAGGTATGTTGGGTTTTTGTCGCCAAAATGTATGTGGAAAAAAATATTTTTTTCACTCAAATTTATCAAATGGGGTATCAAAATGAAGGCAATTAGAAGACGATTACAAAAATATTTATGTCATGACAAAAAAATATAAAATAAAATAAATTATTAAAAACAAAAACCCGACTGATGCTAAAAATATCTGAACAAGCTTTATAGCAGACCCATTTGCAAATCTAAAACCTAATGAAAATTAATGGACACCGCCTGCTATAAAGCTTGTTTCGATCTTTTTAGCATCAGTCGGGTTTTTTGTTTTTAATAATTTATTTTATTGAAAACTTGCTGTCTTTTGTTTACGGCGTATTTGGATTTCTAGTGAACCTTTGACTTTAGGAGACAGTTAATGTGAAAGAAGATCGGTGAACACATAGCATTACTTAAAAAAAATGGAGTATATAAAAAAAATGGAGTATACCTATTACTATTTTTTAATAAACATTAAACTTATAGAAAAGTAGGTCGAACAGTTTGAATAAAAATAATTAATTTACAGAACATAACATACATAAATTGTGATGAAAAATGGCATCTGGCCAAATATCTCAGACGTATATCACTCCAGTGATTCAATTTTATAAACTAAAACCGTCTTATTGATCAGCTAACTAAGAGTGATAATAATGAAAGGCACAAAATGAAAAATCGCTTTTCACGATGGCCCATCTATCTAATAAACCTAATATTGGTTTGATACGCGCTCAAGAGGCGTGAAATAACTCCCTTCTCTCGCCCCGCGGGGGTCGAAGGTACCAGCCTAATGAGACCTGTTCTGAATTTTTTCCCTTTGTCGCTTTTGAAAAAAACAACCTCATCTAACTAGACTGGAGGTTTTCACACATTGGTCGACTTACGTCTTGCCTTTCAATTTCGATTTGAAAATGTGGAAAGTTTATTTATGCGCAATTTATAGAGATCGTGGACTATTGAATACTCAATACAGTATTCAAAGCTTACAATAAGGATGAGTTCTATATTATGCGCGAGTATTCTATACAGTTTCAGCTATAAGGAGCCATATCAGTAAATACACTGGAAAAGATTAAACAAATTCAAACCAATATTTTAAACAGTAGGAATTAAGTGTAGGTGTGTAGATATATTTAATGATTTTGAAAATGGGAAATTGGTATCGACTATTCTATATTTTTAAATAACAAGGAACAAAAAAGAAAGACGAATATATATTATAATGCGTGTAGTTTAGGAAGCTTTTGTATATTAAAAGGGAATTAGAGGACTGTTTATACCGGAGATAGATGGCACTTGTTGGATCTACTACACATATTGAATAACAATTGCACTTATACTTTTCCACAGTTTATTTTTCTCTCACGGCATTAATATTTAGGCCGTTTGATATAACGCCGTGAGGTGAAACCGGTCAGGTAAAAAATAAAAATGAACTGTGGAAAAGCACAAGTGCAATTTTTTAAATTAAGTATGTACTTAATTTTAGACAAACTAGTTAAGCTATACTTATTTTGTGTCTAGATAACGTTGTGTCGAATTTCCTAGAACTTTTTATGTTCAATCCAATGTCAATGAAAGAATATCAAGCAGTTTCAAAAATTAGACTTAGGTACTTTAATAAAAATGGAATTTTAAAATTCTTTCCTTCCCCTTCCCACTCTTCAGAGCACGCCACTGCCACGGCAGGACAACCTCAATATCCTCGGTATGGATGTTCGCTGCAAACTGAATAACAAAAACTACATCGAGAGTATCATCAAAGCAGCCGGTTTTTCACGCCGGAGCAACGGTGTCTTCTATACAAGACACAAATTCGTTCCTGCGTGGAATACTGCTCGCATCTCTGGGATGGATCCGCAAAGTACTTATTGGATGCTCTCGACAGGTTGCAGCGACGTGCGGTCCGCATTATTGCCCGCATTCGAGCCTCTGCAGATGCGTAGAGATGTTGCATCCTTGGCAGTATTTTACCGTCTCTATCATGGTGAATGTTCTGAAAAGCTATTCCAATTAGTCCCACCCTCTCCGTTCCTATACAGGACGACACGTGCAGGACTTAGATGTCACCCCTATACGGTGCAGAACATTCCTTTACGAACCAAGCGGTTCGGTGACTCTTTCCTTTGTTGCACCATTAAGACCTGGAATGCCTTGCCAGTTCACGTGTTTCCCTCTGATGAGGCCGTCAAGCTGAGTGCCACCATTGTTAACACGGCACGTGTTTATAATGGTGCCTTCAGCTCACCATCAGGCGAGGTAAAGTAAAGTTGACGTGTCCTATTTAAAAAAATTAAAAAAAGACTATAAAATACTCGTAGTATTGTTAGTAGCACAAGAACAAGTCGAAAGGAATCAATGGTTTTATTTTAGGTTTCAGTGAATAAAGTATTCAAATCTTTAATAATGCTCTGAAGGAATAATAGTTCCCAGAACGATCGTATTGTAACCGATATCGTAAGTCGTTCTTTTCTAAGAATAGGAAACATAATTGAATAACAGGAAAAAGAAAATAAAAATTAAATTTTATATTTCATAGAGCTCCGGTACCTACATAGAGCTCCGGTACCTACCCATTGTAAAGTAATGGATAATGGTACCAACAAGACTTATTAACCGTAGCAGACTTGCTACGCCATTTCGTAGTGATGCTACGACAAAAATAAAAAAATAAAACCTGTGAGCAGGTAGGGTATAATCATCGATATTAAAACCACAGTATAATAGAGGGGGTAAGATGTATTTAATATATAGGGTATAATACATTCGAAGAAGTAGGACGTACTAAACAAGCATATTATATTTATTTTTTTATCTTTATTTTATAAGAGGGTTTTTTCACAATGTGAATATGTCACCCTGCATATTATATTAAAAACTAAGACATAACAGACGAGATATGGTATATTTAGAAGAGGTAGGGTCGGGTATAAATTGGGGTGAAATCTAGAAGGCAAAATATAATTTTGAGAAGGTTGATTTTTTAGCACGTAGGTTGCAGTCAAGCACACCGCCCATCTGATGGAAAGTTGTTACCGTGGCCTATAGACGTTAGCTACACCAGAAGTGTTATACTCGCTGGCCTGAACATAATAAATGAGGCAAAATATAATAAAGGTTAATAACGCAAATGAATTCAAGATATGAACTTCATAGTATTCCATGGATTCACCATTCGGGTTATACACCGTACGGCAGAGAGAGAGTCCTTGAGAAGATCCTGAGAATTGTGACATGGGTGTAGGTTTAAGATAGCCCTTTCCGACGTACATTCAACACTCACTTCACTACTGCCCCCTGGACAAGTAATAATTCGGTTGCCGGCGTATTGGAGAATAGAATGATTAATGTATGGGATTTGACGTTTATGAAATGTGTTGTCGAATGTCATTCCTATCCATCAAATCACATACATTTAGGGATCCCCGTGACGATCGACTTCAATAAAATTTAGAAGAAAAATGAAATCGATCAAATCAGTCAAAGATAAGTTAGAATATTGTAATAAATGACATGTTCTTCGCAGAAAATCTAGCAACGAATCTCCGTAATACATACCTATATATAGGCAACTACTCTTCTTGACGTGATTTTTATGTTTTTAAGCATGAGAACGGTAGTGCTCTGAGCAACCGGCGTGAAATAAGGGACAAGCCTTTTTCACGCTTCCAGGATTTGTATTCTTAAACACGGTTGTGTTTTAGCCGCTTTGTTTAAACAGAACATGATAATAATTCTGGCTTTATATTTTCGTTCATTTTGTGACTGTTTCGTAACACTGCCAGAAACAACATTATTAAAGAAGAATTTCATTGTTGAATATCATTTTCAATATTTCTAATTTAATACTAACTCTTGAGTACATTTTATTCAAGGATATTCATTGAATGTATTGGAGGCAAATCTTAAGATATAAACGGGCCGTTGATAGCTCTTCAAGTCCAACAACCTAGTCTAACTACAGAACTTTAATATCGTCAGTAGAAGGTGAAGGTTAGATAGCAGTCGCTTCTCGGAAAATATCGGAAAACAGCCGTGTCGCAGTAAGACTGTGTGTCAACCCCAAGTGGGTCAGGAAATAGGCTTTAAAGATAATAAACCCAAGGTTTATGAATTGTTGCCTGCTCCACACTTAACATGGCATTGATCTTACAGCACGTTTAAGTATATAAACACTTCAACTTTTTAACAGTAGCACTTATTATAATTACTAGCTTTTGCCCGCGGCTCCGCCCGAGTGGATGTCGATTATCGCGACCAAGCATATATAAAGCCTGTCGATTTTGAATAGAAAAGTAAAAAAGTTTTTATCGACATGCAGCATAAAATTACACGTTCATGTTTCGTTTATTATAAATAAATAGCTTTTGCACGCGGCTTCGCCCCCGTGGATGTCTATTACCGCGACCAAATATAGCCTATGTCCTTTCTCAAGATATAATCTACCCCTATACCAAATTTCTTCAAAATCGGTTCAGTGGTTTCTTGGCGTGAAAGACGGACAAACAAGACACACACACACCCACAAACATACACTTTCACATTTATAATATAAGCATGGATTCAATATGTATATTTTATACGACCTCACCGAATATTAAGCTAAAACACGGCGTCAAGTAATACTTGAAAAACACTAAAGAAAAAAAATACCTACAACCGGTCGGGTAGGTACAACTGCTTCAAAACGGTTCAACAAAGACCTGAAATTAAATTTACGTGGCGAGAAGAGAAAAAACTAGTTACAAGAGGAAATTGGCGGAGACAGTGACAAATTGTTCCCGCAAGAGAACAGTAAACCTGTCCTACTTCAACACACGCGCTTCTACATGGTACATCCCTCTCCCACCGTACTAACATGCGGTGTAACACGAATGTACTGAAATAATTGTGGCCTTTTTCGGTAAATATACGTGTGTAAACAAACGTCCCTTTAGTGTTCGATTATAGCAATCTTGTAATGTAAACACTATTTTAATGGTCGATTATTAAGTGCTACCAAAAGACTAATATTGTAAATAACATTTAGCATCGGCAATTACGATATCATACGCAGTTAAAATACACTGTAGATTTTTAAGCGTACTATTTAAACTGTGATTAACGATAGCTCATATTTATAGGGCAAATGTACTCGTATATACATAAAGGAGACCCAGGACTTAAAGGAAATCAAGTAAAGTCGCAACTATAAGCAAAAATTCTTTATAAAATAGGAATGAAAATTCATATTTTAAATGGCAACGGAGTAGTTTTCTAATTGCCCTATCTTTTCAGGCAATCAAATAACTCATAAACCTAATATATGCAATCTCTTATATTGATGAGTTAAATCCACTGTCGAAAACAAATACGCAGCAGGATCTTCAGTCGAAAACAAACTTCATTACGTATACTTGACCTTGTTCGTGTCAATGTAACAGCAGTTATCTAAAGTGATACTAGAAGGATTAATACTATAAACGCACATACTTTATGCAAGTTGTGTCTTAGAGTGCAAGTTATTTAAAATCAGTAAAATTAACAGGCACCCGTTAGTACTACGAACGGATTACTCTACAAGCTAACAGCCTTTGTTCTTTTATTAAATTTCTGCCAAGCCTTTGTAATAAATAAGATTTAATTTTTCAACATACCCTGTTTTTCATCCAACTGACAATCACGGTTGCCTCTAAAGCTTTCTTTTTAGAGTTCGGGGTATACCTTCCTATTCCTTTTCATGATTTAGTTTAGATGGTTACTTCGAGAGTAATTGCCGTTTGATCAATCAATCACATAAATTAATAATTACAATTGCATGCAGGTGAGGTAAACCCCATCTTTTAAACATACTATATTCTTATATTAGTGGTTAACCGTTTGTTATGCTGCAAATGTCCGTCACACATTGCTGTCTCAATTAATTCTGACGATTTTACACACAGTGTAGTAGATAACTTCTTTTAATTTTTATTTTATATCCGGTCTATTATTATTAAACCATTTTCACCAGCAGGCATACAATCTAAGTAAAAGATATACTTATTAGGTCATAACTCCTCACAAAATAAATTTCCATCTAGACACACCAGCTTAACAGATGAAAACTCTTCATCTTCTTTCGCTACAATGACAAGCAGCCTGCTCGCATTTCATATCCAAATGGAAATTAAGTCGCCATTAATTGCCTACGTTGCAACAGCTTGCGAACCCGTTACCGAGTCTGAATGTCAGCTACGACGCAAAACCCTGCACAGTATGACAAGCTTACTATTTGTAGATGGGTGTAGCTTACTACCTTGCAACAGTAGGAATTTCATCGTTATGTTGTCACATATTTCAACAACGTCTCCTATTTACGTAAGAGGCTTCGTTATGTTCTTCCCTAGTGTTTATTGTCACTAACCAGCTTTGATGTTATACCGCTGTAAATATTATATGGGTATGAAAATCCTAGATTTTCTTTACATGTGTACGAAACAATAGATAGCTTTTCTGTGCTGCATTTTGTATTTGTGGCTTCATACATATAACACATAAATGTGTGAATTAAAAAGGAGTACAACACGGATAATCTCTATACATATACAAAATACATAAAAATGCACTTGACTGGGTTAAATTCTTAAGAAATTTGAAGGAAAATCGTAAGTAATTTAAACCCTCGCTTATGTGCGAAATATTTTACCTAAACCAACCATATCGTGTTCCCCAAGTTAAAACTTAACACTCAACAACATTTGCCGAAAGCATATATCCCTTTACTCATACGTATTAAATCCAACAACACAGCCTCGTCGGAATAATTCACACGCATACGAGGATATTAGCCCGGCATTACTCAGCATTAACACTTACAATTAAGTTTAATTCTGCAGAGGCTCAAACAATGTGGACAGAAAGACGTAAACAAAAAGACTCGTATTCAGTTTAAAGTTGTTATTGTGCAGTGTGTTATTGTCATTGTAGACAAACATACTAATATTATCTCTTGTCTATTCCTGAGGCTTTCCCAGCTAACTTTTAATTGGAAGTATATGTTTCTGATCAATAGAATGGATTCCATGTCAACGCGTCAAACAGTTACATTCTATTATTATGACCATCTTTGACAAAATATATTATTTAACAAAGGTCAAGATTCTATTCGAGCCAGTGAACCAAACAATGAACCAAATCTGTGGACGTAGATATCGATATTCTGTAGTAAAATAGGTGGTTTTCAATAACGTTTCGTCTCATATTCATATATAACTAAATAATTCCGAAGATAAAGAGTTACTCAAATAGTTTAGTGTATATACGAGTCAATCATCGAGAATCACCACCCAAATGGTAATCGTACGCTGCCAATATGTTTCTGTAGGCTTGTGGTTGTATAGGATGAATATATTGTATGCCAATACAGACCAAATGTTTAGGGATCGTTACCAAAACTGTACTTAATCCCTGCTGGAAGTTTGAAACAGGATACAATAAACCATTTCGATGCTTAATTTGATAGCTATTCGTCTCCGGTATTGTATTAAGTACACTATAAGGTATACAATTTGTTTGAAGCGGTGTTAGATCACATATAATTACCACTACAACCTATTCCTCCTATTTTTGTCGTATTTTATTCAAACCTAAAATGTTCTAGCTTGAACATGATACAAGAAAATTGATAAACGCGTTCATATAAAACCGCAGCAATACGAGTAGAATTTACAATACTATACAATTACACTTCTAGTGGGGAATAGTTAGAATTTGCAAGTTCACCGCATTGTCCTTAAGTAACGTAACTCTTTGGCTATAAATTACACCGAACTTTGTATGTTTTAGGGTGCTATTTTAGTAATGGCTGCCTTAACGAGGCGAGGAATCATTAATTCTATCTACTAGTAATTTGTGTTATACCCACGGATTTTATTCATTACTGCTATTAATGCCCATAGACGAAAAAATCAACAAATTTTATGACCGCAGTAAAATATTTTACGCCAGTAGCCATCGTGACTTATGCTACCCCAAATTTTCGGTCCGATAGTAGTGGTAGTAAGGAGTATTTATTTCCCACTTGGCTATCAAGAACGCGACTTTCACTCAACGATGACCAAATGGATTATCATTCTCAGCGGCTAAGTCTTACCTCTCTTAAATCCTACTAATATTATGAACGCGAAAGTTTGTAATGGATGGATGGATGTTTGTTACTCTTTCACGTAAAAACTACTGAATTAATTTTAATGAAACTTTACAATAATATAGCTTAAACTCAGAATAACACATAGGCTATATATCATCACGCTACTACTCAAAGGAGCGGAGCAGTGATCATTAATGTCAACAAATCCGGCCGGCATATACAGAGAAGTGACAGTTTAGTTATTTCTGTTGCGGACTTAGCTGTTGTCGTTCGAGCAGGCCGCCACAAATTATTTGAATACAAAAAAATACGCGCTCAAAGGGCTGATATATATATATAGGTACAAGGATAGATAAAGCTTACGAACGGACATAGGCTCGTAGGCGAAAGAAGGGGCGAAAGGGGCGGGAGAATAGGGGATGATAGTTTGTAATTTTTGGAGATATCCTGATGAAATTTGGTACAGAGGTGAATTAGAGATGGGAAACACTATGCGCTAAGCGACATTCACGCGGGCGGAGCCTCGGGCAACAGCTATTCAATAATATTCAAACAAGAAGTAGTTCAAGGAGGCCTGTGTAATTTATATCGATATCATTTTTAACAAAAAATAACATACAGCGTGAGTAAACATCTGTAACTCTAATTAGTTAGCGAAGTAAAGGTCTAAAATATCATCTTGCTGTATATGACGCTCTCCCCTACACTTACCGTTGTACTCTACGGGCTTATGTTTGCCAAGACGAGGTAATGAACCTACAGCTAGATGTCTGTCAGGGGCGCAACGCGCTGTGCCACATCATTAATTTCTACCTAATGTCTGAAGCGGCGAGGCGACGTTACCTACCACATTTTGAGTTTACATTCGCATCTATAAAGTTTTACTGGATGTATTATACTAAATTACTAATTGTATTCATTATTCAATTTATAAAGCCATATAATTGTCTTTTTTTTAGATAGTTAAATTTATTTATCTGAACATGGAAAGCATTACCATATTTTAACTAACTTTTCAATAAAATAAACTTACTAAAGTTAGGTACTATATATACACAATCAAAACTAAAAGTTAAAATACTTCGTGGAATTCATCCACAACGCATGCTTCTTGTGGTAGCATTCCCAGAAGACTGGCAGCATTGCCATGTTGTATGGCAATGCTTAATCTTTGGCCTAAAAAGAAAAATATTGTCTAAAATTATAAATATTGTCTAGTTAATGTTATTAACCATTGAAGACCAAAAAGCATGAGCAGGCCGCGCATTAGTGACACCATACAATCCTGCTTTGTTCTTTTGGTCAAGTATATCGTGTTTATTTCACTGTTGAGACTGTATATACCTTCAATTATTCGCAAACGTACATGCGATACTTAACATTTTTTATTATCACACCCAGTTTTTAAGTTAGTTGATAAGGTCACCAAAGGATGGAGTGCATTGTATCATTTTATTTTTAAACAATATAAAAAATTATTGATATGACTAAAATTGCAGCAAATACATTTCTGAAGCCCGCCCATTCCATTAGCTCTAGGCGTTACAACACAAAGCCAGCGTCGTTCTGTTTGGTTCACACATTAAACAACTAACCGCATTGCGAAAATGCTCCGACTCCCCAACGTTTGAAACGCTGTCTAGTAATAATCTATAACCTGTAGTAATATTTGTGACTGAAAGTATTTTATCGTATTATTAGATCTACGCATCGTGCTAGTATTTTAAACTACATTAACCTATCAGTGACACAGTAAGATCTAAGATCAAGAACCCTAAACGGAATGAGAGATTAAACATTGGCTAGGCAATATTTTTATTAACTAACGCTTTACTAAAGTCCTTTCTGTATAAAATTAAAGAAAAGTAAAGTCATACCTAGGTCGTGCCTCAGAGAGGACGTTAAGCCGTCGGTCCCGGTTGCCGTACAAACATCTATGGCTGTTGTTACGGGTAGTTGGAGCCCTCAAAAGTCCAACAATTGGTCTAACTGTAATGCTTCGATATCGCCTTTGGGTTGTGGAGGTCAGGTGGCAGTCGCTTCACAGAAAATGCCGAAGTTTAGCCAAATCCGCAGTTAGACTGGTAAAAGCGGACCCCAGACTCCAAGTTGATAGCTTCGGATGCGACTGGGATTAACACGAGGATGAAGAAGAAAGCCATAAATATTCCACAACATTTCACACAACGCTATCTAGATCCATGGTAAGCATAGCTTAACTAGCTTGTGTTATGGAATCTAGAATGCGGATAAACATACTTAGATACATTTTTTTTTTGTAAATACATACATATTATACATAGAAACACCCAGACCAATGCAAATACCTATATTCATGCATACAAATATTTGCACTGAGCGGGGGATACCTAGGATATAAATAGATGTAAGTAAAGTGATTACTACTCGGTGATACAACTGTGCAGTGTTGAATACATGACCTACTAGGCACAGGAACAGGAGAATACTTTATATTAGAGGCCAACTTGCTTGCTTACAAAAAAAAAAAAAAAAAACTTTTTTAATCTACGAAATTTAATAACATCGTACGGCCTCCCTTTTTAATAAACACAGGTACTACTTTTTATCACTTAATTTTTGGAAGGTTTATTACAACTGAGATTTTTGTAAAAAGTAAATAGTAGAACTGCAGCAGCGCGATATGAGATTTATCTCCTAATATTCAATAAGTCCTAATTAAAATAGTTTCATATTTTTAAGATTTATGATAGCTTATAAAATACATGGATACAAAAAACACACATATAAACAAGTCATTAGTAACCTCTCCTTTTGTTGTCAGGAGTTAAAAATAATAAGCGCTATAGTGCACTCAACAGGACATAAAAACACATTCCAATTAAACAAGTGCCTAATAATCAATCACTAGGGCAGTATAACATTTTACTTTAAATTATGTTAATCCTTCAAACTTATCATTTTGTAGCAGCAGTTTACGGAGCTTACCTTGTTCATGAACTACAGTTCTACCTATTATTCTGGGACTCGAATTATTAATATTTCTTTTTCCTCCACCTTTGAGCATTTTCACACTATCCGATACCCGATATCCGATATCGGAGGAAATCAAATGGCATAATCATCTATCTTTCACATTGTCCGGCCCGATATCGTTCACTGGAGTCGACACCATTGTTTTGGTCCGATATCGGGTCACAAAGAGAAAAAAGTGCAAGCAATTTTCGACTTCATGACATTTTCCTAGTTATGTGTCTTTTCGCATTATTAGATGATCATGATTGATTCATGATTTCATCTTTTTTTCATTTTTTTTTCATCCCTTGCATTCCTAACTAGTCCCTGCTTTCGAGCAAATGGTCATATCGGGCCTTTAAGCCTTTATCTTTTTTACTCAAATCAATACTTTAAAAATACCTTACACAAATAACTGAGCCCTGTAGAGATCACACCACCAAGGCTCGATATTGTTTATGGTAGCCATTTAGTAACACATTCATCAATGGTGGCAGTTAATGAGGCTACCGAACACAAACCAAAACGTGTTGTCCTATCAAATACCTACATCATTAGGGATTTTTTTTTATTAAATCATTTATTTCAACCAATTGCATAGGTCATATAAATTTGTTAGTATATAACTTAACCTAATGTTAGTAGTAACCATCAATTTCATTATAAATTATACTAAACATAATTCAATTCATATTAAAAATGTCAAATCATATAAAAAATGTCAACAATACAATAACAATAACCTATATGTCCCGATTTCTGAGAGCCTGTACCATACCACAGTGGTTCAGGTAGTGGCAGTCAAACCTCAACGCAAATACGCTCAGGACACTACTGGAGCCGCCGCCCCGTACCCTACGCACCAGAGATGCACACCGCTTCCGCATTATAGTGTAGAAACAGTCTACTCGCAGCTCGGCAAACATCTCCGATGCACCACAGAAACGCGGCAGACCCATCAGCATCCTGAACGCATTATTATACTGAATCCTCAGCGCATTGAAAGCTCGCTTCGTGTAACTGGCCCACAGGCTGCTCGTGTAAAAAGGTGTACAGTAAGCCCTAAAAAGGGTAGTTTTAACTGGAGTTGAGCAACGAGCAAACCTACGGGCAATCATATTAGCACGTACAGACAACGCCCTCCGCTCTCTCTCTAGGTCAGCGTCGTCCTTCAAGTCAGGGGTCACAATATGTCCAAGATATTTAAACTGCTCGACCATACTTAGTTCAACCCCACATAGTCTTATGCAGGGTGGTTTTATTTGACATTTTCCCCTAGCTTGAAAAACCATGCATTCGCTCTTCCGGACATTGTATGCCAAGCCGTGACTACGAACGTAACTTTCACAGATTCTCAACAAAGTTGATAGACCGCAAGGTGAGGCACTCAGAAGCACCATGTCGTCTGCATAGCTAATGTTGTTTAGACAGATTCCGTCAATGTGGCAGCCGACACGTGTGCTGCCGAGCTCCTCGAGCAGTGCGTTAACGTAGAGGTTAAAGAGCTTAGGA
Organism: Eilema caniola; assembly: GCA_949126895.1. Lineage (NCBI taxonomy): Eukaryota > Metazoa > Arthropoda > Insecta > Lepidoptera > Erebidae > Eilema > Eilema caniola. The sequence goes on along the minus strand of OX421460.1, from coordinate 43,594,136 downwards.
GATGTCAGTCCCCCCTGCCTGACACCACACTCCAGCCTATACGGATCAGAATAGGAACCAGCCCATCCCACGACATTGACCTGGTTTAGGTACCAAAATTTAAAGATTTGTATCAATTCGAGTGGTACTCCTGTGTCTCTCATTTTCTGCCATAGTACATCATAGTTGACCAGGTCGAATGCCCTAGACAGGTCAAGGAAGCATGCAAAGATGGGAGTTCGGCGGTCCGTGTAATACTTCACAGTTTGCTTGAGACAAAGAATAGCCGATTCCGTAGAGAGTCCTCGTCTGAAACCGAATTGATTATCGTGTATGTTCAGGAAACGGTCCAAGTGGGAATCAAGCAAACCGTCAAGCACTTTAGCAACAATTGTGGCCAAGGAAATCAGTCTGTAGTTGGTCTTGTCACTTATGTCTCCGGTCTTGTTTTTGATAATTGGTACCACCACTGTCCTCATCATGGCTGCAGGTAAGTAAGAATGACTAATGCAAAATGAGTAGAGCATGGCGAGTACTCTCGGTAAGTGAGACCCTATAATAAGCCGATTAATAAAAATAAACAAACGTGAGCGTACGGCCTTAATTAAATTAATATGCCTACTGTACGTACAAACCCTCTAGTTGAAGTTATCAATATTGTAGTGGGAGTCGGATGCTCGGCCCAATTTGGTTAAAGGCAGCAACTTTACCAAAACTGGCAAAGCATAGATACGCTTAGATTTATTGCGCAGTGTACAACTAACCACTACATGTACTTCAGAGGCCATTCTAATAGTCACTAGTTTTCATGATATGGAGGAAATGGTTTAAGTTAGGCTATAACAAATGATTCATTAGATAAATATTATTTTATGCACAAAAGGTTTCTAAAATGCTTTGTCTCTTGGTCTAATTTGTCAATTCAAGGTTGATATTTATGTTTTATCTTACTGCTGTCTGCAATACTTCAATATCGCCTTTCGATTGTGGAGGTCAGATGGCAGTCGCTGCACGGAAAATATCTAAGTTCAGGCAAATCCGCAGTTAGACTGGTAAAAGCGGACCCCAGACTCCAAGTTGAAAGCTTGTCCAAGACGTTATGTCTAAAATTAATTTATACATTTTTCATTTAGTTTTTATATTTAGGTATGTAACTTACGTTTATACATAAAAACTCGAATTCACACCAATTTTGGAAATAAAATATAACCTCAATTAACCTCAACCTCTTATTCTGATGAGGTTATTGTAGGGGTCCTTAGGAATAAACTTAAAAATGTGAATAGGTTGACACATGAAAGATAATAATAAATAAATACTCCGCCGTATAATAGTTCCAGTGATGTCAATTTTATGACAATCTGATACAACATTCATTGCACACTTTTACTGTGATTATATATTTTGAAGCATTATAAAGCAGTCTTTGTGGCTACACAGTATAACGCTACAGTTCGAAGGTAACTGCTTGAATGTAGTTCAACGACCTCGCTACCTGGCAATGTGTACCTATGATACACCAGACGAATACTTTACTTAACTAAATTACAGTTCCGCTCGCCTAAAAGTGTGCTTTCAATCCCTATGTATATATTATGTTACAATAAATATCTGTGTTTGTTCAAATTTTACTCTAACATAATCACTTGACTTTCATTGTTGTTTATATTACACTTATAAGGCATGAATATTCTTTCTCTGTGGAATCAGAACCAGTATAGTCATTCTGATTCCTCAGAGAGTTTATTTTAGCATAAACTGCTTAAGCGCCGTAAATACAACTCGTGCTTGGCCTAAGGGCGTATTCACATTCATCCGATATCCGATATCGATGTCGGACGCCGATAGCTGACATCCGATAGCTGTGCACCATGTACAACCATGTGCTGTTTTCATATTATATATAACTTATACATTAAGGTCGAAAATTGCTTGCAGTCACTATTTTAGACAATCAAAGAATCAGTTTCGTTTATTCAGTTTGGGCACATAAAGAACTCTTATGAACGTCAAAATTTTACAATTATGTCAAGAAATATTTGAAATATTATTAAATAAAGTAAATAAATCATTTGAAAATGATTCTTTCACTGGTCCGGTAATTTGATTCTACTGAGAAGATACCAGCAAGAATCTCAGTGACACAGTTCCGAACAATATTAACGTTTCTTTTTTTTAATGTGGTTTTATTTAAAGCAAATTTATATTGTGCGAGTAAAAGATTAGCATGACCATGCATTTTTATCAATAAGGTATTCGTTTACTTTATAATATCCTTATTTTCAATAACATTTGTTTACTTCTATTTTAAACTTGTTTAGTGGCATGTCAACCAGTTCCTGAGGAATTTTACTAAACATTTTTATACTGTTACTTACAAACGAATTACCAAGAAGTATGAAATCTGAGTTTTGGCACTTCAAGATTATTTTTATTTCTTGTATTATAATTGTATAACTCACAGTTATTTTTTTAAGAGATTTAGGTTGTTGAGTTCAAATAAGACATTGTCGTAAATGTATTGGGAAGAAACTGTTAAAATATTAATTTCTTTTAATAGTTCTCTCAGCTAGTCAGGGGATCTGAGGCTATATATTGCTCGTATCGCTCGTTTATGAAAATAGTCTCAATATAAGCAGCTGAGCCCCACAGCATCAGACCATACAACATAACGCTATGAAAGTAGGTAAAATAAACTAATCGTGCCGTTTCCTTATCAGTCAGTGACCTTATTTTTTTAACCGCATAGGCAGCTGAGCTAAGTCTTCTAGTCAAGGCTGTGATATGAGACCCCCATTGTAACTCACAACTTATTTATTCATAAGGATAATCATTACACGTCATATATTATATTACAGCAAGTTTACCATGTAACTTTCTCTTCTTAACACATCTGTAGTCTTTCACACATAAGATAAAAATTGTACAAATGTAAACAATGTAGCATAACAGGTTTCCGTGCAGTCAAAATATTATGTCAATAGTTCAAATTATAACAATGTCAAGTTCTAATAAGAGTCAAATTGTAAGTCAAAGCTAAATATTTTACAGAATTTCAATAATGATAACCAGTAAATTAACATACAAGAAAGTTTTAAAGTTAAAATTTACCAAAAATTACTCACTAGTTTACAACGTTGAAGCGTTCTTAATGCTAAAACGTTATAACTTTTACAAGAACAAAGCTAGCCTCTTCAAATTTGGAATACTTCAATAAAATAGCATTTGGAAGAAAAAAGTGCAGGTCAGTTAACTGACATATTCATAATTTAAGAAAAAAAACGGCAATAAATCTTTGTTTACGTCAAGCGATGCGCCAAATTGTACGATGCATACGCGAACAAGTGTCATACGAGTATGTACACATGTATGTGTACTTCATTACTTCGTAAATTTAGTACGTAGTTGTCTTTATATACGCTGCAAAAATCAACTAAATTTTCCATATTTTGTCCGTTATAATTTGCTGCCATCGATTTATTAGTGGCCCATTTAGTGAGATGGCAGGTGACTGTTTTATTAGTATTCAATATAGAAGTCATTCAGTCTAATAGTTTCTATATTAATTACTTTCATTTGCATAATTTTCAACAGTCCGCCACCTACTAGAGCCAGTTCGTGTTTACACTACTGTGGTGCCGGTATGGATTTCCGGCGGCCTGCTCATATTAAAATTAAGTTCTACTAACGAGACATGCTAAGGAAGATAATTCAAAAGCTCTAAAATATTTGTAGTAATAATATACCTCAAGCATAGATGTTCTCTGTCAACATTTTACAGGAGGCAATTAAAGAAACTATACACATAAAATACTGATTAAAAAGTAGACTATAATGTAATTTCCAAGTGTAAGCAACAGTAGCTCGTTAAAATGGGAGAAACTTAAAGTTCTTTAATTCTACCATGAATTATTTATGCCGGTTGGTCCGGCGATTATACGTTTCGAGCGAATATTTATACTTAGGTACTTCGTTTGGCACAATTTACTAAAATTAATGTCGTTACAAAACTGATAAAGAAATTATTATTTGCCCTTGTGTATCGCGCAATTCTACTTTCAGAATTACAAATTTAATAATTATACATAATAGTTACCTATGTAATAATTATTGATAATTAGAATTTGTGGAACTTGAAAATATTTTCCAATTAATCATTTTGATTCGGATATAAGACAAATAATCGATAAACATATTTCCAAAATCAAAATTTATCAAAGTAATTTTTTAAGTTTGTACTTTTAGCAAAAACACTCAAACATATAGTTATAATCGCGTTACGCCTTCTATAATGTCACGATCATATAATATTTCGTACCTTACAATAAAGGAAGCGAACCCAAAACAACATTTATCTCATAACAACACCAAGATACGTAACCATAAATAAAATATCTACTTATCATAATAAATAGGAGGCATTATGAATTGTATACACTACGCCTACTTACCGCACGTATATATTTCTATTATCTTATTTGTACGACCGGTCTATATTAGATGGTAGCTACTGTTGTAAATGAGGTCCCTTCCACATTTTTATTTGGCAACGCAACACGTACGAGTTACGGACGTCGATCTACCTACCTACTGCGGCTCTGATGCGGTACTGACGGATAATTTATATACCACTGAGCGTGCAAGTCTACTCTGCCTACCAAGAAACTCTATGTGAAACATTACCCACGCGGTGTTTTAGCAAGTCGCGCACTCGACTGCGGCTCATGCAGCCAAGCCACCGCGCTAGCTCCGAACACACGCCGCTTTGTAAACGAAATGACTGCGAACAAACAGCTAACATTAGATATATTTTTAATCGGTATAGTATCCTTAGGGGGCGTCTTCCGCTCAAATATTAAGTTTAGAAGAATTTTAAATTAAGAGCATTAGGCGCGGCGTCTCGGTTGAATTAAATATTAATAATGCTATTCCAGTGAAGTTGAAGGTAGGCTGAGAACAATGAATTTTTAATAGTTATTCTCCTCTGCGACGGACAATTAATGTAATGAGATAGTAAGTTTAGCGTACCTTTGGGAAATAGCTGGAAATTTCAGTTAATGTTTCTCTAGACACAATAATTCTACGATTCAGGCTTAACTTTCTCAGAATTTAAATAATGCCTACATATTCGTAGTATATTTATTATTTTATTGAAAGTTCAATAGAATGTTCGCCTTTAATCATTGATTATAAACATAGACACACAGCTGGGCCCTGTGCCAAATTGTGTAACAATATCGTGGTATCTTGCATGAGTAAGGATCTCGGGGCTGACGGTGAAGTGAATATGTCAGATTCGAGAATAGTTACTCCTATTAGCCCCCAACACAGTTAATGGTCTGCTTCTAAGAGGTCAATGAGGATGGCCCATCTTCAACATAGCGACATTTTCGTATTACAGGCCCAGACATCGAACTTTGTTACTTCGCCTGCACATCAAAATGAACAGGCCCGTCTTTGCAGAGCCTTCCAGGATTAGTTCCTAATTTAAACGCTAAAACGCCCAACAAAGCAGATATGTAGTCAGCGTCAGAACGATCTTGACTACATTGTCTCAAAATTATCTTAAATAAATGAATTATTAAAATTACCAAGGCATTTAAGAGCAAATCATACTGTTTTATTGATTCCCGATGTCCGAACTAAAGGTGTGTACTGTATCCAATAGCTATTGAACTTTTATCCATTATGCTACAACACCAGTAACGTTTTCACATGTCCGTTCAATTCATCTTCAGCCGTTCAGACTACACTAATTCGGTATTTCCATTAATCACCGTCGATGTACGCCCGATGTACGACAGTTATGACAAGTATTACCATGTTATAATTAAAATCACCTTGTGACACCTCATTCGTCTTTTTAATAAATTATTTGTTTTACTTGCGAGTAATTTGCTAGAGTAATTTGTCACGTGTCACCGCTATGTGGATTTGGTGCGCATCGCTCAAGGCTGTCGCTTAGATTAAGGCGCTCACATATCCTTACTAATACACAGACTTAGTCGTAGCTTCTCCGTTACTGGTTTTAAATAACGTGACATGAAGGACTCATTACGTTTTCGTAAACATACTGATATTTGTTGCACCTTGTTTCGTGGTAGGTACCCTATTAGTTCCGACACGACATGTGGTCGTTTAAGTATACTTTGTTTTTGTTTTCGTATAGAAACGTTGGCCTAGGCCTAAGCAATTCAATTATAACTTTATTGTGTTAACAAACCATCCTTGTTATACATGGCTACCTGAATTAATTTTACCTAATCTAAGTTTGTTTTCTATCAGCCTATAAGACATATAGAGTAGATCTTAAACCCTATAATCATGTACCAACCTGGGACTGATTGAAAATTTAAAGTATTCACGGTGTTATTGCATTCTCTGCTAACGTACAAACAGTTGGAGAAAAACCATTCATTCGAATTGCTATATAAAATAAACCAGTAGCAACATCGATATTACGGTGTTATATACAAGAAGTATTTGGTTTGGCATACAAATTTATTAGTTGAGAGAATGTTATTAGGATAAAAATACAAGTTACCATCATCCATTTATTTCTAACTAATTGGTAATTTAACTAAACCATAATAAGTAAGCTTCGTATATCAAGATAGAAAAGAATAGGCTGCTTGGAGTACCAGATTCAATATAAATTACACAAAGCTTTTCACAAGTCTTAATCTCTCATATATTGTCAACGGCTGTTCACAGCCGGTCGTTACTCTGTTGCTCGGATACGCGATACGCAACGTCATAATAATTTTGATCTCCTTCACGACAGGATGTGGGCTGACTTCAAAAAAGGAGGACATTCTCAATTCGCGAGTTGTTGATATTCCTAAACCAAAATCTCTAAACCAAACTATCTATCTGTAAACGAAAATGATATCTACATTAAATTCAAAAGATAAAAATGCGCGGCAATCTTCGTTTCATTCTGCCAATAAGATGCATAGTATTATGACATATTGCAAATCAGCATGTTATAGACCGTCACAAGATGTTACTATCATGATTTTCTATAGGCATTTATTCTTAATCATAGGTGTGAGTGTTCATGTACATGATGTACATGCGCATGTTTGAATGCAATTAACTATGTGCAGTCTACTTTTCAAGATACAAAGTACTTATATATAAATCTTCTCCAAGAATGAATACGTCTGTGTGTGTTTTTTAATGATTGGCTGATTGGGTTTGGCTCTTAAGGCGCCCACTCACTAACAGTCCGCCTGCAGTCCGCCTGCAGTTCCTGATCTGTCCGGCGGCCTGCAGTCCTTAGCCGATAGCGCCCACACACTAAAGCGATTTTGGCCCGCCGGCAATTCCCTGTTGTCAGTTTTGCGACCACACACTAGCAGTTGTGAGTCGTCAGTTTTAGGTCGTACGATCGCCTGCCGGTAATGGTCTTATATCAGTTACATAGAGAGTACGAAACAGTGCAAGCGATTTTCGACCTTGTTGACATTTTCTTAATTACATGTTTTTTCGCATAAATAAATGCTGCTGATCACGAATATAAGAAAAAAAACTAGATTTGTTGTGATGTCAATAAGGTTGAAAATAGCTTGGACTACGTTATTCTTATATAAGTACGTGCTAATCATTGTGGGAAATAGGTGTTAGCTATTTTGAACCTTATGGACTATGTGCATAAGAAATATAGACGAGTATGTACAAAAAATGAATAAAATCTTAGTAAAAACTGACACGAAACGTCGATCGACAGGCCCGTTGTGCTCGTTCGCCCTGACGGCCTAGGACTGTCCGGCTTAGAACTGTCCGGAATCGTTCGGCGGCCACACACTATCGGATCGTATTAGTCGTCAGTCCAAAATCGTTAACGAAACTGTGAGTGTGTGAGTTATTGCGATTAACTGACAGATTTATATCGACCGGCCGTCGTCCGGTAAACTGTTAGTGAGTGGGCGCCTTTAACGATCACGTCTATACAGATGAATAGAATTTAAATCAGCTTGTAATGTTAAAAAAAAACATCTTCTACATAACAAATAGCAAACATTGAATTTTTTAACGTGTTGTATCGGGTAATCTGGAAGGTAGTTATGCCGATTTTGACGGGCTACTATAGGTACTTAGCTGATATTATAAGGCATAATTAGGCTAGACTTTTATTTTTGTAAAGTTTAAGGTTCTTCAAAAAAATTTAAATCATACGAACAAAGTCGCGGGCACAGCTTACAATATTTGGCACAATACCTTTGGTTAATTAACTAAAACCTTTCCAAGGAGATACTCTACTATAGTTAGGTTTGAACTCTGGTTATTTTGTTTACAAATCCCTCTAGTCCCAGTGAGCCAAATCATTGCTCCATAGTGACGTGAAAATTTGCATCTAATTCTCACCGGACTTGTCACAAACCGAGATGGTAGTTGTGGATTGTGGCCATAGGTATATATCCCGTATTGGTTCACCTTGTAAACTGTAAAATTGGTATCAGGAAATTGATGGCACGTGAAGCAATGATTCACCATATTTTAGTTTTTAGTACTCCAGTGTACATTAGAAATTACTTCAAGCTGTAAGACGTTATGTATATTTGAACTGACTTCAGAAAGGAAGCCTTTATAATATTCGATTTGAAATATATGTATATGTCCACAATTTTCTAAAAAAACGAATAAATCACTTTGCTATGATTCATTTCATTTTCGCAAATGGCGAACTTTGAGGAAAGTTTGAAAAGTTTAACCGACTGCGCCAGCGAGTCATCTGTATTTGTGATTTTGGGACCTCAATATATTAGTATATAATTGATTGACGTGACTACAAATGAACAGGATACAAGTATACAAATTATTCAACTCGACATTGCGCTGATAAGTGACCTAGCATTTCAAGCTCTCGCCGCCTGGTGCAATAATGTTTTTAAAATTATAATTAAAGGTAAACAATATAATATAAAGGTAAAGAATATTAATACAACGTACTTTTTGCTAGGAATATTGTTCGCACATTTTCTAAAAGTACGACACTGGTCACGACGCTTACCTACCATAATTTAAAAATAATAATGTTCTCGGTCTACAGCTGAACAATCAAATTCTGAATAAAGACTTACATTACAATAATTAAGTAAGGTAATTAAAAGCCTGTGAAAACAGCAAAATATAGAGAATAACACATACATTTACGTTTCCTGAACAATCCAAATATTATGTTCTTAAAATTACATCAGTATACACTTAACACAAATTTGTGCTTAATTCTGTCACTAACCTAATTTTTCTTTTTGTCGCAGCTGAGGTGGGACGATGTGAAGTACCCCTTGGAATGGGGAACGGCCGAATATCTAACGATTCTTTGTCATCGAGCTCGAGCTACGATCAAAGTGTATCGCCACTAAGTTCGCGGTAAGTACTAATGTAACTCAATTAAAAGTCTAAGACGAGTATGATGATGCAACTCACGAACATCGATGACAATTCACACCGAAAATTTCAAATAGTTACATCTAAATTCATGGTTTAAACAATACCGTAATTAGTCAATGACAATAATTTGAATAGAACCATGCCCCGAGGAATCCAAAGCAAAACATAGAATCGATATAACGTGTTAAGCTGGCTATTGTTAAGCAACAATAAAGGGCTATCATACAGCAAAGTTGTTACAATAATTGTGAATCCCAAGGCCACAAAACGTTCATACTTAGCTCAAATAATTAACAGAAGGACTCACATTCGAGGCCTTAAGCCCGCATAAGCTCAATGTGAGACAATAACGCGAAAACTCAACTCCCGTTTGAGAAATTCACTAACAGAAAATTAAATTTTCATATGAATTCGGAATGACTGTGATCCTACAAAAGCCTTTCAGAGCTTGACTCCCTAAAGATAACAAGATGTAAGTAGGGCCGAATGTGCCAAAGCCTTATCATCTGAGCCACTTTACATAGGGTCAGAGGCGATTTAGCGAATGCCACGTTAATTCAGCGCTTAGCGCGCTTTGTTCTCTATAGCTACTGTTGCTACTGATGAGATCACACCGGCGATATTCAAATGAAACTACCGCCAGACCCTAGCTCCGGCCCACCTTGGTTATCAAATGAAATACACAAACCGTTTAGTCTATTTGCTCAGACTATTAAGCTAATTTTATTTGGTTATGCGCAAACGTGTCTTCTATGAGATAATAAAATGAAATGCAGATTAGAACTTAAATGATTAAACTCTTGTACAAATACACACTTGACGGTTTTTAAGACCAATTTTTATTTTTTTGGATTAATGATAAAAAATTGACTCTTGGCTTTTTGTTTGAGTTAAATATGGGCTTTGGTTGTAGAATACGGACCGAGATAAAGGGAGGGGCGTGGTGCCCTAACGGGCTTATTTCGCCACTAAGCCGGCAGTTTTTGGAGATAGACCTTCACGCTGAATACTTGATAACGGCCACCGAATCTCAAGGCCGATTCGCCAACTCTGTTGGAGTAGAGTTTGTCGAGAGTTACTCTGTGGAGTACTGGCGATCTGCTTTGCCTCGTTGGAAGAAATATAAAGACTTCAACGGAAGTACGGTAAGCAGTAATTTTTATTTTTAGTTATCTAATTAAATGTATAAGTTAAGCTATAAACAAAATAAATGTCTTGAGCTAAAAAGTAGGTTTAAGGTTCTTATGATAGATAATTGTGACAAAATAATCTCAACATACAAAGGGGTAATTTCACGCATGCCTAATTTTATGCTAATTTCGGTGCTATTTTTCAATCATAGGTTTTCCGATGAAAAAATTTAATGATGTTGTTTAAGAACACATTAGTATTCTAGATATTTAGAAGGAAACAAAAAACTGCTTTGCAGGCCTTCCACCGAAATTGCAACATCACACCGAAATTGGCAAAAAATTAGGCAGCGTGAAATTACCCAAAGGTGAGTCTAAGAGCGCTAAAACAGCAAAGCTTCTAAAGTAATAGGTGAAAGAGCTCAAATGCTATCTATGCTATCAAGAAAGTAATTTTTTAGGGTATGTACCTCAATCGAAGGAAATTTTAAAACAATTAGTATTCGAACTATTCTAATTTCATTCACTTTTTCCATTCTTAATCGGTTATACCTCAAAAGAAAAAAATAAGCCCTTCGTTGTCTGTCTATCTGTCTGTCAAGACCTTTTTCTCTGGAATGTGTGGAGGGATCAAGTTGAAATTTATACCAAATACTCTGGTCTGCCATGCCATGAAGCTGCAATTAATCAGACCTCTAAGACATACGACGAAGTTTGTCTCATATAAAAAATTTACATTAGGTCCAACCCATCCTTGCCTTGCCTGGCTTGTATTAAAAAGATAAACATTTTGCTTATTGTACAGGCTTTTTTTTTCCTCCTATAATAAATTTGAAAGTGATTTACTTTAGTTTGCAAATCATTGCGTTTAGTTTATTTTTCCTTTCCCTCGACTCAGACGGCTCATATTCGCACTAAGACACTGATCTCGGGTTACGTCAAATCAGTCCCCGAGCGGAGGCTTGCATTACTCCTCTGGCCGACTTATTCCTAAATACACTTATAAAGTATCTTTAGAGATGTAAAAAATTATGGATTTTTTATATCTAATAAAGATGTAAGAAGCCAAAGGTGTTACGAAGGGGTATAACCAGAGGAATTTATAGCCTCTGGTGACCCTGATCACTAACAAATACACAGAGTGTTATACCCTCTGTACACTTGTAAGTAACTTCTAGGCTGTCGTTACGGGTAGTTGGAGTCCTTAAAAATCCAACAACTCCTCTAACTTCAATGCTTCATTATTGCCTTTGGGTTGTGGAGGTAAGATGGCAGTCGCTTCACGGAAATTATCGAAGTTCAGCAGCTTTATAGCGGACTCCCGACTCCAAGTGGAAGGCTTCGGATGCGACTGAGATTAATGCTAAAGAAGAAGAAGTTCACCTGCCATCCCACATCATCAAAAATTTCCTAACTTTGTATATATAATCTGGGGCTTTTTAAACAATCAAGTATACGACCTCTTATACATAAATGTTAGACACTTGTATTTTTCAATTTCCTGTGAACAGCGGTACATAAGGTAGAATGTTAAAACAAAACATGCGAGACCATCCCATGTGGAATGACAAAAGAAGATAAACGATTTCTTTGTCCTTGTAACTGCCTATACCTATTGTAATGAGTAGAAAATATTTTCACTGAGTGGAACTTTTCTTTGACGGGGTCGGAGTCCTTTGTTACAGAATTAGAATTGAATAAACTTTGCAGTTACCTATTGTTTCATTTTGTTAGCGACATATCTTCTATACAGCGCTACCTGGACCCAAAGTTAGAATAGCTGTATTTTGTGAAAAAGTTTATATCAATAGCTTAAAATATAGGTTATGCAAACTATTTACTTTTTACTGAAATAAACTTTAGATTCTTCAGTTTATTAAAAGCTAATGAAATTGCCGTTCTGCAGTACTGGCCATTTTTAATTAAATGTGTTTGGCATCGAATTTTAGTTGACAACTAATTTAATTCTTAAACGTCGGTGACATACACCATTACCTATTCTGTGCCTAAACATAAAAACAAACAAGGAATGATTTTTCCAAAAGTATTCATTTGTTTTTTTTTTTTGTAATCATACGATGGATAAGTTATATTTCGACTATGATACCGGATAATACCGTGGCCGCAACGCAGCAACAGCTAACGCTACAAACCAAAACACCAACGGTTATTCGGTTGCCCGCTTCCGTTCTGGAAATTTCGACCTGGACTTTGAATTTAAAATGAACCAGTTTTCGATTGGAAGCCTCGAAGTCGTTTGAAAACCTCGATTGAAAATTAAATTGAAGATGATTTTGGAAGTAAATGAGACTAAATCTATAGCTGAATTAGCAGTAGCGTTCTAAATAATATTACATCATTTGCAACGAATTGGCAAGGTAAATAAGCTTGACAAATGGGTGCCCCATGAAATCAAAGATCGACAGCAGACGTGTCTTGCACGACTCAACTGCCACACAAACGAAAAAAACTTTAAACACTTCGTTCTGTTTGACAAACTTGCTGAACGCAGAGCTTGCTTGCTTGGGTGCTTTGGGGGTCTAGACCTTCTGGACCCAAGCCAGTACACCTGCTACGACGACACCCAGACGCCAGGACACCTGCTACAACGGACGAGGCCCTGGCGCTGGCTTTCCCTCCAGGGTCTGGAGTTCTACGAAAAACCAAAATGGTAGAAAAAGTAAGGGATTGCGCAAGGGATAGATCGCCTGACTCTTGTGACAAGTGGGCGAGGGCTACCGTGTCAGAGCCGGGCACGGCTAAAGAGGATAGGTCAAAATCGCGATCCTTAAAAACTCCGCTTCGCAACGTGGAACATCAGCACGTCGACTGGCCGCGCGAAGGAGTTAGCGGCTGTACTCTCCAGGCGGAGGGTGGACGTGGCGTTCCTGCAGTAGACTCCTCCTACGAGACGGTTACCAGCTGATGTACACAGGTGCACCTGATCGGTAGGCCGGAGTGGGCGTGACATCTTGGGGGTGAAACGCTATAGCACCCAACTTATGTTCGTGGGGGTTCTTATCGATGGGATTATTACCCACCTGATGAGTGCCTACTACGCTCCACAGGCCGGGCTCAGCGAAGCCGAAAAGGTATCGTTCTGAAACCACAAGTGCTTAGTGGCATTCCGATGTCGCAGGGAATTGTTCTGGGTGACCTAAACGGTCATGTGAGTGAGAAGGGTGGAGAGTTTGAGCGTGTCCACGGCGGTTTTGGTTACGGTACCTTAACCCAGAGTGTGAGCACATTCTCAGAACGTGTGCGGCTGCTTACCTTGCCATCGTGCACACATTATACCAAAAGAAATCCGAAATCATACAGATCTGTTGGGCTGTCCAAGAGAAATCCAGAGACCATCCGAGATATGTACTACGATTCCGGTTCTGTGGTTCGGTCCGCTGTTGGCGACACGAAATCTTTTCCCATCACCGTCGGGGCACATAAAGAATCCGTACTCAGTCCTTATCTGTTCAGCTTGGTGTTGGACGTCTTGTCGGATAGCATCAAAAACTCAGATGAGCAGCCTCCATGGTTGCTTATGCATGCTGATGACATTGCGCTGATGGACGCAGACAGGAACAGATTGGTGCGACGCGTGAAAGTATGGAAAGAGGCGCTTGCGAACTGCGGTCTGAAGCTAAATGTGGCGAAGACAGAATACTTGGCATTAAACTCAACAGAGCCCACACCGGTCCGCATAGGCGATGACTTGGTCGAGCACACGGACCAGATTAAGTACCTGGGATCCGTAATTCACGTGACTGGTGACCTCGACCACGACGTAATCGCAAATCGTCTCACTACCATGGACGCCTAAGATCGTGCGAAGTGGAGAAGGAAGTGCCGGAAGGCGGACCCTGAGCTCCGAGGGCGCCTCGGCCTCGGAGCATCCTGATAACGTCCAAATGTCGATGATGATGCAGACCTTGCTGCTGCAATCTTACCCCTAGAAAAGCTATGATTACCATTTGGTAGGCTAGTGCCGGTGTGATTTATATCACCTTCTTATCAAACGGGATAAGCATTAATTCAGATGTGTACTGAGAAGAATTGAACATAAAGATGGAGAAACTCGTATATATCCGACCAGCTTTAGTCAATCGTCCATATAGCTACTGCTGAATGGCAACACGCGACCTCATGCTGCACAATAGATAGTCTCAAAATGCAAAATCAGGAATTGAAAGCTCTATGTCATACGCCGCCTTTAACAGCGCCTACAAACTTCTACTTTTCCAGAATTTGGATAACTTTTTTCCAGTAACAAATTAAATAGGTACCTCAAAGGCAGTATAAAAAGTCTGTGAAGAATTTGTTGCCACCCGTGCATATGATTAATAGATAATAATTAATATCACTGAACGGCCACTGCAACGGTAGATACTTCGATTGAATTATGGTTAAAAATTAAAAATTTAAATTTAATCATTTGTAAGTTTTTTTTATATAATTATATAAAACGGCATGCACGGCAATTTCATTGGTATCCCAAGGTTTCAAAGGTAAAGACCTAATAATATTATATAAATAAACAAATTTAAATTAATTTACAGACATTAGTAAGTTATCATGACTTTAATATCTGTCTAAATGTGATGTTCTTTGCCATGTCAATACCTAAACGAAAATTTTTTGCAGCTCATACCGGGTAATGTGAACACCTACACTGCCAGGAAGACTACTCTAGAAGCACCATTCATAGCATCGAAAGTGCGCTTTTTTCCATACGCAGCCCATCCTCGAACTGCATGCATGAGAGTGGAATTATATGGATGCCGTTGGAAACGTAGGTATAACAGGGATATAGTTTTAATTGCTGGCGTCATCCCGGGATCTGCAAAGCGATTACGTGTAGCTAGCAGGATAGGTAGATAGATAGCTTATGAATTATTGCGATATTTGCTGAGCGATTATAACCGCCAAAAGGCGGTATATTTACATTTAACTTTTTGTGCAGAGGAGTTAGTTGCGTACTCGGCACCCAAAGGCGGAGATATGCAAACCATGACTGGAGGCGCTCGATTCGAAGACCTCGCTTACGATGGGCAATTTCGTGATTCCCGGTTAATTAATGGACTTGGTCAGATGACTGACTCCTTGCTCGGTCCTAATGATTTTGAGTTACCGGATCCTAACGATACAAGAGGTAAGTAAATTTTGTGTTGAAACTAAAAGTACTTTGAAATCGTTTGGTAATTCTGATTAATTATTATTAATAATGATTTCACAAGGGCATTAATCTGTATTAGGCCAGCGAGGAAACAAGAGTTATGCTGTACAACATGAATTAGAGTTAATTTCAATATTTTTTACTCATCAAAGGTACACGTTGGGTGGGTTGGAATAAGACGATGATGACGGACGAAGAAGTGACTTTAACCTTCAACTTCACCGACACCAGGCTGTTTCGTTACGTTGATCTCCATACCAACAATATGTTTACCAAAGATGTGCAGGTACCTACACTCTATAATTATATCTCCTTACTACTATTATTTATTGATTACAAAAGCCAAAGCGAACGAAATTATTTTTACATTATTTGATATGTACAATTTTTTATAGATTGAATTCTAATTGTAATATTTAAATTGTCTTGAAATGGAGTACTCATTTTGTTGTAAAAATAGTTTATATAATTTTCTAATTGTCCTATGTTTTGTACATCAGCTGTTCAAAGAAGCAGAAGTATATTTCTCACTGGAGGGCGAGAGATGGCAAGAAGACTATGTATCATACGAACCGAAGCAGGACAGGGTGTCTGAACATGCTCGTATCGTCCATATCGACTTACAGAATCGTACAGCTAAGCACATTATGATGAAACTACGGTTCCAACATGAATGGATTCTGATCAGCGAAATCACCTTCAAGTCTGGTAAGTACTAATCACTCATATGCACCTTCTATTATATTATATAATAGGTACTACATAAAAAATACAGCCTCCGTGGCGTAGCGGTAGAACACGGCCGCTGCGCAGGAGGCGCGGGTTCTATCCCCGCTCACTGCAAATATTTGTATGCATGAATATGGGTATGTGCATTGGCTTGGTCGTGCCTCAGAGAGCACGTTAAGCCGTCGGTCCCGGTTGCCATACAAACGTTTATGGCAGTCGTTACGGGTAGTTGGAGCCCTAAAAAGTTCAACAACTGGTCTAGCTACAATGCTTCGATTTCGCCTTCGGGTTGTGGAGATCATATTATGGCAGTCGCTTCACAGAAAATATCAAAGTTCAGCCGAATTTGCATTTAGACTGGTAAAGTGGACCACCTACCCCAAGCGATTGGGATTATTAACGTTATGATAAAGAAGAAGACGAAATCAAAAATATATTAATTGACGCCTAATTCATAAATAAAAAAGTGCAAACATCAGACATTATATTTGATGTTTGCATTTGATTCTACGTAGTCCGAATCAGCACTCAATTCATCACATTAAATCTCTCCGATTTGTGGACTGGAATCAAAAATGTTTTGGAAGCAAATTCCGCCCAGGTTAAATTGAACAGAAAAAAAAATACTTGAATAATGGGGTAATTTTCCGTATGAGGGTAGCAGGTCCAGGCACGCTAAAAAATCCATTACTCCTCATCGAGCCTCCCTTATCTGTTTAGAGCACTCACAAGCCTGCGGCTGTTTCACAAATTTTATCTTTGTCTAATTAATCCAGAGCTCTTTTGAGGAAAACGCGTCTTAAGTGATAAATCGCCTTGCGCTAAATGAAGAACTTGTAATTAAAGAAAATCTTTGATCTGGATTATTTCGATCCCCCAATTATAATGTAAAAGAGGCAGCGCCGCGTAGCCAACACCCCCTAGATTTCGACCAATACAAAATGAAATTTAAGTACTATCTGCTACCCTTTGAGTACTCAATGTAGTCTCCAACTTTAGTTTTCATTCTTGAAGACATTTCCACCGGTTTACGTATTAAAGATCATTCTTAAAAACGAGGGTCTATAAATTGAGTTATTAGATGTGTCTCTTCAAAAATTTGCTGTTGATAAATAAAAAAGTATATTATTCTACCGATTTATATTACTCGATACACGATGACTTATACTTTCCTTCTTAGAATTCGTTCACTAAGATTGATCGAAGGAGAAAGTATTTAGTTACAGTTTTCTTCAAGTTTTATATGAGGTAAACAATAAACATTTCTTATAAATGACATTCTATTAGTGTAAATGTAAAGGTAAGATATTATGAACTACATAACCTAACGTACAAAACTTTTACAAATATTACTTCGACTAGCTCTTCGGTGCCGTGTAACGTTGCTATACCCTCGCCTTAATCTTCTGTATCTAAGCACAAAGTGTAGGTTCCCATTCCACAACATTTCTAATCTGTCCCAAATGTAGGTGAAAGTAAATTTTATTGGGTTTTATATGAATACTAGCTGACCCGGCGAACTTCGTACCGCCAATATTTTTACGCCCGCGTGGCGTCAGATCCCGTTCCCGCTGCACCCTCTACTATATTAAACATGTATTATACATATAAACCTTCCTCTCGAATCACTCTATCCAATAAAAAAACCGCATCAAAATCCGTTGAGTAGTTTTAAAGATTTAAGCATACAAAGGGATATAGGGACGGAGAAAGCGACTTTGTTTTATACTATGTAGTGATGTAAAAAAAACTACATGTAGGTAATTGACCTTAGAAAACGTGCAGCACGTGCACATGAATGCTGAAATTTGTATAGTCACTTATTGTCATATTATGCTTGCATTAGCATGTAAAAATACAGACAACAGTAGACCTATAGTGAACCATAATTTCGTTCCATTGATACTATAAAAGGCATTTAACAATGGGGTATAACCTCTACCGAAAGAAATCCAAAGTGACTTCATTCATTACTTCTGGAAACCGAAAACGCGCATTATACGTACGTGAAATAACAGACAAACATAGCAAGATTTCCGCTAAATAGAAATCACTACCCTACCATAATAATAATATATTTTTTTAGAAACAACATTCCCTTGCTTAAAATATTATTATAAATACTACTATTTGCTTTCGTAAAAATTAGGTGAACGATTTATATACTGGTTTTCGTTTCAGGACACGTAGAACACACAACATATATAAAATGAATATGAAGGTTATATATATTATTAGACGATATCTGCGTTCAGAGAATATAGAATTTCATATATTACTGCAAGCTTTTACTTACAATATTTTTAACTTCATTCAAGAAACATTTTCATACTTTTTTTAGTAAAGTTGGGGCATTGACCGATGTATTTCTATAACAATTTTATAGTTATTATAACACGCCTGTATTCTTCAAAGTATACTTCATAGTAATGTGCTATTATGCAGATTACCCTGGGTCAGCCGGGGTGCCCTCTGGGTCAGCCGGGGTGCGAGGGATATGTCGCATGAGAACCTCACCTTCGGCCTAGCACTACAACCCAGAGACGGTGTGCGGTTTAGTCGGTTCAAGTCCGACATAACCTACCCCTCCGGCTCCGGAGGGATGGGTATCCGTGGGGATTTACCGCACGTAAAAAAAAAAATATGCAGATTGCATTTGCCATCTAGGTGTTAATTTCTTCTAACCAAAAAAATTGATACTTCTAAACGAATGTTCTCAACAAAGTTTCAAACATTGATATTTTATGTAATTTCATTCATCGATCCGCGTATCCGTCGAAGCGTTATAAATTGTATTTTTCCATACATCAAATGGTGTTCCCATAAACACTTTTACATTTCACCAAAATATTCGAGACACGAAATCCATTAGTAAATACGTTAGGTGATACATATGTAACGGCCTTGTGAATTCGATATTAGCTTCCATGTGATCACCATGTGATGCTCTACACGCTAACACCAAAATTAAGTACTAAAATAGCTAAGTCTTATTTTATTTGCTACTTTGAAATCTTTTTCAATTTTTCTGTACCATTTACTGCTATTACCAAGACATAAAAACTTCGAAATGAAGCAAAAGTTACAAAGCTAATTGTTTACCAAGCTTCACCTACAAGTTCCTACCTCGTCTATTACAAGTTTAATTGCGCCCAGTTCAAAGATTTAGTTCCAATCTACTGGTAAATATTTGTTACTTTTATATTACAAATGCTAGTGTGGAAATTTTTACATAGTTATATGGTATATATAAAAAGCATCCACTACGTTTTATTATATTTACGTACGTAAATATAATTATGAAAAGAAAATTTTAAGTAAATAAATAAATTTCAAATTAGCTTCAGCTCCATGCTGAGCTCCTCTGAGCGTAGTGAGGCTCTGAAATGGCACTGAGTACGTTTGTTGACTAGAGATACAATTCACAAATGTATAATTACAAATAAGTGCACATGAATCGAATTAGCTGACACTTGGCACCTTCTGCGTATTACATTGGCAAGTTTCCATTCACTCCTTCTCCTCATCAGTTTAGACATCAGCCCTAACTTCAACGGTGCATCATCTGACCTGGTTAAACTTATTTCATCCATCTGCAGTACATAATATTATATGGCACTCCATGGCGCTACTATCTCGAAACGTTTAATTTGGATAGTTGTAGGAGTAAATCATATTTATGTTACATCAGGTAGTTATGAACTTACAACAGGTATTTAGTAACAGTTAACAAAACACTAATATAAATTTCGTTTTCGAAATATAGTTTACCGAGTTTGTGAATATTAATACAAGTATTGTTTTACTTATCAATCAATTAATTCGCCTATCGCAGTCCATAGGCTTTTTGGGTTACATAGGCCTTGTCCAAAATTGGGAGGCTTTGGCCTACTGGTTCCAGGCCTGGCCAGATGGTTTGGTCAATCAATCAATCAATTAGCCCACTGCAGTCCACTGCTGGACATAGGCCTCCCCCAATGTGCGCCATTTCGTACGATCCTCCGCCTTCCGCATCCAGTCCGTCCCAGCCACCTTTTTCAGGTCATCGGTCCATCTGGCTAGGGGGCGTCATACCCTTCGTTTGCCTTCTCGCGGTCTCCACTCTAGGACTCGTCTGCTCCAACGGCCATCGGTCCTTCGACCGACGTGGCCAGCCCATTGCCACTTCAGCTTGCTTATTCTGCGAGCTATGTCGGTAACTTTGGTTCTTTGTCGGTTTGGTACCGAGTTATATTTCGAGTCTTGTTTCTCTCACAGTGATTTCATCTACATATCTTTATATAATATTATTAAGTAACAATTTTGTAATATATAAACCTGAAACGTTAAATTTCACAAACAACTTGGCTGAGCGCCGTACTTCTCGTTGGGCGCATCGTACACCTGAAAGCAAGACGTAGAGCCATCGCAATGCGGCCAGCACTTCTAAGTAAATTCACTTCCTATTATAAAACAACAATTAGTTCTGCATCCGACATCTTTTCATTTCCCCTATTGTTTTAGTCTTCCGTGTAAGTTGAAAGCGAGGTCTCGGTTCTTTCATTGTAATTCTATCCTAAGAACGTATTGTTCATAACTTGCCTCTTTTGTTCTCAGTGCCTACAATTGTTAACGCATCAGTGGAGTTTCTTGAAGAGTATTACAGAACTGATACTCCTCCATCATCAAGAAAAAAACGAAATTCTTCTTTGAGGGTTTCTGTAGGCCTGGCATGCGGTGGCGTTGTGGGAGGTGGCGCATTCATCGTAGCTGCTATAGTGCTATTGGCGAAAAAGACCAGGCGCAGAATTCCCAACATGTTAAAGAAGCCCTTTTGTCCTTCTTTGCGACACAGCTCAAGTTCCAGAAATAATCGCAGGGCTCCCAGGCTTGCACTAGCACTCGCTAATTGTCCACCGATACACATGCTACGGTAAGTTTTATTTATATCTAAAAAGTATTTTAGTTATTTCCTTTTATTCATTTAAAAAATAAACATATGAATTACATTTTTAAATATATCCTAAAAATAACAAAATATATACAAAAATTAACGTTCTTTTTCGTGATTCCCTAGAAACCATACGGTTTGAACATTTGAATTTATACAAAGCTCTACTTTAGGATACAATCTATCAACTGGCCTTATATGTCACCCCAGAGATCGCTACCTTTATTCGGTAAAAGTAGTAACATTTTGAAATCCTATTAATATTATAAATATGAAAGTATTGAGATGCTTGTGCCTCAAACATGCTCAAACAGCTGACTTAGATCTGAATAAAATTTGGTCCAGTGCAATTATAGTCTGAAATACCACGTAGGATAGTTTTATGCTCTGAATAGGTTCCATGGGCTGCAATAACAATCACTTTTTATACCATAAAGCATTCAAGGGTTTAACTAAACAAATGAACAAACATGCCTTTTTCGGAATACACTAACGTTATCTCATTTAATTTTAGCGAAGAATGTGGATTTTTAGGAACATGGATTGTAAAATCGGCCGAATTCACGCTAACTAAGCAAAGTCCGACATTAAAACTTTAGATTTACGAAAATCGTAGCAATTGGATGGGGTTACACTGCCGCGGGCTAGACTGCGTAGCACCTTGGTGATATATAAACGTAGACCGTGCATTCATTTGAAGAACGTTGAATTTTCCGATTTTTATAAGAAAAAAGTTCTTTTTTCATTCTTCATAATATGATTTACCACTTTTTATTATATATATATATCTTAATATAACAAAAGGGGTAGAATTGTAGTCCTAAAAAGCTATTGAATAGTTATGAAATAGTTATGTTTGTGTCTCTCCGAGGTTTAGAAGGGTCTTAATGTCTTATGAATGCTCACCCATGCTAAAACCGACCTGGCTAGTTTCGCTTAACCTTGCATTGTGTTAACCTTCTCGGTTACAACTTAACCCTAAGCCATGGGACTTTGGGACTTGGAACCAAAACAGTATTATTCACACATACACGAAATATGTTATTATTAAAATAGGAGTTAAAGTGAAAATGGAAACGATGTACGAGTATATCAAAGAGGTTTTTTTCCTCACAGACCAGCAGTTGTCGATGAAGATTACCGAGAACCTTATAACATATGGCGGGAGACCCTCGGACGCCGTGACAAGCGTGAAGCCCACGATCAGCATGAATACAACGGTTAGTAATGGACATATTTAATAATACATACATTATATACCCACGCCTGTAAATTACCGAAGGGGTAGGCAGACGTATATTAACGCCCACGTTAAGCCAACTATGATTTTCGGTCCAGTGTAATAGAGGGCGAACGTTTTGCCGTCTAGTGGGCACTCTGTCTTGGGCTGTATGTTTACAGTTGGATGGAGAATAGCCCTATCCCTTAGTCGCACAGGAAGAGCTGGGGTGGTCCCATTTTACTCCACCGGGCACAAACACGAAAACCAGCACAGCAAATTTAAAAATATGCTCTCCCCACTACGTGTCTCAGCTTACTAACACCACACTGCTCACTGACTAACATCTGGCACGCACATGTATGTATAACACAACATGTTTAAACAAATAAATATTTTGATACGATTTGATTTGATTACAGGCGCTCTCAAAAGTTACGTTTCATATTCGCTCTAAAACTTTTGAATATAATTATACTTTTGTACATCAATTAAAATTACACTAAAATATTAATTGTCTTAAAACGGTAGCGCTATTAGTAAGTTCAACGTCTATTAACCCATTGTGATTGTTTTTTAATGTCACCAAATTATATATTCAATAGAACATTGGAAATGGTAAAATGCACGTAGTAATAAAGCAAAATTTCATTGTCGGTAGTCTTTATGGCGAAACCTATTAAAATACTTTTCCCCTTGTACTCTTATTCAGTATTCTCTTACTCTTTTTTTTAAATGTGGATTTAAATATGTTCCTTTTGAGAAAACATTCAGGATCGGAAAAAAAACGTTAGTCTACTAAAAAACCTCACAATACTGTTAGTCCCGCTAAAATCTTATGGATTGTCCCACGTTCGGTATCTCCGTGACAGCCCATGCTTTTTCCGACTCCCGCTAGTTAGCTCGCTCGTGACACTCGACTCGCCGGTTTCGCCACTTCAGTGCACTCGTTAGGTTTCAAGCGCACTTAACCCTAGATTGTTACTTTTACCCAGCTCTTGCGGTTTACCAGTGGTTCTTACACGGATAGCTTGAAAATGAAACGACCTAATGATTTTCTTGACTACACTTGAGAAAAGAGATTTCACCATGGTTTTTTTCTATCTTGGTTTTTTGGGAGATTTGGCCAATTTAAAATTTAAGTAGAATTGCCTTAATTTTAGTATTCAGTTAGAATAATATACCTACATGTTTTTCGGGTACCGAGTACCGAGTACACAGAAATCATCAATCAATCAACTGCTGGACATAAGCCTCTCCTAATGTGCGCTATTTTTGCCGATTCTCCGCCTTCCGCATCCAGTCAGTCCCAGCCCCTGGTTCCAATAATTAGTTTTAAATAGTGAAACCTGAAACCCACACTGTTTTATAAAATGTTTAAACAAAAACTAAAATTAAACAATTCTGTCATTCAAGTATATTTTAAGAAATCTCTCATTAAGGGGCGACCGGATTTCCGGTTGGAAAATCAGCCATTGTTCACAAGCCATATTAAGAAGATGATGTGGCCTAAGCACACGATAATAGGTCCGAAATTCGTGTATCTTTTGAAATAAGGCGAACAAAATAGTGACCGGATTTTGTTCAAAAATACGCAATACTATGACAGACACTTTGAGCGTGAAAATTCGTAGTGAAAGGCGTATTATGACTATCAACATAAAAGGAAATTGAAAGTGATGAACGTTTTGCCTCACTGTTGCAAAACCTAGATGAAAGGTTATATATTTGACCTGTGGACACGTATGTCCAACGCTATGTTACCTCGAAACTTCTGAACAGCTGAATTGATTTCATCTTCCAAACTTAACTCATTAGATTTAGAGTATAAAATATGAAATTATAAATAATTATATTACATTACTATTGCTTAGGCAAGTCAATTGTACATTTACATGACGACTTTTTATGGAACTTTAGCGAGCACTTCGAATTATCTACTTTTTGACCTCCATTTTGATAAAGTTTTGTCTGTAGATATGTGTGTCGGTAGTGATTTTAAAACAACACATCCTACAATAACTCAAACTAATTGTAATTATATTTGTATGCAGAAATATGCGAAGACACGGAATTTCCTCGACCCTACATGATGAAAAGGCCCGACCCCCATGAATGTTTCTACGCAGCAACGGACATTATACATCACGTAAGTAATTAATTACCTTACTTTTATACAAAACGTTTTTATCCTGTTCGTATTACCTGTTATTATATTTATAGTTCGTCAAATTACCTACCGAGAAATCACCTTTGAAGTATTTCTCGGAGAAACCACTGAAGTGAATATCAAAAGGCAAGTCTGTAAAGAAATAAAAGAAGTATCAAGAAATTAAAAAATTTATAAGCCCAAATCACCTATTTACGTAGGTACGCTAATTTATGATCAAAAGAAAAATCTGTGTATTTTATGGCCAATACATTTTTCGAATTTACTTCATAAATTATACCAATGATCGAATTGGCCGCTTTTTGCTTAGTTCGTATGTAAATTCAATGTACGCAGCCATTCAAAAATATTCACACGTTCCAGGAAACTGACCAAAAAAATACCACAGTTCAGAAAAATGTATTAGCGGACTAGCTGAGCTTTACCAACTTTTAAATTTTCACTTTCCTAGATAAACCATTATATTTACAGAAATTCATGCGATCATGTTTTAGGTACAGAATAATATGTAAGTCAGAACTTATACCCGATAAAAAATACATTTGATTTTGACTGAAGGACCAAGCAAATTTTTAACAAGCTTCAATGAAACTGGACTGGAAGAGGCGGACCCTGGACTCCGATGTAAGGACTCGGAACTCGGGAACTCCTCGTCCATCTCCTTACTAAGGCTAAATGTGAAGTAGATACACAAACCGTCCTTTCACCTGTCACATCGATGTTTACCACCAACATTAGTGACATACATCCGTTTCTAGGGATCAAAATAGAGATTCACGCGCGAAAATACGACACGACGCCACCCTGCCCCTCTAGACAAGTGGCAATTCGCTAGCTGGCGTTTGGTGGAATAGAATGACGAATATATGAGATTTGACGTATATGACAGTCGTTAACGCATGTCAAATACGTCAAATCCCATACATTCGTCATTCTATTCCATCAAACGCCGGTTAGCGAATTGCCACTTGTCTAGAGGGGCTGGGCCTACTTTTGCTAGGGAGATGGTTAGACGAGCATAGGCTTGATATATAATTTATACATCCATCTAACGTGTCGCAACTAGTTTACTTATCAAATAGCGTTGTGCGCTAAGAAGTATAGTTATGAAGTGAGCCAAGTCAAGAAAGAAGTAGTGTGATTTGAAAATTACCTATTTCGTAAGTTTCTAAGTAAATATATGAGGTATTTCAAAGAAGAATTCTACAAAAATATCATTTCAATTATCATAATGCAATTATTTTATACGAGTGTTTTACTTATGAGACGTAGCCAAAACGTTAAGGTTATTACACTCGTTACACAAACAGACTTATTATACAAAACCGTATACAAAGGAAACATTATAGAAAACTTTGTGTGAACTATGCCAACACGTTTTATCATTACGTTCCCAAAAGGTTTGAGCAGGTAGTCAGGGATGTGCTTTCAGAAACTGGAATTTAGTTAAGGTTCTTTTGAACTTCTACCATAAAAAAGGCTATTAATGCCACTTCTATAAAACAAAGTGAGTGCGTAAAAAATTAAATTCCTATGTCTGTACTGTACCCAATATTCAAAAATTTTGAAACCAGTTTGTTAAAGTTCTTATGACCGACTTCTTTTAAAGTCCGAACGGAGTTATAAACATACTTCTCTTTTTTGAAAAAATACGACCCTTCTGCCCGGGGAAGCTCCAACAAAAGAATAATTAGTAACTATATTTAGCTATTTTATCGAATCAATTTCGATCCCAACTTCTTCATTTTTGTCCAGAACTTGAACATACATTGAAACAAATTAGGGACTTCATCAACGATGTAAAGATAGAATCCCATAAAGCATGAACACGTAAAGTATTATACAATAATGTAGGGCAGGCGGATCGGCTGATTTCCCGAGGGAGCCGCGGTCACACTCCCGCCCTACGCAAACCATACCAATTGAACATTAATACGTAATGAACGTTATTTAGTTAACCTTTACTTACGAACTGCTTTAGTGGAAAACATCGAAGTAATAAATTCTTTATGTTTGTTCAAAGAAGATAGCAAAGCAAAATAATCTGTTAGAATTCGTAGGTTAGAATTTTAGAGCAATGCTATAAATTTACATTTGCATCGCATGATGTAAATGTAAAAGTTATAGCATTGTGTTTCATTGTTATATTGGTATTTACATACAACTATAGTTTATGAATGTGTACAATATGTAAGAATGTGCAGAATATGATCAAATATGTAAGTCAATATTAACAAATCGAATTCAATAATATTAAATTAAATTTAAAATTTGAAAATCGCCGTCACTAATTATTTTACTATTTTTTAAATCGAACTAATAGTATTTTTTTGCCATATTATTAATTTTGTAATATGCACGTGGTGCGCTTTCATTTGAGACCCCACTCGAGTTGCAGACATTCGGTTATTCTTCCCCACCTTCACCCCACAAAACATTTAAGCGGCCAAACCGATTTTCATCAAATATGTCTAAGAACACTTGCAATAAATTCACCTTTACCAAAAATAAACTAAATTGAAATCACTTCATACGTTTGGAAGCTATGATGTCACAGACAGACAGACACATCAAACTTATAACACCGCTCTTTTTGCGTCGGGGGATACGCAAACCAACTGACGAACAACAAAAAATAGATTTGTTACTATAATTTTCTAATGGCTTTCAATTTGATTTCAAGATCAATAAAAGTGAAATAAAATTTATGGAAGTTTGACTTAAAGCTACGTACCTGGCTTCCAAGCCAACGCCACGCAAAAATTTCAATATAAACCTAGCAGGGTTAGGCAAAACTTTATTAGGTCTGTAAAATAAAAACATAAGAAATTACGAACATTCGTTGAGCCATGAAATTACATGTTAGGTACCTAACCTACGAGTCTCACCCCCGATAAATGACAGCGGATAATATCAAGTTGTACAATAGCGACGCATATACATTTCACAAGATCGTCATTGCGTTAATGGACCTATGCCAGCAGTCGCATAGGGTGCTGTTACATTGCTAGACCTGTATGTAATATTAGGGTAACGGCATAAAAATAATAAATAATAAATTACATGATATAAATGGAATCTCCCTTATGCGTGCCCGAATAACGCCTTAGGACCCTAATCCTATCAAAGCCGGCAACATCCCACTGTCATCATATCATGTTAATATAGTTGGATTCATCCCAGATTCATCAGAACTAAATATAAATTACTATTACTTATTCTCGAACTGCTATCATATAAATGTAGAAGAGGGCTATAGATAATTACTTATATATATAAATATATATATAATTAATTACTTAAATTATATTATTGACATTGATTTATGCGTCAGATAAACTAGGCAAATTGGCAAAGAAAATGAAATGAAGCATATCTTTTAATGGCATTTTTTGTGAACTGTAGTCTTACCAATATTCTGTCCTCCGTGAGTCTTACTGTCAGATATAGACTCGCCCAACCCCCATTAATTTAATTAACATAATTGGCAATACAAATCCTAAGAAAATTCGTTTATGACAAATTCTAATTTTAAACTTCAATTACATTTTACATTTTCAGTAATATATTGATCATCACTATAATTAAATTCAATTATACTATAATTGCAGTTTAAAATTAAAATTTGTCATAAACGAATTTTCAATACACAGTAATTTACTATTTTACTATTTTTTAATTTCGAGAAAAAATAGTAAATTACTGTGTATTGAATATACTAATGGTAAAAAAGAAATAAGATACCGGAACAAAGTATCACACCTATATTATTGCATATTGGGTCGTCGGCGGCAGTCCGTGTGATTAGCCATGCATCGTCGTAGCAGAGCAGTACACGGCGAGCCTATTACGTAGGAACATGGCCGATGACAAAGGAATAGATCTAGTGAGGTCGGAGTGTAATCTGTTCCATCCGCAAGTGGCTGATGCTGTGACTTGAGTTTAAAGCGCTTAGTCTAAAGCTTAGCATAAAGTCTTTCAAAGTGTATTATTGTATCATACAAATTCGAATACTTTGTTTTTCGATTCGATGACAGTAGGTAGGATAACAAATTGAAAATAGTGGAACACGTCCAAAAGTTAGAATTGTAAAACTAGAAATACGTTTTAACGAATTAAAAATACCGGCCAAATTTGCCCATCATAATAATGGAGATTTCATATTCTCTATTATTATAGCGATTTCCTAGTTGCGTCTAAAGTTTGTACTTAGGAACCTGAAGTCCGCTTATTGTTTTTGATCAACTTTGGATATTAAATATATTACGATGTGTAAGAATGTAGATACCAAAGTGTACTGTGTAGAAAGTAGATACCAAAGTGTACTTAGATTTTGTTTATAGAGATTTCGAACAAAGCAGTTCAATGAACTCCTATACGTGATAGCTTATTAGACTCTTTACTCGACTCTAATCTGTTTATATGTTACAGTTAAACGCGATTTTCGTTAGAACTAGTTTTCCGTAGTTAAAACCAGTTTTTACTTATTGCCTTACTTAAAACTAGAAATACCCAGTTAAAACTAGAATTTACCACTGATATATTTGTTTTTCCAGTTAAAACTAGTTGTCACATCAAGCTGTAGTTAAAACTATTAAACTAGCAGTAGAAAAAAAACATTTCTGCATGATTATGCAGCATAATGCGAGAACTCCGCTCCCGAATTCGACCTTTTAACCTAACCTATCCAAGTCGGATTGCGTAACTTTCTTAATAAATCAATCACTAATTTTCTGTGAATACACCTCTACCTGCCCCATCGGGGATTTAAAGGAGTGAGAATATGAATGTATGAAATTGTCTGCGCGCGGACAACGCTGTTCCACCCATGTTTTTAGGTAGGCATGTCCGTTCCCGAGTTCTAATCCATCTTTGTGCCAAATTTCATCAGGATATTTTTTAAAATGACAAATTTTCATACTAACTTTCATCCTCGCGATGAAAGGCAGTCCATGTCCGTTTCCAAGCTCTAATCCATCTCTGTACCAAATTTAATCAGAAGATTTTTAGTTTTTACCTTGATAACTGCGAAAAGTCCCATATAAAATTTCACCCCCTCTTTTAAGGGGTTGAGCGCAGATTTACAACAAAAAAATGATGCATGATTTTTTTTTAGTCCGCATACCAATTTTTAGCTTTCTACCTTGAAAATTGCGAAATTTTCCATACAACCTTCCACCCCCCATTTTAGGGAAGTGTGGGATTAAATTACACATGTCACGCTTGATACCTTTAACTATTTACACTTAAAAAATTAAGTCATTTCGTCGCTCCATTTTGCCGTAACAGACGGATATACAAACAGACACACACATACACTTTGCCATTTTTAATAAAATAATATAGTATGGATTCAAAAGTATTCACATGTCGTGATATAAGTTGACGTTGTATACCAAACACCTTAAAGCTTATATCAGTTATATAAATAATGTAATCTAATTTGCGATAAGTAGTGTCTATAATGAACATTAAAGATTAAGATGTTTTTTTTTTTTTTTTTTTTTTTTTTTTTTTTTTTTTTTTTTTTTTACGTGCGGGAAATCCCCACGGATACCCGCCCCTCCGGAGCCGGAGGGGTGGGTTATGTCGGACTCGAACCGACTAAACCGCACGCCGTCTGTGGGTCGTGGTGCTAGGCCGAAGGTAAGGTTGCCTTGCGGCATATCCCTCGCACCCCGGCTGACCCAGGGCCATCCCTTTCGGTCTGGCCCTCCTCGGGAGGTGGGGACCACGCCGTCCCCGACTCAACCCCGGTGTGGGGAGGCGCGCATCGTCCTACGATGCGCGCCGCCGCCGTGGCCTGCTTCTGCTTTCGCGGGCCTGAGGGTGACGGGTGGAGCCACCCGTCACCCTCAGGCCCGCGCTCATGGGGGGCGGAGGTCTGTAAGCGCCCTCCGACGCCCGAGCCGCCTTCGGGCGCGAGCAGCGATGTCAGCGAGTCTTTCTCGCTCACCGCGCCGCGCCCGCTCTGCTGTCTCCTTCGCGAGCATGACCTGCTCGCAGAAAGAGGCGCTGGCCGCCCACGCATCCGCGCAGCGGACCATCGCCGCGAGCAGGGTGGAGAGCGTGAGCACTCTCACCCCCAGGGCCTGCACAAGCTCCCGCCTCGGCGTCTCAAACGCCGGACACTCGGTGAGCGTGTGCAGCCCCGAGTCCACGCTCGCGTCGCAGTGATGGCACTCGGGCGTTGGCTCAATACCCATCAGATGCAGATACCGCCCGAAGTAACCGTGCCCGGTTATCATCTGCAGATTAAGATGTTATTGAATTATTCATAAACGGGTCATCACTATCACTCCATTTGAATATTATGTAGGCACTCCAGAATAATGGACTAGATTGGCATGTCAAGTGAATATAATCAGTGGCCCGAGCACGAATAATATTCGAATTTGTAACGTAAACGTATTCCGAGAATGGAGCAATGCGATTGGTCGCCTGCCTGCTATGAACCAATCGCAATGCGCTATTCATTCGATACGTTAACGTTATGAATTCAAAGGTTATTCGTGATCGGGGCACAGGTTAGCCAATAACATTGCTATAGTTCTATCTGAACCAGTCAGGCAGTAGTCTGAAGGAACTCCTAAGTGAGTGTTAACCGAGCA
This sequence comes from Eilema caniola, assembly GCA_949126895.1. Taxonomy (NCBI): domain Eukaryota; kingdom Metazoa; phylum Arthropoda; class Insecta; order Lepidoptera; family Erebidae; genus Eilema; species Eilema caniola. The sequence continues at coordinate 43,562,799 of OX421460.1, read as the reverse complement.
GGTAAATGTTTGCATAGTTACACTAGGCAATATTAGCCAAGTCAGACTTAGAATGGGTGACCGTTCTATTAAGTTGAAGGATTCTCAATGTATTAACATTTCCTTCAATCATGTATATGGTTTCTGGTTCTGGCTACTCTAATCTACTCGAGGTTGGAGAGCCATATAGCAGTCGCTACCGTAAATGCCGTAGACGGCAAACCAAAAGGAGGAGAGAGGTTAAGTAGCCCCGAGCGCCAAGGCGAAGCCCTCGAATGCAACTGCGAACAACGACTTGACGATGTTTTGATAAACAAACGGCAACATAACGGCATTACAAAATAAATTACAATTATTGCTTGGAGATTTATGAGTGAAGGACACGGCTAGAAAATAAATAGGCATCAATTATATTATAGAGGTGGCAAACTTTCACCATCGGTATAATGCCTAAATGTCAGTAATAGTAGATGTGACAGACTGGTGTGACCGATTTAGTGGCTAGATAAAGCTTAGGGCGTTTTCACATACATCCGATATCCTATATCGGTGTCGGACGCCGCGCCGCGCCGCTGTTTTCACATTTATCCGATAAAGTCGGCCCTATACGGATGAAAATAAAATAAACAAAAGTGCAAGCAATTTTCGACCTTATTGACATGACATAGTATCGAGTTTTTTCTTATATTCGTGATCAGCGTCAAACAATTAACGTGAAGAGACACGTAACTAAGCCGTCTCTTTGTGATCCGATATCGGGCCAAAACATGCGTTCGGCTCTTAAACATTTTTACATTACATCCTCTACACATATAAATGTTACGAAACTCAAAAAGTTCTGCATCAATGAAGTTCAAAGTTGTGAAGAAAGAAAGAGACGGTTTTTATTTTTTTGACGACGATCTTGCTGTCCAAACTGTGTACAATTTTTTTTATCCGAAATGACCATAATATCACCCGGTATACATAAACGTTATTGAGGCTGAGGCTACTCAGGCCAGAGTTGATATACTATTAGGTATGTAACGCATACCTATGTATTATATTAGGGACGGTTTCTGAGAGTCTGCTCTTGCTAAGTAATTTCACCTTATATTGGGTCAATGTCAGCTCTCGACTCGACTGTACATGCTGACACGTCTGAACTGTAGATTATGATACGTTTGCGTTCTATCATAGGGATAACTTCATAACAGTGGGAGTCAGTATTTACGGTAGAAACACATATAACAGAATACCTACTATAGATTACTACGATTCCTCATAAATATGCAATTGCATTTCTTCATTTCACAACTATAAAAAACGCTACTTAAAAATTGAAAAACAAAGCTACCTCAACTACTATGGCGATAATCTAAAACCAATATTGGATAGAAAATTATACCTAGAACCATTTTTCAAATCAAGCGAAGCCAAAGCAACGGTAATCGAAACATATGACGCTATCCTCCTTCCTACGATTCAAAAAGATATAAAAAATTGTACATGTGTCGCTTAATCCGCAGAGGCTCAGTGTTCACATCTGACCAAACGATAGCGAAACGAGAACTGGGGAATGCTTCCAAATTTTTTGAACAGAATTTAAAAAAAGTTTCCTTATGTTTTTAAAGGAGTACAACAGATAAACAATTTCAAAAGACTACATAACTTTTAAGCCATGCTGATTGGCTTCACTGTCAAATATTTCTAATAGCTTCTTGCAATAAAAGTTGTCAAGAAATAAAATATATACCTACTCAAGGTTGCGTATAAAAAAAGCGTGTCAATTTCACTTTGTTTTACCTGATCAATGCGGCCTTGGAAGGAAGCCGTTTGAAAGATTTGACTTGAAGCTTTGCATTACAAATCCCTGCGCGAAACTAATGTTCACAAATTTTCGTCCTGTGGTAAAGTTGATGTTGCTATAGAAACACTTCAGATTTGATTGTGATACTCAAGGAAAGTATGCAATGTTCAATGACTTGAGTTTATACGCAGCACGAGTGTGACGGCCCTGATGGTGCACACGTCCATGGGCCACATAAAAAAGTTACAGACCACGAAGCTATTGATATTAGATGTCTTGTTGTTAAAATTAATTAAAAATCGAATTCTAGTAAGACTTTTTATATTAGAGCAAACAAAAAGATAATGACATAACAAGGATAGATACTATATAACATCATATAATAGAACATACGTAACACAATATATCATTATTATAAATCAAAGACCAAATACGTACGCTAAAATGATTGATGTAATAAATTAGTTGACAGAATAGTCACTTATTACCACACAAATAGCTTTGTTTCGTACATATATTTTTATTTCAGTGCCGTGTTTCATGTCGTTTATCCAAAACAGCCCGTTTGGCTCGACGTTAGTACAATTTATAACTGCAGTGCTCGATCCTCTCCGTTCATTAAACCCCCGCCTACCTCCTCACCCAGAATAATGTAGCAGCTGATACAATTCTAATAGTCTCAGAGCAATATGACAGATGCTACAGGTGTAATTTACACAGGGCGATATATTACAAACTAATTTATTCTCTTTTTTTTTATAAAATTTTTAAGCATGTTTCATGTTAAATATTGAAATCGAATAAAGGAGAAAAAATTTAATCGGTCTAGGCGGGGTTTGAACCTGTGAACTTTGCCTTACAAGGGCAATGCTTTGACCACTAAGCTACAACACGGGTTCAAACCCCGCCTATACCGATTAAATTTTTTCTCCTTAATTCGATTTAAATAATTAGCAGGAAAAAATGCTTAAAATTTTGAATCAAATCATATGGGTGGATTAGTTAAAAAAAAATGTTTCAAAATTATTAAAAAATCATTCATTAGTTAAGATAGTTCGTAAGAACGTCGGTAGGCGATCCACTGTCGCCCCAAAGACAGATATACAAAGAGAAATTTGAATTGGTTAGGGCGAGGTCTGGTAGCTTAGTGGTCAAACCATTGCCCTTGTAAGGCAAAGATCGCAGGGTTCAAACCCCGCCTACACTGATTCAATTTTTTCTCCTTTATTCGATTTAAGTAAAACTCTTTCAAGAAATTAAACTTACTTGAATCGAAGGCAACATTCAAAATACCTTTCCACTAACCTCTATTCTTGCATAAAAATACTCGTAGTATGTCTTTGAAAATATACTCATACCATCTGTCTTACTCGAATTATACATATACGAAAGAAAAAGTCAGAACTGGTTTTACTATACGTAAAATACTAAGGGCAAATACCTTCAACCGGATAAAAGGTCTATACATTAATACGATGTCGGCGGACGTACGGCCATGTACGGCTGTAGAAAGCTCAGTCCAATCCGCCCAGTGTCATTACACTAAAATATTGCTACACTACTTTTACGGCCCACTACGCTAATAATTTACTCGAACTTGCCAGAATCTAGGCAACCTATACAGGGTGTAATCGTTAAGTGTGTCCAGGCGATTATTTCGTAACTATTACAGATATCAAAAAACTTTAAACTGATATCGAAAGTACGTTACCTAATGAGTAAAATGATATCAATAACTTTTTAAAAATTTAACGAGAGGTATCTAATATTTTGACATTAAGCACTCCCATACATTTAGTATGAGATTAGTAGAAAGGTTTTAGTTTCCTTATTTTAAATGATCTAGTACCCATTTTACCTTAATCATATTTTATGATTACGTATAATATGACAATGATGATTTTCAAGTAGATACACGTGTAAATTAGTTATCTTACCACTTCGATGTAATAAACCGTGTTTCAATATCGCATTAAGTAATTTGAGCTAACTTAAAAGCAACACTACAAAAAAAAGATACTCTTTGGTGTTCGTTCTAAATTCAAAACTTTTATATCGGGTTGTTGCTCCCGCCAATTTATCGCTGTTTTTTTTCATTTGCGTTAATAATCGTGATTGTTCCATTTATTGATTGGAAAATGGCATATTCCAAAAGAGAAAACAGAGATATGCTAAAAAATTACTGCAAATATGATTGTAACACAAGAGTGGCCATTACAGCCTACAGAAGAGAGTACCCAGATAGAGAAGTACCTTCTGGTGTAGGTACGTACCTAAAACCTTTCTACTAATCTCATACTAAATGTATGGGAGTGTTTAATGTCAAAATATTAGATACCTCTCGTTTGATTTTTAAAAAGTTATTGATGTCATTTTACTCATTAGGTAATGTACCTTCGATATCAGTTTAAAGTTTTTTTAATATCTGTAATAGTTACGGAATAATCGCCTGGACACACTTAACGATTACACCCTGTATAATATGAAGTACATTTCACAAAGAAATATGAATTCACAGAAGGACTTGTAGTCTTATTAAAAGTTGCTTATCAACCGAAAGTGAGTAGAACAAGAGTTTGGCACTCGCAGGCACCGTGCCTGTGATCAATCTTCACTACAAACAATAGCTTATACTTTTACTACTTCCTTAAATGCGAAAGCAATTCAAACTTTCTCTTCAAGTGTCTCTCCAATCAATGAAATTTGGCAACGTAGATACCTATCTAACCCACTTATACACACTAAACGTATCTTTCTCGACCTCCGAGTATTATCACATTCATTACTTTTATACTGCGATTAAAAGACTTTTTTCTTATAAGTTGCAAGGTCTGGCAGTACAACACGTAACGATTCTGCTTTTTGCCTAGATCATTCCTATATAATTCTATTTAGTTGTAGTGGCTGTGTCTTTTGTTTTAAATTTTCTAGTTTGTACCTAGCTATATAGTTTTCGATACGGCCACTTGAAAATAAAACTGCTGGCCACGAAGATTGTGTTTCCAGTGAATTTAATATCATGATAATCTTTTTAGATATTCTTAACCAGACATTTTTAAAACTACCATCTTCTAAAACAGTATTAAAGAAATATTTAAACACATTATACTGTTGAAGTGAATTTCGGGAACCCAGCCGCTCAACCCTTCTGAGTTATTTCTTATAAACAATAAAGTGGGCAACTTTAGCAAAATATACTATGCACATTACTGAGCGAACATTTGCGAGGTTCTTCACGACCGTCCCGCTAGTGTTTACAGAATAATATGCATTCTAAATGTTTAAAGTAAATTCATGGCCAAACATAGCACGCTACATTTAGCAAGAGAAAAGGACACACGGTTGTGGTAAACAAATTGCACTGTGTTTACGAACACCCACATACTGGCGGTGTGGCGACCTCACAACCAATAGGATTGTACTTAAATAAACCTTTAAAAAACTTACTTTTCAGAGCTCTTCGTACCTAATGAATGTGTAAATACTTTTGGCGCAAACACCTGAGCACTAAACCTACTGTCTAAAATAAATATAAATTTAGATCCAGGTGTTGCGGTTTACTTATACTAATGGATGGCAAAATGTTTGTATTTATTACATAATAATGAATGGTATGTTAGTGAATTTATGAAAACTGAGCATAAACTCTCTAATAACACAATCAGGTGCGGATGCAACAACCGCAAACACCCGCATCGAACTATGCTTTGTGGTGAGCTCACACTCCCTTGTTCCACGAATTCAGAGCATCGGCTTTGTCTATTGAAATGCAAAGAAGGAATTCAATCGCGTGGTTTTTTTTAAATTCACTTTGACGCTTAACACCTAGTTCACAATACAATGGTCCAATATACAGCAGTAAAAATCACTACACTACCGGCACGGCATGATGGCCGTTAAGTACTAAGAGAACATGGCAGAGCTTGCTTGCTCTCTCCCTTTTTTACACGGCCGTTAAGTACCACCTTATCTACTACCTTATCAACTTAACTACATATGACTAGACCATTTTACTCGGTCAATACCGTAACTTAGTTATTATGTCAAAACGGCCATCATAGGCCGCAAGTATAAAAAAATATATTCTAGTTTTCAGACGGTAGGTAACACGGTGTCGTGGGAGTACGTATGTTGAAGAAAATAAATGGGATTAAAGGGTGCGGCCCTTTTAAAATGACAGTTATATAAAATTTATTGTCCATTTCGGTTTCTAAACAACAAAGTCGGCGATTAGTTGTGTACTATGAAATCCATTAGTCTATTGGGCCGAAGCTACATTTAGGTGCCCATTCATTGACATTTAATGCTTTCAACCATAAGCATCTATCAACTAAAGTGGTCCAGTTTTAATCGCCGCAACCGACACAAAGCAGCACTGAGAGATTTCTTCATGCCTTTATTCGAGAAATAGTTCACACATTTATAATAGAAGCCCGTACATCAGTTTACACAAAAAACAAAACCTCAGCTACCAGACGCAACACATTATCCTATTCACTTTAGAAAAGTCGATAAATATAACTCAAGTGACTTTGCAACTTACAAAAAGGGGAACAACCGCGGCTGTACGTATATAGTTGGTAGCGAGTGGCGTCTCAGGTGTTTCGTAGCCCGCCCTCCATTTCTCAAAGTGAATCCACATTGCGGCCCGTATTTTATAATGACACTGGGAGTTTGCCCAAACGACGTATGCTCGCTGCCCACTCTAGGATTACGTCTAGGGTTGTGCCTTTTATCGGACGAATCTTTTCGTAGATCGTGCAATACTTCACATGTTAAGCCTCATTGATATTACAGGATGAATTTCGCAAACGTAAAACTTACGCGGCGGGACTGGAAATCATACCTTAAAGTTATCATATATTATAGTAATGATTATTTTTTGTTAGAGTGATACCATTTTTAAGCATATTTATGTATATAATGTATTATTAGAAAATATTTTCGTGAGTATATAAAAAATGTATTTCCCCCTGCTTTCTAAGCTTGATGTCGTGTCCACAACCTTTTTTGGCAATAGCTACAGTTTAATCAAAACTCCATTAGTTTACTTAGTATACGTAATTTTATTTCAATTTTGCATTATTTTAACTAAACCTTGCCAATTTATTCGTAATATTTAGTGCTATATTTCACCTATGAGAAAAATTATAAGGTTCGTCCGCGAGAAATAGATAATTTTGGTGTAACTAACTAAAACATTATGGAGCTCGTATTGAAGATACCTAAAAGACAAGGCTACTATCAGCTGATCCATTCACCCGGGTACTCACACTCACAAGTGCCGTTTGGGTTTTATCTTGTTACATTTTCCCACTAGAAATGTAAATAAAACTTTCCGGAAGCTTCTGTCAAAAAACCTCCATAATATTAATAAACTTTGGTGTAAGCAACGCCAAAATTTATTTACTCTATTATTTCTATAGATATTAATTTTGGTGTATTGGTAATTTAGGTGTCTATATGATATATAAGTCATTTTCAGTGTTTATAAAGTTCTATATCATTTAATGCAACCAATTACGTATTTCTAGCTAAGCATAGAATTAGATTACCAAAATAACCAAAAACTAAAAATATCGCCAAAATTTAGCGAAAATTCGGAGATGTTGAAATTGATCCCATAAAACCATTCTTCATTAGACATTAAACAAACAAAATAGTTTCAGGATGAATAATATTTTGGGAGTCTGTTAAGGATGCGTTCATTTGTCAAGATGGAAAGCTGCAGTTGCCAGTTGTATGCACTTGCGTTCAATGTAACTAGAAGTGCATGATTTATCAAGTCGCCTTTGTACGTTTTTTTGAACTTATATCAATAATTTTAATACATTCTTAACGGCATAAGTAAATAACTACAGCACATCCCTAGCTAAGAAACCTTCTAAATACGAAGCATTAGTTATACCAGACTAATGCCGTAATAACAAGACAAACCTTCAAATTCGAGCAGAAAATATGTAGGCTTAGTACAAAAATTAAACCTTAAATTGCAGCTCTCAACACAATAGCAGGTAACTATCTAATTAGTGCAACACATGCCTTATTTCATGTTTTTCCTTGCGAACTTAATTAATGCATTTTGTTGAAGAACACCTGAGACGACGGTACTTAATTTTTAATTACATTGTAGTGGGAAGTACGATGTACGCTGTCAGTCGACTGCGGCTCTATCTCCACCGCTTTAATAATGAAGTTTGTTTGTGGTGAAACATTATGTGGGAGACTCGCGTAGTTTCGTTATTGAAAATATTTTTATAGGTTAAACTCAAATTTGAAGATGACTTTTGAAGTAGTTAATCTCAAATTGTTTTGAACTTAAACTGATATCTTCTTTGTGAGTTGATACGTATTATAAATTCATTGTCTTTGTCTGACATCTAGCCGCATTGACTAATATTTTAATAATGAGAGATAAACATTTCTCTCTAATAGCACGTTCCTCTTAATACTAGGTTGTATCTTTCTTATTATTTAGTCGGCCTAGGATCAAATGAACCTCATTTTTCTATAGCTCGCATACACTTAATTTATATTAAATATATCACTTGTTAATCACAAGGACTTGTATAACTGTTTACAATTCCATTTTACAGTTTGCTTCAGGTATGAAATGAAAAGACGACACTAGTGAAATTATTTTGTTATTCTAATTATACAAAAATGACTTTTCACTACATCTCATTAGCTCTTGGCTTTCATAAAATATACTTTCTTTCTTACCTTTTGTTACCTGGAATAACTCACTGTTGGAACTTGCTTCTGGCTAACTTAATTAAACAGAATTTTAATAAAAATCTCATTGTTGCTCTCACTTGAATTACTGTCGACTGTTTTAGTTATTTAAAAATGTAAGTGCAGAAATGCAATTATTTTACCTTAAACGAGTTTTGTGATAAAAATGTGAAATAACTCGAAAATTCTTAGAGGAAATAAGTAATAATAGTGCAGTCTCACTTACTTCTAGTTTTCTTTTTATGTTTTTCGCGCGTATCTTGTATGTATGTATGTTTGTAATATTACTTCATATCTTCTGAATCACCATACGGATTTCAATGATTAATGTCTCAAATGAAACGATTTATTGCTCAAGTGTTCTGGGGTACATAAAATATAAACAAAAGCTGGTTTTCTGGCGCCAAAATGGATGTGGTAAAATATACTTTTTCACTGAAATTTATTGGGTATCAAAATGAAGGAAATTAGAAGACGATTATTAAATAAAATTATAAAATAAAATCAGTCGGGTTTTTATGTTGAATAGTTTATTTTTTCTTATATTCGTGCGTGTTTCGCCTGAAAAAAATATTATATTGATGAATAGGCGCTTATTATGTTAGGAAACCGTAATGTGATATCATATTGAAGAGCTTGTGATTTACCAGGCTGCATCTATATTATAATATACTCTAAAGGGATTTTGCAGTGGCTTAGATTGCAAATGAACAAAAAATAACCTTCTAAAATGCAACCTTTTTAACTATTTTGTTGTTGTCTCATTAGGTAATTTATTTTTAACTGATCTTTAGTGAGATGTTGGAGACAAAAGTTAGATGTTCAAATTGGTCAATTTTATCATATATTAATTAAGCGTCACTATACTCTACTAGGTTCTCCTGCCCGTATGAGAAGAAGCATAGTCTAGTGCCTCTCAGTACATACGCCATGCTGCAGTGGTCTTTAACATATTGGTATTCATACTATATTGAGAATAAAGATCATAACAGAACATATTTTTGTGGACAAACACTTACCTGTCACTTACTTATAAAAATTAAAATTTTAACTTGAGCATTAATGTAGCTACTGGCTTCTGAAACACCCTTATGTTGGTAGTAAACAATGAAAACTAAACCGTGAAGTTTTCTCATCTCACTTCTGTACAAGCGAGCTTTTGTGTTGTCAGCCACGCTGGAGACATTTTGTGTTTACTGAAATCTAACTCTTAAGTGCCTACACTGTTAATTGAAACTTTAATTTATGAATCATGTACGGTCTCTATTTTAAACGGGTTCACAATTGATATATTGTATCTTAATACATAGGTGGCGACCAAATTATACTCGGATAGTCGGCTATAATTGATCACTTTACTGTGGTGAGAACTAGGTACTGCAAAAACCATTGCAGTGACATAGCAATATATTAATCCACCATCCGTGTTTAGGTAAAACAGACAGTAACAACTTATTATTACTTAATTCGACATATGTACATAAATTGTTCAGTACTACTACTGAATTTATTACACAACTTTTTCACTCCCGAGATACTGAATCATGGATAGTCCCATGTGATTGTTGCATGTAGCCAAAGTTTGTTAAAGAACTGTGTATGTTACAGTTTTTGATTGCCAGAGTTGCAAACTAGAACGTCGTCTATCAATAACACTCATAAAAAGGTTACCTTTTAATACCACTTATAGTGTATCAAGGACAATAATTGTTTAATCCCGGTCGCATCTGAAGCTTTTATCTCGGAGTCTGGAAAGTGTAGTGTATAATGGAATACCTCGAGAAAGAGATACTTAGTCAAAATAGCGTTTATCACACTTCCAAATCGCTGAATTAAGATGCATGCAGCCCACTCTGTAGTATAGTGCTAGTGATATTTCTACTGCACACTCCTGGAAAAGATATCATCAAAAAATATAGTTATCCTGTTACAATATGACTCGACTAGGATCACTCCTATCATCAGCTCCTACGACTTTGCACACTTTAGATATTGTATATAAAAACCCAGACAGAAAAAGCTCTAGAAGTACAAAATAAAACAAGCTAATTAGCAGTTTAGCTTTAACACACCCACTTAGTCATATTCAAGCGTCGTCATTTCGGGGGGAAGCCATAACTGGCAAAGCATTCCGGCGAACAAATATTAAAATCAAGAACACTGCTGGTTTAAGACGCTCCAGCAAAAGCCAAAATAAATAAATCCATAAGGACAGTAAGAATATCAGGTACACACACCGATAGTTCAGACATCTTAGTACACCTTTCTCGTGTATTTCGTGCATAATTCGTGTGCAACATTTTTGCCTCCCTATTTTCTGCGGGCACTCCATTACATGTAACACACGGTAACATGTAGCCACAACACTACCTACCGTAAGTACCCCCGAGTGGCACGAGAATATGTCACGTGTCCCGTAACAACCCCTCCCACCCTCTTAGCCCACCCCCGCAGTCATACTGGAGGGGTGCCACACCGGAGCTGAATTAAATAATGGATTGCTTTGCATAGAGGTTGGCTTATTCTATTTAGTCATAAATAAAATTTATGTTACGATATGAATGCGTTTGCGGAAAATGGTTTCAAGAAGGTGATTTTATATGACATTTGTTTGGTTTCAATTGATTAATGTTTCTCTTTAAATCCTAATATTATAGCATTTGTTTTTTGTTTTTGAACACTAATACAAATTAGAATTACCTGAATGGCCAACTGGGGATAATGGTTCTTTCGTTCTGTGAAAAACTTGACCAGATCCAAATTACACTTTCTTCTATGGGGTTTCAAAGGTGCTGGTGTTATAGTGTCAACGTAGAACCATTTTTTTTCGCTGGCAATGGAGCTATATTTTTTGTAAGTTTCAAATACATATGCATCATCTACTTTTAACGCTGACTTTACATATCAAAGTGAATTGATGCTATTGATGTTATATTTAGTAGAAGTAAAGATAAAGACAATAGCCTCTAAATTTATTTAAATTTGATTTTAATAAAATTAAAGGAAAGAAAAATTTATTATAGGTTATAAAAATATTTTTTATCGTTAATAAAGATAAGTATTCTGATTTTCAACACCACCTAATGTTAGCAGCTATTGATAGTGCGAGATCACTACAATTTAATAATTATACTAATTCATTGATTATTATATTAATTAATTCTCTTAGAACACCCCCTCATTCCACCTACACTCAATACAGTTAACCACCTTAGGAAGGGTAGGACCTATCCAAGACTGTTGAATGCAATATCATAATGTTAAAATATATATTAACATCATAATGTCGCAATGAACAGATGATGGTCAATCACTGTTATTCAATCGTTATTGTATATACGTAAAGTCGATTGTTAACCCATCAACGACCCAAAACTATACTCAGTTACATTATGAGACTATTACCGTGAAAGCCTATGCAAGGACAAGCACAAATAAGTGATGAAATATCTATAAATTATGTAACTATTATAATCATTTCATTCACCGAGCCTTTTCCCAACTCCCAGTTGGGGTCAGCTTTCCAGTCTAACTGTGATGCGGCTGAACTTCGATATTTTCCGTGAAGTCGATATCGAAGTTCCAAGTTAGACCCTGTCCTTAACGTCCCTACCCGTAACGACTGCCATAGATGTTTGTATGGCAACCGGGACCGACGGCTTAAAGTGCTCTTCGAGGCACGACCAGACCAGTACAAACGGCCATATTCATGCATACAACTTTTTGCACTGAGCGGGGATCGAACCGGTGCCCCGTGCGTAGCAGTCGCGTGCACTGCCGCCACGCCACGGAGGTTATAACTATTATAATGTCCTTATAAAATAAAAAAGGTATTATAGTGTCCTTACCGTGTCGTCATGCTATAATATCGATAAGATTTAAGGATATGGGAACCTATAAACTTTTAGAAGGTAACCATTTCACTTAAAATTAAAGGTATTATGTTATTTTGACAATACAATCTTGACTTACAATCTTTCAGTAAATATATTGCAGTAGACATGCCCGAAAAATTACCGACTTCGAGTGTCATTTAAACTAACACATTACTTTTTTTTCGAGAAAATTTATGCATGAGTTTACAAAGGTGTAAACTTGAATTGACATGCTTCAGGATCGATCACAAAGCCGAATTTTTGATCAAATTTATTGATAAGTTGTATCAAATTGCTTAAACTTCTGATATATATAGTTTTGAACTCATCCCTTCGTTTGTATTTAAGAACCATACCATCATTCAAGTGCCATCTTACTTAATATTAGCTTATCATATACATACTTCTGAGGGGCTATCATAAAACGTACATTCAAAATTTCGAGCTCGCATAAGCATAAACGAAAGACGGAAAAGATTTTTTGGCAAAGATTATACCAAACGAAGTGTCACGTAGCGAATTCATCCCCGATTGTGGGATAAATAAATTGCCCGAAACTTCGATTTGCAACTTCATTTCAAAGTAGACCTTGACTTGTCCACGATAACGTGGACCGCAGAGCTCTTAGAAGGCGCCAACATAACCCATGATTCCCAACTTCAAAGGAGTAGGCTGACCGTAGAATATATACCTACAGCCCTAATCTTAAATCTCCCTAAAGTAGCAGTAGGCCTGCCCGAGGGTCTTCCATTCTTTTCATTCCTCTTCTCCCTTGCCCTTTGTAATTGGCAACGTGCGAGTGACACCTTCTGACAAGCGTTCAGAGGTCATCACACAGATTGAAGGTAATATTACGGACGGCCACGTCAATTGATTGCAATCAGGGTGGCGATAAAATCTTATTGAACAAATTATGGTGCTTATTTATGTCATATTATCGCATTTTGTTCTTTAATCTATCCATAAATCCTATTATTAGTCAGAGCTATTACGACAAATCATCGGGTGAATAAAAAGTAACGTTTTAACGTTATATAGATAGAAATCGGGACTTACAAATTTTTAAAAAACAATTAGATAATCTCAATTTTATCAAAAAAGTTAAGACTTTGAGCCGAATTAAGTGAACGGAAAATGAAGACTATCTCGTGATCGGTGAGCTTCTCTCCTGATTATAAAAACGTATACATTGTTATGAATTCGACTATAAATCTACTGAAACCATCGTCAATTTATCGCAAGAATACACATAATTATGTAGTATAGTGTCTATAAATGTCGTCGATTTTGTATACCGCAAGGGCCTTCAAACTAAAGGTACGTACACATTGAGGGGAGAACCCGGGGTTTGTAATATTAATGGTATTGCCCAGGTATGCTTGGATTTTACTCATTAGGGATATTATGCGGTCGTTTACGAAATGATAAATGAGTGTACGACGATATTATGAGCAAGCGAATCGCGAACCCAATCGTGTTTTGTTAATGTTTTACTATGGCTTTGTAGGGCTTCCACAGTAAGTCGCCGGGTTTAGCAACAGCTTTCTATTGGGAATTAGGTATGTTTTTGTATTAGGAACTTCGACGGTACTGTTCCGGTGTTCCCGTTGTATGTTTTAGGTAATACTTTAAGTTATGCGAATTAAAGATGCTGGTGAAGACATTTAAACATACAAGTCATAATATTATGTTTGTATACTTCAGCTAGTACCTGGTGGAGGCCACTAGATCTTCGGGCCAAAAGTCATTCTCACCTGCTACTTCTATTTACTGTTACTAATTGTTTGGAAGAAAATATTAGTAGGTACCAATAAACTACAGATATTAGCCATGTTTAGGCAATCTGTGATATTATTAGAGATTCGAAAGAGAATTTAATAGAAATAATTAACTGAATATCATTCAAGAAGCTCGTGACACGGTGCCGATAAAGTAATGAGGTTAGACTGTTGTATGAATGACTTTTTAAGCTACATTGCATTCATACCCAATAATACTTTCGGGTATATAGGAAATACTTTTGACCAAACGACACTGTAGTATGGCTGGATTTAGCTTTTATTCGTGATATTATTGTACAAACAGAAAATAATAACATGCTTTCATCATATAGGTACAAGAAAGTTCAAGAATCTGTGATTTAGTTTAGTACCTTTGGCTATTTTTATGTACAAGGAAAAATAAAAAACAGCATTGAAACCTGTAAGATTAAATTCAAGATACGAGCCCCCGCTTACAGCTAACTGATTTCCTAAGCATTAACTGCGGTCACGCATAATGAACGTAATATGGTGCGGTTTCCCCCGCGCGGTCACAGCATCCCATGAATTCACTGGGAGCTCTAGAATAACCTACTTGTGTCTGATCAAGCCCCGTAGCCACAAGGATAGATATGTATCTACTCATGTGCCGTAGCCAAACATTAAAATAAAAATACAAACAAAAGTCATTGTCATAATTAAACTATTTTTAAATTCGTAAGTTGGTCGAATCATATTTGATTGTTTATTAACTTTAGGAAATACCAATGACAATCGGCCCTAGTCATTAGTTTAGTACTCATGGCACGCGTCTTTCTGATTATGGAGGCAGCAAGTAACGCACATTTTTCAGAGAAATGGACAAATATTTTAGAAGTAAATTAAATATGAATATTCCAGGATTTTATTTACGTGTATCACAAAGAGCTTAATCATACTTAAATATGGAATTTGGGATACACAATACAATATAATTTAACATTCTATAGTTGTACTAACGAGCCTTATTAATGGCCACGTAATAACTGCAGTCCACATACTATATAATACACCTCCATCTATAATAATTCATCGTACAGTATAAATTATAGCAACGCAATCTTGGAAGGGGGAATAGCAATTAAGCCCAGAACCTGGTTATTTAGTAGCACATATAAAATATGTACATACAAGCGGACATTAAGTCGCTGAGTGCCGTGATCTTGAGTATTATTACTCTGTGCTACTAACATAGAAAAAGAGAAAAACAAATGTGCATAATGGAGAACGTTACTAGGTGTGCAAAATCACTTGAAATTTTGTAGGTATTTTATATGTATATATGAATATACCTGTTTTTGTTTCATTCAAAAATGTATTAATAATATAATAATAATAATAAAAAACAAGTAGTTGTGATTTTACAGCCATTCAAAGTCTAAGTCTAAGTCAAAAATCCTTAAATATCGACTCCGCTAAAAGGCACGTGAACGCGTGTGACGTCGTTGTATTTAGATTATTAGATTTTCCTACCGTTGCCGTACGTTTAACCAAAAATCGCATGGTTAAAGTTTAAAAATAGCTTTTTTTTTTAATAATCCGTTCATCAAGGATGGTTATACGCTATATAAATCGGTGGGACTCCCCGTTCCTGGTGCGGTGGACACAATTACACGCAATAAAGTCTGACACCGCCCCAGGTTCAGGGTGGCACACCCGAACTGATTAAATTTTGATTGTGCTACCTACTAACATTAGTTATAAGTTATTTACTAACAAATCTATGGAAGAAATTCTGAAATAAATGAAATTATTATTATTATTATTATAAAATCACGCTACTGCCTAAGGCAGCGGAGCAGTATTCACAAACATCAAGAAAACCGGCAGATTTACATACAATATTTGTAAATTAATAAATTACGAGCGTATATGGTTTCAGGGCTTGACACGGGGTTTTGAAGTAAACCCCGGTTGACCTTGATCCATGTATGGTGTTAAGATGACCCCTCGAGTGTGGGAAGCACGATGCCCCTGCTACCTGCACGCCTGAGCTCAGAGAACCAGCCCACCCCTTACCTGCTCGGCACTGTGTGCTCTGCTATTCAGAGGGACACGTTTTTTTCCTTCACATGTATTATTTTTTTATTTTTTTATTGAATCTAATGAATTGCCACTAGAAATATAAAAAAGGGTGTATACAGCACAGTACTTATACACTCACTTCACCACTTACTGACTTTATCAGTTTGAATAAGCATTTATTTTATCCTAGCTATTTGTGCTCGGTGTCACCTATGAAGGTGCTGATATATCGAATGAGTTTTCTAAAATTTCCTTTCACACAAACCTTGTACCAACAATTACGAACACAACAAAAAATAAAGCACCCAAATCGTTCAAGGCTTCCTCAAGATTTGCCCTTAGCAAAAAAATTGCTCTTTTATAAAATTTATATTATTCTGTGAAAAGTAAAACAAATTTTATAAAAATAATTAAATAGTGACAAACCTTATATTCTACCTTATGTTCAGCAGTTCTCATCTTTATCAACTATAATCCTTTGTTTGCACACAGACGTACCCGGAAGAGCGCACCTGCCGCCGTGAGCGACCTGCCCCAGGTCTTTTCACTTCCATCAAACTACCCGAAGCAGAGCCCCCAAACGGGGTGGCGCCCCTGCTGGATTTTCCGCGGGGGCGCATGCAACCCGTTACATTCCTAGGGGAGGGCCCTCATGGCAGTGTAAGTACCAACCTTACAGTTCATAGTACTAATATCCATCACCCCCGCGATTTTCCAGTTGCATCGGACATTTTGGAACCTGTGGACTGTTTATTATTTTCGACTGGTTTGTTGGCATCTTTGGGAAGTGACTGCGATCTGACCTCTCAACCCCGAGAGAAAAGCTTGCACCAGAGCATCGTTCGCTGTTTGTTTGGTGCACTGATTAGCAGGTAAGTTTAACTTGGGTTGCGAAGGTGTAGGGGTCACCCCTACACCTTCGCAACCCACTTCAAACTGTACGCACGCAACTGGCGCACGCTCAGAGCAGTGTACGGCCTCCCTGCCATAGGCTTTTGATGAAACTATTTGCACCCTACACAGGTTCAGTGACAATTTGCACTTGACTACACGCTTACTTTCCTACAAATGTCTCTAATATCGCCAATGCAATTTGCAATGGACAGCCTCCGTGGCGTAGCGGTAGTGAACGCGGCCGCTGCGCAAGAGGCACGGGTTCGATTCCCGCTCAATGCAAATATTTGTATGCATAAATATGAGTATTTGCATTGGTCTGGTCGTGCCTTGGAGAGCACGTCAAGCCGTCGGTCCCGGTTGCCATTCCAACATCTATGGCAGTCGTTAAAGTGGAGCCCTCATAAATCCAACAACTGGTCTAACTGCAAGGCTTTGATATCGCCTCTGGGTTGTGAAGGTCAGATGGCATTCGCTTCACGAAAAATGTCGGAGTACAGCTAAATCCGCTGTTAGACTGGTACAAGCGGACCCCAATCTCGAAGTTGAAAGCTTCAGATGAGACTGGTATTAACGCTAGGGTGAAGAATTTACAATGTTCAACTATTGGCAAAGCAATTTTGGTTAAAAGTGGGTTTCCAAGACGGCCCGTCTTGGAACCCACTTTAAACCTAAATTGCATGCCTTTTTTAAAACCACGGTTGGAGGACTGTTTTTTTGTAGCAAATAATAATCGCACATGTGGCTGAAAAAAGATGTATACTGAAAAAACTTCTATAGTTATACTAAAAAAATATGTATTACCAAATCACTTATAACACTGTAGTATCTAGGAAACAGGATAGTAAATGCCTTAGGACATCTTTGAAAATTTAATTCAATATTCAATTTAAATTCAATTTAAAACTTGATATTTAATAGTATTATTGGAAGTTTACGTAGATTTCATTGAAATAAAACTTTTGTTAACAGATTCTATCGCGATTTATTTGATGTTATTTTATTACTTACACTGGTTCCAATTTTTTGATAACTTTTCAGCTATGCTATAGTCACTGAAACACAGCTTAAACGTTGGTATAAGTGCATATTTTAAAAGAACTCCAAATCAATCGCGAAAGAATTCGATAAAAAAAACGTTTCATTTCAATTAATATTAAATATAAAATCAATCAATAAAGGCTGTAATATTATCGTTCTTAAGATAAGGGTTAGACTCCTTGGACTCTACAGTTACCAAATTTGCTGATTTCTCAGGAGGTATACCGAGTATACCGACGTTTTCCTGATTGGTGCTCGCGCTCGTCACGCCGAAGGGTTTTTCTATATTTCCACTTTGGAAATCCTCAAACCCTGGAAATCTTTTTTGTGGTTTATCCACTTTCGCACTCGGAGTTTTGCGTAATTCACTTTTATCCTCACCTGCTCGCCTAGCCGCTGAAACATAAGTTTGAGGTATAAAATATTAAAAGCGAGATATAATGTATAATAACAAAAAAAAAACTGTGCGTATAAACTAGTAATGCATTAAGCATCCATTATACATAATTGTATTTCAACTTATTGAGCACTTGAGCAGCGGGGATAAAACACCGTACTCGTACTATCAATTCAGCATGACACCTTATGGAAAAACAAGAATTGCTTCGCGTTTGCAAGGTCCCAATGATTTGCTAATTTGGTCGCTCATTTGAACGCTTGTCATATTTCTTGATCTATTTAATTACTGGTTATTGACCGCTAGATTATTTATTAATAGCCAAACTCATCATCCTCATCCATAATCTCCTCATACTTGCAGTATCTACCATTCACGTCGTCATCAAATTGTGAAGCGTACCAGCTTTTTCTTCAGCTATCTCGTTCAATTGTGTATGAATTGCATCATGGTCCACACTGTCGATAACCTCCACCTTTTCTATGACTCTTCTAACGTCATCCGGATTATTTAAATCAGGTGTTTCTTTGGCTTTTGACGCTAAAATAATATAAATATGCCAATTTAGACATAATATGTGCTGCTTTGGGGAAACTTTCGTTTTGGGCCTGTGGGTTGGACAGACTCGTGATGGTGAAACCCACTAGACAATTTTACCTGCATAATGCTTATTTATAACCACCACTTACCAAGAAACTTTCTTACAGCATCCATAATTTTCTATTATTCTCTTTTTTTATGAATACACTCTCTTAATAATTTAAAAAATAACGACTATTAATTACATATCTGTATTATTTTGTCAAGACATTTGTCATCAGCGTGTCAAATTCTGTGATATAATGTTTTGTTTTTTCTGAGACTCGTTTTTGATTTCGAAATAGTCTTGATATGATATTATTACTCCGAAGTAATAAAATAGTAATTTATTGATCGACTTTTGGCTTTAATTACAATGTGCTTCAGCAACCGGAATCATTACAAAACCCAGTCTGATAAAAAAATACAATCATTTTCTTGTGAAATAATTGTATTTAGTATCATAGTGTTATAGTGTCATTCATTAGTATTAAAGTGCCACCAGGGCCATCAGTATAAACGAGTTTTATTACGTATTTCTTATTTTACGGATTTTAATACGAAATTACTCCCCTCACATATATTTTAAGGTGTTTATCTTATTATGGGGGAATGTGTGGGTGTCGGGTCAGGGATCGACAACAGTTAATGCACCCCAAGATTTGTAGTTGCTGTTTCGTCCCAGGCTAATGGCAGATTTGAATTAACATCAGTGAAATAAAATTCTTTAAGTGATGATCCTGGTTAAGCTTTCGGCGTACAGGGTGATCTTTAAAGATAGCGTGCAGTGAGTTCTTTCATCAACAGCTGGAAAAAGGATAAAAACCATTGCCTGGTACTTGAAGTATCTACCATTCACGTCGTCGTCATAAACATGATTTGATCAAATAAAATAGTTCACGGTACACCCAAATCGGCATTACTAATACATTATACTTAAACTATTTTTGTAATAACGACAATGCCTTTTTAATGAGAGATATTTTCTTATACGGTTAGCTTAACCAGGCTGAACGCCTCAAATTCATTGAGTTGCGTGTTGTTTAATTATTGGCTAAGCCGCAATGTCATTATTTCATACAACTACAAGTTAGCAGGTCAATATAGAATCTGAACCCTAGTCACGCACAAGTTGCGTGTAAACACGAACTTAAATATTCCGGTTAGCAATATCATCACCGCACCGAAAACAAGTTACGAAATCTCGTAGTTTCTCCATGAATAATAGAAAGGTTAATACATCAAATTATGTGACATATCCATTTCAGGAGATTACTGTTATAAATTTAATGGTAGCTGACTGGAATTGAATGCTTCCGTTGTTGATCGTAGAATGATTGCTTTTGGGAGATGGGTGTGAACTGCGAATGTATGGCAACAGAAAGGATGGCGTATAGTAGCGCGATATTTTGGTACGTTACTTATACCGACCGTCGCGTCGCCTGCGGCTGCTAAATAAGCAAACAGAAGCGCGTGCCGCTGTTGTATTTTCATTAAGAACGAACAAACAGAGTGAATTAGTGAACCGCGACCACCTGTATAACAGCCTGCCTGTGTTTACCACCCACCTCAGTTGTGGTCTCTTCATATGTATATACAACTGTAAATTGTACGGCCCTCTTAATTAGCTGATGTTGTTTCCCACTTCTAGTTTAAACACATTTTAACCTACTAATTCGTTTGACTAGAAACGCAACGTGCATCTAATCGTGTGTTTTTTTTTAATCACAGACAATCTATTACAATTTTGTCGTTTTTATCTGCACGTCAGATGGACTTTGATAACTGATATTGTAGGTTCACTGACTTAATTACCTTCGGCAAATATTGTGCTTTACCTTGACACTAGATTGATGAACTCATTTACTATTAATGAAAAGGTTCCTTATGGAGGTCTCAAGGTGCTCTACGAATATTACTTACTAGTATATACTTATTTCTGAACCAACGACAAGATCCTAATAATTTTCTAAATGTGACGCTCTGACGGCGACATTTCTAATTTCAGCTAAACCCGAACTGAAATTTAGAACTGGAATAGATTATAATCTAGGATAGCATATAGACTACTTATATCCCGGAAATAGTTGGAATTCAAATTTAATAAAATTGTTCAAAGACACTATTACGGGCAAGCTTTTTGGAGTAAATCACCTCATCCAAATTCTGCGCTCTCTCAATGGACGGATGGTTCATGTCAGTACTGTGTGCAGTGGGCGACAGCTCCGCGAGAGCGAATTCTGTAGTTTCCACGTAGCTGTAGCGACGTAGCAGAGGCCTCGTAGCAGCATCCGCGTAGAAGGACACCCGTTGTAGTGTAATTTAAATGTATTTAGTAAAGATGTGAAAGGCCAACCATCCTCTAACAAATCTCTGCTCTTTTTCACTGCCACTGTCAATCTCCAATGTTCGTCTTGATTAAATATTGGCTTATTGCTCATTTGCGGACAGATTGTTTAAATGTATAATGAAATAGAATCAATAATATAATTTGAAAAGTAATATATTAGCGTGAAATCCCGGTATTTTTTAAGCTTCGTATTTATTGTATGAGATAGAAATTTTTCATGATATTTGTAATACATACAATACATATTATGGCTAGATACACCCATACCTATGCATCCAAATCCAAATAAACGTATTCATGCATACAAATGTAAATGCAATAAGTGAGAATCGAACCCGTACTTAACCCGCCTCTGACTTAGCAATCGAATGCTGTGTACCGCTTATAATATTATACATAGAGAAATATATTAGAGGTTAAAGTATGAAAATTGCCGATTTGTACTGACAAATTGAAATTCGTTTTTTTTTTAATTTAACGTATTTATTTAATCAAAATAATTACCATTATTATATGTACATTGCTGCCATCTAGTAGGAAGGTCATTTATGCCTTTGCGATAGAACTCTGGTGATCTAGAGTCGACAAACTGTATGAAAGCATTTTGTACTGCCTCCTGAGAAGAAAACTTTTTATCACATAGAAAATTGTCCAAATCACGAAAAAAATGGTAGTCTGTTGGAGCAAGGTCTGGCGAATACGGAGGGTGACGGATAGTTTCTAATTGCAGTTCCTGTAGAGTTAAAACGGTTTCTCGTGCTGTATGAGGTCTCGCGTTATCATGGAGCAATAATGGTGAAGATCGATTCATGAGTCGGGGCTGTTTCACTGCTAGTTTTGCTATCATTGTTCGGAGTTCGGCACAGTAGACATCTGCCGTTATTGCTTGACCAGATCGTAGAAAGCTATAGTGAATAACACCATGCTGAGACCACCAAACAGTTACCATTACCTTTTTATTGGTAAGCTTTGCTTTAGGACACTGTTGTGGCGTTTCACCTGGGGTCAGCCATTGCATTTTTCGCTTACGGTTATCGTAAAGAATCCCCTTTTCATCACATGTCACAATTCGATCCAATATTCCTTCATTTCTGTATCGATTCAACAAGGCAACACAAGTTTCAACACGCATTTCTTTCTGCAGATCAGTCAAATCATGAGGTACCCATTTTTCACATTTTTTTATTTTATTGATTTGACGCAAATGAGTCAATATTGTTGGTAAGGTAACGTTAAACCATGCAGCTAATTCCTGGGTAGTTTGGCTCGGATCGGCTTCCACCATGTCTTTCAATTCATTGTTATTCACCTGTGTGGACGGCCTTCCTCGTGGTTCGTTCTTCAAATCAAAGTTTCCATCACGAAAGCGTTTAAACCAAAATCGCACGGTGCGTTCATTAGCAGTCCCCTCTCCAAACGCAACATTGATATTCCGAGCTGTTTCTGCCGCGTTAGTTACGCGTCGGAACTCGTATTCAAAAATCACTCGAATTTTCTAAGTATCCATCTTTCTTGTCTAAGCTGAATAAAAAAAACAACTGAAAGTCGATATTCGAATGTTGCACATTTTTAAATGAAGAACTACATAGGTACCATGTGGAAAAAGTTTCACTCAAAAATCTCAAACCATGAAGGTTCTATGTCAATTCGAAGTACCTATTACAATGAAACGGCAATTTCATACTTTAACCCCTATTATTCACAGAAACACATCAGGGATTATATTTTTCTGTGAATATATTTCGTTTGTGAAATAATCGTATGTGAAAAAAAATAAGTTGCTGACATTGATCAAATAAGGGAGTATATGCTCAATGTCAACAAATGACACTTATTATCTCACTAGACACTAGAAAAGATTTCTTCGTCTATTGGACAAGATAGCTCTCGGTAATAAGTACATAGATGGACGATAAAGCGTGTGTACCGTTCTATCGAGCTAATAGTCAGATCGAGTGTCGACGGCAGTATCTCACATGCGTACCTATTTAGCGACAACTGCGTAACATAGTTCAATCTAGAAAATTTAGCTGAACATAAAAAGGCTCATGTTTCTAACCGCTCTGTATTACATAAACGCTAATAACTGAATGTTAGAAACTGCTCTTTTAATCCTAGTAATATTAATGTGAAAGTAAGTGAAGATATTTGACGTACTGATACTAATACCACTGTGTTAGATGCCACGTTGTTCTAAGTCCGTACACCAAGTTTTATCGTGAACAGTTAAAAATTACAACCTGTTACACAAATACGAGTGGACTGACTGACAAATGAAGACAAATTCGACTACATCTGAACTGAGAAACGCTTTACTCGCTCGTTCATTAAGGTATACAATGACGAAACGATAATTTCTTTAACCTTTTCATCATTGAACAAAGTCAAAGTTGTAATTTGATTTTTAATGCACCTTTACTAATAAAGTGGTTTAAATAAATAACAAAAAGAAAAAATAGATCGGATGATTATTTTTTACCTTTTAAATTTCAAAGCAATGCCTTTTAAAATCAATATACAACATTGATAACCTTGGCCACCTTATCTCCTTGATAAATTAACTTTCCGTTTAGATATCAATTCCTTTGTAAATTTATTTGACAATGCTGTGTGTTTTTTATTTCTTACTTCTTTCACGACAATCTCACGATATAATTTACTCATTTCTGCATACATTATTCTAGTGTGCTTTATTTGAATTTCTACGACTGTAGATAGATTTGGGTTACCAATTCAAAACTATCAAGTCCAGGCTCCCATATAGAGCCAAAGCTCTCGTTGGTCCACAAAAATTCCCATAAAAATTGATTACTGACCGTAGCAAGAAAATGCAATCTGGCTCAGACCCCCTCTCACGCCCCCTGCCGTTCCCCAGCTTCCACCACCCGCCCTCGCCACCAACACGGTTTAATAGCTTGCGGCGTTTATTTTTCATATTTTTATTATATTTAACGACATGCCTACTCAATGAGTATACGGAGCTTTTACTAACATTACATTTTAGATTGCCTATTGGAGTCGCTGATTATACCGTTTTTAGGAGTAAATATATCTTGACTTATAAATCACGCGTTGCATTTCACACAAACATTACTATTGAGCTGTTTTACATCCAATAAAATTTAAGTGAAGCGCTTAATCGATATGTACGCCTTTCCGCCTCGCTAATGGAACGGCTGGAAAAAAGTGTAGACAGCGCACAATCTGGTTTGAATGTGAAATATTAAATATTAATTGTGTGCATAACGAGTTTTAATACATTCAAATTGAGGGCGATACAAATTTAATGATTGATGATTCAGTACCTACCTTTTACTGGTTTTCTAATGAAACTTTATCTGTTTATTCTCTACTAGCGATCCGCCCTGGTTTGGTATGGGTGGTAAAAAAGTTCCCGAGGAAATCCAATATAGCCTATGTTACTCAGGGTGAATGCAGCTATCCAATGGTGAAAGAATCTTTGAAATTGGTACAGTAGTTTTGAATTTATCAATTATAAACATACAAAAATACAAATCTTTTCTCTTTATAATAGTAGTGTAGATAGAATAGCTTAACAGAATTGCCACGCAATCAGTTGAATGGTAAAAAATGAGTAAGAGACGCTTATGGGACACACAGATAAACTTATTCATCGTATAAATTGTGATGAAATATAATAATTCATGAAATATGAGCACCAAATTACTCAGTCTAAGAATACAATTCAGTGACAAAATGTTACCCCTTGGAACGACTAAGCAGATTTGGCACTTTTTCTTATCATTCATTCTTAAGGACAATCATACTTGTCCTAAAAGCTTAAAAAAATATAATTTTATAGATTTACTTGCACTTGCGATACAGCATATCATTCCATGTAGTGTTCTAAACTCCTTTGTTATTTTGTTGTTTATAATAAAACGAATAAATACATATTTTCTTCTCTTTTTATATACCTAATTTAGCAAATTCTGTCCCAGTTTACCTTACATTCTCCCTCAAAGCACGGAATTGATAATAGTGTTTGTGATGACACTCTTTCGAAAGTGCTCGACTGATATTAGTGAGTTTTACTTTTGTTTATAAATTTAGCAGGTATGAGTTTATAGGTAGGTAGCTAGGGTAAGTGGTAAGTAGATACACTCCTACAAAAAAACCTTATGTTTTATACACGTGATGTTGGTTTTTTGTATGAACAATATAATTCTGAACTTTTATTCTCACATTCAATGTCATATGTCAGCTTTCTTATTAGAACGTGACATTCGTCGAAGTTATTTTATTGTTGATAAAAAGACAACAACGCAAGGTACAGCGAAACTTTTTAAGAGAGGTTTGAGTGTTTGCTATGTGTCTGCCTACCCGCTCGTGCAAGAGGGCGTCCTGCGAGCCACCTGTATCAACAATAGTTTAATTCCATTAGTTGGTGAGTTTACTGAGATTTGTTGTCGTTGTACTCGCTCACTGTAATTATTTTGTTATTGGCTGCAAACCACTCTCGTGGAATGAAACTACACTTTTGTTTGTTTATCATTCGTTCGCAAAGGCTACTTTCTTTAAAATTTAGGTATTATTTTTCTCTAAGGGTTATAAGACTACTTATAGGTACTATACATCAATTTATTTGCAAATGTGCAATTTGTGCAATTTATTTCAATATAAACGAGATTTGTAAATACATATTTTAGTATTACAACTTTTGTCGTAGACTGTACAGTGTACATTGTGTTGTCATCGTAAACCCAGTCTTAAAATATGAGATTAGTCGATGATGATAATATTATATTGTTATAAAATACTTGCTTTCGCCCGCGGCTCCGCCCGCGTGGATGTATCCGCTCGACCGATTTTGTGCAAACTTCACATAAACCATCTACTAAATAGTTCAAACAAAGCCTAAACATTTGGTTTGGATAGGTGAGCCCGTTCTTGAGCTATAAAATATACATCTAAAAGTGGCATTGATATATAGATTTGGTCATAATCAATTTGGTACCTTCGTGATTCTTAAGGTTTAAATGCCTTTCAAACACATTAATTAAAAACTGGCGAATACCTGGTGGAAACTTTTAAATATTCAAATTCAGTAATGACGCCAAATAATTACAATTTAATACCCTTCAAATACAAAGAAACTTTTGTGAAAAACGCATTGCATTTTAGAAACGCTTTATAAGCAATGGGTTTAACTTTTAAAAAGGTTTAGCACATCTTCGCTAAACAAGGGAAGGTAAGATCTTTGCCGAGGCCTGTAAATCCGCTAGCCGCCAAGCCATTTTCCACGCTCTGTAAACTTAGAAAGTGGGCCAAAGTAGGCTTTTGCAAAATATACAGGAAATTCTCTTCCCTCCCTCACTATATTACGTGCTTAAGAACTATTTCCTTGAAACTTAGCACATGCCATGGAATAAAAATGTAAATTTAGCAAACAATTTATAATTTTTCTTGTTAATCGTTTGGTAAGTTTCGTTTTTATTATTGTTTATGAGGCATGATAACGCCATTGTAATTATATGGAACGAAAAGTTAAAGGTAATATTAGTATCGATTCAATTGGGGCTTGTAGTGTTTTGTTTCACAGTTTATGGATACAATTAAGAAAAAATGATTAATAAAACGGTTTACACTGATTTCTACTATATGCTTTTTCTGAATAAAGACTTAAGCAAATTTTATTTAGCCATCTGCCACAAATTCAGCATTATCTAGTAGATTCTAAACGAATAGGTAAATAACAACTCGAGTTTAGTAGTTGAGTAGTTGTACAATCATTCATTTTGTGAATTACATAGTAGGTATAACAGGATCCATTATTTATATTGCATCTGCGGCTTACGCCAACAGTTAAAAAAATTATCCAATTTTATCATGGTAAGATGGCAAAGTAACTACCATACACGACAAATAAATAATACCTACACGATATGTCAAATTCAATTTTTTTTTTTCAATTATTGGCCTGTTGTAATTTCATTATAGGCCTGCTGTTGTAACATAAAGGCTTTCTCTCTGGCGACTATTAGAACTAAGAGCTTTTTCTATCCGGCAGTAAATATGCATATATCAAATGAATAAGCGTCTGGTTGTCAACACACCAGACATTTCTTCATTTGATATATGCACAGTGTCGCAATAGGCCTTATAAGGTACACCAGTTTGTAAAACATACTTAAGGCTAAGTGTGGATACTACTTAAGGCTAGTGGTTTATAAGTGCTAATTTTAGCTAAACTGTAAATCAATGCTTTTTATGTGTTAATAAAAAGAATTCTAAATAAAGATATGACAAATATTTAACCTACTAATCTATGCTAACGTCATAAAGCTGAAGAGTTTATTTGTTTGGTTGAACGAGTTAATCTCAGGAAAAAAAAACAATTTTTGTATTGAATAGTCCGTTTATCGATGAAGCTTATAGGTTATACGTTATGACGCTACTACTCAAGGGAGCAGGGCAGTGATCATTATGGTCAACATCAGCACATCCGGCAGATTTCCATACATTGAACAACGGCGTCAAAGGGGTGATACTAGTTTTCAAAGTATGTGACAAGCGAAGCCGGGATCGGCTAGTATAATAGTAAAATCAAGCCTTTTTTGTCAAGTATCCCAGTACTGAACCCGACACGACATCCTTTAAATATGATAGAGGTTAATTATGCCACAGTCGTACCCGCTGACCTACTAAGAATTTGCTTGCGAAATCTCACGAACCTTCAAATTACGACGAATTCTTAGGCACGAGGGTTTCCTAACGATCTGATTCTTCGAAAATAACTGATTAAACTTACAAAATATCCTGAAAACTTTGTTAATTAAGAACCGATTTCAGCACAGTTTCAAAATTCTTAACATAAGTGTTGTCTTTTTTATATAGCTCCAGATATGCGAGACCGACGGTATCGAAGAACTGAGCGACGAGGAGTCCCCCACTGGAGGGCGACGCCGGCTTGTTGTTGTGAAGACTCTGTGGCGCGGCTGCCATAACGACGTGAAGTAAGTTCTACATTTAAACCTTTATAAACTCATTTATTAAAATGACAATAAAAACTTTTAATTCTCGTCTTCATCATGTCCAAATTTTGCTAAATGGGAAGTAGCTCAAAGATTACTAACCAGATCCGTAAGTCCTAAAGTACTTAGGTTATTCCGATAAACATCGGGATATTTATTACCTAACTAGCTGATGCCCGCGGCTCCGTCCGCGTGGATGTCGGTTATCGGAACCAAACATGACCTATGTCCTTTCCCAAGGTCTAATCTATCCCTATACCAAATTTCATCAAAATCGACTCAATGCTTTAGGCGTGCAAGCGTAATAAACAGAGTTACTTTCGCATTTATGATATTAGAATAGATAATGGTATTTTCATTGATACAGAGCAGCGTTTGCCCGCGAAGCTACCTGGGGCGCTGGGCTCAAGCACCCTCAACTAGCACGAGTGTTAGGTTTGAGCCTGCTCGAGCCTCCATGCGCAGCCCTAGATCGCGGAGATGCTGCACCCCTTCCTACAATTCTCAGACAGGACAGGAAATCGAAGTGAGTCTATTAGATTACTTTTACAAAAATCTTGATGAATTTCGTTGGCTGTAGCCGTATAAATGAATAGTTCTTCACACCGGATCGTCTTAAAATTGACTTTACGCCTTCTTGTTCGCAGTTACTCGAGTTTGATTCACATATGCTGTCAGATAGCAGCCGGCATGAAGTATCTGGAATCGTTCGAATTAGTACACCGAGATCTATCAGCACGGTAACATTATTTTATTTTATATATTTGCCTTAAGTTTAGTAATGCTTCCGCGACGACATAACGTCAGTGTATCTGTAGATAGTCAGTCAGTAGACAGAGTCTGTATGCTTCATTGTAAGCTAGAACTGAGCATTAATGCCACATATGTACGCATAATTCCGTGCATAAAATGATACTCAAGACATGAGATTCTAACACAATCTATCATCGTCATTCGAACGCTAATCTCGAATGCAGCCAAGGCTGTCACTTTTGAATCCGAGAGGAATGCCTGCGTAGAAGATATATTTTGCAGCTAAATTTAAAAAGCTGTCCAAAGTACTAACAATTGAAGTAATTGCAAAGTGGTATCCTTTTTTGTACCTACTAATACAATATTGTAATCTGTTTGTTCATAGGAATGTAACAGTAACTGAAGACCTCCACGTTAAAGTCTCAGATTACGCCATGTTCTGTGAGGAGTTCGTTAATGATTATCATGTTATGGCCGATGGAACCCGATTACCTTTACGATGGATGGCTTGGGAAAGTCTTCTAATGGTTTGTATATTTGTTTTTAAAACGTACAGTAAACATAACATTACACTAAATATAGTGACCGCACATGCTATTACTCACTCGAAAATTTTATAAATAGTTTAGAGCGATGCGGGTTGCAAATCATTATGGCTAAAATGGAATACTTGAGCATAATTTTTGAAATCCAGCCCCTATTTCAGCTAGTTTTACAAGCATTTTGCTGTGTCCGTACCTACCGTTAACTTAGGTGAAACATCCAAACATGTTCAGAGATAACCGGTTTAATGCAGTGTTCTCGAATTACTCTGGAACTTCTAGGGAAACATGAACTTAGTTTATCTTATAACTATTATTCAAAATTTTATACCTATTTAAACTACTTATACCTATCAGACATTGTAGGTACTATCTTTGTTACAGGGCATGTACTCACCTGCAAGCGATGTTTGGTCATTCGGTGTGACTGTTTGGGAAGTGCTAACTTTTTGCAGTGCTAAGCCATTTGAAGAAATGGACGACGACCAGGTTAAAATTTACTATATTACACTTCGTAATAAGTCTGGGAACCGGTCGGATTGTAATTATTATATATTTTGTGCAGGTGGTAGCTAACGCTAGCGAATGGCGAAGCGGCGGCCGTGGGGCACGCGTGCCAGCCGCTCCGCCCCCGCGCTGTCGGCGCGAGCTCTACGACCTCATGCACGAATGCTGGCGCCGCGAGCCTATGCAGCGCCCTCGCTTCCACGATCTGCACCGCTTCCTCGAACGTATGACCCATGGCTTCAAACCGCCGAACAACCGCTAAACAACACGACGTGTTTAAACTCTACTGTCTGCTGCATAATCGTAACAGCGACTTCGTCGACACGAGCTTCTAACATTCAGTAGGTACATATTTAGTTTTAAGCTGACTAGCATATCGACAGCTTTCATTTTGTCCGGTCAACCGACTTTTCGTAATCGGACAATTCAAACAGACTGGCTAGACGTTACGATCAAAATCGTACAGTATTAATGCCAGTATTAGCGTTAAGCATTTTAATTATATTGTAAGATTAAAGTGCGTTTTAGATAGCGTGCTGCTTTGCAACGTGTCGTGACTTTCTGACGTCGGCCGCGTGTAGTAAGACCACGTAGAAAGTAAACGACCGAGCTGTCCAAATGGGACTCCACTTATAATTATGATCTTCAAAACGGCAACAATGCCGATTTTTTCAATCGGATATTGACGTTTTACAAACTAGAAATGGATTTCTGAATTGCACTTTTGATAGAGTATCAGATGAAAATGCGTAAGTTTTAAATTCAAGTAGTTTCAAAATTAAGGAAAGCGGTCGCAGTTCAGAAATGTTTTTCTAGTGCTGTTATCGAAGTTCCTGTCAATATTATTGCTAGCAGCGTTTTGACTAGTCATCTTGATGAAGATATATAATTGACAGAGACGTCGTGAACGCAAATTATTTCACGCCTTTCCCCAGCGCCCTTCGCCTAGCGCTCCCATGATCTTCCACTAATATGCCTTTACGGCAAACCCTTAACTTATGGCCACTGTTTAATTGTATGATAGAAACTTTATTTATTCTAAGCACTATAAAGAATTTTATAGCCAGCACTGATCAAGTAACACGTTGGACATATGATGGTTTCTACCTTGTACATTGGAGCAGTGGCCCCTAGACCAAAGGCCGATGGTACATAGTTTACCATAATAACATAGTTCAAGTATATGACCTTTATGAACTCAAAGCACTTCTGCACACTCATCAGAGTGTTGGGCCGTGAATTCAGTGTATTACCGGCCTTTGCTCTATAGTATATCCAAAGTCTAACTCCTATTTTTTTAACCTGTTTTAAATGTTAAGGTTGTATACTTCAGGAGGTAGAAAAAACTCCAGGGCGTTATTTGCCCCCTGTGCTTCTTGTTTTCTTCAATAAGCCACATATATGTTTGAGGTCACGCTGCTTCCGGAAATATGGATATAACAAAGCGAATTATAAGAGAGAGATATTTTAGTAAAATGAACGGTCGAGTTTCGATCGAAGTATAGGGCCAATTTAGTCGAAAAGTGATTCTTCTAATTGCTTTAAATCAATATTTTCGGACGCATGTGATCCAAAGTCATGAAAGTGACTGAAGCCGAATTACTCGTGTAACCTAGACTCTCAACTTGCCTATTATAGGCCGCGTATTGTAATAGAATTAGGAATGCATTATACAATCGATGTTTCAATGTCACAGTGTATCGATGTCACAATATACTTATCTACATATAAGAACCACTAATCCCCTCAATACTCCTTCATGTTCCTATAGACAGAGCTTCTCACGTCATCGACATTTCGAATTGAGTTATAGAACTGATCTTCTTCTACCTACTGTCCTTAAGTTACTGTAACACGTCATATAATAATACTTGTAACACAACAAAATCAAATAGTGGATGACTCACGATGTACTAATATCGTTAAAAACCCGAGCGCCGAGTATCGATCACACCAATCAGAACTTATCTAAATTTAGATCAAGTGTATATTACATCCGTGTATCAACTTTTTGTCAGGAATTCTACATAATAGAGAACCGCTGGCGTTGTTTTCAGTAGTTTTAAGGATCTCACTAAATGAAATCGCGCAATGAGTCTTATGCACTGCACAAACATTCACTTTAAACAGTTGCAATGGCACTAATATACGTTATAATACAGCTTTATAGGTTTGTGTAAGTACTTCGATGACAAGGGGGTTCTTGTGTTCTTTCAATTAACAGTTAATGTATAATTATGTGCCCTCTAGTATTCCCGATGGAGCTAATGGCTTGATATCAGAGGTGTATTTTCGCAATAGCGGTAAAATTAAATGCATTACAAAGTGATCCAGACGCAGTATGCCATAGACCAATATTTCATTTCCAAGGTTATCAGATTTCAGATGAAATTGCTCAGAATCGTCACTACAGATAAATATTGGAAAAAAAATGATTCCTTAATAAAAATAGTTCGTGTTTAGGAAACACATTATCCGACTGACCAACTAACTTGCCCATACAACATGCAGTACCTTTATCATTATCAAATGATAGTTAGCAGTACCATCAACACATTTAACCTTCAATGAATACTTTCTCCAATTAATTAAATCATCGAAGGAAATCAACCAAATCGTAGAATGCAAACTGTAAATATCTAAACAATATCTAAAGAATTCTGAGGAAGACCATTAAGATTAGTGTCCGAATAAATTATACCTATTTTATAATTGGTAGTCATAGTAAGTTTATATCTAAGTAAATATTATAAGATTTTTAAGTGATGATAGTTAATGTATATAGGCAGATAGGTATATAAGGAAAAAGAATGTGTGCTATACAGGAAGTCCTTGATGACTAGGTATAAATGTTCGTGGTTGGAAGGATGAATTGTGTAAATGATGATAATATGAAAGAAAAGGGGATGCTTGCTTGTGAGCTAGGGTTAAGAATAGGCTAAATAAATGATTTTTAGTTTTTATTATGATTTTCACACATTCCTTGGTTCGTTCTCATTATAATTTAGTAGGTTAGAAAAATGAGTAGATTTAGGGAGTAGAAAAATATGGTTTGGTTGCTTGTTATTGCAGTTTGGAGCCTAACTTTATTTTTGAAAAATTCTCTACATACCAAATTTAACCGAATGTAGAGTAACGTAAATATCTGGAATTGAAAGTCTTATATGAGCAAGGGCTTATGCCTTTCGGAGTTGTAACTTGCACAACACAATAGAGAATAGGGTTAACATCAGAAATGGAATTGATACCGTAAACGAATGTTGTAACATCAGAATAAGATTAGAAATATAAAAACAAATAAGTATTATATGGAAAGCTTTGTTATAAAATATATGATTTCTTATATTACTTTAAATCTATTATTACGTGCCACGGCATCTTGATCGTGGCGCGGTTGTAGCGAAGCAATACATACGCAGTTTTAATATGTTCGTACATGTTTTGTGTGCAAACTAAATAATTATTGCAGTAATGTGTCTACATACTGTGTAGATTCCCCCACTCGTTACTGTAGTTGTTTCATTTCAGTGGAGCGTACTGCTTTGACAGACGTGCACTGGCTCATTCGTAGAAAACATATTTGTTACGGTTACACTACCGTGATATGCCAATAATTACCTCCATAATTTCAATAACGCCTAGGTGATGCGACGATTTATATATTGACATATTTCGATAAACTGTAAATTAGCCACACCACTTCACGCAGTAATTAAGACGGCAAATTTAATACCATAATAGCCGGTAGATGTTAAGATGGTGCAGCCGTAGCATTAAGGATAAACTACCATTAGCGTGTGGCAGCTCCACTGACCGTGTGCTAAGTGTAGTAAATCCCACGTTTTATTTATTTGGGAACTGCACAATATGTGATGATATTTACCTTTGTACATTTAGCTGCAGTTGGCAAGACCATCTTGCAGCTCAAATTCATGTTACTGCACTTTTTCTGACGTTTATAGTAGCAGTAGAGTAGTAGTAGTAGTATATAAATAGGGTAAGCAGATCTTTTCGAACATGACATGTCTCAATTTTGCAATAGAAATCTTAGGAAATACCGTAGGGTGATTAGTGATCTTGTCCAAGTTTCACATTTAACTTATACCTAACTAAGATGTAACAATCATACCAACTTATTATAGCAGATACTAATAAGAGCACAATCAAGCACAAAAACCCAAAAAAGAAGTTTTGTCAATCATTTTAAAATTGCCATAGAGAAATGAATGAAAATCATTGAGTAGGTAAAGATATGACACCGGAAGAAAGAAGATCCGCAAGTATATTCATTTTCTAGGAAATTTATAAACTTGCGAATAGGTTAGGTTAGGTTAGGTTAGTATATAAATTGACTAGAAAATTTATAAACATGCGGATCTGGTTTTTTTTTGGTAAAATATATACCTCGTGCGTGGATTTGTTTGTATTATATAGAATAAGAGGTTGCTGAAATTCACTACTTTCAAAGATCGCAACAGCAGGTCTGCTAAGGCTATTCAGAGACCTGCCCGTTCCACCAATCGCTGCAACAGCATATCCACGTATGAGTATAAGTCTAATGTAACTTTTGTCTGTATAGTTATATTTTAGAATTAAATAAAGTTGAGCAATAAATAAAACATAATTGGGATCTTAAGACCTGGGATTCCCTTTCACCTGGAGAGGTTTTTGTCAATTGCCCAAATAGGCAAGTTTAAAATAATCGCTGGTATAGGTCGTTTCATTTGTACCAAATGAAAGTCGACACTCGTAACATTTATCCGTATTTCTCGTATACTATCCAAACCTGATAAACACGGGCATGCGAACAACGTATATATACGTGAAAAAAATTGTGACGTTACCGTGTGACAACGTATAAGCACAGTTATCAAAAACTCAATTTATAGAGCACAACATAATACTACGGCCCGTGGCCACACGATTATTCTGAAGTTTAATCAAGCTTTCAAATTTCTAGTGCTGCACAGTAAAGAATTATTTCCATCTTCAGTGGCATTCCGTTTTGATTCTATGTAACTTACTTTATGAGCACCATGAGCACACAACATAGTGGTACGTCGCTTCGCTATATGAACGTTGACGTCCGGAGAAGTCGGATTATTTAGATACATAATCCTTAGTTATTTGCACAACGATATAAGACATCGGTCGATTTTGTATGGGAAAATGGAATGCTTTATCGCTTATAGGCGTATATATACGATGTACGCATAAAAGTGTTAATTCTCTTACTTATACATATTATCGAGCTATAAATTCTCAAAAAAGTGATTTTAGAAATTAAATGCCAATTAAAATAGTAACTCGCCAGCACTAAATATATTTCAAAGCAAAAGTGTCAGGACCTTGTTGTAATTCTTAATAGGAGATGTTTCTTACGTATACAGGACCGGTTTAATCAAAATTCTCTGCATTTTAGAATTAAGTAAAACCCTGTGCAGTCAAATAGTAAAATAAGTAGACGAATAGGTTAATGCACTGAATTAATTTGTACATAATATGATAGTGTTAATAAATATCCATTTATACAATACAACACCTTACATTAACACAATACAATACATTAACACAGTACAATACATTAACAAAATACAAAACATTAACACAATACAATACATTAACACAATACAATACATTAACTGAGTACAATACATTCATCAATCAATAATTGCGATTTTCTACTGCACATACGAGTAGATCTCACCCATCTCGTGCCATAGAAATAAATATATTCTCAGAATAAAAAGTTGTAACAAAAAGTATGTTGCTCCAGACTATAATCTGTCCTTGTATCAAATTTCAGCCAGATCCGTTCACTTGAAAATTCTAAAATACAAACATCCGAACCAAACATTTTCACAAACTTTCAAATTCATAATACTAGCTGATATGTGGAATAAGTATGTCAACTAGTATTATGAATGTGAAAGTAATATTTAAGTAAGATGATACGATACAGTTGTTTTCTTTTTGTTCAATTTTAACATTGAATATAGGTAGGTTCCTACATGGGATTCTGTACAGTGTTATATAATTTATTACAGGTATATGTAAATATGTAGTACCTAGTGTAGTTTATCAATTAAGTATTTTACTAGTAAGTAATCATTATTTTAACGGACACTAATCGTTCTTACTATAAAGAAAGCGGTGCTTAGAACCACACTTAACAGACCATGCTTACTTGTAGTCTGTTAGCACATACCTACCTACCTTAGCAGCTGAAGATCACTACGCAATGCTATGTGCAACTCTTTGAACATAATTTTGTCCATGAGACAAACGGACAACTACATTCACGCATTAATTATTAACCTGACCATGAGAACACTCAACATATCAAATGATTACCAACCAATATTACTTACCATGAGCATGTCTGCGTCTTTTTGTTTGAAAGTAATTAAAATTAACGACACCTCTCTGTCACCATTACCTCTGTCTATCCCTCAAAATATTTACCTACCACGTAAACATAACATTTAAAAAGAAAACAGGTAAGCTAAGGTAACCCTAGATATAAGTGAGTTCCTGCAAGAATGTATTTCATTTTATAGAGTAAAATAGTATTAATGTTAATTGTATTTATGTGTATTGTAATTTATCAATTGTAATTTGAAGTTTTCATCGTGGGTTAGCAACAACGAATGTTATGTACTTATATTTATTTGAAATGAATGCTTGATGAATTGAGTATGGATACTGGATTATTGCTCCGAACCGCGTTAATAATGCGTCCACGTAATGTCCGCCCAACATCAGCTATTACAAAATGTCAAAATATGTAAAAATATCTCAATGAAGGCGCGTTAATAATTCCAGTTTAAGTATGTTACTGCATGAGTGTATTCTGGTATGTTAATGTTACATACTTAAGTGTTTGATGTTAATTTAATCAGTCCTACGTGTCTAATATTTAAATTTTACAGCTCATTGTACTTGTGTGATTACTTATTAATTAATGTTTATCACACGTTTATACATTATCACAAAATATTTTAAGCAAGTCTTAGGTATCATTGTATCGTAAAATAATAATGTATGAAGTTCCTTCTTGCCAACTAAGTAGATCAATCAGATCTATCTCTGTAACCTGAAAATCAAAATGAACTCGCAAATTGCATCTACCAACTTCAATTTCCTTTCAAAGCTGCTTTATTTCTGATCATACTACTTACTTGTACCTACTCAAAATAGTAAAAAAAAAAAACAAAATATTTAACTTGTAAGAATTATATCATTTACATATTTATAATAATATCATATCATCATACTTACAGTACTGTTCTTATACACGATTCAAAGTGTTTCATTTAAGTATTTCCGTGTTAAATTTTACTGATTACATTCTGTATTTCTATTGGGCTTGACTGGTATATTAATAGATGAGGCCTGAGGGATTCTAATTGGCCACTAGAGTAATTGTTTAAAAATTGGAAAGTTACAATGTTTATCATAACGCACAGCAGACTTAAAGTGTGGACTTTGTTAGGCCGTTTGGCAATGATCGGCGCTTGCTACAATTTTTAATTGTACTTTATAGGTAAGGGTGCAGCTGATTAACACAAATTCAAAATTTTCATGATTAAAATTATGAAAATATCTCTGCACGAAACGAACCCTTAGCAAAGCGTTGGGACCAATGTAAATACGGATTAGATCTCTGCCTAGCTTGGCGATGATCTGATAAGGCGTAGCCTGTCTTGCATGATCGTATTTTTCAATCTACCTAAGTCTCAGTGTACTGATATAAGTACCATTTATTTAACCCGATTATGTTTAACATTTCGGAATAGATTTAGTTTGATATCCTAGTCAGTTATTATTTGTTATGTAAGTATCAATCAATCTTATGTATCCAAAAGCAAGTATTAGATTAATATTCTTTCAATGCAAATACGAATTTCTAGAAAATAATATTTTGAATAACTTGGCCAAGAACTTTGGATATATCATAACTTCACATATCGAATCTGTTGGTTATTCTAAATATTTCAAATACTCAAGTGTAAACATAAGTAGTTTAGTAGTTACTTTCTTTTTATCTAAATCTTGATACGCATAAGGAAACTGTGCAAAAAAAGAAGATACTGTCAAAGTTTGATTACTTGTATGCAGTAGTTTTTCACGTGGTTACTTAAAGGAAATGGTAATTAGCCTAGAAAATTCGACTATACCTACATAATTGTGGGCAATCGCGCTATTCGGCTTAAAGTCACTATTATATTGTTACTATTTCCTATTATAAAACATTCAGTCACAAAATATTACTCACAGCATGTTTACACTTAAGTATGTCTACACCTAAATCACTCTATAAATGAAATTAATTCTGTAGGTACATTAATAAAATAAATATCCCAAAGACTTTAAAGGCAGAATGCCTTCTTTTTATGTAATTTTAAATGTTAAAATAAATGTTGAATAACATATAAATAAAGGTTTTTTTATTTCACATTACCTACTGAGGCACTAATAATTTATTTTCTGCTGTAATAATACAGCGGTTCAATTTAAATTTCTATGAGTTTCGATAACATTATTTCGGACTTACACCACGGCTTGGCCTACGTGCCTACATTCCTACTTACCCAACAGCATCTCGGTACTCGGAGACCTGAACAAGGTGACGGATTTTGACGCTGCCGGCAAAAGCAGTGGGGCATCTGTACAGTCAGCTTCAGAAAAATCTTGACTACAAAGTCTCATAATGGTCTTAAAAGTAAGTATTAAGAGCAAATCAAACTGTATTATTTCTTTAAATTTGTATTATCGTATCAAGTACATTAGCAGGGTTTCGATTTCTTCTTCATACGATGCGAACAATTCCATTAAGAACTAAGCGGTTAAACAACTCTTCAATGAAAATACTTGTACTATTCCTGACCGGTTTCGCCTTACGGCGTTATCCACCTTTGATTTTCATTGTATTTTCATTGAAGATGTGTAGCAAGTTCCACCAAGTGCCATCAATCAATAGTATAAGCAGGTTAAACACCTCTTTTCTTTGCCGCGCCATAAAGTCTTGGAGATCTTTCAATTCGTAGTAATTTTAGTTATAGTTCTGGATACTTTAAGCGGGGCGTGAAAAAGTCGTGTCCTATAAGTAAAAAACCTTCTACACCCGAGAGCAATGAATAGGTCACTAAAAATCTCACATACTAAAAATGCTAGCGTAATGAAATGAACACAGATCGTTTCGAACGCCTTGGATATATCCAGGAAAACGCCATACTACTTGTACCTGGTATCCAATTCATTGGCCACCGCAATACTTAAATTAGTTGCAGCGTCCTCCGTCGATACACCCGACCCGACACATAGTTTTCTGAAATAATATTGTACTTTGATAGGTATTTAGTTAAACAGTATATAATTGAGCGTTCTCTCCAGTACCTTCGACAACGCCCTCGGCACCGAAATAGGCCTATTATTTGTAAGACGATCTCTGTCCCCATTCTTATATATAGGAGTTACTACTTTTTAAATTTTTCGGGAAGACAGCAGTGCTTATTGAGGCATTGCAAATATGTGCAATCGATGGTGCTATAACATTCCGCGAAAGTTTAAATACCGGAATATTGTCCCAGCCAGTTGCTCAGGTACTTCGAAGTTACCCAATAATGTGCAAAACTTGGTCTTGACTCACTGGTTGTATCCCAAGTGAGTTGCATGGAGTTGTAATATTACTGGCACAGCGTGGTTAGCCATCGGGCGGAAAGAGCTTTGGGTACGCTAGTACTATTATCTATTCTGTGCTTTGGGGCAAGATTGACAAAATACCTGTAGACGCAATTTGCTGACAATTTCGCATCAGCTGACAGTTTTAAAAATTCTGTTGCTGACAGCGAATGTCTTTTTCTGCCTCAGATGGAATTAACATCAAGCAATGTTGCTTAAAAAAGTATATTTTTGTTTTAAAGCGAGACCAGCAGCTTTTCCATTAGGTAATTCTTTTATATTCAGAAAATTAGGTGATTCATATAATTGTAGCTTTACAGACTAAAATAATGTAGCACATTTGGAAATACGGGGACTTTCATCTAGAATAGGTTGGTTGAGTTACTGCTCTTCTAAATAGGCTATAAGTAGCCTGTGTTATGGAGATTATTACTTTCATTCAATTTATTTCATTATGCTTAATTTTTAGGTGACCCGTATTCATTGCTCTATTATTTGGTGGAACCCATATACATATTTTATGCCAAAGCATACATACGCACATGAGACCGGGGCTCCACCCGCCCAGATGTGCTTTTCACGACTTTTAGTCTCAAACAATTGTGGCAAAACATACGTAAGATTTTAAATCTGACCAAGGCCTATTAAACAAATAAAACCGAATTGAAATCCGTTCAGTAGTTTTGCGTCCACCGTGAACAAAGAAACAATTTTCAAAAATAATCGTTGTTCAAATAGTTAATCTAATAGTAACTTTATTAATTTAATTTAATTTGTATATAATAGGTTTGATTTTGTAAACATAGAAATAATTTCTTACCTATTAACAGGACAAACTGTGTGATTATAACTATATCAATAAAGATACCAATTTAGTACTAAGGTAAAAAAAAAAAAAATCATGAGGTACCCATTAAAAAAAAAAATCTAACATATTGGGGATATTCACTGCGTTATTATCCCTACAGAGAGCGCATCGTTGCAATGACCAATGTTAGCTTTCATCTACGTAGATTTCATTGTTTGCCTAACAATTTTGTATGAATAGGTATACATCATAGATGTAGTATTTTTATTATACCTATGGTATACATCATGCCGCTTAGTTCAGTACCAGGATGGAATGTTAGTGGAGTGCATTTATTTCCTCAAAATACTAAGCTCAAAAAACTGTGGGAGACAGTTATACGACGAAAGAATTTAGTGGCTACTGAAAATTCTAGGTTAGGTCCATTTGAGTAAAAGATTCGGTTTCAGCTTGAACATTACCGAAATTAAAATTGCGGTCATAGGACTCCAATCTGGAATAAGTAAGGCTCACTGTTAAAATATAGGAACTGAATTTGTTACTGAAACAGTACCTACTTCATATTCGCAAATTGTTCTAAGCGGTGCCCAACCCATAATATTTTGATCGATAAGTGTTTGATGGATACAGTGTTTTTGTTGCATTATGAGCTAAATAACACAATATCTTTTGAAAAACCAGTAACACTTAAATATTACCTTTCGATGAGGTTAGCTTTCTTCCCAGTTAAACTGGCACCTCTTTTCCTCAATGCCGCTTTGAGTTGTTGCATATTCCAATTTGAGTACATACTGCTGCAAGTCCAGATCACAAAAAATCCGGGGATGTTAATTGCTATCTCAAAATTTAATAAAAGAAATATTTTTTTCTCAAACATGCAATGAAATATTGACATTACGTTCCTCTTAATAACCTGCGAAGTATGAGGTTTCAGGCGCGGCTAGGACCAGAGGCCGGTAATGGAATTTTATACAAACCTTGCAGGCCTAGGCCGGCAAAGTCCTCTTTTTTAGTTTCGATTCCACATAAATTTGTGGCAAAGGCATCGACACTCTGCCACTATGCGTATTAAAAAAAACAATAAACGACTTGGAATGTACTTAGAGCAGTTTTATTTACATAAAAAATTCACATTAACTATTAACACATTATTATCAATTGTTTTCATAACTATAAATACAAACATTGAAATATTAATATTTAATTTAGTTGCAACAAATTGACATTTATAACAATGACAAGTGTCTCTGTTCGTTCAGAAACGTGCCTTTATACTTTTTTTAAGTAACATGATAATGAACATAAATGTAAATGTTTTCTGTTAAAATCAAGCTAAAATAGACGAAATAGTAATATACACGTGAGTTTTAGTTTTTATCTTGTTTACTTTTAATTTCTTTAAAAATAAATCTTTAATTTTTTTGTTGTTTATTTCATTGCCTGTTTGAGAAAAGCACTATACATACCTCGGCGGGAAATATGGGGTTACCTGCCTCAGACCTATGCGGCCTCGCTTCGCTCGGCAGTCTATATGTCTTCAGCGTTTGCGCCTTGGCGCCAACATTTTACATTTAAATTAAACAAAGTTTGGTTTTGTTTGTAAAATAATAGTAGGTTATGATACTGTTGCATAATAAGGGTTCTTGTAACACGAGTGTGTTTTAAAAAAACGAGCCGTAGGCGAGTTTTTTTATACTATCACACGAGTATTATAAGACCAAGTTATGTACAGTGTCATACACTACTTTATCTACTCTCATACTATAAATACATAATAGTCTAAAATAATTCTTTTTCATTTCTCATACTCGGAAAGTTATGTATATCTAAGCGTTGCTTCCTACCCTAGGGCGGACAAGAATCATAGTAATTTCATTCAATCCCTAGGGCAGGGAGGGATTAAAAATAGAACTTTTGGTTACGTCGTCTACTAGGAACTTTTATTTTACATAATAATAAAAAAAGACAATTAAAATTTTAAGAAACAAACTGCGGCCTTGTGAATTTATAAACAGCCAGTGTGAATTATAAACTGAATATGACTATTACTTAAAAGACATATAATGGCATAATTATATAATACATATTAAAAAATTCGCAACACTGTCGTGAGTAAATATTGAATTGGAGCCAGTTGTTTCTAAGGATTTTTGTTAAGGGTAGTGATTTTTAATGGGTGTGATTTTTTTATTTATTAATAATGATTAATGTTGACCTACGTCATGGCTAGATTTTCAATCAGTTTTAAGTGATTGTCGACTATTGGTGTTTACAACCATGTGAATAATATTTGTATTTGAAGTAAAAATATTTTAGTTTTTAAAGACTTTATCTACTAAAGTTAATGTCTAAATATTGCTATAACAGTTAAAAAAGGACGCATCAACCATTCTTTATAAAATATGTGGAATTTTATAGAGTGAGGTTTGATTTGTCCTTAAAGTGTCTACCATTGGTGCTTTTACCTTACTGCGGAATGGCACGCTGCAGTGACGCGGTAAGTAGGTATGTTCCATACATAGATGTAGTATTTTTCTATGGTTCCATATTTAAAGATTAAAAAAATAAACAATAAATTGGCGAGATGCTAACTTTGTGGCTGTGCCGTAATTCAAAACCTCGGTTTTGTACAATAATATTCGTTTAAAAATGAGTTTGAGGGATTCTGAAATGTTCACCCCAGATTCGGTTATGTGAAGACTAGGCAAATACAGTAGTCGATTTTTTTTGCCAGAAATTTGAAGGGGAAGATATTTAAAAATATACCATTATTTTACAAACTGGCGAACAGTCAAGAAAATAAAAAATACTGCCATTTTTACTTTCCTTATATTCGAAATGAAAAGTACCTACAGTGTTTAACTTGGGTGAAATTGCCCATTTCACCCTCGAACTATTAATATAAAATATCTCGGATGAAATGAGTTACTTTCCACCCTTGGTTAACAATCTACTATTACATATATTTTTTATTTTCAACACAGAATAGAAAAAGCTAGAATACAAAATTTGTGAACATTCTCCATTGTGACTTTCACAGGTGCTACTTTATTATGATCTATATAATTTATTTCAATAAACTCCTATGTTAACTGGGTCCGCCAGTTCAAATGCGAATAGATTTATTCAATCTTTACGACAAACAATTAACGGGCGGTCAAAGAGTGGGCGACATTGATGAACCACCGACATAGGCGTGTGACCGCATAGGTCGTCGTCGATGCTGTCGTTAGTGGACCTTTTGGTCACCAATAAATAATTATTACCTACTTATTTATCGCAAACTAGGTATAGAGTTCCAGGCGGTTTTCATCTTAGTACGTGATTGGTGTGAAGTCAATTACCAAACCAAGCTGGACCGTTTACGTTTAGCGTGAGGTTAGGGGATTGACCCCAATGAAAGTGCAGCGGCCGGCGGCGGCGCCCTAACTTTTAAGGATTGACCCTAAACGTTTCGTCAGACTGCATC
This sequence comes from Eilema caniola, assembly GCA_949126895.1. Lineage (NCBI taxonomy): Eukaryota > Metazoa > Arthropoda > Insecta > Lepidoptera > Erebidae > Eilema > Eilema caniola. The sequence goes on along the minus strand of OX421460.1, from coordinate 43,518,578 downwards.
TCAGAAGTCCATGATTATCTACTCAAGGTACACAGATGTTGTTACGTTCGCGAACGCAGACAGGGGACGAAAGTGATTGTGTTCGGTGCGCGGCAGTCTGAAGTTTAGGGTCAATTAAACCCCACTGAATGAGCAGCGGCCGGCAGCGTCCGGTGGCGGCCAGAGTTCGTTACTAGAAATGAGTGTGATTACGATCGCCTTCAAATGACTATGATCTTCCCCCCTGTAGATAAAATTCAAAATAGTTTTTAATATCTTTACTTACCTTACGAGCGTCAATCTCGTTTTTTGGCCTACGTTTAGAAGCCAACCACGTTCTTATTTGTGAACGTATTTAAAAACTGTTTATACTGTATTATTACTTGATTTCTTGGCTACATTTTGTAAATTTTTTGTAATTCTCACTTTAAAATTATTATATGAAAATCGTTCCAAAAGCGAAAAGGTCACTCAAAACAAAACTTATAACTACATCTAAACGGAAAGGAATTTTTACTGCGTTTTTTTAACTAAAAGAAAGATAAAGGTTTGAAGTATAAACTGTACATTTTTCTGTTTAATGTAATGACTTTTGAAGTCACAGGCCACCATTTTGTAAGTTTCTCGAGAGCTTGGCTTAGCGGGAGCCTATGCGGGGACCGGGCGGCAGAGCCGTGATGGCTGTTGGACGGGGAGGTCGTGCTTCATGTTTTCACGACATTGACAGCTGCATGAATCAAGATTAATGCATAATTGACCAGATAAGACACTTCTTTGAGACGCAGATAATAAATTAGGTAAAGTAAGCTAAAGCTTTAAACTCTCAAGAAATACATGAAAATGTGTTATTTTATTCACACACATTATTTGTTATTAACTGTTGCACGTGGCTCCGACCGTGTAGGTTTCTGAGCCCGGTTCCACTACTGATCCTTCCTGATAGTGTGATAATATATATTGGCCTATGACACTTACAAATACTCTGGGGTTTTATTGCTAATTTTTTTTTTTAAATTGGTTACATATATTCATATACTCATGCCTGTAAATCCCCAGAGGGGTAGGCCGAGGTGTATTAACATCCACATTTAAGCTAAAATGAGCCTATAGCCGTCAAGCGTGCACTTAGTCATGAGTAGGGATGCACGATTTTTCTCTTTGAATCGATTTTTTGGAACGTAATGGATCGTAAGCCCTTGAATCGATTCGTGGATCGGATCGTATTGTCTTGAATCGATTTCATGAAAATCGATTCAAAAAACGAATCAAAATTCGCATTAATTTTAACAAATAAAACATTATTTTACACAAATTTAAACTTAAATGAAGTCTAAAAAAAAAAATTTTGCTTTTTTAAACATAGAATAAGGTATATACCTATTTAAATGCACTTAATATGAATATTTTGTCAGTGCGCTAGGCAATTCCTCTAATTAACTGAAAGCATAACAGAAAAATAAATGTTGTGCAAAGAAACCAACTAATTAACTAAACATGTCCCATCCCAAAAGAACTATAAAATCACACAAAATGAGAAGACCTTTTTATCGAATTCACACCAAAAATGTGATTCATACGCCGTATTTATGATTTATAAAACAAAAATATGAATTTCTTATCAAAAATACTTGTTGCCTGGAAGAAATCGCTTCCAGCGATAAGGCCGCCCATTGTACATTAAACTGTATACATACTATCTACTTGTCCTAGTGTAAATTTATTGGTGTACAATAAAGAATTATCTATCTATCTATCTATCTAACTGGCACACCCAATTTGTACAATTTTACAACTAAATCTCTAATTTTTTTTTGACAATGATAACAGTGCTGGGTTAGGTTAGGTTGGAATTGTGACCACAACAAGCCATTAGGTATCACTTAATAGCTTGTTGTGGTCGCAATTAAAAACACACGAAATATAAACTAATACATGAAAACCATCAGGTCTTAGAAATACCAATCTTCCACGTCCAAACTTTTTAAAAATAGTAATTGAGTAAGCCTTTTCGGCAGCAGTCTGTTGCGACTTTCATCTAAGGTAATATTAGCGAGAGAGAAAAGGCGTTCTGATGGCGTGGAGGTAGCCACAATCGCTAAATATCTTAAAAATAAATTTGAGGTGTCGGCATTACTTTGTAATCGAACTTTGTTTATTAAAAATAATAAATCTTCACAGTAATACATTGTCGGTAATACGATCCAAAGGATTCGATTCACTATACTTTTGAATCGATTCGAATGAAGATCGTATTGAAGTGAATCGATTCAAAAAATTGCTAGATCGTATTCCCTTGAATCGATCTTCACAAAAATCGCATCGTAACGTGCATCCTTAGTCATGAGCTGTATGTTTACTGTTGGATGAAGAACAGCCCTCTCCCTTAGTCGCCTTCTACGACACCCGCTGGTAGAGATGGGGTGGATGTATTTCACTATGTAAAATTTGACTACTACTAGAACTTGACATTTTTGTAATTGAACTATTGACATAATATTGACTGCATTGTAACCTGGCATGCTACATTGTTGGCATTCTTGCAATTTTTCTTTTGTTTTCTTCTTTCTCTTTTTTGTAGAAGTATAAACTGTTGAGAATAGAAAGTTGAATGCCAGACTTGCTGTAATATGATATATGACGTGTAATGATTATCCTTATGAATAAATGAGTTATGAGTTGAGTTATGAACTAATACGGCAAAATATGGTACCTATATATTTATTTTATGTATTTTATTATGTAAACTACGCGACGGATTTTGAAGTGGTCTCCTTTAATAGATAGAGTGATTCAAGAGATAGGTTTATATGCGCTTTACATGCATAATATAGTAGAGAAACACTGATAATTTTAGCGATTTGTAATGTGATATCGAAAATAAGCTTTTTTGTGCTCACACTGCAAACGTTGCCACTATAGAAGTGGGTAATGTGTGTGAACTATTATGCCTATAGCATACTTATACACATCACCATGTGAAAGGTATACTCGATAGATACTATGTCATGTCAATAAGGTTGAAAAATTTTGTTGGGAATTTTTTTCGGGCTGGCTTTAAAACAGCACGTGGTGTCTGCTATCGGAGGTCGGCTATTATATAGCGTCCGACGCCGATATTGGATATCGGATGAATGTGAAAACGCTCTAAGGAGGATGATTCATTTCAATAGTATGATATTTGATACTGTTTGCTGTTAAATTGTTTTTTTGACAAATTGTTCAAGTTGACGAAAGAAATCAAACCGACTAAGAGCTTCAATTCAGTACGCTCTCTAATCCCTTTGAGATAATAACAAAGTAATATAAATTTTGGAATATTTCCTCCCTTATAGATCTAAAAAAGTCCACGATGACATACCTTCTTCTTCTTCTTCTTTTCGCGGGCTCATTTTCCGCATGTGGTCCCTTTGTAGTTGGGCCTTTTTGCGTGATCGTGTGGTTTGTGTATCCACTGCCCTACTGCAACCATCCAAGCTCCTTCCAAAAAGCGGCCAGGCTGCCGGGTCTGCTGCAGGCCTCTCGGAGTGTACTTGGTGTTCCCAGGTGTTGCGCCCGTTGTCTCGCGACCTCACTGCAGTTCATGACTACGTGGGCCAGTGTTTCGTCAGTCCTCATGCACGCTCGGCATAATGGACTGTCCGTTAAACCTATAACATACAAATGTTTGTTAAGATTACTGTACCCTGTTATGGTCCCTACTACAAACCGTAGGTCCGCCCTATTTAAGCGCGCTGTTTTTAGGGAGCCGTCTGTCTAGAGATGGCATTGCCTCTCTCGATTGACGACATTCCTTCGTCTTCGCCCACATTTCTCCGTGTAGTTTCCTTGTTCTATGTCGCAGCCAGTATCTTCGCTAGTTTGCCGATACTGGTATTACGGATTCCACCCTGTAGGTCTCTATTTCGGCTCCCCTTCTGGCCAGTTCATCAGCCGCATCGTTGCCTAGGGATCCGCTGTGGCCTTTGATCCATTGGAGTGTAATCTCGTTTGACTCACATATACCCTCTAATTTCTTGTGGCACTCTAGGACTAGTCCTGATTTTATTGTGTTGCTGCGTAGAGCGTGTAGTACTGCAGTGCTGTCCGTTAGGATTCGAATACCTTGATTCTCTTTTTTTCTTGCAGCCACTGCGTCTGCGGCCTGGATTATACCAACGCATTCCGCTTGGAAAATTGTGTTGTTGCCCAGTGCTGTTGATACATTAATATTTACCTAAGTCTGCGGAGTAGGTGCCGGCACCTGTCCCTGTTTTCATTTTAGATCCGTCCGTGTATATCCTCACCTCCTTTGTGCCCGATGAATCTGTTCTCTTTTCCTTAAGTTCTATCCTGTACCGTTTATCAAAAACGTATTGTTTTGGTATTATGTCGCAAGAGGCCATTAGGAGTGGTTGGTCGTTTTTGGCCTCTTCCACCGCATTGGTGTGCGACACCCTAGTGCCGTGTGTCCATAGAGAGAGTTTATTGAATCTAATGGCTGTAGTGGCTGCCTCTTGTTGTATGAATAGATGGAGTAGTGGGAGGTCCAGCATCGTTTCAAGGGCGGCTGTAGGCGTTGTGGACATGCAGCCTGTGGTGGCTAAGCATGCTATTCTTTGTAGACATTGTAATTGGTTTTGTGCGGTAATCAACTTTGTTCTTTACCACCATGCTATGCAACCATATGTTATTGTTCGTCTGATTACCGTTTTATAAAGCCAGAGCATAATTCTAGGTTGTATGCCCCGTCTTTTCCCCAGCATGCGTTTGCATTGCCACAGGGTATTGTAGGCATTGTTTATCTTTTGTTCCATGTGTCTGTTCCAGTTTAGTTTGCTGTCGAGTGTCAGTCCTAGATACTTGACCTCCGTTGCGAACTGTAGTGTTGTGCCAAATATCTTAGGTTTGTTAGTTTCCTTTTGTTCGTGAACAGTACCATTTCGGTTTTCTTAGGGTTCACAGACAGTTGGTGTTCTGTGCACCACGCTTCCACTATGATTAGTGCGTTTTGCATTAGAAGGCATAGGGTGTTTTCAAACTTCCCACTAACCAGAATGGTTAGGTCGTCCGCATACCCTATCGTTGGGAAGTATCTGTTGTTCAGCCGTCTTACCAGGTTATCCACTACCACGTCCCAAGGAGAGGTGACAGCACCCCTCCTTGTGAACAGCCTTTGGCTACTCTGGCACGTGTCATAGTGGCCCTTTGTTTGAGCATGTTGTGTATCCATTCGCATAGCGTTGGTTCCAACACATATTTGGTCAAAGCATTGCTTATGCTCCTGAAGCCCGTCTTGTCGAAAGCGCCTTCTATATCGATGAACACCCCTAGGGTCTGTTCATTCGTGGACAAGGATCTTTCGATCATGGTGACTACGCTGTGTAGTGTGAAATCTGTAGGTAGACTTACCCGTATTAAAGGCATGTTGATTCCGATGTAGTGGTTTGCTTCGCAAGTGGGTGTCTCTTATGTGTCTATCACACATCCTCACCAGCGTTTTCTGCATGAAGGATGTCAGACTGATGGGTCAGTACGCTTTTGGACCTGTGTAGTCCCATCTCCCCGGTTTCGGCAGGAAGATCACTTTTACCTCTCTCTATTGTTTGGGCATGTATCTGTGTGCTGTACATGCGGTGAATACTTCCGTTAATTGGGAGTTTATTAGCTTCCCTCCCCATTGTAGCAGTGCGGGGAATATTCCATCTAGTCCAGCTGCTTTATAGGGCCAAAAACTGGCTATGGCCCATCTAGTCTTATCATTTGATATGATTTTGTGGGCTGTGTTCCAGTCTTGTTCTGTTGTAGTCTCTCTTGTGTTGTTTTCCCAGGCGGTGTCATCCGTCAGGGTGCACTCTGGAAAGTGTGCCTCCAGTAAGACATCACAGGTTTCTTTATCTGTGTTGGTATAGGTGTTGTCACTCCTCTTCAGTGATCCTCAGTATACACTGAGGATCACTGAAGAGGAGTTGTTATTGTTATACACTGTTATTGTTGTTATATATATACATAATAACAACAATAACAAAGTAATATAAAAAAAAAAAAAAAAATTTGGAATATTTATTACCTACCATACATTATTTATTTCTCAAGGATAGCTAGCTGTAGCCATTTCAGGTGTGGCGATACCACATGTACCTAGCGCCATCTAGCGACATCAAGCAGAACTACTACGATAATACAAATCCTGCATCGCGAAAGTGAAGTTCCTGCGCTGGTACAATACATATACAACATCCCAACGACAATCGTTGGGCCGCGGCCCGCCAGGCGTGATCACCTTGCCTGGTCGGAGGATCCTCCCTTTGTGTTGGAGGAACATCACACCTCGTTCCTCCACACAGGTTTCTAAAAAATTGTTTCAATTTCGGAATACATAAATATAGTTATTGGAAAGCTGTTTTTAGATAAAATACATTGTTGATGTTATTAGGTAAACCCGACATCTGTGGCGTAGGACTGGAGTGTTAGCTACTAATTCAGAGGTTGTGGGTTTAGTGCCCGCTCAGTGCAAATTGGTGCTCTAAGGCATCGTGGCGTTAAACTGTACCACATACCTTATAGATAATAGTGTACAGACCCTTGGTCAATAACTTGGTAGAGCTCACTGTATGTATTCTGTAAACTACGCCTAGCTAAGCTAGCATTAGCAAGCTGACCAGTCAAAAGATGTACTCCTCAGGCGCAGGGTGGTCTTGACATTCTTGTAGGAGATCCGGATATTTATACGGAATGGTGATAAACTATCTACTCAGGTGTACCTAGTGGGAGAGAAGAGAGCGAGAATGGCAAACAGGTGCTATATTATAGTGAATGTCGCCAATCTGAGGAGTGTCTACGCCAGTTGTAGCGCGGCCGAAATTATATTATTCTGGAATCAAGTTAAAAAAGGGCTTTGTTGGTTCGTAACTGCTTGTTCTGAGTGGTGACCTACAGGATCATTATGTATGATGGATGGGTGAGAGAAGTTTGAGCGCGTTCTGAATTTTGAAAATCGGTCTGTTGATGTTCTCAGTGAACCACACTGTGTCAACAGACCGATGCATTGGCCACGCATAAATAAAACCATGTGTTGAGATGTTCGTCACTTTATTTAATTACCATTTACCTTATTATAACATACATAAAATTTTTAAAAAATATATTTAAACAACAAATACATAGGTTTCTTACACATGCCTATGCAATACGATTTGCATACAAATTGACATGAGTACCTACGAAACTTTGTGGTACATTTTTAGATTCATTTACGAGATATATTAAACTACATTTAATTATGAAATACGATCAGATCTCTTTTCAGATGATTCATTCATCCCTCGTGGAAAAATGTTGTAATACCTTGTACCTATTAGGTTTTGTAGACAGTGTTGCTTGGTTTGTATACATGGTGTCATTTTTGATTACAAATAGGTACATTTAATAAGCACTACTGATTCGGCTAAAATAACAACAACTTTTTCAGCATCAAAGATATCAACTTTAGTTACCTACCTTACTCATTTTTTTTTCAAATTCATATAAAATATACCTACTTCATTGTTAACTTGTACTAAATTACGAAGCAATTCGATGAAAAATAACATTTTGATTCTTCAATATTTTTGTTTCCATCACAGATTGTTTTAGACAAACATTTCAATGTATCACGTCTGTCCTGTCATATCTAATAACACGAGAAAAACGAATCTAAAAACGATTGGTGTAGAGAGTACAGTATAATACGATGAGACGTCTCGCAACCTTAGAACGAAAAAGATTTCAGCGAAAAACTAAACATTTTACGCAACAAAATATTTTTGCAATTTATTTTCATCTATATAAAAATGAATAGAATTTTTAAAATAATGTTATGATCTTTTCTATTTGTTTTTAAATATCTTATGAGATCATTTTCGTTCTAGATGAGCTATCTGTCAGCTTAATTAGTGGCATGAGATGTTTTGAAAAATTAATGATTTTGTTAATACATTAGGTACATTTTATAAAATGATATGATTTCAAATATACTACACGTATTCCAGAACGATACTCAATCCTGAATCTCGATTTATAACTAGATCTGAGGACAGATTGCATTCTACATTTACTACAGTTCTAATGTCATTGTGAGTGTCGATTCAGAACTGAGCGTTATTCTGGAACGGACGTTAATATTACATACTAAAATGAGTTAAATCAGTCCCTAAATCGTATTACCGTGTCGTTCCTGCAACTGGTATTACGACGACTATAACATAAAGTTAAAAATAGTAAAATTCACTAACATAATTTAATATTTTAATAGCTTAATATAGCTATTTGAAACAAATATATTTTGCCACAGAACTTTGTAAATAATTATTCGATGAAATTTGATATGTACCTTTGAAAATATATTAGAACTTATATTTAGCAAATTTAAATTTTTTAAGACTTTTTAAATTCAGTCCGTCTACTGTGTCGATTATCGTCTAGTTAGAAGCACAGGAAGAAACTGCTAAATGTCCATTTTACATTTTGTAGCTTTTTTTAATTCTCCGGTAAACAAAAGCTTCCGACGACTGTAAACGCACGCAGTCCCTTAAGTAACGCTATAATAATATACTTACTGTATTTTTCAAATGCGTGTGGATGGCCAAGTGCGAAACTAAGGCGAGAATTTGATGAAAGCCAAAACTGCGTGTATGTATTTTTGTAAAGTCTATTTTAACCTAATAATTCACTAAAAATGGTAGTATGTAATACTTTTCGCTACTTCTTATAAATTTGGATTTTGGCCAACCACGTCCGCTTTCAAAAAATCATCTTGCATATCCTTTACAATGGAATAACTTGTAGGTTTAACTTTAAAAAACTATTTATATACATAATATTGTACACAAAAAAAAACGAATAAAAAAATATTTCCAAAACTTTGCCTAGAATACACAATAAATTAGTGTTCATTTAGCGTTAGAACATAAAACAATGTACATATTTACCTACTCTGGCTATTGGACCTTTAATTCCAATAGATACCTATTCTGAATCATAGATAGATTATATAAACATACAGCCTCAAAAACATAAAACCATTTGCAGACGGTTTGGAGTGGGCGATAGCAGGTTAAAACTGACTTATTTACCAAATACAGTGATTGCAGTGCAGTGTGAATGTGAAATATTTGTGTGTACATACGAACTGAAGGAGCAGCCGGCAGCGACTTTGAGTAAAATATTACAAATCTTTCTGTGTCTTATCTACGGGAAAAAAAAGATCATAGTTATTTGAAGGCGAAGAACGGGCCGGAGGCGCAGCTCCGCTCCTCCACTCGCCATCATTTCTAATAATAAAGTCCGGCCTCGGCTGCTCTTTCAGTCGGGATTAACTCTTAGATTAATTTCTCCACACTTTACTTCACTATGAGTATGGCACATACAACTGTCAAAGCCTATTGAATAACCATACTGCATAGTTATGCATAATTCTGAGATGTTTCTATCATCTTAAGCACCTTATCTAACATAAAAAGAACAATGCTCCAAGAGTACTTTTTTTGTTTATATTGTACATCCCATAGTGCTATTTTGCATTAACAGATTATTCTTTGCACTAATATCATCTTGCAGTTGCGATATTATTTTAATTTTCATTATATTCAAATATCAGTAATTAAAAAACAAATTACTATTATGAGTAGGTATTATTCCAGACCTAACTTAGGTACTTGTTTCATAATACAATTTAAGACTACGCTTTATACAAAAATAAACGAGATTTGAGTATAAAACTAAATTTAATAATCAAAACATATAAAAATATAATCTTTATATACCTATTATGTATGTACTTATAACTAAATATAATTCGTGGAAATTATGCCGATCAGATATTATTGAGATTGCTAAAGAAGATATTTAGAACAATTGACTATGAAATAATATAATATTTAATGTCTACACCGCGACAGTTTACTCATTTTTCAAAGGCAACCCTGTTAATATTTCCAATATCTGTTATTCACCCGTGTAAAATATTATCTAATATATAAAATTCTCGTGTCACAGTTTTCGTTCCCAAACTCCTCCGAAACGGCTCGACCGATTCTCATGAAATTTTGTGGGCATATCGGGTAGGTCTGAGAATCGGCCAACATCTATTTTTCATACCCCGATTCGCGATAACCGACATCCACGCGGGCGGAGCCGCGGGCGACAGCTAGTATTATATATATATATATATACTTCATATCAAATATACGTTAGCTAAGAGTAATTAATATTTGTTTTCAAATTCATTATGTAAAGTAATCTCAAATAATAGTGCCTTAATTAGACTCAGTAAACATGTATGAAAACCGGTCAAAACAAAGCCTATTGAGTACTTGTCTGAGTCTTCTCAGGACGGAGTCGCTTCGCAGTCGTTAGGTCAAGACGGAGGCCGGCCTATATGGGCGACCTGAACAACTCTGTCACAGGTTGGCCACTAACCACACGAATGTTATAATGACCAGGTGTTTAATTATTATAATAACCGAGCTGCCGTTGTAAGATAATTACAATTTGAATTCACTGTCCATAGTCTTACTCACCATGTCTAATTAGGAACAAAGCTTATCTCATAAGGGACGGTATGTTCTGACGGTAAGTAGATGCTACGCATGTTGAACAATTTTAATGGACCGTACTTGCAACATATTATAATGGACCGTTTCAATATAATTTCTATTCAATGAAGTAGCAACCATTGGGTGAATCTATTTTTATATCAATATGCAAACGATATCAAAATATGTACCATATCAAATTATTGATCTCAGTATTGAAATTACTTGAAAAGCATTACGGCCGTGCTACTAATAAACCTATATTTTTAACATAACATAAATAAGGTATATTCTGTAGGTATGCATTAAATCTATTAATTTCGTCAGGGTTCATCGAACTTAGTTACGTATCTAATTAATATATTAATATCTAGTAATCGGCATTTAATGAGATATCACAAATCATTAAAATAATAATATACTTATTTATTATGACTTTTTACAGTCCAATATTTAAATTTACTGTGATGTGTTAACATTTCCAAATCGTTGACTCTTAACGTTGAACAAAACTTAACTACTATATTATAAAATAATTATACAAAATAGCTCGCAAGGCAATGCATATCATCGAAAATATTTTTCTATATAGTTAATATTCGCAGTCGACTGTGTAATAATTGTATGAACGAATGCGTCTTTAGCTATGTAACCCTAGCACGAAAAACCGTACCGTACGAAAAAACCATATCGTAAACGTATCAAAAGAACGGAGCATCGCGATTGGCCGACGTCACACACACACACACACACACACAAGTGCACAGTAGGCAGACAGCCAATCGCAAGGCTCCGTTCTCACAATATATTTACCATACGATTACGATAGTTTTTCATGCTAGGGCACTGATCACAGTCCGTACCAAGCAGCTAATGTTATCATCACTTGTTGATTTTGTGTGAATTTAATGTGCGAAACGTTACTACATTCAATGTTAAAGTTAATAAGATGCACGTGTTGAAATACAGAATTAAGTAATATGTATGTAGCTATTTAGATACCAATATTAGCCTGCAACTTTAGATTTTTTTACAAAATTCAGTATATATTTGTACTAAATCAAAAGGCGCCTGACAGGACATAAGCATGTCACCGATAGGACGATTCTTCAATTTCAGAGCAGAATTGATATTTGAGAGACGATCGTGTCTTCTTTTATGAGCACTCCTGCACTCAAGGATTCCCCGTCAGAAAACCTTAGAAAACAATTCTAAAGTCTAGAACTTCTACATAATATCTGTGAAATACAAAAATATACCTACTTTTTATTTCAGGTGTTTTAATGTTTTATACTTGTTTGGCAATATAATAAGCGACATTATACTAAAAACTAATACAGATACTCGCGTTGAAGTCTTGTACTGTGATATATACACGCTAGCAATCTAGTTTAGTAACTTACTATGCACTAATGGACTACACACTGTTTACATCAATATTGTGTGTAGTAGCGTATTGAAGTGTTATAACATGAGGTAAAAATATTATTTGCAGTGTATATGAACTGAAGAAGGAATAATAACTATTGTTAAAATTTGTTCATCACAGTAACTATTCTTTGCATCAATACTAAAGTAACCATTTTCTCTACGGATATGAAACTGCTTCTCAAATGACTTATTAATACCAACTAACTCTTCTGTTGCTTTTCCCTTAAAATTCATTATAATTTTAATAAGTAAGTCAAAATTTAGAATTTGTTTTCCCTCAGTATCTTTTACCTAAGTTATGTTATATTCATAGATAAATATCATATCAATTAATTAAGTAGAAGAATACGTAGAAAAATATAACACTTATGATGCCAAATCATTGATATCGCAGTAGGTATGTAGGTATTGATTGTTGAATTGAATAAATATTGATTGTCCTGTCTGTAAGCCCTAACGTAGTATTATCAATGTATGAATGTCCGATGTAATGTGTCTGATGAGTAGAATAGAGATATTAATTTATTATTATATTACAGTCGCCTGCCGCCCGCGTGGAAGCCGATGTTTACGACCAGTTACGAGCAAACAAACGTAAGACTTTAAGTCTGATTAATACCTTCTAACAAACAAAAACCGAAACAAACATACAAAAACATCAAAAGAATATTTTTTGTGTTTATTATCGTTAATACAACGTACGTACAATTATATAGTGAGTATAGATTTATTCTAACTATATCATTCTGTGTACATCGGACGTTCATTCATCGAAGTAGTGTACTAGGGCTTACAGGTAGGGCAATGTTTATTCGTCGTATTTAAATATAAATTAAATTATATAGATAATATGGGTACCATGTGGGACATCCGAGCGTATAATATTATGAATCGATAATATAATCCTTCAAGTGTCTCAAGTGTCTCAATCTACCTGACAAGCTCAACCCGCAACCAAGTACCCTGTTTCATAAATTGATGTTAGTTGTAATAATATGATCGAATTATGCTTATTGAAAGAAAAAAATCCTTGCTGGCGGGGTGGGCAGTATTTTTTACGTGAATTAGTACAAAGATCTTTGAAGAAATTTAGTACTGTTTTATCTTAGTTAAAATATAGACACTTGAAGTAACTCATATAAATAGATGTTATTGATATTATTCTTGGACTATCAATGCAACGGCATTTTTATATTATGTCACTTTACCCTAGGCACATAAACTGTAGAAGAAGCATATTTTATATAAATGGGTTCTGTGCTTAGATTTGTAACGACGCGACGTTTGTAAACTTACGATTATTTATTTTTAAACACAGCCAATTAATGTTACCAAAAATATAATGTTAGTTATTTTAAAAATCTTAATACTTTGTCTAAGGTACATGTAGATGTAAGGGTTTACTATTGTTTGACAAAAAACGTATGACGAACGATCATTTTACAAACATTTGAAAAACTAATCATTTACAAACTATTGTTTAAGAAACTACTCATTAGACAAAATATATATTTGGAAAAATTTAATTACGCCTTAACATCATTATTAATTATTGTCGTGAATAGACACCAGTTAGTGACAGAAATGAATCTCTGCAAATTCGACTTCACGTGGGTCACTTCAACGTTGTTTATCGAATGAAGATTTGTTATTCGTTTTTTGTCAAATGATTGAATACCAGATGTAAGTGGAAGTAATAAGTAAGTGTAAAAATACTTGATTTGTTTTTGATACACTCATCATAACTCTTATCAGAATAACCGTTTTACAGTCATATATTTACGATGACGCGAGTATTGATTATATCGACGTTTAGAGGCAATAGGTCTTTACCTACGAAATTGACGTTCTTTAAGAAAAAATCATCCATATTTTAAATTTCTTGCTACAAAATCACTCATGTAAATTCATGAAAAGATTTTTTTTTTATCCGATTCGGGTATTGAATTATTTCCCGCCAAGAACTCATTTATATTTTAAAATCTGCTGGCGCAAGGGCTAGTGAGTTCTGTATGGCGGACGACTTCTCAGCTCTTGCAACTTGGAGATCGTTTGATGTGCGGCATCGGTGTGTTGTAGTGCAGGAGTCTAGACTACCAAATAGTGAACAACACGTTTCTAGGCGCAAATATTCGTTTAGGGCAATGTTTAGATGCTGAACCAGGATCTAATCAACTTGCTAAGCGCCTGCAATTATCAAAGAGAATCAATTTTTCTTTATTGTAAACAAAGTAGCTATGCTATGCATAGTTGATGTGTATTACACGCTGCCGATCATCGAGTTCATGAGGTACCCGGCTACACAAAAATTATTTTAGGTTAAAATGGCCTACTGGCCTACGCAGAACGGCATTTTCATAGGTAAAGACCTATCATCATTTAGTTTTTTGAATATTAAGTCTAAGCTTACTTATATTCATACAACTATACTTAAAAAGGTTGTTCAATAAACGAACTTTATGCAGTCATCTGGGTAAAGGTGACTAGGGAAAAAAAATCAGAGGCACGCATGTTTCTCAACTAAAACTGTTGCTAAATTAGGTCTTAGATAGAAACGTAAAGTCTGACTTAGACTATAACACCAAATATAAATAACACATACAAATTACTGAAAAGATTGTACACATATATTGCATGCATTACAATTAATATTCAACATTTAGAATAAGATTTCCTATAGCTCTACAGCTACACTAGTGCACCCGAATGATCCTACATACTAGTAGCGGCTATTTTCGAGAAGACAAACCAATCCTGTTTGTCGATTAAATAATTGTATAGAGATACGCATATCCATTTATAAAGACTACAAAAGTAGTACACTCCTAAAAGCTCATTTAACCCGTATAACGAGTAATAAATTCTAGATATTGTTGAAGTTGAATCGATACACGGTTCTGAATTTAAGATCGGATGAAGTCCCATTGGTTGGTGGCCTGGTTGTCGCAGATGACCATGATTATTGGCTCCCCGCGAGCAACTCTATCCACACCTAGACACATGCCCACTGCCGTATTGTATATGGGACTGTTCGCCTGCAACACATACAATAAAAACAAAGTTAATTAAAAGCAAGTTGGGAGACGACTATCAACAGAAAATGAACGAGCCATTGTGGTGAGAGGATTGGTCAGCTTAGGTTTGCGTTACCGGGTCTAGCTGCTTTCAGTTGCGCCGCAAAAAAGCTCCTTCACGCGAAATCGAAGAGGAAGAATATTAAAAGTAATAGAAAAACTGGCCAAGGTACAATCATCTCATCAAGCCAGTCAAAACAGTCTCTACACGCCCAAGAAATGGACTTCTAAGTGGTTAAACATCATCCTTGCAGATATTAACATACACTTCAGATAAGTAAGATCATAGTTATTAAAGAATTTAAATCAATGTTTACTTTAAAAATATGTACTTAATTAAATACAGCATTTTTACTTAGAAATTTAAAAATGTCTTTGCTCAGGAACTAATTTTGTAAAATCTGTAAATGTTTTTTTTGATGCCTAAAAGTGTAGTTAGGAATTCCAAAGGACGTCTCAAATGCTATTTCCTCCATAATACATTTCAGTTCACAGTATGCCTTAATTCGTACTGTATAACCTAATTATTAATTAAATTAAATTATTAATAGTTACGTAACATTGTTAGAGTAACCTATTGAGATATATACTGTCACAGCTTGTACATTTTCATCATCATCCTTGCGTTAATTCCGGTCACAACTGAAGTAAAAAAAAAGTTAAGCAAGTAAAAAAGCTATACATACAGATCCCTTGTGCCTCCACTCCTGCGAACCACCAAGCTCGTGACATTTGCCTAGCTTAGGCGGAGCATTATTAGCGGCATTAAGACATAAGGTACGACCCAATACCAATTCGTTGCGCGCAGTCTCAAACCACATCTGAAAATCAACATAAAATACGTTCTTGTAACTACAGTCAACATCAAATTGATCTTGACGAACAAAGTACTCATAAAATATAGGTAGGAAGGGTAGGTAGTGAAACAAACTGCGTTTCCATTGGCATAAAGCACTTGAATCCCTCAATTCTTGCACCAATGGGACGCCTAAAATAAAGTTATGTTGCCTGACTAAAATCGTATCAATAAAATCAAAACGTATATTTTGTTTTTTAGTAGATAACTACACTGGCTAAATGTTATTAACACACTATTGTGTGCCAACACAACACTGCAATTTTAAAAATATAATTAGACTAGCTGACCCGGCGAACTTCGTACCGCTAATATTTTTCCGCCCTCGTGGCGTCAGATCCCGTTCCCGCTGCACCCTCTAGTATGTTAAACATGTATTATACATATAAACCTTCGTCTTGAACCACTCTATCTATTAAAAAAAACCGCATCAAAATCCGTTGCGTAGTTTTAAAATTTTAAGCATACATAGGGATATAGGGACAGAGAAAGCGACTTTGTTTTATCTATATGTAGTGATGATAATTTTTACTTTTCTGTCAACACTTCTAAAAAGGTTAAATTACCTGGTTCAATGTCCGTATACAGTTGGAAAGAATCAATCCGCTGCCTTTAGTCTTCACATCCTTGGCACTCTGAATGCATAGGTTCGATTTCCTCAACTTAATCTGATATGAGTCTGTGTAGTTTCGTTTCCTGTAATTTAATCAAAGCTTAACATAAGAAAAAAAGCACAAACTCACTACAGAAATTACCCTTAAAAATATTCAAAAAACAATTATTCGAATTCTTAATGAGCTATATGTATTACAGCGTAAGAGAATATCAAAATGACAAAATACCGAAAATAATAAATTAAATATTAGATTTATGACATCACAAATATATTTTAGTGACATTATTAATAACGATCATAACATTGACTTGCATGGAATGAATAAAATTGACACTATTTATTGACACTAGTTATGTGTGTATTTATCGCAGGTTTATAAGTGCCCAGTAAATGACCTAAACATAAACCGGCGAAATGTGGGTGCTAGCACCTCTGCCTACCCCTTCGGGGATAAAGGCGTGAGTTTATGTTATGTTATGTTTTATTTAATGATTTATTAACTTAATATTTGCACACTCTATGGAGCAAAATATGCTGTAGCTACTAGTTTTAAGATATCTCTGTAACCATATTTGAAGCAAATAAACGAGTGATTGGATTTGATTTACAATTGTATTGTTTTTTACATAATAATCCCTACCCTCTCCTTTCCTATACAGGACAACACGTCCAGGGTCTAGATGTCACCCGCATACGGTGCAGAACATTCCTTCAAGAACCAAGCGGTTCGGTGACTCTTCCCTTTGTCGCACCATTAAGAGCTGGAATTCCTTGCTAGCTCACGTGTTTCCCTCTTCCTACAGTCCCGGGTCCTTTAAGCGGGGCGTGAAAAAGCAACTGATGAGGCCGTCAAGCTGAGTGCCACCATTGTAAACATGGCACGTGTATATAATCGTGGCCCTCTTTCCTGAGACTTTGCCCTCAGCTTACCATCAGGCGAGGTGAAGCCAAATTGACGTGTACTATATAAAAAAAAGTAAAAAAATATATCAATTACAAAATATGTTATGGCTCCAGGTGGAGTAGAATAGGGCCACCCCATCTCTGCCTATGGGTGTCGTGAATAAGACCAAGGGATAGGGCTGTTATAGGGCTAGGGCTGCTTTTCAACCGACAGTAAACATGCAGCCTATGACTGTTATGATAAAGTATATCATGTCATGAAGTGCCCGCTTGTTGCCAATAGGCTATAACGTGGGACCGAAAAATTTTCGTCGAAAATCATAGTTGGCGAAATGTGGGTGTGAATACACCCCTGCCTACCCCTTCAGGGATTTACAGGCGCGTATGTATGTTTAAGGTTAGATTCGGTTGATGAGTGCCAGGGCAATATGTAACTTGGTGAAACTACTCATCACAGCTCCTTTCATTCTACCTGTGAACAACCTTCAACAAATATTGTAAAGTATTCCCAGGTACAAACCTAGAATGCCACGGCTGGAACTTATTCTTTTCACCATCGTTGAGGGCGGCTACTCGCTTGCTTTGAACGTTGTCACTGTCCATCATCAGCTCGGGATACACGTTGTCCAAATACCATTTGAAGGATTTGCACTGCAATCGCTTGCGCAACTTTAGGCGGTCCGATAGGTCACCCAGAGATAAATAGGCCGCAGACGGATTCTTTTCTATTACCTTGTCCTGTAATCACATTTTTTAAATATCCATGTATCAGTGGTGGAACTTACTGGTACGATTTTTAAACAAAACTAATTTAACGTATGTTTGGTTCAACTTGTCCAATACAATAGTGCCTCCTTTGGATATAATTTGTGGTTTAATGTAAAAAAAAACATTGTGTATTAAGGTGATATCAGACTGTTCACTCGAGTGATTATTCACTCAGGTGGATGCTTAATTTTTTCCTCATTCTATGCTCACAGAGCTTAAGATAAGATAAATATTTATTGTACACCAATGAATTGCAGTACATGTACGAACAACATATGAAAAATGAACAAATGGCGACCTTATTAGACTAGACGCTACAAGCGATCTCTTCCAGGCAACCTTAATGAGAAACTAGTCAGGGCTTAATGCCCGATTCATATTGGTACAATAGCAATATCGGTATTTAAACTGTCATGGTTGTTTACACTATTATGAAAGTTCTCGGGATATTTACCATGTAATGATTTGTTGAGTTTCCGATATTTCAGCACTGTTGCAAGCGCCATGATCACGGAAGAACTGAATTACTGGCTGTTGACGGAGAAAAGTTTTAAGCGCGTCTGCGAAAAACATTCTCATCTCCCTCCATTATACAGAAAATGTCATCAACATACCGTTTCCAGACTTTGATGTGGGGGGTGTTGGTGATGGCTAGGTTTCCAAAATGTTCCATCCACATATTGGCTACCACTGGACCTACCGGACTACCCATTGCCACTCCATCTATCTGAAGGTAGTACTCGTTTCTGTATTCGAAGTAGTTCGTCATCAAGCAATCAGCAATAACGAATCGCAAAAATCAGCAATCGCTCAACATTTACTGGAGTCCGGTACAAACCACTGGATTGAGTAACATAACCCTCAGTTGCTTGCGACAGATCGCCACTATATACCAAGATTGGTTAGAGAGGCGATTGAAATTAAAAAGTATAAAAATTTCAATCGTGAAGAAGGGTTTCAACTGCCGAACGTCTGGTATCCAGTGGTCCGCCTATGCAAAAACCGTGAACCAGCCGAAATAAAATCACGAGTGGATACTGTGAGTGTAGTGAGTCGTGATCGAGTTTGCAGTTCTAGTGAAACCAGTGGTAGTGATACTGATAATGTAACGCGTCACAAAAGAGTGCGTAAGAGGGTAGACCGATATGTCTGCGCTTAAAACTTTTCTCCGTCAACCGCCAGTAATTCAGTTCTTCCGTGATCATGGCGCTTGCAACAGTGCTGAAATATCGGAAACTCAACAAATCATTACATGGTAAATATCCCGAGAACTTTCATAATGGTACAGTAGCATTCCAGTTCAGCGAGCGAATCCAGTGAGTAAATCGAGTAAATTCAATCCAGTGTATTGTTCAAGCGCGTTTAAAACACTAGAATAATGAGAACACTACAATCCACTTCAGCACTAGACTGGAATGATTCGCTGAATTACTGGATGGGAAAAATGACGGGCGGAATGAAATAGAAAAAACCACTGTCGGTATTCCGTCGATGTTATACTCCTTGTTTAATAGAATTAAAACAAAGACTGCTCTGTCAGCCACTAAGCAAGAATTGAAATGCCATTTTTAAATAATTATTTTGACAGACAACAAATCGTACTAACAATATATTCGTCCATCCACACTCGAGCCATGCGCATAGAGTTATACATCATGTAGTCTTCTTTTTCTCCTAATGCGTAAGGGCGCCGTTTACGGAACACGTGTCCTACGCGACTGCACGGAATCATCTCCAAAGTTCCACCGCACATCCAGATCTGAAATGAAAAATGATTTCAGGTTAACTCAAAAGTTATTACGATTTTCTTAAACATTATAATAATCTTTTCAGTGTGTCCTTCGTGGCTCACAGTCTACAGTCGAGGTCGGGTTCGTGATGCTCAATACAAGGAACGCTACTACTGACTTCAAAAACGCAGCTAAAAAGGTCCTGTTAAACAGACAAACGACACCTCCCTGGGAGAGCCGATCAGCTTCTCTGAAGTAGATGATACGCATCTGATTCGAGAGTTAGCATGTACCGTGTGCAACCCCAATAAGTGGCAGTCTATACGACCTATTAGACCTGCATTTGTACTTTAAAATTAATTGTTGTAGTGGTCTTCTGTAGTCCAAAGATCCTTAGTATCTGTCTCCTCGTCATTGCCACGACCATTATCATAATCGAGAATAGGGGAACCACCAAGAACTGGAAGCCTAGCTAACAGTGTCGGATTAACCTGTAGGCTGAGTGGGCTGGAGCCTATGGCGGCAGATTTTTTATTTTTGCTGAAATAAAAATAAATCTATCCGGTCTTCTGATTGTAGTCCAGGCAATACCCGGACTACATTTAAATCCCCAGGATCCTGCAGTTCATAGAAGTATGAGCTCCATCTCTCCTTCATCGCAACTACCTCGCAAAATAAATTGCCCCTAGGGTCTTTAACGTAGTGCTATTTTTTTATCGTGTCAAGATCGGCATGAATACTCGGTCCGCACAGCTTGTCATGGGCTGTGCGGACCGAGAGGCTACTCCGCACCGTTTCCTTCTCGAGCATTACTTACTCGCAGAAGGGGATGTACCATCACCGTAAACAAGGCAGCGAGCGAAAGAACTCCCACTCCTAGAGTCGCCACTAGGACCAGCCTCAGTATCTTCCACGCCAGGCACTCGGTCAGCGTGTGCTTCCCTGAATCCACTCTAGCCATCATTCACGGGCCGGATTTCGTCAGACTCGGGTTCAGGTCCTGTCTCTGCACCTCCTTTCGATATCGATATCGATAGCATCAAAAGGGCTCTCGCCTCCAGGATTCACGGTAGCGATCCGGCGAGGAGACACGCCGCGTCAAAGAATATTGTGTGGTACCCCCTAATGGTAATTATCTTACGCGGTAGAGCTTCTACACGTGACTCGTGACTGGCCTTCAGGGTGCCCTTCAATTTAGGAGCCAGACTTCGAAGATACCCCCCGAAGTACGTCCGGCTGTCAAGCACGAGCACCAAATATTTCATCTGGGGCTTGACGCCAATAAGAGTGTCTGGCTGGATCCCTCTGGTGGCGCGCGCCGAGCCCCATGGAAGAACATGCCCTCGGTTTTGTGAAGAGCAACTTCAAGCCTGAGCCACCGGATCCGATTCACGACATGGGCAACCGCGGTCGCGTCGCAGCGATGTGTAGCATGCAACTTCTGGGCAAGGTGTTGAACGCGTTGGCGATGTCCAGGTACACCGCTAGCATCACCTGGCCGGGGGAC
Organism: Eilema caniola; assembly: GCA_949126895.1. Taxonomy (NCBI): domain Eukaryota; kingdom Metazoa; phylum Arthropoda; class Insecta; order Lepidoptera; family Erebidae; genus Eilema; species Eilema caniola. The sequence goes on along the minus strand of OX421460.1, from coordinate 43,497,164 downwards.
CGCACCCTCCGCCAGATCTCTCACGTGCATGATGGCATCCATGGTGGAGCGCCTTTGGCGAAAGCTATATTGGTCATCCGCCAGATCCAGCCCCACTTTTGAGAGTGTGGAGCCCCTCAGACGATTCTAACTTCTCGTATAGTGGTTGCAAGTGATCTCATCTGCCTCTGGCTACAAGCTCTCTCAGTGGCGCACTTGGTATATCTGTACGCTATGCTCTCTGAACTCCTTATCAGTACATGCTGTATACTGCTGTATACACGATTTAACCTGTCAAGTGAGTAAATAATAGACACAATAGGTAAACAATAGACTCGCGGTGCGATCGCACCGCTTGGGATCTTAGACTTTAATATACTCTTCACTAAATCGTGGGTTGCAAAAATAATCTAGTAACTGACACAACTATCTCCTAGTTTACAATCATACTAATAATTAGGAAGATAGACAGCGACAGATCAAGAGTTCTGACCGCCCTAGGTTAATTATGAGGACGCGCCCCCGCCAGGTGTGTTACGTACGGCCTAAAATTAGTGAGAAGAGTAGTATTGTGAAAATATCATCATGGCACAACTAGGCTGCACTGTTTAAATTCCGAATTTCCCATTCAAAATGAAGTTAAATTTACGCCCGTTATTGCGAGGCGGAATAAATAAAACTCGCACTAGGCACTCTGTTGCCAGCTCACCCACTCGCTCGACCACCGACCGGTTCGAGTAACAAGTCAGTGTTTGATGTACGCGCCCTTTTGAAAATTTCTAAATTTATTGTTAAAGTTAGTGACTCTCAAGCTAATTTAATTTTAGCGTTTTGTCTCGGTCTAGTTGAAATATGTATGGGTTGATGCAATGATGGTAGATTAGTGCATGCGAAGACACGATTTCACCGGGCGCCCCCTCCCGATAATCGCGCCCTAGGCTACAGCTTAATTGGCCTAAGGGTTAATCAGGCCCTGAAGATAGAACACAAATCATAAAGTTGCAGTTTCAGAATAAATGTAATTAATATGATTGTGAAGTAAAGTAGCGTATGGAATTTCAAAGGCCAGTAGGGGCCGCAAAAATTTAATAGCTTACTACAATATTTTTCACGTAGCATGGGTACGGTGACGTTTGGGATTTGAAGTTACTAGAGATGTACAGTCCGTCAAATCTAAGAAGTACCGTTTGACAGTTCTGACAATTGAATTATAGGGATGGGATGAAAAAATCGATTACTATAATATCCGAACTTTAAGAGATCGATTACTATAATATCCGAATTTTAAGAAATCAATTGTTATAATTAAATAAAAGAAATGTTTAGGATATTTTTTTATTCACTACTAGTACTAGTATCGTCGTCTTCGTCATCATCGTCATTTAAATTAATGACCAGTTGATTGTCCATTACATTATCAAAGTGTACGTCTCTTTCGAAGTCGTCCATTATTATTTTCTTTGTTTTTTGTACTACTTTACTCCAATCTTCCTGTGTAACTTGGGCACATGCTTCCTTTAATAAACCTTCCATTTTCTTGACACTGAAGGGTGGTTTTGTGTTGTGTCTTGCTGCATAACCTGTAAAACAATAATGTAACTATTTGATAGCAGACGAAAACCATTGTTTAAATTATAAATGTTAGAAGTACTCGTGTTATTATTATAATATTATAAAATATTACCTTTAACTTGGGCCCAAATCAGTTCAATGGCATTATATTGGCAATGGTACGGAGGAAGTCGTATGACTTTGTGCCCGTGCTCTTCGGCCAATTGGTCAATTACATATGTCGGTTTTGGTGGTTTATGCAATTTCACTAACTGTAATAATTCAGCTTTTAATAGTGACATGTCGGCATCCACTCCTTTTCTTTGCAGCCATGCCACCAAATCTGCTTTCTTATTGGCTGACGTAGGTGCTTTATCAATTTGCACAGAGTGGTATGGGGCATTATCCATTATAATTGTGCTGTTAGGAGGGATATTCTGTAATAAATTTAAGAACCACTCTCGGAACCTTACTGCGTCCATTTCTTCATGATACTCTTTAGTGCTTTTGGATTGGAAAGCTAATAAAGAGTTTTCCACGAAGCCTGTAGACGCTGACCCAGCATGGCATATTATGAGGCGTCCACCTTTTCCTATCGGCACCTTCGAGCACGAAGCTTCAGAATCATCAGTCCATGTTTTCGGCACAGAATGGTTGGAATTTAGCCAAGTTTCGTCCAAAAATATTACATTATTCCAGTTTATAATTTGTTTAACTTCGCGCACGAATGTTAGTCGCTGCATAATTATGTCATGTCGCTCCATAACAATTTTTCGTTTGTCAACTTTTTTGTATCTGAAGCCAATTCCTGTTATTACCGTTCTCAACGACTCTATGCATCCCTTATACAGCCCGGCATCTTTTAAAGTTGCACATAACTTTGCCAATGTTGGAAATTCGCCTCTTGTAAAATACCCGTATATATGGTTTCTAATAGCATGAATATCGAATTCATCGATGCCTGTCACAGGTTTATTTCTTTTTCGTTTTTTCGGTGTGTGAAGTACGTTACTGTCACTCCCCGAAGGCCCATATTTTTCACTTAATATTTTGCCAACGGTGCGGCTACCAATACCGAGAGCTTCACCGACGCGATCCCGAACTTGTGTAACTGGCAGTAGAAGTCCACCATTTTGAGATTCACGTTCAAAATACTCGTGTAATTTCACCACCAATTCACGAGCCTGGCTGTTCAAAGTACGTCCTCTTTTCGACATTATTAATAAACACTTGCTTAGTTCGGAGTCCAGTATAAATATTGCCAAGGTAAACGGATAAAGAATGATCAGTCCAGAAAAGTAATAGCCAAGTCACAAATTGTAAAACACAAACGAGAAAGCAAGTACGCGCACAGTCAGCTTCCAAGATGGCGAGAGACTGCTGACGCCGAACCGACCGAGCGGACCGCGTGCGCTTGTAGTTGGCAGTGTTGCCAGAAAAAAAAAATTGTAGAGACTTGGACACCTGCGATTTTGCCTATTGACCTAAAAATAATTAAATTAATTTATTTTAGGGTATCTGTGTATTCAGTGCATTATGCGGTCGCGCAGTAACGTCGTTAATTTATAACATCAGGCAACAACATTTTTGTGAATGGGTTCTACATACCTTATTTTTATTAGTTTTAGACGTAGAAATAAGACTTAGAAGAAAAAATTGTAATTGTAAAATCAATGGATGTGCTTGTTAAAAATTTGTTTATTTCTCTGTAATATGCAAACCCATACTATCATACACAAAAATAAATGTAAAAAACACTATCCCTGACTCCATTTACTATTTCGACAGCGTTAGCGCGAGAAACCCCGACTTATTTGGGCGCGAAAATCAAAAATCGACAAATCGCTTTCGACAACTTTTTAAAGAAGCAAATATATTTGATTTATAAATACGTATTTTTGGTGAATGGGTTTTATCTCATATTTTACGATTACATAACTATTTAGTTATGTAATCGTAATATGTGAGATAAATCCCATTCACATGAAAAAATATTTGTTTGGTTGTCAAGTGTAATTTGTAAATAATACATTCGATTTTTCGTATATGTAAACGATTTTTTTGCATACAAGTGTATCCGAAGAGTCGCAACACTACGTGCAGTGACCTAACTACGTAACTTTGTAATGCGGTCAAGAATATAACTATTAGAAATTATTTACTGTGTAAATATGTGTTATTTTGCTTTGTTTGAAAGTTTTCAATTACATTTAGATATTAAGAATTGTACATTTTTAGATACAATAATGAAATCTTTCTAAATTCATGGTTTTATGAAAAAGGTTATCGAAACTGAATAATGTACGTATGAACAAAGTTGTTTCGGTTTGAAAAATATGAAACGTCAAACGGTACCTCTTAGATTTGATGGACTGTAGTCAAGATAAAATCGCATGAAATAAAATCGATTATATATCTTATCGAGATCATTTATTAATGAAGAAGAAATCGATTCTATTAACTAATAATTTTGAAGAAAAAAAGTATCCAAAATTGATAACCTGTTTAATTATTTAATAAAAATCAAACATGTTCATCATCTTCATCATCATCATCGTCATCTGACTCGTCGACGTGAATAATTATTTGGGAATCAATTATGCAGTCTATTCTAATGTCTCGCTCCCAGTCATGTAAGATTAGATTTTTGGTTTTCTCCACTACTTTCTTCCAGTCATCGCCAGTGACATTTTTGCATCCCTCTTTCAATAACCCCATCATTTTTGTGGCTGTAAAAGGCGGAGCTGTATTTTTTCGTGCAGCGTATCCTGAAACAAGATAAAAAACAAATTGAGTCATAGAATTCAAGTAATAAACATAATCATATTTTTGTCAGTATGTAAATAGACTATGGTTAAACAAGTTACCTTTGATTTGGGCCCAAATTAATTCAATTGCATTGTACTGACAGTGGTACGGTGGAAGCCTCAGGACTTCGTGACCATATTCGTTTGCCATCATATCTAATTTGTATGTCGTTTGGGGCTTGTGCATTTTTACGAGCTTCACTAGCTCCACCTTTAATTTCGTCTCATCGGCTTCCACATTATTGGCTTGGAGCCACTCGATCAACTCGCTCTTCTTATTGGAAGAAGTCGGCGGTTTGTTCAATTGCACGGAGTGATATGGGGCATTGTCCATAATAATTTTGCTGGGTTCTTCTAAATTGCTAAGCATATTTTGAAACCACTCCGTGAATACTTCCGCATTCATATCTTCGTGATATTCTCCCGTCTTTTTCGATTTAAAAGCAAGTAGCCCATTTTTTACAAATCCTTTCGATGTGCCTGCGTGACAAATAATCAATCTCTCCCCTTTTCCTTCTGGCACTTTGGTCGAGGCATGAGGTGTATCGTCAGTCCACATTTTACCGACCGTATGATTGGCATTCAGCCAAGTTTCATCCAGGAAGACGACATTGCTCCAATCGGTAATCGCTTTAGCCTTTTTCAAAAAGGTAACCCGCGCAAGTGCTATATCGCCCCTCTCCATGACAATTTTTCTTTTGTTTACTTTTTTGAATTGGAAACCAATGTCCTTCAATACGCGCCACAAGGATGTAGGACTTCCAGTAAACAAATCAGCATCTTTTAAAGACTTAACCAGCTTTAGAAGTGTCGGTAATTCTTTATTCTGGTAATAGTTATAAATGTGGCTCCGTATAGCATCGGCCGCAAAACTGTCTACATCTGTTACAGATGCCTTTTTGGTTCGCTTTTTATTAGGGGTGGACAACTTATTTTCTTCTGTATCGTGAGCACCATATTTTTCTCGAGTGATTCGAGAAACCGTGTTCCGCCCAATGTCTAACGCATCTGCCACTCGATCCAAAACGTTGGACACAGGCAATAGCGTTCCGCCATTCTCACGTTCCCGCTCAAAGTAATCCCGCAATCGAACTACAAATTCACGGGCTTGACTACCAAGCACAGTCTTTTTCGTTCTTTTTGGCATTTTGCCAAAAAAAAACAACAAAACAAAAGTCGATAACAAAAAACGGTAACGAAAACAACAAAGCACAACGATAGTCAATAACAAAAACAAGTAACAAAAACACCACGCAAGCTCAAAACAAAGAAAACAGACCGCATACAAGGCAGACGCACTCGTACTGAGTTGATATAACAAGATGGCTGCCAGCTCATGCTTAAGCAGTGTTGCTATATTATAATAAAGCTCCACAAAGACAAAAATGCTTTGTTTAAAGTTTATTATTACATAATTATATTTTATAATCGTATTTTAGTTAAAAATACAACTAACGATTTATGATACTTTATTCGACAATTTATCGATTATAACGATTTTACTATGTCAATCTCTAACGCAACCTGTTCCGATTCACGCATCAAGAATTATGTATTTGGAATGTTTATATTTAAAGTTTAAAGTCTAAGATCCCAAGCGGTGCGATCGCACCGCGAGTCTATTGTTTACCTATTGTGTCTATTATTTACTCACTTGACAGGTTAAATAATTACGGAGAAATAAAAATAGTTTTAAGTTAAAAATGCAAAATAAAACAGTTTTCTTTTTATCTTCGTATTAAGTGTTGTTTCCTGTATTCCGCGTTAGGTAAATTGTTTCGAAATGAATCATGCATGAAATGGAATTAGTCAAATGTCACCGTACCCATGCTACGTGAAAAATATTGTAGCTGAAAATTTGTTATTCCGCCACTGCTAGCTAACCTACTTTTACCACAATAGCCAGACGGGTCGCTATAGGGTTTTCTTTCTACTTTTCTTCTTCTCAGACCACTTCCGTTGAACAGGCAGCACCACCAGGAGTTTTTCTAGTGCATACTTGCCTAAACTGTGCCTGGTGTAGTCAAATGAAACTAATAGTTTTCTAATACTCACCCTGAAAGATATTTCCAAATTCTCGCCGCCCCATACGTTCATGCCTGCATCATATCGCCCAATGTAATCAAAGTATTGTCGATAAATAGCAAATAGGCCACCTGCCATAGTTGGAGACTTAATGGGCTTCACGAAATCTTGGTCAGCTGCAAGGTACAATAAACAAAGCTTATTACAATGTTACGAGACGCCACCTAAAGTCCGTTGTGATTCAGAAGCCAGAAAGTCAAGCATGAGCCTATACTCGTACAACGTACAAACTTTCAACTCAGGATGTATGATGCTCGAAAGAATAAATGACAAACACAATCATTAAGATAAAAATATAAGTACATATTTACTATTATTTTCTCCTGGTGACAAAAGTCAAGCGTACGGTGTTCGGTCTCAGAATCCAAGGATATACGCGCCCTTAATAGGGAGTATGCATATAATTCAATGACCGCGCCTTTTTTTTACACTTTTCTTTTAGATTTACGTACATATTAATATTTTTAAATATAATTACGATTTGATTAAGAACATAATTATCGAAATGTGCGTAAGTTGAGAGGGAAATTCAAACTAGTTAAAGCGTAAGGCTATTGCTAGGAAGTTCCGACCAATAGCGCTTCGACTCGGAGTTCACTCTGACGTAATAATAAAAAATAAATAATTGCAGCTCATGTCGTCTTGTGTCTAGTTGTTGTAAATAATTGTCCTGTTGCATTATTAAATTGAAGTAAAAAACAAAACATTAATAAATTACACCCTGAAACCCTTTTGTAGCTATTCACGACATCAAGTAATTGTTTGGTGTCATATACATTGACGTCACGACAAGCGCGCCAGCAAGATAGTTTGAAAAGCTGAATGTTTGTTTGGCAATGTATCTTTTTACCCGACTGCCAAGAAGGGTTATGTTTTTCGCGTGTATCTTGTATGTTTGTAATATTCTTTATTACCTCATATCTTCAGATCCACCGTACGTATTTCAATGATTCGTGTCTCAAATGAAAGGTATTTATTGCCCAAGTGTTCTTGGGTACGTAAAATATTAACAAAAGCTATATTTTGGGTATTTGACGCCAAAATTTAATGTGTGTGTTAAAAAAATTGAAATAATGAAATCAATTAGAAGACGATTACAAAAATATATATATCATGACAATTTTTTTTTAATTAAACTAAAAAAAATCGATTCACATTTGCAGATGAAAATTAATGGATACCGCCTGCTATAAAGCTTGTTTCGATCTTTTAGTACAATGATATAAATGATCATTTAAAAATATAAAAACAAACATGCATATTCCCTATTCTTTGATCATCAACATCCTTGATGATGTGGCTTGGTTTTTCGGTTATATTGGGAGGGACTGCTGTCTGACCTCCTAGCCAGGTTGTGGTTATGCTGATAAATGATATTAAATACCACTAAGCGGTTACTAACGTTAGATAATAATGTTATATTATTAACCTTTAAAGTAAGTCCGGTAATATAAGTGGAAGTGTGTATGTGAGTGTGTTCGTATTTTTCATATAAACCGGGTTTTATTTTTTTAAAGTGTATCGCAATTAGTCATACATAAAATCTGTCAATAAATAGTACAAGGTGAGCATAACATGGTTTAAAACTGAAAGACCGAAAAGTACCTTTTCTCAAACATGCAATGAAATATTGACATTACGTTCCTCTTAATAGGCTGCGAAGTATGCTGTATGTACGTTTCAGGCGCGGCTAAGACCAGAGGCCGGTAATGGAATTTCATACAAACCTTGCAGACCCAGACCGGCAAAGTCCTCTTTTTTAATTTCGATTCCACATAAATTTGTGGCAAAGGCATCGACACTCTGCCACTATGCGAATTAAAAAAAACAATAAACGACTTGGTACAGAAGTATTCCACATTAACATAACTAATAACACATTATTATCAATTGTTTTCTTAACTATACATATAAACATTGAAATATTAATATTTAATTTACTTGCAACAAATTGACATTTATAACAATGACAAGTGTCACTGTTCGTTCAGAAACGTGCCTTTATACTTTTTTTAAGTAACATGATAATGAACATAAATGTAAATGTTTTCTGTTAAAATCAAGCTAAAATAGACGAATTAGTAATACACGTGAGTTTTAGTTTTTATCTTGTTTACTTTTAATTTCGTTAAAAATATCTTTAATTTTTTTGTTGTTTATTTCATTGCCCGTTTGAGAAAAACACTATACATACCTTGGCGGGAAATATGGAGTTGCCTGCCTCAGACCTATCCTTTCTTCCCGGCCTCTGTAGTAATGTACTATAACTAGCCCACAGAAAAGTCTGCTAATGAGTAGGTTTGACAAAGGCGATGGATAGGTCAATAACCCGGCAGTCTTTAATATTACTTTATGCGGCTGCACTTGCTAGTTCTGTACGGTCATTGTACGTTATGTTATTCTTTTAGTCTGAGATAATAACATAGTTATTATAATTCTAATATTTTGTTGCGCACTTTTACATTAGATTTGCATGTATACGGTATTTTGAAGTACTTCTTGGCACGTAACGAAGCCGTTACTATAATAAGCTGTTTTTTTTTTTCACATAAACTTTTTTGATAGTCATAACTATTTATAATACTAGCCGATGCGCGCGGTTTCGGCTATGTGACATACTGTTCCCATTCCCATTCGACAGCGTGGAATTCTATACCCGTTCCTGTAACACTTTTAAAACATGGAATGGAACTAAAGGGAACATACGAAAAAAAATGCCGTATTGGTCGAGTCGTTCTCGAATATTGCAGTTAGCAACATTCATTTTTAAAAATTTCGATCCGGCCTTCACCTGCTCAGCTAGTAGGTATTATATAAAATATACTTATTTTATTAACATAATGTGTGCTTGTGTGATGTCCAATGATGTCTTACACAGGTACCTATTTACATTTATTACGTAATTTGCGCCTGGACTAGGCTGGCAGTCATGTGCGCCAGGTTTCAAATACAGTTATAACTTCAAAATATATTTAGATTGTGCATGTGTTCTGACGTATTACTACTTATTCTGGTACTCCTAAACTGCGTGATTTTACTTGCAAATTTATATTTAAGTGCGCTATTAATATAATAGTACCTGGATGACCGAGCTTCGCTCGGTATTTTTTTTGTAACACCGCCATCTGTTGAGAGCTTTAGTGTTGTTGTATCGTTGAAGCAGTTAGTTGCTCACATACCCAATAGATGTCAGGAAGAGTAATATTTCTTTTTATTTAATTTTTTGAAATATAATGACATTTTCTAAAAATTAATTCTAGCTAGATGGATTTATCGCCCCCGAAACTCCCTGTATACTAAATTTCATGAAAATCGTTGGAGCCATTTCCGAGATTCCAAGTATATATACAAGAATTCTCGTTTAAAGATATAAGATAATAACGCTTACTTTTCAATGTTCCTTTTGGTAAATTATCCCATTTGAAATGCAGACCCCAGTTGAATCCTCCCCGGACTAGTGGGGTGGCTGTATATTCGAATGTATCCGCGCTTATGACGTCAATGATTGGTGTGACCGCACGGTGGGAAAACCTCACATTCACTCCATCCACCCCAAAAGATAGGTGCCCCAGTAATGGTGGCAACCACTCGACATTAACTTCTATGTGTGAGTCTAGAAAGACCAGAACCTGCAAAATGTGAAAGAAAAACATATATTTATAAACGACAAAATATATTTAATTAACTTGGAAAACAAATCGACTTCAAGTCTCTAAGAACTACATTTTATCTAACCTGACGTAGAGGTAAGACTTCATTCTTTTGTTAAATGATAATCAAGACATTAAACTTTATTTCACATCTGAATCCAAGTCAAAAGTGGTCCAACATAATGGACTCTCCATATGTTATTCTAGCATAAACCACGCGTCACAACGCAACGGTACAAAGTATTCGTTATTGGACCTCCATGGTTATAATAACAGATTAATAATAAATGTAAATGAAAAATAACTCACTTCTCCTACAGCATTTTCAGCCCCAAACAAACGCGCCCTAATAAGGCCCTCACGTTTGGTCGTTCTCAACAACCTTACACCAAAACCATTTTTGTTCCGCTCAGTCGTTTTTTTATCTACAACATTATTGTCATCATTTATATAATCTACTATATTTTCAACGTCCAGATTGTTTGTCTCAAGCATGTCTTCTTCTCTGCGCATCTTGTTGTTTAATTCATTGACTGCGCGTTGTACATCTTCGTGGAGATCCTCTATATCACTGTAGTCATCTACCAGAATGATTTCCTTGAGGTGTTTCTGATCTGTGCGATCCAATATGGAATGAACTGACCTCATTAGCGTTTCAAAATGTTCATTGTAGAAGCATATTATAATAGATGCTTTTGGTAGACGGTTGGAAAATTTTTGGATACGGCATCTGCAAAGGAAATTAAATTAATTAATTTGTTGATGATAACATAGAAAAACGAACCTAATCAAGACTTACTTGATTGTATCCGAGGGGATTTTCGTACTTTAAAAGATATAGTACCCTAATATCTAACACATGTACCTATAATATCATCACTTTATGTGGATGGCGTGAGGTCAGGACGTTCGACTGCTAGGTCGCGGGTTCAATTGCCGCTGAGTAATAAAAATATTTGTATGCATGAACATATCTGTTTACATTGTATCGTTAAAACATGTACACATCGTAAAATTATCTAAAAATTAAATCACATTTATATGTATGAGAATGTTTAATTCTATCGCCAACAATGCATTTAATGGCCAAATAACGGAACATTTATCAAAGAACCTAGACATCCGTTACGCGGTAGAGGTCAATCAATATATTATGAATCGATTAGTTGCATAACGTGCAACAACTGTGCGTTACGTACGATATACATTCAGTATCGGCTGTTATTACCTAATACCTACTTTACCTACATCACTTAGGTACCCACGTAACAAGTCTTTGAATCTAGCAGTAGGTACATAAACATTTAATAAAACCTTGTTTTACTAATCCACGAGCCACATTTAAATTTGGTCAATGACTTCCTCCCGGGCAACACTTTGTACAGTGGATATGGAAGTTGAGTTATGAATTTTCATATTTGTCATTTGCGATTTTGTTATTAAGCAGCCGTAATCGCTCAAACATGTAAAAAAAATAAACAGTCATTTACTCTCGGCTCAAAATTGGCTAAAATAAAGTTAAGCCAATACCTTGAAGGCAATAAGTTGTCGGCTGCCCATACCGCGGTGGGAAACGCGTCAGCTAATGACGTGAACAAATTCAGTATTTCCTCCCGGCTCAAAATTGGCCACAATACAGTTAGGTAAATGTCTTGAAGGAAGAAATTGTCAGCTGCCCATATTGCGGTGGAGAATGTGTCAGCTGGTGACCTGACCCAATTCAATCATTTACTCTCGGTCCAAATTGGTCAAAATGTAGATAATCCAATGGATTGAAGGAAACAAAACGGTAGCTGACATCAAAGAAGTGAATAAATATGTCAAATGGTGACACACTTTCCCCTGAATGGAAATTTGACAGATTATTATCTTAACGAGAAATTCTTGTATATGTCGCCGTCAACTAGCTTAATCACCCCCCACAATTAACTGCCTAGGCAGTGAACTAAACGTCGCCATTCAATTAAGGGCCTGAATCGTGTTCAGCCATTTAATTAAACGGCAAGGCAAATAGCTTGGGTCGATGATGTTTAACTACTTGCCAAAGATTAAATGGCTAGGCAAGTGAAAATGACTTATTTCTGCATGGTTATAAAAAAAAGCTCTACCTTATCATTACCCTTCTAATATTATTAGACTTACCCTTCTAACCTAACCTAACCAAGTCGAATGGCGCAGCTATCACAATAAACTTATCACTAATTTTCTATGATTAAACCTCTGTCAACCCCCCGGGGATTTACAGGTTTACTTACCGCTATTACCGTATATTATTTTATTATAATGCAATAGGAGCTTGCAATTTTAATTAAATTATTCTAACGGATATCGTGAAATGTTACAAATGAAATAAACGGAACAATGATGTCGTCTTTAAAATTTATTAAGTTTAACTTTATCGAAAGATAGTATGAACTAATACAAAGAATTGGCCAATTAATTAAAGACAAATTTAGTAACCATAAAAAGAATATAGTGAATATTAACACGAACTAGACTTTAATTAGTTTTAGATGTATAATAAGATTAATAAGAACATAAAACTATGTTATTAATATTTTGTCGCATGTCCTTTAGCAGTAATGACAGCCTGACACCGCCTAGGCCTCCTTAAATACCGTGTAAAGTTGATGCACATTACTTGTACGTTTTTTTGCCACTATTTTCTTCACATAGGACCACAAGTTTTCGATTGGGTTAATATCAGGACTGTACGGTGGCCAATCTAAAACTGTTACTGATTGGCTCCTAAGGAATTCTTTGACCACAGCTGAAGTGTGTTTTGGATCGTTGTCATGTTGGAAAGTCCATATCAATGGCAAATTATCCTCGGCATAAGGTAACATGGTTTCTTCTAAAATATTCTTATATTGAAATTTATCCATGTTACCTTCTATTTTTTTTATAGGTCCCACACCGTAAGCAGAAAAACATCCCCAAACTTTAATATTACCCCCTCCATGTTTGACTATTGATCGTTGTGTATTTTGGATCCATTTCTTTTTTTTGGAGGACTTCTCACGTAAACATTTTCATCAGAATTAACCATATTAATTTTAGTTTCGTCGGAAAAAGCACATTTTTCCACTGTCGTTCTGTCCAGTGTGCATATTTTTTGGCAAATTGTAATCTTGCTCTGATATTTTCGTTCTTCAAACTCTTCCAAATAAGTCTGTCTCACATAATCGCCTTCTTGCAGACACTCCTCTAGACCCCTCTGCACCAAATACTTCTAAGCGAATAACTTCTGAGCCTTTGAAAGGGTCTTTTTTAGCCAACAATGCTATTCTTGAGTCTCCTCGAGGGGTTGTTTTTCTCGGTCTAGGTTTCCTAGGCACGTTTTCCGTAGTATTAAACTTATTAAAGTGCCGGATAGCATTCATAACCATATTTTTAGAGTATCGCAAGTGATCTGCGATTTTCCTGTATGACCAACCTTTGTCATGAAAATTGAGAATTATCTTTCTTGTAGAAGGATCGCAACTTTTGCTTTTTCCCATACTACGAGTATATTTAAATTTTACAATAAAACATAGCAAGCTTTAAACTGAGCCACACCTCGGAAGCTCTCGGAAAAATGTATGAAACAATCGCGTTGTAATTACTACAAACATAGCTCGTGTACATGCACGGTAGTGTTGATGTGTGAGAAAATTAGAAATGTCATGGATTGCACTATTTGAAATTTAAGCTAATTTTCGAGTGAGATAGCGTGATTTTTCTCACTCTATCCGTGGGTGTCATGATTTACGTAACATCCGACGGAGGCGATAATCCTGCTGTTACAAAAAGTCATATCAGTGATATTGACATTAAAACGTATTTCCATCTTTTTCTTCGCTTCGGAAGAAAAGAATATGGCGATACATTTTGATCCTGTCAAACAACAGAATTGGCACACATAACAAAACAATGCTACAACACGACTTTGATATGTTTATAGAGTAATTAAACCCGATTGTGTTTATAAAAACTAGCTGTTGCTCACGGTTTCGCCCGCGTGAAATTTTTCATTAATTATAAGTAGTCTCCGTTCCGTTCGGTCTATAGGGCACATTTCTTAACCGATTGTCACCAAACTTGGCATACATGTTCTTTGATTTGAAACAAAATTTTTGCCTGGAGCTTTTTTAATCGGAGGAGAAAAGTGGTGCCTTTTCTGTCGCGTTATTTATGAACGGATATTGATAATTTTTGGCTGAAATATCCGAACATGATTCCTTACAGGTAGTTGTAAAAAAAACATTAAAAAAGAGGGAGACGTTTATTGTGGCTTTTTTAAGAACGGGTTGTCAATATTTATTGGTGAAATATCCAGAGACCTGTAAAATTCAAATACGTATCGTATAAAAGAAATATAAGTGAGGATACCAGATTTGATCTCCAGATGCCAAAAAATGATCTGGAAATCTTTACAGAACTACTAGTATTTATCTCTTAGTAATTAATGCTCCATTGCCAAGGGTGAGGTAAAACATTTCTTTGTAAATGGTGTTTTTATTACTTACCAAGGTTTCTGAACCTCAACTGAATGACACGGATTTTATGCCCGGTTTTGGTAATAACTATCCTAATACTTATATAAAATTGTCAATGGCGAGTAGGAAATTAGAAAAATGGCAGTTGAGCACACTTTAATTTAATAGTGTTAATTTATTTAGGTATCAATTTTATTTCATACTAAACGGAAGTTCACGGAAAGATATCTATTTGTATTTTTTAGAAACAAATGGTTTTAACCGCTCCATACTTTATAAAATTTAAGAATCATAATTTTGACAGCTCACGCCTATGAAGTGTGGCTTTTTTTTCGATTTAAATGTATCACAATTAATATCGTCCATCATGGATTCCGTCATTGCCAGGTACCGCCCATTTTTTAACCCTAGAATGTATACTAATCTAAATCTGCATATGCTTTTGAGTTATAATCTTTATAATGTTAAAAAAAAAATTAAGAAACGGGTATTCTATCCTTTATTTTATAGACCGTGTTAATTTTCAATGTTGGTGCACCTTCTGGGTAAAATTTAATTCCGGTTTACAATAACCAATGTCACACCTCGGAAGCTCTCGGAAAAATGTATGAAACAATCGCGTTGTAATTACTACAAACATAGCTCGCGTACATGCACGGTAGTGTTGATGTGTGAGAAAATTAGAAATGTCATGGATGGCACTATTTGAAATTTGAGCTGATTTTCGAGTGAGATAGCGTGATTTTTCTCACTCTATCCCTCAGTGTCATGATTTACGTCACATCCGACGGAGGCGACAATTCTGTTGTTACAAAAATTCATATTAATGATTTTTACATTTAAAACTATCTTTTTCTTCGCTTCGGAAGAAAAGAATATGGCGATACATTTTGGTCCTGTCAATCAACAGAATTGGCACAAATAACAAAACAATACTACAACACGACTTTGATATGTTTATAGAGTAATTAAAACCGATTGTGTTTATAAAAACTAGCTGTTGCTCACGGTTTCGCCCGCGTGAAATTTTTCATTAATTATAAATAGTCTCCGTTCCGTTTGGTCTATAGGGCACATTTCTTAACCGATTGTCACCAAACATGGCATACATGTTCTTTGATTTAAAACATCATTTTTGCCTAGAGCTTTTTAATCGGAGGAGAAAAGGGGTGCCTTTTCTGTCGCGTTATTTATGAACGGATATAGATGATTTTGGCTGAAATAACATGATTCCTTACAGGTAGTTGTGGAAAAAAAAAACATGAGAAAAGGGAGACGTTTGCTGTGGCTTTTTTGAGAACATATTGACAATATTTATTGGTGAAACATCCAGGGAGCTATAAAATAAAGATACGTATCGTATAAAAGAAATATAAGGGAGGATACCAGATTTGATCTCCAGATGCCAAAAAATGATCTGGAACTCTTTACAAAACTACTAGTATTTATCCCTTAGTAATTAATGCTCCATTGCCAAGGGTGAGGTAGAACATTTTTTTATAAATGGTGTTTTTATTACGTACCAAGGTTTCTGAACCTCAACTGAATGACACGGATTTTATGCCCGGTTTTTGTAATAACTATCCTAATACTTATTTAGAATTGTCAACGGCGAGTAGGAAATTAGAAAAATGGCTGTTGAGCACCCTTTAATTTAAAAGTGTTAATTTATTTAAGTATCAATTATAATTTATACTAAACGAAAGTTCACAGAAAGATATCTAATATATAAAATTCTCGTGTCGCAGTTTTCGTTGCCAAACTCCTCCGAAACGGCACGACCGATTCTCATGAAATTTTGTGGGCATATCGGGTAGGTCTGAGAATCGGCCAACATCTATTTTTCATACCCCGATTCGCGATAACCGACATCCACGCGGGCGGAGCCGCGGGCGACAGCTAGTCTATTTATATTTTTTAGAAACAAATGGTTTTAACCACTCTATACTTAATAAAATTTAAGAATCAATATTTTGACAGCTCACGCCTATGAAGTGTGGCATTTTTTTCAATTCGAATGTATCACAATTAATGTCGTCCATCATGGATTCCGTCATTGCCAGGTACCGCCCATTTTTAACCCTAGAATGTTTACTAATGTAAATCTGCATCATATGCTTTTGAGTTATAATCTTTATAATGTTAAAAAAATAATACACCTATAATCAATATCGGTCCACCATAATGTCACTAAACATGCTAGTTCTAGACTATTTTCTAAAAAACCCGGACTATATGAAAATTATTATAATTGATAAGATTTTTCACGAATTTATTACTGGGCGAACCTGACATCCAGTTCATTAGTTTTTTTTTATACTGTTCATTGATGACCCTTGGTGGAACTTGTTGTTACACATATTGAGAACACTTGTACATTTTCTACAGTATTTTTTATTGAACCTGACCAGTTTCGCAATGTTTATGAACATTTCTAATCGTAAACACCTCTAGTGTTTAAGATTAGAAACATTTCAAAAACATCAATGTAAACTTTTGAAGTTACCATAAGGCAAAACCTGTCAGGTTCAATAATAAATACTGTAGAAAAAGTACAAATGTTCTTACTATGTGTAGTTCATTAGTTTTTTATACAAAAAAGCAAGATGCTTTTGAGGGTTAAATTTCACTATAGTTATGTGTGAAAGAGAGGACGCCTTAAAAACCGAAGCTAGCCGAACTTTTCACTCTTCTTCCCGAAGTGCCGTTACTACACATTTTACTAGCGACAACCTTTGTTTTAGGCTCCCATGAAAGCGCCCATGATTTTGACGTGCGGGGAGAGGAAATGAAATCGGTGGGAGGGGGTGAGCTTCCATTCTGTACGCTAGTACTATTATCTATTCTGTGCCAATGTAAGTAAATACTCACATAAATAAATAAATAAAATCATAGTTTTCGAATAGTAATAAAGTAATAAGAAAAAATCATGTTAATATTTTAATATTTACTTATTTAATGCCACTAAAATGCAGTTCCTAAATAATTAACCTATAATCAATATCGGTCCACCGTAATGTCACTTAACACGCTAGTTCTAAAGTTATTTTCTAAAGAACCCGGACCATATGAAAATTATTATAATTTATAAGATTTTTCACCTATTTATTCCTCTGGGCGAACCTGGCATCCAGTTCATTAGTATTTTTTTATACTGTTCATTGATGACCCTTAGTGGAACTTGTTGTTACACATATTGAGAACATTTCATTAATTATTTATACAAAAAGGCAAGATGCATTTGAGGGTTAAATTTCACTATAGTCATGTGTAAAAGAGAGGACGCCTTAAAAACCGAAGCTAGCCGAACTTTTCACTCTTCTTCCCGAAGTGCCGTTCCTACACAATTTACTAGCGATAACCTTTGTTTTAGGCGCCCATGAAAGCGCCCATGATTTTGACGTGCGGGGAGAGGAAATGAAATCGGTGGGAGGGGGTGAGCTTCCATTCTGTACGCTAGTACTATTATCTATTCTGTGACTGAGCTAGTTTTTGCGTGTCACAATAATTCGTGGCAAAATGGAAAAAAAATAAATGCTCCTTTTATTTTTATTTTAAATTTAGAACCGAAATATGATGCATCGAAAAAGTTTGTTACATTTGAAAAAGGAATTAAGACTAAACTATTGCTTATTTACCTTTTATTCTATTCTCATTTTAAAAATACGACATCAATTTATATGTAGAACAATAATAAGAATGGAATTTATTCCTATCTTGGGTATCTAAAAATCATTTATTTTGATGTATGTGTTCAACATAATTTAAAATTCTAATTTATAAGTTTTTTTAAATGAATAAAGAGAAATAATCTTTGCTAATTTAAATATCAAGGTTCGTGAGATACAGCCTGGTGAGAAACAGAGTGATGAACAGTGGATTAGAAATAGGATCCCATTTTTACACATTGAGTACAGAACTCTAAAGCCACAGCTGAATCTCGATTTATCTGAGGAAAAATTGTATAGGAAATCTGCCAGACAACCTGTCAAATTTTTCAATATGTGTATACAATCTTTTCCCAGATAAATTGAGGACCAGCTGGTTGCATTCTAGAATATGGGGGCCTAAAAATCATAAACTTCCGAATGTAGAAACTTCCATCTTGTCTTGAAAACAAATAAAAATATTATACCTAATACAATATATTTCTCAGGGTGAATGTGATGTGTTATGTATGACTATATTCTAATAATTAAATATCTTTAATATCACAATTTTGTCACAACACACACATCTTTGACCACTGTTAAGTTATATCAAACAAACTCACAATTTATTCCTTGTATCTGGCAAACCTCGGTGTAAACCGATTCTTCGAGATACCAGTGTATTGAAAGCATGCACCATGTAGCCATTAGTACGATACTTGATATCTTCAGGGTCTCGAATTAATCCCAACTGGCCATCTAATCCTGAAACATTTATAGTCTTATACAGATGGCAAAGGACTTTAATGGCTTTATCAATTCTGTTGTAATGAGTTATTTTACTTTTTTCTTTGATTGGGAGAATTAAATTTCATACAAATCTTATTTAATTCACTTAGGGATCTAATTAAATACAAATCCTTAGTAGAATTTCATTAATATATATGTATGCATAAAAAGGATCACCTGTCGAAAATCAAATTTGTAACCTCAGTAGTTTAGGCTTATATTTTCAGGTATGTAGGTGGGTTATCTACAAGGAAATAAATAACAAGTTCAGACTAACCAATTTTATCCACCACTATTTCACTATTTGTATTTGTTTTTAAATCTTGCAGATGTTTAGCATATTTTTCCCTAATCTTGTTAATCCTCATATCATCATCATTAGATCTTTGAAACTTCCACATGTTCCCGGAAAATTTTTCCTCATTTCTTGGACTGTCAAGCAACAAGTTCTTGCCTTGTAAAGCTGCAATAGCTTTGTCATTGTTCTTTATGCGGATCTTCTCATCTGTATTAATTAGATGATAATGACTTCTTTGGGCATTCGTATTCATCATATCTTCACCTAAAAACATCAATTACAGATAAGCTGAAGTTTTTACCCATTATCATAATGTGTGGTGTGCCGTTTCAAATGAAATTTACTCATATGAAACTAAGCATGGTTTGTACATATTATGGGTTCTAGAACATGGATAAACATACATAATACATATTGTACATATATTTTGTTTGTAATATAAACAACTGAAGTCCATCAACTTGACCCACTATCACTAAATATTTCAGCAGTGCTGGAGGTAATCTTTTTGAAAATGAAATGGGAAAATGGTTTAAATACAACCTGATATTGTTACTTGATATAAGAGGCTCTTAATGTAATTTATTCTCCACAAAACATTATATCTGTATTAAATAAAAAAAGAGACACTAAACATGAGGATCTTTGGTTTATACTCACTTCCTTCACACACATACACCCCATTTACTTTAAGTTTGGACCCAACATCTATGTAACGTCATCAATACCAGGTCCATACTGGGAATAAATGGGTTGCATAACCATTCATTTATAGATTGAAGAGCCAAATCAAGATTACACATCCCTACACACCTGAGGATAGAGGCTCTTTTGTTTGCACTCAGCCTCTTTTATTAGGCCATTGTGCATGCCCTACACCTTTTGAAATATAAAACCAGTTTGTGTAGGTGCCATTAAACCTAACACTGGCCCTGAAGCCCTTGTATAATAACTTCAGGGCCATCTATCCCATACTAGGAGGTCTCAGAATAAAAAATTAGTTCTTAAGCTTTTGCAGCATTCAGAAATGACACTACTTAATATACTTTTTTTTACGACCATTAAATTTGGTAATGTGCTTAATACATAACCACAAGTCATATCTCAATAGTACTCATTCCTGTCAAGTTGTGTTACAATGACCATTTCCACACAGGTAAACCATTCTACAATGAAACTTTTTAATTTATTTATGGCTATGGCATCAAAAAATCAATATAATTATGATTATGCCAAAAAGCGCGCGTATTTGCTTCACCACTAAACATCGCATGTAATTAGGCTGTATGGATGAATTGCCTTTGCCTTTCACTTGTGGGATTATAACAACAAAACAACATTGCACGCACCGCGCTATTCAAGTTCAACATTGACGGTTTTTTGTATTTATTTATTTCATGGTCGTAGAAAAAGTTTTTGTATGCCACTGCCGCAAACAGCTATTGTACTCATGCTGATCTATTGTGCCAGTCAGCTTCGCTTCGTGGCACAAACTAGCACTCGTGTTACAATAGCTATCATTGCTTGACAGTGGCATAAATAACTATTGTTATATGGCAGGTATGCTACCTTTTTGGTGTAATCATATTGAAGTAAAGTCTTAGGATCAGCTTGGACACCATTCCATGCAGGCAATTGGCAACATTGTTGGAATACATTACCGATTTTTTTTAACTCTTCCAGTGGTTAGTTTACTTGGCTTGAAGTGGATCACCACATTTCATTTATATGACCTGCATAGTAACTTTTAAAGTAACAGGCATGTGTTTAAGCTAGTTGAATCATCATTCAGTTGGGTCAACACCTAAGCGTATGAAATATATACTTTGCAAGTGTAATATGTGTCAATATAAATGTTAAATTATGTACCAATAGCCTAGAAATGACAAGTGGAGTGGTATCCTACTATGCAGATCTCATATCAACTGGGGTGGGGTACATTTCTATGTGTATGTGTGTATTCGTGCTTATATTCAGCTTGCTTTAAATGAATTATATCTAACTCTTTAAGTTTACTTCCAACTAACCTAATTATACCGATTATATCACTTTCACATACCTATTATTAGTATTTTTTGAAGTTATTTTCATTCTAGTATCCAAAATGGTATCCATTCCAAATACAAAATGAATTATGAATGACAACCACCCAAATAGTATTACAATGTAGTATATGCTTAGAATAGATCAATAATTTCAATATAGATTCCAAAACGATTGCTTGGACTTTTCCTGACTTTTAAATACGCATAGGTACGGGAGTTACCGCAGCTATGTGAATGCGCGTGGGATTAGTCTCATACTAAAACAGAATCAAAGTGTGAAAAAATAATAAATGTACCTACCGTAATTTTCTTAAGAATAATCAGACTTACCACTCATATTCAGCAGCCAGTAAAGGTACAGAGAAATACTCCAAGTACCAGATGCAAATAAAATACCCCAAAGAAAAGAGTTGTTAAGTCTACCCATGATTTGCAACTATCACTACTACAATGTCAGGATTCCCAAATGATAACAGTTTCAGCCAATATTTAAATTTTATTCAAATCATTCAGTAATCGTGAAAAGCTGCGTATATTTGCGAGAAAGCTCGAAATAAACATTTTATATTCTGAATATCAACATAATATGAACAGAAATGTGAAACACTGCACTAGGCTATTCCATTTGCTCTCAACGTGAAACTCAGACACCACAATAATGAATATATATAACTTTACTTTAAAAATATTTAATTTATTTGAAATAAATTCGGAAAACACCAACACCTTCAACAACAGACAGTCTACACCAAAGAGTATATAATAGTTTAAGAGAAGGCACTACGAACAAGCTAGTTCAGCTGACTGGAATTGGCCATTCATTCGTTCATCGGATTCCATTCCGCCGGGTAGAGACGGGCGAAGTGAATGCTCTAAAATAATCGCCTAATCAACAATTGATTAAATTAGCTATTTAATCGATTCCAACTAAATCGATTATTTGGCGGTCAAATCGATTATTCCATTGATGCCTTTCAAATTTTATGGGAAAACTAATAAAAAACATTCCGAATAAATATTATCTCTTTATTTATCTAAAATTATTACACACAACTTTACATTCTGATAAGATGACATAAATCTAGGTGACAATAGATATTCCGTTTAGGGTCAATCCCCACTGAAAGAGCAGCAGCTGGCACCGGCTTTTTGAGATAAAATATTACAAACCATTTTAAATCCTATCCACGGGAGAAAAAGATCATAGTCATTTCACCCGCATCAATTCTGGTACAAAAGTCTGGACGCCGCTGGCGTTATTCAATAAGTTTCAACCTGTTTCAACGTATGTAGGTACTAAAAGTGGTAATGAAATATTTTATGACATGTTATTTAGAAGTACATAACCAGCATGCAATACTTTCCTATAAAAATGTGAAACAATTAACAAACAGGATGGAATTTGACTTTTGGATATGTATCCGTAGCTGTAGCCTTCATGGACAAGTCCAGGTATCTCAGTTCCCTGTCCCGAAGTTGGACTTTTTCGATTTAAATTTATACAAAATAGGAAATAGAGAAGGGAGGACTAAGTTAAGTTGCATGATTGAGCCAGCCATATGCTGTGCAGCACTAGTTTTCACCAGGAAAGTCATAATTATGATAAATAAGATTTACAATCACATGCCAGGTTATCAGTGAACTGCCTCAAACTTAATTCAAGTTGAATTATGGTTAATAAATGAATGCTATTATAATTTGAAAGATTTTTTGAGTGTAAATTACACTCATTATTATAAAACGAAATTCTATTATTAATATAATGTACATGGATTGACAATGCTTCATTTTTTAATATATTATGCTTGTCAAAATGATTCATATAACATAGGTATAGTGTATATGTATTTTTATACCACTGAGGTGGCAGACAAACACACGGCCCACCTGATGGAAAGTGGTTACCGTGGCCTATAGACGTGTGCAACACCAGGGGAGTCACACTCGTGCTGCCGACCCTGTAAATACAGATATTATGTGCCGTCAGTGTAGAAGACAAAGTAGGAATAACCTTTGTTTTTCCCACTGACAGGCCAGCTCAGGCCACCCTACTGAATTGCAGTTCTGTGAACATCGATAAATGATCCCTATTTCGTTGAAATTTGTTTACAATTATTAATAATATCATACACACATACATATATTCACGACTGTGAATCCCCGAAGGGGTATGCAGAGGTGTATTAACATCCACGTTTCGTCAATAGAATAGAGATATCAATATCAATTCAATCTTAATTAAGTACGTATAGTAGGCATTTAAATAATAATACTATTTATGTACAAAATTTGTCTGCCTAATGAAGGTGAGATATCCTGCAATTAAAGCTTAAAAAAGCAATGAAACATTTTATCATAATCGTGTCTCCTATGAATAAATGCATTTCATTTCATAGGTGCATGTCGTAAGGTTGCTTATATAGAGAAACAGACCGGTACGGGTAATATCGACGCGGTTGGTACAGGTTTAACTTACATACAGAAACATGTAAACCTGTCCGTTAGTCGTCTGATGATGAATTTACTACTTTTGGAAGATTATTACAAAAAAAAGAGAAGAACAGTTAGTATCTCTCGTTAACAGGTCAGTAAAACAATGTGAATCGTGTTCCTTTATTGTAAAAGGATCTATGTTAATGTAATAAAGCTGAAAGGTTTGTTTATTCGTTTGAACGCGCTAATCTCAGGAACTACTGGTTCGAATTGAAAAATTCTTTTTCTGTTGCATAGATAGATATTTCTCATATTTCTCAACATTTCACACAACGCTATCTAGACCCACGGTAAGCATAGCTTAACTAGCTTGTGTTATGGAATCTAGAATGCGGATAAACATACTTAAATACTTTTTTTTTTTGTAAATGCATACATATTGTACATAGAAACACCCAGACCAATGCAAATATTCATATTCATGCATACAAATATTTGCACTGAGCGGGGATCGAACCCGCGCCTCCTGCGTAGCGGCCGCGTTCACTACCGCCACGCCACGGAGACTGTCGAGATGTAGATACATAGATAATTCTTTAATGCACGCCCTTAGATTTACATTAGGGCAAGAGGGTAGCATATGTACAATTTAATATACAATGGGCGGCTTTATCGCTGGAAGCGATTTCTTTCAGGCAACCTTCAATAGTCCGTTTATCGACAAAGGTTTCAGGCTATATATCATCACGCTACTACTCAAGGGAGCGGAGCAGTGAGTGAGCTCAAAAGAGTAATATGAGGTTTCAAAATATGCCACGGACAAAGCCGAGGAGGGTAAGTAAATGATATATTTATTAAATTTCAAACTACGTACTGCTATGTTCCCTTGAGCAGCAGCGTGATAATACATTTTCAATTCGATTCAGTATTTCCTGAAATAAGCACATTTAAATAAACTCTTCAGCTTTATAAAACTGAGTATAATGTATGGTATGGATTTCAACAAATAAAGAAATCAACAAGACATAGTTTTATAAAGAAATATAAAACTGTCCACTGTGAAAACTCATTTACACAATCATATTTACATACTCCTCTCTAACCAGTGCAGGTAGCCTATATCGGTAACTTGTTTTTCTATGTAAGCAATCTAAAACTAATACTAAACTAAATAGATAGCTTAAGTAATATTGTTTCTCAGATTGCTTAAAATGATAAAACATTTTGTAGATAAAGATAGACGAAAAATTTCTGTCAGCTCTGAAACGGAATTGCCGTTTTGGAGCTGACGAGATGGCGATGACTTATGAATGTAAATTATGAAGATCTATCTGAGGATCAGCTGCTCTTCAACTGTTGTTGAAGCACGTACACGTAAAAGATCTACCAGACCAGCGCCTTGTATCCAATTATGACATCCTGAAATCATGGCAAAATGAAATATTTAGTATGCTAATAGCACAGATAACATAATATAATTCTTAAACAGATACACAATCAGGAACGAAAAATAGTTACACTCGTAACTTCAAAAAGCAAGCAGGCGGTTTTGACGTGACAACGTCTTATAAATTGGTTTGCCGGGTGACACTTCAAGAAAATGTGTTACGCTCAGGCGTTACGCTCCGCGTTATGCGCTTACAATGAGAGCGAGTGAGAGGCACGCGTCCCTTCCAGCCCGCCTAAGAGCGAGAGAGACAGACATAACATCCTTCTTCCTACTATACGAATGAATATTCACATTAAAATTATTTTACCACTCAAAGTCGTTGTCACGTAAAACTTTCGCCTGTATACCGACTTTACAGGCAACCAATTTTTTTAGTTTAGGAGTTTTTTTTTAGTTTTTTAGTTAACTAGGAGGCGACACTGTTTTGGCAAACGTTTTATAATTTTTGTATTAAAATTAACCTATCAAAAATAAAACATACACAAAACACATTATTGAGCATGACTGAAAAAACTATAAGTATTCTTATCTAGATTGATTCTCAAATTCTGCACTAATTGTAAAAGTGAGAGATATAATGCACTATACCGCTAGATGGCACAAAAATAAATAAATAGCACGATTGTCACGAAATCTTTATTTCTTACATTACTAACGAGTTTTTTATGCTTACATGCTTACATTATCATGTGTATATAAGTTCTGAAATAATTTAAGTAATTCTAAGTGAGCAGATAAGCGTGTTAACTTTTTTATTTCTTTTATTGAGTCTACTAGTGCCATCTATTTTTTTGATATTACTAAACATAATTTCTTCGAATATTTTTTTTATATATCGTCTATGATAAATTTAAAAGTACCTCTTGATATGAAATTACTAGTCATGGTTGAAGTGTATTTTAAAATGTTAGTGTACAGTACTTTCTTTGGTGGTTTTCCTTGTCTGAACACTAAAATACTGGATTCAATAAATTGGAGTGTATGTCGTCCCACACAGATCTTAGTGGCCTAACTCAGCCTCGCCTGCATGCCAGTAGTCGCTGATTAACAGACAGGGTACTGGAGCAGACTTTCTTCTCTTGGTTGGGAGATCAGGTGGTAGTCACTCCC
The DNA here is from genome assembly GCA_949126895.1 of Eilema caniola. Classification (NCBI taxonomy): domain Eukaryota; kingdom Metazoa; phylum Arthropoda; class Insecta; order Lepidoptera; family Erebidae; genus Eilema; species Eilema caniola. The sequence goes on along the minus strand of OX421460.1, from coordinate 43,470,839 downwards.
ATAAAAGTCAAAATTAACTAATAAACGGAAAAGCAGGAAAGCAGACCCTGTGTTTCAAAGTGCAAGGTTTGGATACGACTGAGATTAGGACTCAGTTTAAGCAAATAGTTCACTAATTCAATAACTACAATGGACTCACCGTCTGCGGTTAAGATATGGGGTTTGTCTTAAGACTCTTTTTTTTTACTTTTTTTTATTCTAAAACTCATACACTGCTCACAAACGTTGATAATATACGTATTTACCTTTCTTTATTTGGAATCTGACGAGATGGCGATGACTTATGAATCTAAATAATGAAGATTTGGTTTGAGGATCATCAGCTCTTTGACTGTTCTTAAAGCACGTACATGTATAAGATCTACCAGGCCAGCGCCTTGTACCCAAATCTGACATCCTGAAATCATGGCAAAATGAAATATTTAGTATGCTTATATTATAAACTGTACGTTTATACATTATCTATGATAAATTTAAATCCATTTCTTGATACGAATTAGTATAGTCGACAAATGCTTTTTAGGCCAACTTTTGCTGTCATTTTTGAGGTGTCTTACGATTGGAAACAGCATATAAAGGATTTAAAAACATAATGAAATGTAAGCACAAATTAATTCATTCCTTAATTTTCATATTTAATGTTTTATTATTTTGTTGATCCTTTTAGATAATGTTGATCTCTGTGGCTTGGCGGTAGTGAAGGCGCCGGCTACGCAGGAGGCACGGGTTCGACCCCAGCACAGTGCAAATATTTGTGTGCATGAATATGGGTATTTTTTATTTTATTTATTTATTGCAAACAATACAAGCTAACAGAGAAATTTGCATTGATGTGGTCGTGTCTCGGAGAGCACGTTAAGCCGTCCGTCCCGTCCGTACCATACGAACATGTATGGCAGTCGTTATGGGTAGTTGGAGCCCTAAAAAGTTCAACTACTTGTCTAACTGCAATGATTCGATATCGCCTTTTAGTTGTGGAGGTCAGGTGGCAGTCACTTTACGATAAATATCGAAATATCGAAAAATATATATAATACTAACTGTTGCCCGCAGCTCCGCCCGCGTGGATCTCGGTTATCCCTTAGTGTTGAGCCAAAGCTTTTGAGCATTAAATTCGTCTCTCTACTCAACTCTACTCGACTTTCTATTCGCCTCTCCACTCGCCTCTATACTCGACTCTCTACTGTCTTCTCTACTTGACTCTTTGATCAACCTCTGTACCAAATTTCAGGATATTTTTAAAATTGACAAAGTTACATTCCCAGGGCCTCTACCCACTTTTTGTGATAAAAGGTAGCTATGTCCGTTTTCTAGCTCTAATCCATCTCAGTACCAAATTTCCTAAGGATATTTAAAAATAACAAACTTTAATTCTACTTCATCCCCTATTTCCTCCTTAAACCCTCTTTTTCACGATAAAACGATAAAAGGTAGCCTATGTCCGTTCCCAAGCTCTAATCTGCATCTGTACCAAATTTCATCAGGATATCTTCAAAATTGTCAATTTTACATTCCATAGCCCTAGTTTACAATGTTAAGCGCTAACGAACTGTCATACGGATCATCATTCAGCGTGCGGATTATAGTCCATCTCTACCAAATTTCCTAAGGATATTTCAAATAACAAACTTTCATACTATCTTTCATTCCCTACTAACCCTCCCCCCTTTAACTCTTTGTCGCAATAAGAGGTAGCCATATCCGTTCTAATCTATCTCTGTACCAAATTTCATCAGGATATCTTTTAAAATGACAAACTTTCATCCCATAGCCGTATTCCCCCCTTCTACCCCCTTTTTCGCGATATAAGGTCTATAAGCAATTGTCGCACTTTAATTCACCTCTGTACAATTTCATCAAAATTACTTTCGCATTTATAACATTAAGTAAGCATGGATAATAAAGCGGACACCAGATTCCGAAGTGAAAGCTTGGAAATGAAGAAAATGTTGATCTCTTAGCTCTAGGAGGTTAGCTTGCACCATAGCGTCTTTCATTGGATAGCAGATGCACCAACTTACAAGTGTGGGTGGTTTGGTAAAAATGTTGGTAAGGCCTTCTGCTTTTATAACAAAAAAAAAAAATACAAATTAAATATTAACATTATTAACAATAAGTATATTGATAGAATAAAAAATATATATTATAAAATAAAGAAACAAAATAGATTATAAAATCCGACTCTTACTACATTAAAATGTGAGTCTGTATACCGAGTTCCATAAAAAAAATAGATTCATGGTAACGAAATTACCTGCCTAAATTGATAAATGCATTGACTTTGTTTCAAAATGTTACAGACATGAATATTGGACATCAGTACCCTAGCAAGAAAAACTATCGTAATTGTAACTATTATCAACTCCGTCATCAGACCCTGGTAAACATTGGAAGACAAATTATTTGTCAAGATGATTGAAATGAGCCTAAACCTAAAATTGTGTTGTTTCATTGTGAAGTTCCTCTAGCCACCTTCCAGCTTCATCATGAGATCAGCACCATATCATCAAAATATGGCATTGTCACACGATTTACACATTTTTGCCAAATTTCAGTTCAATCAGCAAATGGGAAGTGGGTCAAATTTAATTTGTAAGATTTGATAGCAAACATCGGGACAGGTTAAATGAAATAAAAGCATGTAATAAATAAATTACATACCAATCGAATTGAAAACCTCCTCCATTTTGAAAGTCACTTAAAAATATGCTCATCATTTATTATCATCAGGGAACTTGGGCACACTTCTCTTTCTGCATACAGTGCAACACTTGTTATTATTGATTTAGCCCATCGTAGAAAGGATCAAAGATATCTAAAAAAGGAATAGTTTTTGTTCGGCATATAGTGTATTCACCTTCTGCTTAAAATAATTAGAAAATTGTTCTCATGGAAACAAACTTTTAGTAAAAGTGTTTATTATATTTGTGACGACACGTCGACGCGAGTCAATTAAAACAAAATTCCATGTCTTGGAAAACATGTTAAAGAGCAGCCTCTGCCGTCAATAGTTATTAGGTCTAGATGGACATCTATAAAGGCGACCCAACCAACTCAATTGCTGGCCGCTAGAGAATTCAGGGAATTCAAGTTGCTCCTAATATAGCGGAAAAAACCAAGGTTGTTGAAGATAATTCACTTTTATCAAACACAGTTTGGATTTCGAGCTAATAGTCTATGTCTGATGCTGTGCTGTGCTGTTTTATATAATATTTTTTTATTAAAGAATATTAGAAATCGAAATTATTAATATTCCCTTTAACCCCTTCAACTAGGTTACATTGCTAGGAGTACATTGCACATCGGTAGTGTAATGGCCAGGATTCGAACCCGGGACCTCTCAATAGTTAGGCCTACTCCTTAACCACTAAGCTAGTGATACTTTAGGTGTTAAAATAGATAAAACCCTTTCATTTACTATGTAGTAAAACACTAATTAAGCAACCATGCAAGTTCAAATTTGTTTTTGAAAGAATAAGATATATCAGTGAACCAAAATTTGATTAAACAAGTCTACATCCTTTGTCAGTCAATATTGACATATTGCATAACATCATGGGGAGGACTAGGTAAGACTACCCATCGGGCAAGCTCAGAGAGTGATCCTCAAGGTACTTAGCAACTTGCCATTGTCTTATGTCCCACCGACCTTCTATACAAATTATGCGAAGTACTACCAATCTATCAGCTATTTATATTAAGCACAATACTAAAGCAGCATGCAACACTTTCGCATTGCACCGAAATTACTAACAAAAGGTGTGAATTGCGATAGAACAACAATGTACAGGCAAATTTGACTTTTTCGTACAAAAGGATAAATGCTATAAAAAGCATGTATTTTGTAAGATTGCTCTCCAAAGTTTGTGCTACGATGACACAGCGGAGTTAATGTCTATCTTAAAATAAATAGTGATAAATTGCGCAGTTAACAAGACTTAACTTTGGTTAGCAGTATTGGGTCACTTCAGCATTATTCTTAGTAAATAGTTGTAATTTCTGTAATAGTCTTTTAAATTTATTATGAATCTGCACTTGACGCCTAGGATTACCTAGTTCAATAAGGCACAACTTAATATCTCTAAGTAAAGATATATTTAAGACAACTGCACAATTAAATATAATACATACAGATTAAGAACCATTGTAAAATACTGTACAAGTAAAAGATTATGAAATTAATTTGATTTGATTTGAGATATTGACGTAATTTGTTAACTTCTTGCAAAACAGTACCTAACATGGCTGATCTAATTTTAGTGTATTTAAAAGACAATTTGTTTACCTGCCTGTACATACACAATAAAGCATTTGGTAATTCACTTGTAATATGATTACATTCTATTGGAATGAACCAAACAAGAATTATTTCTTATAATGTAACACAAAAGCACTGGTAAAAAGAAAACATGGAGATAATTTGAAATAAAACTGATAGATTTGGCCACCATTTTGACAACCTGACCTTGACATTGCACTGCCAGCCGGTAGATGATTTTGATTGGTAAATTTATTTGAGGGCGCCGAGTTGTGCCCAATCAGAATAGAAACTCGGCGCCCTGTAGCAAATTAACCAATCAGAAAAAAATGAGAAATATGTTTTTGAGCAAATTAGTGTAGTGAAAATGTAAAACTATCTTACTATTTGGATTTAGTGAGTCAATGAGAACGAAACGTAATGTAGTGATAGCCATGAAGGTTTATCTGCTAACTTCATAACGATGGCGGAATGAGAATGACACTATTGACAGCGAATCTGCTAATAGGGAAGTGTCCCGTGCCTGGTCTACACACTACAGTCCGCTAGTCAGTTGAGTCAGTACAGTTGGCATGACAGTTGGTAGTTGGTACAGTCGCAGTGTCACAGATTATTATTTTTTTTAAGTATAGAATCCAAATCAAATCACGGATATAAAACGTTATGAAAATAACGTTTTACATTACGGTCTTACCGGTATTTCATTACGTTTCACAGAGATACTGGTAGTACCGGTACAGAATGTTTTCGTTCCAGTTTAACGTTGTGACGGAACGGAACGGAACTCGGTTATGACTTATGAGTAAACCTTAGAGGAAGTAGGTATAGAGTTATGGACGGCGTGGTCGAATGAGATAGAAGATTATTACCTAAGGTCAATAGTCAAAGATTGCTGTGTTGCTATAAAATATGATTTTCCCCCAAGACTCGGGATGTTCAAATACTTATACATTCTGTTTCTAAATTGAACTGAGGATTAAACAATCACAGCATTTGATTGTTATATAGTGCGTCTAGTCTTAAGTGTAAATGCAAATTTCGTAATTAAAAGCTGTCAGTTGTATTGACCGCTACCGAAGACCGCGTCTAAGTGTGACGCTTTTCTTGGCTGGAAGAAAATTCACTGAATAAATAAAAAACGTATGTAATCATGTATAAGCATATTATATGTACATCTTACAGCATGTTTTATTCGCGAGACTTCTCAGGAAGGCAACTAAATTCCGCATTAGTAGCTTGCTGTTTCAACTCTTCTGGTGTTAAAATCCTGACTTCGTCACCAGTATCGCTCTTCTTTTATGATTATTTTAATATTTTTAATCTTATTCGATACTTTACTTTCTATTCCCGTAATTTTTAAGGTCCGTTCAGAGACAGCGTCTGTGATGTTTTATTGAAGTGAAAACTTCTTTAGCGGCGTTGGATGGGTGTAAAATGTTAAGGAAGCGTCAGGATTAGTTGACCTTTGAACCGTAACCGACGACTGACGTCATACAAGATTAGGTACAGACTATGTATTTTGCAAGTTAGAATAGATATCGTCGTAGCTTAAACGGTAAGCACGTCGACTGTAAGTCCTTATAGTTTCAGATAGTATCGGGTTCAAACCACCTGATTTTTTGTGATTGTTTTTTCTTATTATAATTTATTACTTTTGGTGATTATTTTTTCTTTTTGTAATTTGTTACTTTTTATGATATTTTTTTCTTTTTGTAATTTATAATTTTTTGTGATTATTTTTTCTTTTTATAATTTATTAATTTCTTCTGACAGAAAATTAGCAGAAAATAAGTGATAGGTTCTATGATTAGCGCTATATTATAGGTATGGTATGGTATGTTCTTTTTTATCTTTTTCTATGTATATAACGAAGAAAGAAAAAAAGAAAATGTTTTCACTTCTGTCGGCACACCTGGAGTGCAACCCGTCTTCTTTTTTTAAAATATTGAAAATGGAAATAATTTTATAAATGTACTTATGCATCAAGTATTGATTATAAATACTTATGCGTTACTAATTTTCGTATACAATAATACATTAAATAAAAAAATATTGAAATAAATAGGTAACATAAATGGATAACCCATTTACAAATTACTTGTGTTTGTCACCCGCTCTTTTTTAAGGGCGGAAAGAGACAGAGTGGAGTGTAGTTCGAAAGTTTTACAACTTTTTTCGAAATCTTTGATTGGTACTCTTCATTAAAAAAAATTATTAAAAAGTTACTTTGTCTCACGCAGTGAGCAAAATCGCATTTTGCTCACTGTTTTTACGCAGCAAAGCTTACATATTCTTGTTGCTGAAGTAAAAAAAAAAATTAGACTCACAGAATTTTTATTTCAGTTTTATTGACCTTGGAATAAAACAAGTTTCTTAAAAGCAACTCTTAAAAGTTGAAGAGTTTATGTGCTGTCAGGTGGAGGATGAAAGGCTCGTCCTACTTTATCTTCTACACTGATGGCACAAAAACTGTGTTCCTACAGGATCGGCAGCACGAGTGTGACTCCACTAGTGTTGCACACGTCCATAGGCCACGGTAGCCACTTTCCATTAGGTGGTAAGTGGGCCATGTGCTTATCTGCCACCTAAGTGGTATTAAAAAAATGCCAACATGTGTCCCATGTGAGGGCAAATAAAACATATTAATAAAAAGACACAATAAGATTCTCACCAAAGCATTAACTGTCTCCATTCGGTTAAGTACATAAGTAGGCGTTAACAATCTAGTTAATTGTGTCTTTTTATTAATATGTTTTATTTTAAAACTGAGTTTATTAATATTTTACTGTTTTTGAAAGACTAAAAACCTACCTACCTAACCGAATGGAGTAAACGTTATTTTTTCTCACCATTAATGGAATTGCATGGGGATGTATGTTAGCTTTTTTTTCTTTTTTCCAAATATGACCTGCACCAAAATGCTTGCTGCATATTCTTGAATACTTATTTAGAATCCAATCTTTTCTGCCTGTGGTGAAAATCCATTTCTGCCGTATTTTTGGATTAGACGGGAAACTGAAATATTAATTAGCATATTCAATTATTGTCATCATATGTAGGTATATTCTAGAATCAGTGCCGCAATCATAACCGAAGGTTGAAACGTTAATGATACAATTTTTTTTAAATCTGTGCCTAGCAGTTCGCAAGGGTATTGATAAAATATTTCATATTATCCTCTTTCCCCGCTTAAATATTTATTTAACTGCTTTCAGTATTTGTTGTTATAGCAGCAATAAGAAACACATCATCTGTGAAGTTTCAAATGTCTAGCAAAAAAAGTTTATGAGCTACAGCCTGGTGACAAACAGGCGGCCAGTGAAGTCTAAGTAATAGGGTGCCGTTATTATTCTTTAGGTACCGAACCGTAAAGGGTGCCTCGTTTACAATTTTCAACTCTCGGTTGCGACTAAGTACTCAATAGTAACGACACTGAATCCCGGGTAATATCATAATCCGGATCTAGCAACACTGAATATTTTAACCAATGTTGAAATTGCAATTAAAATGAGACGATTATACTTATTACCGAGAAACTTTATGGAATGTTCATTGGTAAAATGTATACTAACAAATTTACTTAAGTTTACATCGTTAGAATACAGAATTTGTTAAGAAATCATACACTTGCGAGTGAAAGCTCAATCCAGGCAAACTATCACGGGTATCACTTTTGCACAACAAAACACAGCACCGCATCGTTCGTGATAAGCAAAGTGTAGGGTTAGGCACTATAAAAGTAAGTCACCGTCCAAGAAATAATAAAACAAACATTAAAAACGCAATAAAGTATTCTTCCTCTAAGAAAAAAACGTCAAAAGTTCATTGACTTCCGGAGCGCATTAGTCGCTCAGCCTTGAAAAAACTAGCACACTCTGAGGGATGGCAATAGTTTGAATTTGTCCTTTTCTATCATGAGCAATTCTTACATACTGCATCCTGCTTTTGTCGGTATGTGCGGGAATGAGATAGAGCTATCCAGCAGTCTATAGTTTTCTCCGTCTACGGAGTAAACACTTACGGACTGAATTTAGACCGTACAATACTATACTTCGACATGTAGCGAACTTCGAAAACACATTGTATTGTCTGGCGAATAATCGTCTGTCGAAGTAGTGGTAATTCGAAGGTGTGTGTTGTCCAATAATTGTCTGTCGAAGCAATGACTTGTCGATCTATGTGTTTTCGAAGTTCGCTACATGTCGAAGTATTTTACTGTCTAAATTCAGTCCGTAAGTCATGAGTAAATCAGAAACCGTAACATTATTTTAACCACTAAGTTACCAGACCAAAACAAAGTTAAAGCATTGCCCCTGAAGGGGTTCAAACCCCACCTGGACCAATTCAATATTTTTCCTATCTTAATCGACATAATATTATGTTTTAATAACTTGAGCTATGCGGATATGATACTTCTGAACGCCTCGGTATGCGGTTTACCTGATTATGATTTAGTGGCTACGTGTGAAGGCTATGCGAAGAGCCATGGTCTCGTATACAATGCCAAAAAAAATCAGTGCATGGTCTTTCAAGGTGGATCGACTAAAGTAAGTGAGGTACTGTGAACTGTGAACTCCATTGCTGTTTATGGAGGAATTTAAGTACCTTGAATATGTCGTTACAGTGGACAAGAGAGATGATGCTGCCATTGAGTGGGAGCGGAGGGCGTCGGCGGTTAGTTAATATGGTGATCCACAGGTTTGCACGATGCTCACTTCAAGTTAAAATAACTTTATTCAGAGCTTATTGTACTACATTCTACGAAAGTAACCTGTTGCGGATGGAGAGCCCGCGCGGTTGCAGTGCTTCGGGAATGTTCGCGGAAGCAAGCGCTGACTGCTTCTCCACTATAATGCATAAGAGACTCACTCGTGCGGCGTTATTTGATGTGATAATGTTATAATATAATGATAATGTAATCGACTCATAATATAATAGAGTACTTGCATAGCATTGTTACTAATACTAGAGGTAAATAAAATTGTTACTACCAAATTAGGCTTAGTTGCCATCAAATAAATAATTACTTATTTATAAAAGTTATGAGTTAATCACCGGAACATTATTTTTCGTTTTGCTACAATGTTAAGCCATTGGCATTGAAATTGCATTCATGTTCTAGTTTACTACGATTGATGGATTACTCATGAAGACTATATTGCCTTGAAGTCCGGTAACCATGAAAATTTCGGGACTTCCCAATTCCAACAAAATACCGTTTTGACGTTATAACGATTCCAATGATGATTTTATAACGTTTAATTCTTTTTTATAACGTTATATTATGTTGCATTATAACGTTATGAAAATTTGTTGATGAGAGAACATTATCAAGAACGAAACGAAATTCCTTTCCGTTTCAAGTCCCTGTTAGAAACATTAAAATTATAGTGAGAACAATAATTATAAAAAAGACTTGACCTGAAGGTCTTAGCTACCATGTCATAAAATCTAAAAAAAACAGTAAGATCATTTAAAAAAAAAAACATAATATCCGAAATTCCATCAAAGTTTGACAAAAAGTTCGACAAAATATACAGAGTGGAAGATTTTGACCTTACCTGGAGGGAAAGTACTCTAAATACTGGAATTACCGAAATTAAAACTGCGTTCAAAGATTTTTAAAAACTTGCTTGCCAACTCGGTAATCGAGCCGACTAAAATCCGAAAAGTAATTATTAAAGTGACCGAGCGACGGGCTCGCGTTAGGCGTAACGTCGTTTTTGTCTTAAAGGAGAATTGCGTCCGCGCCTCCAGGCAACGTTCCGCCACTAAAGTGACGCGCCCTCGCATCGAGTGGCGAGCGTCACGTCACTGACGTTACTGATATTGTTCGCTACCGCCAAATGTCCCCGCCACGTCTCTTCTTTATAAACCACGCCTTCTATGGTTTATTGCTATGAGGTATGACTATAGATCACTGACTTGTAATAGTACTCGCTGGACTGGTGATCGATACCCATTATATTGTGTCCAATGGCATTCAGCTTGACGGCGGCTTCAAAAGATGATTTTTCATGCCCCGCTTAAAATAAATATAAAATTAGGAAAATTTATTAGTAGCCAGCCCAATGCCAGTTATTTGGACCTGGAGGTCCAAGAACTGGTCTAACTGCAATGCTTCGATATCGCCATTGGGTTGCGGAGCTCTCACTGAAAATATCGAAGCGGACCCCAGACTCTGAGGCAAAAGCTTCGGATGTGGTCGACATAAACACTAAGATGAAGAAGAGTCAGCCCAGGGGAGTCATGAGACCCCATGATGATCCCCTACCCCTCCTAGATCTACCACTGCGATGACACCATGTCGCCATCATTATTATGACGCAGTCTTTCCACGTTGTACGAAATGAGAATGCTGACTGTGCGTTTTTGTCAATGGTATTCTCTGTTATTTCGTGTTAGGTTAGACTAGTGTTAGATTAGACTAGTGGAACTTCCATTCATGGAGTGGAACTCCATTCCTTTCCAGCCACGTCACTATTTCTTGTTTTTTTTCGAGTTGGTTTGGTGCAATCATGGAGAAGGAAATGATAGCGGAGATGTTACAAGGGAATCGAGTCGCGAGCCTTCCATATGTCAAAACGACTCAATTGGTCTGTGACGTCACCATCCAGTTCTAGTGAAACGTCCTTGCGTTCGGTTGTCATTTTTGGTCAAAAGTTCAAGGATAAAAATAGCTTTAACCTGGTTTAAGAATGAAGTGTACAGTACAAGGATGTACAAAGTGTAAAAATAAACAATTTCAACATTTTAAGGGTATAACATTTCATCAGTGAGTCCACTATATTTAAATTTTAATTTTTCCGAAAAAAATGTCTTAACAGAACCATCTAGCGTAGAGAAGAAATAAATAACCTAGTCTGGCATGTATACTAGTTGTAATAATAACTCAATTCATTTTATGAAAATGATCACAATAATCTCGCCCGACTTCATTAGCAATTTCAAAAATGTTATATTATTTATTAAATAGAATATTTTGCTAAAATTGAAAATTAAAGTAAAAAAAATTAGGCCATCTGTCGGTATAAGGCCAAATCATTTAGCCCCCTAAATGATTTTGCTATAATCCAAAAGATGGCCTTATTTTTGAAAATTATTCCCTTAAAATAGATTATTCTAGAATTCTGTGTAGCGCTTAGTGGCGAATAGTCAAACTATATAACAAAAATGACAAGGTCTGTTTCTGTTCGGTTTCGCTATGACGCACTAGATGGAGACGTGGACGAGGTATGACGTCATGCCCCCCGCGTCTCCCTTCCCACCCGCATTTGGTCACGCGTTTTTCTTAAGAGAAATTTGACTGTGGCATCTCCGCTACTTAATCATATTCTGTCCTCCGTGGGTGCAATGGTGAAATATGACAAATACTTATTACCTACAGTTTACGAACTTTTATATTTACTTGTGCTGGCTGTTCCATTTGGATTCCCTATTTCGATCCCTCAGGGGATCCAAAAGGAATAGCTGTTCCACTTCGATGCCCAGGGTATCGGAAAGGTCTTTACTATTCCACTTGGATCCACTTAGCCTCGTTTAAGTGATCGTATCAAATAACACTAAAATTATCATTTCCATATAGATTCCCTTTTAGGCTTAGATGAGATAGGACGAGATGAGATGAGATATGATAAAAACGACGAGGCTAAGTAAAGACCTATTCAATCCCCAGGGTATCGAAAAGTTCCTTACTATTCCACTTGGATCCCCTTAGCCTCGTTTATGGGATCGTATCAAACAAACCTCAAAATTATCACTAATTCATAGATTCCCTTTATCTATGTAATTGTTTATTTATCTATTTTAATATATGTATCTATGTTTTATTTTTATGTATCATCAATTCATTGGATATAATCTAGATACAATCCATACTAATATTATAAATGCGAAAGTAACTCTGTCTGTCTGTCTGTCTGTCTGTCTGTCTGTCTGTCTGTCTGTCTGTCTGTCTGTCTGTCTGTCTGTCTGTCTGTCTGTCTGTATGTTACGCTTTCACGCCTAAACCACTGAACCGATCTTGATGAAATTTGGTACAGAGGTATATTAGAGTTTGAGAACGGACATAGGCTACCTTTTATTACAAGAAAGGGGGTTTAAGGTGGGGAAATAGGGGATGAAAGTTTTTATTAAAGTTTGTCATTTCTGAAGTATTTTAATGAAATTTGGTACAGAGGTAGATTAGAGCTTGGGAACGGATATAGGCTACCTTTTATCGCGAAAAGGGGGTAGAAGGGGGGGAACTAGGGCCTTGGTATGAATGTTTGTCATTTTTGAAGATTTCTTTACGAAATTTGGTACAGAGATAGTTTAGAGCTTAGGAACGGACATAAGCTTCCTTTTTTCGCGAAAAGGGGGGAAGGGGGGACTAGGGCCTTGGGATGGAAGTTTGTCATTTTTGAAGATTTCCTGAAGAAATTTGGTACAGAGATAGTTTAGAGCTTGGAAACGGACATAGGCTACCTTTTATCGCAAAAAGGGGTAGAAGGGGGGGGGGGGAATATGGCTATGGGATGAAAGTTGGTCTTTTTTGAAGATATCCTGATGAAATTTGGTACAGATATAGATTAAAGCTTGGGAACGAACATATGCTACCTATCTTTTGTCGCGAAAGACGAGGATAAAGGGGAGGGCGGGTTATAGGGGATGAAAGTTTGCCACTTTTGAAGACATCCTGATGATATATTTGGTACAGAGATGAATTGAATTGGGAACGAACATAGGCTATCTATTGACGCGAAAATGGAGGCATTGGGGGGGGAGGGGGGGGGGGGTAATGAGGTATGAAAGTTTGACAGTTTTGAAGATATCCTGATGAAATTTGGTACAGGGATTAATTAGAGCTTGGTAACGGACATATGCTACCTCTTATCGCGAATAATGTGGTAAAAGGGTGGGGGAGGGATAAGGACTGGATAGTTAGTATGAAAGTTTGTCATTTTTGATGATATCCTGGTGAAATTTGGTACAGAGATGGATTAGAGCTCGAAACTGGACATAGGCTACCTTTTATTGCGAAAAAGGGAGTTGAAGGGGTGGAATAGGGCAAGGGTATGTAAGTTTGACAATTTTGAAGATATCTTGATGAAATTGGTATAGAGCTGGATTAGAGGTTGGAAATGGACATAGGCTACCCCTTATTGCGAAAAAGGGGATAAAAGGGGGAGGGGGAAGCGGAATAGGGCTATGGGATTAAAGTTTATAATTTTTCATTGGCACAAAAAAGGGGGTGAATATGGCATAAATAGTAAGAATTTCTTTTAAGATGTCCTCATGAAATTTGGTACAAAGGTGAATTAGAGCTTCGGAACGGACATAGTCGAGTAACGAACCAAATATAGAAGCGAGTGGAGAGGCGAGTGGCGATTGTTATAGGGACGAGTGGATAGGCGTGTAAAGATCGAAAGTCGAGTAGAGTCGACTACAGGGGCGAGTAGATATGCGACTAGAGAGCCAAATAGAATGCAGCCGTGCTATTCCGAACAGTCATTTAACAAACTCGATTATGAATCCGTGGTGAGATTCAAGTTTCGTATTCCGAACACGTCGGTTAATGAGTGAGTTCGACACTAGCGCCACCGAGTGATGACTAAAGTGAGAAGAATTACTCCAAGTGAATATTTTGACGTTTTTCACTATTTGGTATGCCGAAATAAAATTAACGCGCCAGTTCGAAAGTCATCTCGATTTCACACACGAATTTATCTGTCAAATCAAAAGTTACTAATCCGCGAGAGAACTCTACAGAAGACATCGTTGAAAATTGATTTTCCTGGAAAAATAAGTATTAGTACCTGTCCTATTTAAACTACAGGAAATTATTAAAGTACCGTTTTTACTCCAGGTGGGTATTCATGCAAGAATTGTTTATATGGATACAACATTTTATTGTTATTACAGATGTCTCGTTCTTTTTTGTTGTTAAGCTTGTTAAAAGAAGCTGATGTGCTAGTAACTATGTAGTGGATCGTAATCTAATAATCTCTAAAAAAAAAAAAACTAATATTGAGAAAGACAACTTAAATTGATTTTTTTAATAAAAAATACAATGTTAAAGTAAGTAAGTATTGGAGATGCAGACATAGCAAAACGTGAGATCGTAATTATCAAATAAATTACCACTTCATCCTTTCAAAGTTTCTACGAAATTATGAAAAATTAACACACGGTTAAGTACCTACAGCAAAGCATACACACAACTTTACAAAAACCGCGCCTTGCGACGACCATATACATAGTTAGGTTTTTTTTTGAGCGACCGACCGTCTACAAAGATAAAAGCCACAGCTTTTCATTCAGCCAAATATTTTCATTTGACATTTCTGTCTAAAATTAAATATTTATGTAATAAAATATATTCAACAATGCTTATACGGCTAAAATTAAATGAAATTTATTATTTTATAGGCCTAATTCAGCCAAAATAAGCGAGTCGATATAAATCGTACAATATCGATATTCAGGTGCAATGCCTAGTACCATAGAGCAATCTCACGTGTATTCTCGATAGTCACTTCACTTCACTTGGCCTTGGTTTTATCTTGAGAATACCAAAATAATCACAAGCGAGGTGAGTATCGAAGTGAGAGTGACTTGCGAGATGAGTTGCGAGATGACTTTCGAAGTGAGTTTACGTTTTTCGGAATAGCATGGCAGTAAAGGGTTGAGTAGAGAGGCGAGTGGAAAAATGAATGTAGTGGCGAGTAGAGATCGAATAGAGAGTTTAGTAGAGGTGCGAGTAGATAGGCGAGTGGGAAGAGTCAAGTAGAGAGGCGAAAAGAGAATCGAATGGATGGGCAAGTAGAGAGGCCAATGGAATGGCGAGTTTAGAAAAGAATACAAAGTCGAGTAGAGAGGGGAACAGAGAAGTCAGGAGAGAATCGAGTATAAATTCAACTATAGAGGCGAGTAGAAAGTCGAGTAGAGAGTCCAATATAGAGGCGAGTAGAAAGTCGAGAACAGAGGTGAGTACATAGTCAAGGACAAAGTTGAGTAGAGAGGCGAATTTAATGCTCAATAGCGTCGGATCAACACTAAGCGATACCCGGCATCCACGCGGGCGGAGCCGCGGGCAACAGCTAGTCTATATATATAAAAATCAATAGCTGTTCATTGGTCTCGCTAAAACTCGAGAACGGTTGAACGGATTTATCTTTTCTTGGTCTTGAAATGTTCGTGGAGGTCTAGGGAAGGTTTAAACGGTGAGAAAATATGGGCAATTGCAACTCTTTTTTTTAAATATATTCTGAGGCGGTACCAAGTTTGTCGGGTCTGCTAGTATAGTATACAAATGTACCGAACCGTGGCGGCCTAAAGCCATACCGCTTGCGGAGAATCCCTCACTGATCTGTGCTCAGTCTGCCCCTCGTATTCCTGGGGGGGGCAACCTGTGTTCAGGCCGGGGCTCAAGCCTGGACCTGTCCAGCCTCTCGGAGGCTATCCCACACAGACGCCACCCGTGTCGTACAGTCATACAATGGACCATTGTCTGTCACAAGCGCCCTTGTAAAAGGGATGCTTGAACAAAAGTGGGTGGGGCCCGTCCAGAACGAGCGAGTTTCTATGAAGCGCGCTCGTCTGGACAATACCTGATCCTCCAGGAGGGAAGCCAAACGCGCGAAAACTGACACGCGTACCAAGCGGACGGTAAGCTCCGCAGATGCCAGTCAGTCGCATCTGCGAGTAGCGGTCACTGCCGTTAGCTAAAGGGACCTCACCAAAACCCAGGTAGACCAGCTTAGGGAGGCTATTGACGATAGCATGTAGGATGTTGTCGTCAACAATTTCGGGTGCACAAGCTTCATCTTTCCGCGGACGACCCTTCCTATTGGAAAGGGTGCTGGCGATGTGGTGTGAAGACGAAGAATCTCTTACCTGGTTCGAAAAATCTGTAAGTAGCACAACATCCTTGGCCGTAATTAAGCAGTTCGACCTGAAGAAGCAGCTGAAAACAGGTCTCCTTCTCCACACCCGCATCACAGAAGCCGTAACACTGCGCAAAGCGCTCTGTGCCCAAAATCCATGGTACAAAGTGGATACCAAGCAGTGTTACGACATGACAGTGGCTGACCAAACCGCCGACCCGAACTCCAAGGAGAAGGTGGTACACCTTATTCTGGGAATTCCCGAAGACCAGAAAGAGGCCATAACCACCAGAGACCGTCGAGTTGCCCACATGTCGGAAAGTGGGTACATTCGCTTCTCCTCCCAAGAAGAAGCACCGGCCGGGGAAGGAACAGCAGCAAGCCAACACCAGAGGCTCCTCGACGTCATCCAAACAAACCTCCAGCACAAACAAGCAGCAACGGTCACTCTACGCAGAGTGCTGGAGGTAACTAAAAAGACTGTAGCCCTAATCCAGAAGCCCTGGATCAATAAGAACGTAATCTGCAGTCTAAATAACATAGACGGTAAGTTAATATGAGATACGACGGTTGAAAAACCGAGAACCTGCATCTTTGTGCGTAACGCTATGAACACCACTTTGCTCAACCAATTCTGTTCTAGAGATCTCACTACTGTGAAAATCCATACAGATAATGCAACCATCCTATTATAGTACTAGCTTCAGTGTATATGCCGGGCGAAGATGAACTACCTCCAAAGGAGCTAGTCGACCCGACACCTGGGACTTAATCACTGGGTGAGTTACTAACCGAATACTTATTCCAAACCAATCTAGAACATTATGAATATGGCAACACACTCGGCAACCAGCCTCATTAAGGGTTGGCATATATCAAAGGAACCATGCGTTGCAGACCATCGCCGAATTTGCTTTCAAATATAATGTAAACTAGCAGACCCTGTTCCATATCGTAACTCACTAAACAAGGCACTAAGTGATTCACAACAACTCGACGCAACACTTAGTACGGATAACATAGAACACAACGTACAGTCTATCACTGCAGCTCTGCTGGAAAGCTACGAGCCAGCATGTCTTGTCGTAACACCCAAAGGTCCAGAAAAGAGCTCCTGGTGGGGGCCGGAACACGAGCGACTACGTGGAGGCCTGAGAAAATTCTATAACCGAGCAAAAAATACCCGAAACCCTGAGGACTGGGACAAATACAAAAACGCACAAAAACACTACAAGAAGAGGTATCGAAGAACTGAGGCGTGGCAGAGTTTCTGTAGTAGCATAAATTCGACAAACCAAGCCGCAAGAGTAAGGAAAGTCCTGGCCAAGAGAGAACTCAACCTCAAGGGCTCACTGAAGAGAGAAGACGGCACTTACACAAATACGGAAAATGAAACCAGCGCAGTACTGCTGGAAACACATCTTGTCGTAACACCCAAACGTCCAGAAAAGAGCTCCTGGTGGGGGCCGGAACACGAGCAACTACGTGGAGGCCTGAGAAAGCTCTATAACCGAGCAAAACACACCAGAACCCCTGAGGACTGGATACAAAAACGCACAAAAACACTACAAGAAACGCATCAGGTATCGAAGAACTAAGGCGTGGCAGAGTTTCTGTAGTAGCATAAATTCGACAAACCAAGCCGCAAGAGTAAGGAAAGTCCTGGCCAAGGGAGAACTCAACCTCATGGGCTCACTGAAGAGAAAAGACGGCACTTACACAAATACGGAAAATGAAACCAGCGCAGTACTGCTGGAAACACATTTCCCTGGTTGTCAAGTCACACCAACAACCCAAGAATGGGAAATCGCAAACAGTAGTGTAGTGACTGCAGACAAAATAGAGTGGGCCGTAAAAAGCTTCAAACCCTTCAAGTCTGTAGGGCTAGATGGACTATTACCAGCACTGCTACAATGGCAACTGACAAAGATAGCAAAATACCTACTTCTAATCTACAGGGCCTGCATTAACGAAACCTTACGAAAGCATAAGGTAGAACCAGCCATAAGGGACTGGATCACTCAGCTGATAAGAAAAAGAGCGGTCCAGATAGCGATGAGCACCACCACAAGAGCAAAGGGTGCCCCCAGAGAGGCGTCCTATCACCACTTTTATGGTACATAGTAGTCGACAGCCTGCTAAAGAGACTAAATGAGAGAGGATACACCACCATGGGGTACGCGGATGATCTTGCAGCACTGATAAGCGGAACGGCTGAGAACGTGCTATGCAAAATCATGCGCTCAGCCCTTCAGATTGTGGCAGAATGGTGCGAAGAACACCGACTATCAGTAAACCTGAAAAAAAAAACAGAACTTATCCTTTTCACCAACAAAAGAAAGTTACCAGAACTACAACTACCAAAACTATTCAATACAAAACTAGCTCTAACAACTCACGTTAAATATCTGGGCATTATACTTGACAATGAGTTGAATTGGGCTAGCCACATAAATATTAAAATGAAAAAGGTCTGTACAACTTTCTGGCCATGCAGAAGACTCGTTGGTAAGAACTGGGGTCTTAACACAAAGATAACACTTTGGCTGTATACGGCAAATATCAGACCTTCCCTAACCTATGTATGGTGGCCCAGAACAGAACAAAACTGATCACTGTGAAAGGAAAGCTCCAGAGTTTACAACGCCTAGCGAGTACAGCAGCCACTGGATGCATGAGAACTACTACATCAATCGCACTAGAGCACCTCCTAAACCTAAGATCGCTGCATCTATTCATGCAGGAGGAAGCCAAGGCAGCACCCTTAAGACCGAAAAATATGGGCTCTGGAAAGAGAATACTGGAACAAAGCACTCAAAGATTCTACAGAGAATCCTAAAAAATACCTCTTCTCGAGGCTCCCATAGACAGAGTACCATGCCACCACGTCTTCGAAAGGAAATATCATATCGAACTTACTGAAGAAAAAAGAGATAGCTCTGGCGTCAAAGAAGTTAGGATATACACTGACGGCTCCAAAACCACATATGGTACCGAAGCAGGCGTCTTCTCGAATGACCTAAATATCAAAATTACAACCACCCTGGACAAGGTAAGTACAATATTTCAAGCCGAACGCATTAGCATAACGAGAGCGGTGGAGACGATAGCCGCCAGAGATCTACATAAAAAAGAAAGACGTAAACACAAATACAAAGTAACACCATAACCTCTATCCTCATATTGGAATGTCATAACACACTCCAATCCATTGCAAACACAAACAGGGTCACGCTGCAACGGATCAAGGGACACAGCAACTCCCTCGGAAACGACGCGGCCGATGAATTGTCCAAGAGAGGATCACCGGCGACAGTATATAGACCGGAACCAGTACTACCCATACCTCAAGCATATGTCAAAACTTGGCTACGAAAAAGTACTAAAGAAACCCAACAAACAGGATGGACAAACACTGAAGGATGCAGGCAAACAAAAAATGCAGTTCCGGTAGCATCGTTTAGCCGAAACCTCATTAGGTTAAAGAGGGACCAAATCCGCAAGGTCACAGGCATCTTGACCGGTCACTGTCCCATTAACAAGCATCTATTTACAATAGATGTGACGGACAGCCCCCTGTGCAGAGGCAGCATAGGGGCAGAAGAAACGCCACATCATGTGTAAGCACATGATGTGGCGTTGATGATGTGGCCGAACGACAGGCGAAATTCCTCCAGTCACCAGCGGCGCTCCGGGAAGTATGTGGAAACCTGAAAAGGCTGCTGGCTTTTTGGGAGAATCTGGGTTGATTTGAATGAGAGGTAAGATGGTACGCACAATGGCCCAATCAAGAGGCTAAGTGTGGAACAGCCCAGGCCCACCTCAACTACCTAAACCATGTCATCCTATCTTATCCTACCTTGAAATAAAAAGAAAGAAATAATTGAAATGACGACGAAGTCTTTGATCATCTAATTCTGATGCACACACACGCACACACATACACACACGAATACACTCACACTCACACACACATACACACACAAACACACACACACACACACAAACACACATGCATGCTTTAGGTATATATTTTGATGATTATTTTAAACGATAGCATATTTTGTACCAAAACCGACTATCCTGTTATATCTTTTTTTGACCACTGCATACTCATTGTATTACAGTGGAATCCCGGTGACCAGTAATACAGGTAATCTTTTACCTACAACAGGCACAAGCGATCCACAACCATATTCTATTTAAGTACCCTAAGTTCTGTAAACACTCTATGTAATTTGGTGGTTGGTGAGAAAAAAAATGGTACAGTTGAGCAAAACTAACAATTAACGACCTTAATCATTTTATTAAAAAGAAATCTCTGTGGAATTGATTATTTTAGTTTTCCAAGTGGAATAGTAAAGTCCTTTTCAACCCCCTGGGGATCGAAGTGGAATTGTTATTCCTTTTGGATCCCCTGAGCGATCGAAATAGGGGATACAAACTGAAGAGTTTGTTTGTTTGGTTGAATGCGCAAATCTCAGGAACTGCTGGGTCGAATTAAAAAAAAATAATTTGTGTTGAACAGATCGTTTATCGAGGAAGATTATAGGTTATGTATCATCAGTATCATCACACTACTCCTTAAGGAAGCGGAGCAGTAATCATAGATGTCAACAAATCCGACAGATTCTTATACATTAGGTATTTGACAATTAATACAATACCTATGTGGCTTGTGATACGGCGCGGGTTGTCTAGTATACAACATAATGACAACTTTTAATCATTATCATTACTCAGCACAATTTCACATCTTCATGTTATATCTATTGAAAGTAGGTAAAACTATACATAATTTGTTAGATCACCTGGCAGGTAGAAATTCCCACCCAAATGAATTGTCTTTTTGAGAATCTTATATTCTACTAATAAATAATTACCTATTAAAATTTATATTTTTTTGGAAAATAGTTACTTTTGAACGCATCTGGCGACGGTAAAGCCTCGACCAAGTCGTCTGGCATTTTTTTTTATATTCGTTAAAAATAAACTACAACTTTATAACAATTGCATTTTGCCTCAAACATGTTTTTTGGATTTTTTTTAAGATCTTTAAAAACTTATAGGGTGATTTAGCTTCCTTACTCAACAGCCAGATCTGCTCCTTCGTGTTAAGGCGCCCACTCACTAACAGTCCGCCTGCAGTCCGCCTGCAGTTCCTGATCTGTCCGGCGGCCTGCAGTCCTAAGCCGATAGCGCCCACACGCTAAAGCGATTTTGGCCCGCCGGCAATTCCCTGTTGTCAGTTTTGCAACCACACACTAGCAGTTGTGAGTCGTCAGTTTTAGGTCGTACGATCGCCTGCCGGTAATGGTTTAATATCAGTTACATAGAGAGTACGAAACAGTGCAAGCGATTTTCGACCTTATTGACATTTTATTAATTACATGTTTTTTCGCATAAATAAATGCTGCTGATCACGAATATAAGAAAAAAATCTAGATTTGTTATGATGTCAATAAGGTTGAAAATAGCTTGCACTACGTTATTCTTAAATAAGTACATGCTAATCATTGTGGGAAATAGGTGTTAGCTATTTTGAACCTTATGGACTATGTGCATAAGAAATATAGACGAGTATGTACAAAAAATGAATAAAATCTTAGTAAAAACTGACACGAAACGTCGATCGACAGGCCCGTTGTGCTCGTTCGCCCTGACGGCCTAGGACTGTCCGGTTTAGAACTGTCCGGAATCGTTCGGTGGCCATACACTATCGGATCGTATTAGTCGTCAGTCCAAAATCGTTAACGAAACTGTGAGTGTGTGGGTTATTGCGATTAACTGACAGATTTATATCGTCCGGCCGTCGTCCGGTAAACTGTTAGTGAGTGGGCGCCTTTAGGATACATAATAGATGTGTGTGACAAGTTTTCAGCTTGTCTCAAGCATGTTCCCAAAAATTCGTACCAGCTCTCGGACTATGATGTTAAACCTCGACACATCGACAATCGAAATCAACTGAAAGGATTTAGGTTGCAATGATTATCAGTATCTATATTTTGTTTTTAAAGTCTATGGACACCTCTCGTCAAAAAAATATTTCATATCAATGTAAATTATTAAATATCGGACATTATTAACATAAATCTATTAAATTGTAAAACACTACTGAATATTATTAACTGTTGGTAAGTATGAATTTTCTGAACGGGTGTTTGTCCCGCTTCGGGAGAACGAGCGCTCCTTACTGTCGCGACGCTCTGAAGGCAATACAAACATTGAATGGAACAGATGACCATCCGCACCATATATATCCTGGCAATATTGCAACAACCCGATGGCCAGTTAAATATCGTACAGGAAACTCTCGCATTGCTTTTTTGCCAACAATGTGGACACAGGTGAGGTTCAAGGATAAAGGGTGTGCGGTACCCCCGCGTTTACACCGTGATATAGCATTTCCAAACTTTGACCACTACAGGAAAGATGCGTATAAAGATGTCCGCAAAACAACCTGGGGACTGGGTGATGGTAAACCCGGATATGTATATGTGGTTGGAGTATTTGGCTTCGTATGTGGGGCCTATGCTGTTAAATCAAGCGTTTATGCTTTTGTAACTTTCATGGCAGCTGCAGCTGATGTTCTGGCGCTGGCTTCAATCGAAGTAGATATCAGTAAGATACCGGAAGGAAAATGCATGACATATAAATGGCGCGGTAAACCTCTATTTGTTAAAAATAGAACAGCACAGGAGATAGAGATCGAAGAGAATACACCTGTGTCTACGCTGCGAGATCCGCAGACACCGGCTGAGCGTGCAAAAAAACAGGAATTTCTGATTATCATTGGAATTTGTACACATTTAGGTTGTGTACCCATACCAAACGCTGGAGAGTTTGTTGGTGGTTTTTACTGTCCATGTCATGGCAGTCAATTTGACAACTTGGGGAGAATACGGAAGGGACCAGCGCCATTAAATTTAGTTGTACCGCCGTATGTATTTCTCAGTGACACTCTTGTGCGAGTCGGATGAACTTGCTTTTTGTTAATTTGTATGATATACCTACCTACTTTTTAGGACTTGTATTTAGTAATAAATTCCTTATTTTGTATTAATTTTGAATCAATGATATTGTTATTGTTGTTGAGGTATGTATCTATTAGCAAGCCATAACTAGAGACTACGACATCCGCAGGACCTTTCGTGAAACCAATCGCGATTTGGACATTATTTTGCACATAGAACCAATAGGCTATTTGACTGCCCCACTTTGTATAGGCAAGGCACATACATACCTTTCCGATTTGACTGACGTTTCGACCAGGTAATACCGGCCGGAGTCCCTGGCCGACTGACTGGCTTATTGGTGCACGCCCGCTGTCTTCGAGTTCGTGAGGTAATAGATTCAGATAGCACATTCTCGATATTTTTATATTTTCTTTTTGTCATTTAGGATCCATCGCATACCACACAGTGTCTCTATTCTAAAAGCAAACTGTCCGGTGTCTAGCCGACTGCGCAGAAATAGAGGTTGCATAGGTATTTGGTATCACTGGATTCCATGTTGCAGATAATTTAAACCCATCTTCTCGATCAAAATTTTTGTGCTTCTTGGTTTCAATCTTTCACGTACAGCCCTGTAAGTGGAATTTTCCAGTAATTGGTGCCTGCTTCTAGCAGGTGTCCTGCAGTTGCAGAATTGCTCTTCTGGCGATTTTTTACAGCTGCGATGTGTTCTTTGATTCGTTCAGTAATAGTCCGCTTCGTTTGGCCTATATAGGAACTACCACAACTGCAATCTATCTTATAGATACCTGGACACTTTAACGGAGACATCCTTCGGTATGCCCACGATAGTCACAAGTAAACCTACGACTCGAACCGACTAAAGCTTGGGTCAAACGGCCCGTTTTAATGACAGGCCGTGCCGCGCCAGGACCGGGCCACGTAAGCATGAGGCCTGTGATTCCATTCGCGCCACGCGCCTATCGGTTCCCACACCACGGCGTGGCGCGGCGCGGTCTGGCGCGGTCTTGCGTGGCCTACGCTTACTACAGGCCGTGGAACCTCGGCTTTACACTGTACGGTCCCGGATCTTCAGATGCCTTAGGCCTAAAGATTGACTAAGCCATATCCCTCACCCCACTTGGCCCAGGCCATCTCCGGTTTCGAGCTGGCCTCTTTGGGTGTGAATCACGGTGGCACTATCTTTCCCTCGAACATATGGGCAGCATATTGCGTTATGCCACTTCTACTGGGATAACAGGCAATGTGTCACCCCCAGGCCCGCGCACATGAAGATCGCAGCCAACTAGCTTAATTAGACGTGAACAGCCTAGCCTCTTTACGTCAGTAAAGAGGTTTAAAGTGTTTACAGCGTCGCTCAACTAGCAGCCAAGAATAAATAATACCCAGTACCTATCTGATTAACAAGTAGTAACCGGGTGCATTAAGCTCACGCTATGGAGCACGAAATCCGTTCGTTTACACGTTCTCTTGATTTGGCTTTGGGGGGTCAAACAGCAGTCGGTCCCGTAAAAGCCAAGCATGGCGAATGCCGATTGACCCCCCAAAGCCAAATCAAGAGAACGCGTAGACGAGCGGATCCCGTGCTCCATAGCGTGAGGTTTAGTTGCACCCGGGACTGACTAGCCAACTTGTTAATCAGGTAGATAGGTACTTAGTACCTAGGGAGTTGCTTCATAACCATGACATAGATAGAAAAACAAATTTATCGGCCTAATTTCCGAAGCCACATACGTTGACTTACCTACTGTTACCTCGGCAGAACCGAATAAAAATTAAATACCCTAATTACTTACTTAAGAAGTTGTAACTTAAGAATTAAAATCAAATTAGTGATTGTCGAACTGATTGGGCATCATTGTGGTTATGAATGCCTGCCTGTATCTTGGTGTAATCACACATTCTTAACAAGCACGAGTGCCAAGGCTCTGTGATGTAACTCGTGAAAGTGTGCTACCCGCGGTCCATGGCAGTGGTAGACGGACGCGTGTGCAACCAAGACGATAGCCGTGTAATTTTGCAAGTAAGTTTCATTCATTAGTAACAACTATTCCCAAAATATAAACATTTACTTTTGCATGGCGAATTTACTTTGAACGTGTTTAAAATTAGGTTAACTAAATAACTAAATAAGTCAATAACTAAAAATAAAATGTTGCACCTACATACTTAAAAAATAATACTGCCAGTAGGTATTATTTTTTAAGTTTGTCGATTGATATTGTTCTGTCATCCGAACTAGAGTTGTGTATAATGTCGCCGCAAACTAGTATAATCAGCTGTTTTTCATAACCATGACATAAATAGAATAAAGAGCCTAGGCAAAGAATTGAACGGCTGTTAGTGCTAGATGGCTGCGCTGCGTAATTATATATATATGCCGTTAATATTGTGACGTTTAATTAAATGGCTGAACACCATTCAGGCCGTTAATTGAATAGCGCCGTTTAGTTAACTGCCTAGGCAGTTAATTGGACGGCTGATTAAGCAAGTTGGCAGCGACATAATTATATATATGAATCCCTATTTCCCTCGATCACGCCATCACGCGTGAAGGGCTGCACCGATTTCACTATTCTTTTTTAAAATATTCCTTGCAGTGCGAGGATCTTTACGCAGATTTTCTTTATGCGTTTCGTTTTCCATGTATCCCACGTGGAGATGTATCTGCCGTTACAGACCCGTCTCAAAATACACTCTGTATTTATGTCGCAGCCAACGAGCTTAATCAGCCGTTATATTAACCGCCTAGGCTCTTTACTGAACGCCGCCGTTCAATTAGCGGCCTGACTAGTGTTCAGCCATTTGATTAAACACCTAGGCAAATAGCTTGTACCGATGACATTTAATTACATGCCTAGCCATTTAATCAAACAGCTAGGAAATAACTTTCTCGATTAAAATTTTCTGTGAATACACCTCTGCATACCCCCTAGGGGATTTACATGTGTGAGTATACGTATGTATGTATGTAATTTTCTGTTTTATTTCGGGATGGTGCCCTATCTTACGAATGGCCTCAGCATTAGCCAGTCAGTTTATTAAATGTTGTAATAAACGTTACGGCTGAATATCATTCAGGCTGTTCATTGAATGGCGCTGTTTAGTTAATAGCCTAGGCAGTTAATTGGACGGCAGATTAAGCTGGTTGGCGGAGACATATGCATATAACAAAACAAGATGTAATTGTGGGTAGGTAGTATTTTTTTTGTAAAGGAATATTAGCAACTGAAATTATCGAAATTACTAATATTCCCTCTAACCCCTCCAACTAAGCTTAATTGCTTGTGCTAGGAGTGGGTTCACGTCGGTAGTGTAATGGCCATAGGATTCGAACCCGGGACCTCTCGATTGTAAGGCCGACTCCTTAACCACTAAGCTACCGAGGCATTTTTAATCGCGATAAATAAATACCGTGGCACCATTCTCCTCCGTAATTTTTTTTCGTGTGGCAACTCTTCGTTTAGCTCCTCAAAGCGGCTGACGTGATTCATGATAACGAGAAGACTTCTCAGGAAGGAAACTTAATTCCGTATTAGTAACTTGCGGCTTCTACTCTTCTGATGTTAAAATACTAACTTTGTCGCTAGTATCGCCCATCTTTTATGATTATTTCAATATTTTTAATCTTTGTTTTTTTGGGGAGCTTATGTCGGACTCGAACCGACTAAACCGCACGCCGTCTCTGGGTCGTAGGTTAGGTTGTCATGCGACATATCCCTCGCACCCCGGCTGACCCAGGGCCATCCCTCTCGGTCTGGCCCTCCTCGGGAAGGGGGGGACCACGCGGTCCCCGACTCAACGCCGGTGTGGGGAGGCGCGCATCGTCCTACGATGCGCGCCGCCGCCGTGGCCTGCTTTTGCTAGGGTGACGGGCGGCTCCACCTGCCACCCTCAGGCCCGCGCTCATGGGGGGCGGAGGTCAGTTTGCACCCTCCGACGCCCGAGCCGCATTCGAGCGCGTGCAGCGATGTCAGCGAGCCTTTCTCGCTCATCGCGCCGCGCCCGCTCTGCTGTCTCCTTCGCGAGCATGACCTGCTCGCAGAAGGAGGCGCTGGCCGCCCACGCATCCGCGCAGCGGACCATCGCCGCGAGCAGGGTGGAGAGCGTGAGCACTCTCACCCCCAGGGCCGCCACAAGCTCCCGCCTCGGCGTCTCAAACGCCGGACACTCGGTGACCGTGTGAAGCCCCGAGTCCACGCTCGCGTCGCAGTAATGGCACTCGGGCGTTGGTTCTATACCCATCAGATGCAGAGATCGCCCGAAGCTACCGTGCCCGGTGACAATCTGCGTCTGACGGTACGAGAGGCTACCGTGTTGCCTCTCTAGCCACTCCCCCATGATGGGTCTTACCGCCGCAATCACGGCGTGCCCTGCGCGTGGTTGCCCAAGTCGTCGCTCCCACTCGGCCACCATGACCTGGAGGAGCCAAATTTTTTTTTTTAAATCTTACTCAACATTTTGCTTTATATATATATACATATCTTAATATATATAAATCTCGTGTCACAATGTTTGTCCTCAATGGACTCCTAAACCACTTAACCGATTATAATAAAATTCGCACACCATGTGCAGTTCGATCCAACTTGAGAGATAGGATAGTTTCAATCTCAAATTATAGTCCGATTCGCGTTAACCGACATCCACGCGGGCGGAGCCGCGGGCGACAGCTAGTATATATATATATATATATATATATATATATATATATATATATATGTTTTATTTTTCAAATGTTGCATATAGAAATAATTGAAATGTGTAGATACTTATGCATCAAGTTTCTATTAAATAAAAATAAAAATCAACGCCACTTTTCGTTGTAATTTTATAACTCAGGAACGGGCTCACCTATCCAAACCAAATGTTTAGGCTTTGTTCAGGCTATTTAGTAGATGCTTTATGTGAAGTTTGCACAAAATCGGTCGAGCGGTTATAGCGATAACCGATATCCATGCGGGCAAAGCCGTGGGCAAAAGCTAATTAACTATAAATCCATATGCATTATTTAATTACGTATACAATAGGTAATACATTATATTAAATAATTGAAAGAGAAACCATGGTTATCTATTTTACAAATATCTTTTTTTAGTTTATTAACGCGTTTCAGAACAAGTTTTATTGGATCTTCAAATTACCTAGTTGTTTATCACTTGCTTTTTTTAAGGACGGGAAAGAGACAGAGTGCGGTTCGGTTCGAAATTTCTTCGATTCCATTTAAATCTATGGTTGGCACTCTTAATAGTTATTTGTGCAACAAGTGAGCAATATTGTTTTTTGCTTCGACTGCTGATTTTGACTCCCGAGCAAGCGAGGGATTCTAAGATTGAATCACGAGCGTAGCGAGTGATTCTAATGTACAATCCTGAGCGTGGCGAGGGATTCAAAGGCACGAGATGCAAATTATTTTCCTCTCGTGTGGCACACATTACTTTTCACTACAGCAGCGAGAACACATAATAGGTAAATAGGGTACTTAGAAGATAACACAATGAACATGAACAGATAGAAATTACATTTATATATTATCTTATACATCAAAATAATGCTGAACATTTTAAAAGTTAAAGGTGAAATTCTGCAAATGATATACAATTCGATAGTAACACGTCTCCGAACAGTCGCACCCTTTGTAAGTCTCCTTTTATTGAAGATAAGATACGCTTTCAAATACCTACTTCTCGCGAGATTTTTTAGGAAGGTAACTAAATTCCGAATTAGTAACTTGCTGTTTCAACTCTTCGTGTTAAAATACCAGTATCGCTCATCTTTTATGATTATTTTAATGTTTTTTTATCTTATTCAACACTTTACTTTCCATTACCGCAATTTTTAAGGCGCGTTCAGAAACAGTGTCCGCGATGTTTTCAAGTGTGTAAAGTTGGTGATTAACGCTGAGGTGATATTGAGACCCGAGCCATTAGGCGAGGGAGTGTTTCATACGACATTTTTTAATTCACTTGTGAATAATATAATGCTAAAATAGATATTTACCCTTGTAGGTTTCAGATAGTAAACATTCCATAACGTTAAGGACTTTACACATATATCGGACATTGTACAGTATATGTGTATATATCGGGTGGTGTACTAGGTACATAAATCGTTTTCTTCATAATTAGTACTTGTAGACATTTTAATTAATAAATAACTTTAATTCAACAGTAAAAACAAATTGCGTAACTTTTTGGTACTGGCGGACTGGCGGGAACAATTAAGCAGTTTTTCTATGCGCGCGCATGCGGCCAAAGAGTAAAAGTATGAGGGTTATTTTTATTTACATACAATTTTTTTTATATATACGTATACAAAATGGAAAATTTACTTAAAGTTTAAACAGAGAGAAAACAAATGTCATACTTATTTGAGTGAAAGTTTTGTTTATTATACACGTACTAAATGAAATTTTCTATTTAAATACGATGTTACATGAAATGAACAAGCAATAAGTAGGTATATATTAATTTATTTCTTCTATTGAACACGATCTTTTTGTATCTATTTTTTTTGAGAATAATATAACTCATTGAATGAAATTTTGAAGCATTTACTATGCTAACTTTTCAAATCGATTAAGATAGGACAAAAAGTGAATCGCTCAGGCGGGACGCGATCTTTTCCTTACAGGTGAATGCTCTGACCACTGAGCCACCGAGTTACGCCTGAAGCTATCTAAATTCTCCTATACTACCGTCTTTAGAGCAACGGTGGGAGTGACTCATCCATAACTCAACCAATAAAATTTAAATTGCCTTTTCTCACTCGTGATATAATAACAATAAAAAAACAGAGTTTGATAATAGTTTTAACGTGGCTCTAATTTCGGTGAAATTAGAGTCACGTTATGAGCAAGTGAAATGCAAAATAAGTTATTAACTAAGTAGGTTTCAATCAATTTCAATCAATTAGCCTACTGCAGTCCACTGCTGGACATAGGCCTCTCCCAATGTACGCCATTTCGTACGATCCTCCGCCTTCCGCATCCAGTCCGTCCCAGCCACCTTTTTCAGGTCATCGGTCCATCTGGCCAGAGGGCGCCCTACCCTTCGTTTGCCTTTTCGCGGTCTCCGCTCTAGGACTCGTCTGCTCCAACGGCCATCGGTCCTTCGACAGACGTGGCCAGCCCATTGCCACTTCAGCTTGCTTATTCTGCGAGCTATGTCGGTAACTTTGGTTCTTTGTCGGATGACCTCGTTCCGAATTCTATCCTTCAGAAAAACTCCAAGCATAGCTCGCTAGACTACCGTTAGTTTACACGTTTCGGCACCGTAAGTCATAACAGTAAGTCAAGTAGGTTTAATACTTACTGAGCGATTAATACTCAACCCCTAGAGGAAAGTCTACGCCGGGGCCTCGTCCATCACTCTGCAGGAATGCAGGTGGCATTGGCTTGGCCTTATTATAGTACCTACACTTTACTATTCTACTTTTTGTCTTGAGAATATTGTAGGTTGCTGGGGATTGCGGTTGGGGATTAGAATTTCACACAGGCAACAGAAAGGGGATGATGTAGCTGAGTACTTATAATATAGAATTAAGATTAGGTTAAAAACGAAAACGAACAATAATTTAAATTACTATATTGAGGTTTACATTAAAATACCTATATTACACAGGCAGCTCACAACAATTGAAACTTATGGCTAGGCATTGTCAAACACGAGCTGGGCACGAGCCGGCCGTGAGGGGGGGGAGGAAAGGTCCCTTTTTAACCTACTGCACCAGTAAGGGTAATGTTTTTCACGCTTGAGTACGTATATATCTAGGATGTAGTTTTCTTTATTCCCTTCTACGGGCCAAATAAAAGTTATTCATCTTCCCGAGTGTCATAGGGTAGGTACATAAAATGACAATACACAGTGGATTTTATGTGTGGACAAAAAAAATACTCAAGCTTATTGAGGAAGGTAACAAAATGAAGGGAATCAGAAGGCGATTAGATATATATATGTCATATAAGTATTCAAAAGTTTTAAATAAATTAAATTATTTAAAAAACCGACTGCTGTTATAAGATCGAAACAAGTTTCATAGCAAGCTGTAGCCTTTAATTTTCTTTCAGTTCATGATTGGCATATGGGTACCGCCTGCTATCAAACTTCTTTCGATCTTTTAAACAGCAGTCGGGTCTATTTAATCTTTAATTTCAATCTTTTGATTGTAGGTATATTGAAAACCATTAATAATATCTCTTTCGTTACTGTAACACACAGACACACACACACACACACATACACACCCACATACACACAACAAAAAATACTTTAACGTTATTTATCTGCACTAAATTTCCTGTAAATTACGTCTACATTATTACTGTAGGACTAATGCTTTAATAATTACGAGAGGTTAAAAGTAAGACAGCTTATTTCGTGTCAAAAATCAACTCAGCTTGGACACAGGAAGCTTGGCGCTTGTTTAATTGTTTTTTTCTAAAAAGATGATTTTTCAGGTTTAATGAGCACTATACAGTAAGAGAACTGGAGAGAGAGAGAGAGTGACGGAAGAAAGACCCGGTTTGGACTTGGAAAAGTAAGGTAGTGAATCGATATTTAACAATCTCAGACTAAGTACTGGATCCATAATGTATCTAAATGAATAATGGACATAGAAGTAACTAAAGAGATATTATTAATTGTTTTCAATATACAAATAGTAAAATACTGAAAAAGGGACCTCCCCCTACTCCGGCCCAGGTCCCACCTTCGGGAACTTTAGTATGTTCATCTGGGCACCTTAAAGACTACCTGTAGCAACTTTCAATACTGCACGATTTTTTTTGGTCTGATGATAAATTTTCCACGTTAGGTAATTTAAACGAAGTAAAAGTACCTTCATAAACAATTTTATAAAATTAAAGTCGCTCGTCAGCGTATACCAGCTACAGTCAGTGTTTGATGACTATAACTTTAATGCTTCTTCACCTCGATTTACATGATTACGCGCCACTATCCCAAAGTACAGCCACATGGCAACGAAAATACCCATTCCTGCGTACAATAACGCTATGCCATAAGGTGGCAGTGCTTGAATGGCGCAAGCATCTTTAATAAAATAACATGCTAACGGGCTAATTACACTTACAGCAACAACGTAAGCACACATTCCCAGAATCACAAAAAAGCCTAATGACACGGCACCTCTAGAACGGCAAAGTATGCCCAAAAACATTGCTATGTTACAAGTTAACAAAAGCAAAGATATAAGTCCAAGATTTAAAATCACCGCTTTCATTACGTTTTCATCAGTATTCTCCATTACGACCGGGGTATGCCTTACAATAGCGTAGAATCCAGTAACCGCTATCCCAGCGAGTGCAAGTAACACTCCAAAAACAGCTATAACAAAAGTTGCACAACAAGGTGGCAAAACACCAAAACATCGCAGGACAAACGGCACTTCCGGAGATTGACACATATTTTAGTTATATGTATATTGCTCACTTTATGTAAAACTGATGTTACTTGGAATTTCTTTGAATTAAACAGTTAAAAAATATCTTGTTTTACAACATAGTCGGAGAATAATATTCTCCGTCTACGTTATACATGCGTTTGCATGCGTTTTACGAGTATTATAAGATTTAGACAATACATTACCAAAAGATTACAAATGTCACAAATAGGTTATGGCGTTGGGCGTAGACTATCAAGCGTAGACAGACAATTAACTTCATTCGTAGTAGTTTCATTCTCAGTACGTTCACAGCATAGATATAGTATTTAAGAAAAATACTACATCTATGATTTTTCCTATATCTATGGTTCACAGTCTACCAAAGATATTTTTTTACGTAGTCTACCACAGAACATAAAAAACTTAGTCTACTTACGACACTATTAATCCCAATTAATCCATTCAAAAGAGACGAAATAAAATGGTGAGCTTGCAGAGTTGCCAACTCCAAGATATTGAAGTGTCTAAGTTCAATATTAATAGTCGCTAGAAAGTAGCTAGATCCGCACGGATTACCACCCCCAACTTGAGGAGACTCCTGCAAGAGACTCTATGCGGGTTTCGTGCGGTCCATGGCCCTATACGGGTGCCCCGTGTGGGCGGACACCCTGGAGGCCAGGTTCTTGCCTCTGCTGCGCGCGGCGCAGAGGACGATGGCCGCCAGGGCTATTAGGGAGGTACCGCACGATATCCTTCGAAGCGGTGGGTGGATTCTAAAACCGAGGACCCTTTCGGCACTGTATCGGTTCAGAAAGGAGGCGCGGGAGCGGGGATTCGATCACAAGCCTGAAGAAATTTCGGGCCGATAAATTCCGGCTCCACAGGGACATGGTGGCCGAGTGGGAGCATCGACTTGAGCAACCACGCGCAGAGCACGCTGTGATTGCCACGGTAAGAATGAGTGTCTAAAGAGGCCTATTTGCCTCTAGATTCATCTCTCCACTCGCCTCTCTACTCGACTCTAGTTGATTCGTTGATTCTGTACTTGCCTCTACACCAGCTTCTCTAGTTGCATACCTACACGCCGTTGTACTTGACTCTACTTGACTTTCTACTTGATCTTTACACGCCTATCCACTTGCCCCTATAACGATCTCTACTCGCCTCTATATTTAGCTCGTTACTGGACTATGTCTGTTCCCGGGCTCTAATCCAGCTTTGTACATAATTTCACAAGGATATCTATAAATAAAAGTCATACTATTTATCACCTATTTACCCCCTTTGTTGCACGATGGAAAAATGACAAACTTTCATCCCCTAGCCCTATTCCCCACCTTCTACCCCCTTTTTCACAATAAAAGGTAGCCTATGAGAGATGGAGATAGAGCTTGAGAATAGTCTCAAGCTCTATCTCCATATCTGTATCCAATTTCATCAGGATATCGTCAAAAATATCAAATCGCGATAAAAGGTAGGCTATATCCGTACTCAAGCTCTAATCCACCCCTGTATCAAGTTACATCAAGATCGGTTGTGTGGTTTAGGCGTGAAAGCGTAGCGTACAGACAGACAGACAGACGGAGTTGCTTTCGCATTTACTTTTAATATTAATGCATTATGAAATTTCATTTTAGTCCAGTGAAAGTTACATTTAGTGTTACATTTGTCAGAGAATGCAATTTTTTTTTTAGATGACTAGGGAGGTTTTATTTAAAGTTAAATCCAAGTTTGTGGATTTGCTACCCTTGTGCCAAAGGGTTCAAATGGGATTTATGGTTTATCTGACGATTCTTTTGTGTGATCATCATAATTTCATCCTTATGATTGGCCTACGGAGGACAGAATATGATTAAGTAGGATCAGGGCCGTCTTATGGCTATATAGCGCCAGGGTGCGAAGCTCAGACTGCGCCCCCTCCCCCCGGTCAACAAAAAAAACGCAATAAATTTTTGATGTTTCATTTATTTTTCTCTAAGATCTGTAATCCATACTTTTAATATTATAAATGCGAAAGTAACTCTGTCTGTCTGTCTGTCTGTATGTTACGCTTTCAAACCTAAACCACTGAACCGATCTTGATGAAATTTGGTACAGAGGTGTATTAGAGCTCGAGAACGGACATAGGCTACCTTTTGTTGCGAGAAAGGTGTTTATGGGGGGGAAATAGGGGATGAAAGTTTGTCATTTTTGTAGATTTCCTAATGAAATTTGGTACAGAGGTGGATTAGAGCTTGGTAACGGACATAAGCTACCTTTCATAGCGAAAAGGGGAAGTAGAAGAGGGGAGTAGGGCCATGAGATGAAAGTGGTTTTCCCAAGCGACTACAATATGGGGTTCTTCAAGAAGGGTATTAGAAGGTATCTACAGGGTCGGTAGCACGATTGTGACGCCCCTGGTGTTGCAAACGTCCATAGGCCACGGTAACCACTTCCCATCAGGTGGGCCGTGTGCTTGTCTGCCGCCTCAGTGGCATAAAAAAAAAAAAAAAAAGTTAGTCATTTTTGAAGATATCCTGATGAAATTTAATACAGAGATTGATTAAAGCTTGGAAACGAACATAGGCTACCTTTAATCGCGAAAAAGGGGGTTTAAGGGGAGAGGGGGGATAGGGGATGACAGTTTGTCAGATTTGAAGATATCTGATGAAATTTGGTAAAAGGATGAATTGGAGTTTGAGAACGGAGATATGCTACCGTTTATCGCGAAAATGGTCCCCCCTTTTCACGATAAAAGGGGGAAGTAGGGCCATGAATGTCTTCTATTGTGAAATTTTGTACAGATATAATTTAAAGCTTGGAAACAAACATAGGCTACCTTTGATCACGAAAAAGGGGGTAGAGGGGGAAGATAGGGCCAGGGGATGTTAGTTTGTCAATTTCGAAGATATCTTGATAAAATTGATATAATATAGAGCTCGGCCTGCGCCCCCTCGGGCTACGCGCCCGGGTGCGGCCGCACCCTTGAACCCCCGGTTAAGACGGCCCTGAGTAGGATTGGCCCAATCGACAGATAGTACAAAATACAGAACGTTATTTTTAAATTACGTAGTTAAAATAACGTTGGCGTAGCGGTAGTGAACTCGGCGGCTTCGCAGGAGGCGCGGGTTCAATCCCCGCTCAGTGCAAATATTTGTAAAAATTGCTGTTTCTGAGAAATGCGCGCTAAGCCCAAATAAATTTAACATGTCAATGGACTATTTCCCATAATAGGTACCTATGCTTCATCAACAGAACCTGAAAGTATATATACTGCCAAAATTTCAAATTCATAAGTAAGACCAGGATCGTAAAATTCGTAGGATCAGTGTGTGCTATGAATTCAAAATTTTGGCAGTAGATACTTGGCAGCACCTATTAGGAAAGGATTTTTGCAAATTTAGCTGCTAAGGAGGTAGGGATGAAAGTTTGTAGAAAGGTCAATGCCGTTCATTCCTTATTTAAGCCCATGATTTGCAACTTTGTTCAATCTAGCTTAGAAAAAAAAGACGGGTTGCACTCTGGGAGTGCCGGCAGAAGTGAAAACTTTTTTTTTTCTTTCTTTCTTCGTTATATACATACAAAAAGATAAAAAGAACATACCATACCATACCTATAATATAGCGCCAATCATAGAACCTATCACAAATTTTCTGCTAATTTTCTGTCAGAAGAAATTAATAAATTACAAAAAGAAAAAATAATCACAAAAGGTGTCAGAAGGCCAGGTTTGAACCCGGTACTATCTGAAACCATAAGGACTTAAAGTCGACTACGATGCTATCTATCGCATCTTGCAAAATACACAGTCTATAGCTAATGTTGTATGACGTCAGTCGTCGGTTACGGTTCAAAGGTCAAGCGATCCTGACGCGAGTTTAACACTTTTCACCCATCCAACGCCGCTAAAGAAGTTTTCACTTCAAAAATTTGGCCATTACCACTCTAAATTTACCCACGCTAATGACTTACAAACTATCAAATACATTTCCTCGATTACTAGGACAAAATTGTAAAAATCACTACATAGTATAAAACAAAGTCGCTTTCTCTGTCCCTATATCCCTTTGTATGCTTAAATCTTTAAAACTACGCAACGGATTTTGATGCGGTTTTTTTTAATAGATAGGGTGATTCAAGAGGAAGGTTTATATATGTATAATACATGTTTAATATAGTAGAGGATGCAGCGGGAACGGGATCTGACGCCACGCGGGCGGAAAAATATTGGCGGTACGAAGTTCGCCGGGTCAGCTAGTAGTAAATAAAAGAAACAGCAATTACATATCTCGCGCATTTATTATTAGTAATAAAATAGGTATATGCAGATAAAATAATTGAATAGGGAGATAAGTGTTGTATTAAAATAATTCATAATTAAGAATTTATGTAGAGCAACTATAAAGAAATAAAAACTTAGCACCAATTAACATTCTCCTCCCCTTATCCCATGGTATGAAAGGAACAGAATAAATGTGCGAGAACTGGAATGACAAAGAGGAATAGCGAAAATGAAGAATATAAGCGTGATAGCGAAAAAGTTTAATTTAGTAAAAATGAACACAGAGAGGATTTTTTAAAAATTTAGTTTAGAGAGACTAGGAAGAAAAAGAAAGAATAGAATAGAGGCTTCTACGAAGTGCGCCGGCACGCAGTAGGTGCTAGAAAAAAAAACGCTCAACGACGCGCCTAAACAGTTTTACGACGTATAGTCAGTATTTCCTGGGTCGTCCCCTCCCCTCTCATGGCATTGCAAGCCAGACCCTTGTTGACTACATAAAAAGAGCAAAACATCATAGTCTTCGTCCTATTGTTTTTATTTTATACCACTTAGGTGGCAGACAAGCACACGGCCCACCTGATGGAAAGTGGTTACCGGGGCCTATGGATGTGAGCAACACCAGGGGCGTCATACTCGGGCTGCCGACCCTGTTAGAACAGATAGTTTCTGTGCCGACAGTGTAGAAGATAAAGCAGGACAAGCCTTAGGTCTTCTCACTGGACAGCACATAAACTCTCCAGTGAGCTCTGGCTACCCTTCTCACCGCCGGGAACACAACACGAGGTTATTATGACCGCGGTATTCTGTTGGGCGGAGGTACTTCCTCAGTCGGACTACTAAATTGGACGGAAATACCGTCGTGTCCTATCTCCTACAATGCAGCCGAAGCCGATTCGGTGTAACTTAATACATAAATCTGTTTCAGAATGATCTTTGAAACTACCGGCGCTTTGCTAATAATTAGCACCTGCTTCGCTGCTCCCATCGACGATCCAATTCGCATTGATCTACCAGTTTATGACCAGCCACAGACTAATTCAGAGTTGCTGATGGTGAATCCGATACAATATGAGAACTCTCCAGGCGGAGACTCTCCTAAGAATCACAAAGTTTCTGAAGAAAACTTACTTACATCTAAACTGCAGTTAGGCAACCTGGTTGGGAACTCGCTAAGTTCTAAGGTATCGTAATAACTTTATAAATTGATTTACTACTCTTTCTAACAGCGGAGTCAAGTATTTCTGACGGTCGTTTTTTGGTTGCTTAGTAGGTAAGTAAGTGAACACAAAAAAATGTGTTTTATTTGTCATTGAACATAATGCCATGCTGATGTTCCTTTCAGGTTCACTCCATTATAGTTAGTTATTAGTTTGTTCTCGAGGGAAAACACTGCATAGGACATTACTATTATATTACAAGAAGAGTGAATGTGAGAAACCATTTAAATGGATCCTTCAATAACCTCGGAGTTTATGTTAGAATATATAAAGATATAACTACAACCTCTGTAGCGTAGCGGTAGTAAACGCGGCCGTGAAAGATTAACGCTTAGATAAAGGGAGATACCTAGGAGAGCAATGCGGCTTGAAAACGGACCGATTATCGATTTTAAAGACGTTTTGGAACGAAAGATTCCGATCTTCCGCATAGTCTAGGAGCACAAAATAAGTTATGACATTGATTGTCCTGGGTTCCTAAAATTCCTAATTTATCAGTAGATAGGTATGGAATGATTGCAGTGCTTGGTCCAGACACTACACGCCCTGAGACAGCAGAGCCTTCCTCACATATGGGAGACGCTGCCGCCTGCGGCCGATTCCGGCCGAGGTGAGGACGGCCCTGTAGGGGGCTGCTTGGAGGCTCTCTACGTGCTCATCTGAAACCTCTCTAGTACAGGACACAGTGGACGAGAGCAGGCAGTGGTATGTCAGAAGTAGAAGTGTATTCTGCTTATCCCTATGAATTCGCGAGAGTGGCTTTGCGATAGTGACTGGGGGAAATTATTACATAATACCTACGTGGCTGGTGGCAGCAGTCAAGGCGATGATTGATGTTATTTAGGTTCGTGACGTGCCCTCTGCCTACATCCAATCATAGTTCTGTGCAATGAATGGTTGGTTGGTTATTAGATAGTAATACAGTAGTTCTATGGGGTCACTACTATTGCCCACTGCAGTCCACTGCTGGACATAGGCCTCTCCCAATGTGCACCATTTCGTACGATCCTCCGCCTTCCGCATCCAGTCCGTCCCAGCCACCTTTTTCAGGTCATCGGTCCATCTGGCTAGGGGGCGTCCTACCCTTCGTTTGCCTTCTCGCGGTCTCCACTCTAGGACTCGTCTGCTCCAACGGCCATCGGTCCTTCGGCAGACGTGGCCAGCCCATTGCCACTTCAGCTTGCTTATTCTGCGAGCTATGTCGGTAACTTTGGTTCTTTGTCGGATCATCTCGTTTCGAATTCTATCCTGCAGAGAAACTCCAAGTATAGTTCGCTCCATAGCCCGCTGCGCGACTTTTAGTTTATGGACTAGCCCTACCGTCAGTGTCTACGTTTCGGCACCGTAGGTCACCACTAATTATAGACGAATCACGAAATGGAAGAAGTGCCTTAACTTAATATTTATGTTGAATCATTTATCTACAGGCAAACCCTCTTCACGATGGCGGCATATTTTCCGCTCCTGTCACGGTTCGAGAAACTGCTTTACTAGAAACTGAGGGCCATGGCAGTAAGTTCCTCTCCATCAAAGAGAATATCCAGGGTGGAATTGCTGGTGTGTTCCAAGTAAGATTCAAGTTTATTCAAGTTGTAGTTTATTTATTTCTGCTGGTTTCTAACATAGCTTATCATAAAATGGAAGGTACGTACTCACATAATCGTTGTAGTTGATAATATCCTACTTTCAAAACAAGTTATCTGACAACGTCACTTTCAAATTCAAGAGGAGGTCCAGCTTCACTTCATAACAGAGTTTCAAATATCCAGACCAATGCTTTCATGGTTACTGAAATCTCTAACACGTTGTACCTATGTTCTAGTATGCAGATAAACATTACGTATACGATATTTCTATTTGTAAATTACTTAGTTATTATTATTTTATTATTAGTCATAGAAACAGTCACACCAATACGAATATAGGTAGGTACACCTTCAACCCGCGACCTCTGTTGACAGTGAATTCTATACCACTAAGCCAATTCCAAGATCCCAGTGCGGCCAGACATCGCGTATTTTCTGACGAACGAAATTTGTGCGATTGAGTAGTGTGTATGTACCTGCTGGTTTGACCAGGCGGCTAATTTCCAGGGATCAGGTAATCAAGGTACATTCAAGAATACGTGATGTCTGGTAGCACTGGGATATTGGAATAATAGGTCGTAATTTTTTAGTTAGGTATAAACTGCCCAACTTGAAGGGCCCAGAGGCCTCCTGCAGGAGACTTTATGCGGGTGTCGTGCGGTCCATGGCCCTATACGGGTGCCCCGTGTAGGCGGACACCCTGGAGGCCAGATTCCTGCCTGTGCTCCGTACGGCGCAGAGCACGATGGGCCATCAGGGCATACCGCACGATATCCTTCGAAGCGGTGAGTCTCCTGGCCGGATCGCCACCGTGGATCCTGGAAGCGAGAACCCTTTCGGCACTCTATCAGTTCCGAAAGGAGGCGCGGGAGCGGGGATTCGATCCCGAGCCCGAGGATATTCGGGCCGAGAAATCCCGGCTCCACCGGGACATGGTGGCTGAGTGGGAGCGACGACTTGGACAACCACGCGCCGGGAGGGTAAGACCCATCATGGGGGAGTGGCTGGAGAGGCCACACGGTAGCCTCTCGTACCGTCAGACGCAGATCATCACCGGACACGGTAGCTTCAGGCGGTATCTGCATCTGATGGACATAGAGCGAACGCCCAAGTGCCATCACTGCGACGCGAGCGTGGACTCGG
Source organism: Eilema caniola (assembly GCA_949126895.1). Classification (NCBI taxonomy): domain Eukaryota; kingdom Metazoa; phylum Arthropoda; class Insecta; order Lepidoptera; family Erebidae; genus Eilema; species Eilema caniola. The sequence continues at coordinate 43,430,131 of OX421460.1, read as the reverse complement.
GGCTGCACACGCTCACCAAGTGCTCGGCGTTTGAGACGTCGAGGCGGGAGCTCGTGGCGGCCCTGGGGGTGAGAGTGCTCACGCTCTCTACCCTGCTCGCGGCGATGGTCCGCTGCGCGGATGCGTGGCGGCCAGCGCCTCCTTCTCGCCTCAGACTCGCTGACATCGCTGCACGCGCTCGAAGGCGGCTCGGGCGTCGGAGGGCGCAGACCGACCTCCGCCCCCCATGAGCGCGGGCCTGAGGGTTACGGGTGGAGCCGCCCGTCACCCTAGCAGAAGCAGGCCACGGCGGCGGCGCGCATCGTAGGACGATGCGCGCCTCCCCACACCGGGGTTAACTCGGGGACCACGTGGTCCCCCCCTCCTGAGGAGGGCCAGACCGAGAGGGATGGCCCTGGGTCAGCCGGGGTGCGAGGGATGTGTCGCATGACAACCTGACCTTCGGCCTAGCACTACGACCCAGAGACGGCGTGCGGTTTAGTCGGTTCGAGTATATATAACCTCCCCCTCCGGCTCCGGAGGGGTGGGTATCCGTGGGGATTAACCGCACGTAAAAAAAATGTATAAACTGCTACAATTATATTAACTATGACCACTAAGATACTTTTTTGGTGGTGAAAAATACTAAATCTATGGTGGTGAGGCTTTCTATTATTTATTATTATTTTACACTTATCAACCTCCTTAGTTCTCGCCCTTGTTGCACTCTTTGAAAATAGCTTTGAGTTCTGTTCTGACATCAATATTTACGTTTCAGCCTAAACCTATAGTAGACACAATTAGCGAATCTGAGAAATATGGCAACAATGGAGACAAATTCTACACTGCGGGAAGGGCACTAGTTGGTGGAGCAGAAGGTGTTGCCAATTTTGTCAACAAACTACTTGAGGTGGGTATTTTACAAACATTTATGTGTATTGTGCTAACCTAGTAGGTTAGTCCCAAGTTAGGATATTGCAAGGTTAAACAATACCTACTAGTTAGGCCTATCTTAAGATGGGTGACCAAAGCGAGACCGTGTCTCGGAGAGCACGTTAAGCGTTCCCAATTACATAACTGCCAAACGAATATCTGGGGCTTTGTAAATTTGGAATACAAAAATGTATAGTTTACGTAATTATTAGACGTGTGAGTGCAAATGTGGCAAAATGAAATAATTTTTTGCAATATTCACAGCTCCAATCCATAAATCCTGCCTACTTAATAGTCATCTGTATTCTGCATGACATGAGATTCAGAGGTCGTTCCATGCTAATCCGAAATAAGACAAAATTTATTGATATCAGCAGTTAACTAAAAATGTTGCATCTATCAGATTCCAGGTACAGTTATAAAGAGCATCACACGGAGCGCTACGGAGAAGTTAAACAATTTCGGTGGCAAGCTCATTGGTTTATAAGATCATCACATTTATATTAATTCCTACCTTGTTGTAAGTGCTGCTGCGACATTAATTAAAAACCGGCCAAGTGCAAGTCGAAATCGCGCACAAAGGGTTCCGTACCATTAGCTATACAACATTAGGTACCTTTTCTGTTTTTAGTACAACAGAAATACATCATCTTTGAAAGTTACAACTGTCTGTCTACCACGGCTCGTCAGATACAGACTACTAATAGGGTTCTTGGGTTCCGTTATTACATTACCCTTTGGGTACGGGACCCTGAACGAAAATAATGTGAAGCAGGTACCTATTAATGTATGGAAATAACAATTTACGTTTGTTTAAGAAATATAATAATAAGTAGTGCCTGTAAGGACAGGTTCGTTTCAAATATTCATACCAAGATCGATATTAGTAGTCTACGCTACGACTATACTTATGCACTTGCTTGGGACCCGAGGTCGAACTTTACAGTTTTTAGTACCTATATACCTGCTTGCTTCAAAATACTAAGTACCTTAATAAAACCAAACGGTTTCTTGCCTGTCTGTCAGACTTGGCTAATCTGTGAAATGGCTGGCCGATTTTGCCGGGGCTTCCACGCTGACTTAATCACGGGGACAACTAGTTATTGATACTTAAATGTGGAGTCGGAATGAAGCGTTGCCCCAGAGCTGCAATTTGAGAGACGGCATAATGTAATAGATTGTTAAACTGTGCAATTGAATTCAATATCATTATTTATTATGCTTATTCTGAATTAACGTATAGATATGATATGTACCTACATTATGTGTAATAATTGCATTGTAAGTTATGGATTATGATAGGGTGTTACTTTTAAGTTACGGCACTATCGTATTAGGGCCTACCCGTGAAGATATTTTTCAGTGTGTGTAAATAAATAAATAGTGCACTTAGATAGATAAACAGTGGAAAAAAGAGAGGTAGGCGGAAACACAGTATAGGTATATACGTGTTTTGTGTTATAGGTAGGTAGGTACGTCTTACCTACCATATACCTATTTATTACGGTTAAGTAGTCTGATAAATTGATAATTATGAATAATTAGGACCGAAAATTATTAAAAAGAATCACCATATGAGGCTATCTCCTAACAAACGCAAACCTAATATAACGCATATCGACACTAGAGGTATGAATTAAGGTAAGGGACAAAAAGATTTTCGGGAGAACTAAAAACTATTTTCTTTTACAAATTCATCTGCACCTTTTTGTCGCCTATTCTGATCTCTACGGTCTCTATGACAAAGTTTCTTAGAATTTTCTCCTCTATAAAACCATATGAGAAAGATTTACGTAATCGTACTGGTTTCAAAAATAACACATCCCTTCCGTTGCCTTAAATTAGAAACAATAATTGTTCGTTACAGTACAGAATTACAACTTAGAAAACTGTACTATATTAAAATTGTACCTTACACTACTACATAAGTACCTTCTACGAAAAAAGAGAAAACTATAAGGTATTAGGTTCGTTAAAACATTTTTGTATCAGAAATCTCCCTCAGTACCCCAGCAATATATACTGCAAGGGATTTTTTTAAAGATAGAGACATTTCAACATTTCAAGTAGGTATACCAAACGATAAAGCACAATATTCCGAATCACGGAACTCTTTTCTGCCAAAATGTTCCTTAGCTTAATTCGTACGTTTTGGTGTCGATATATGCGTTAATAAATTATAATTATATGCCCATAACATGATAAAAATAAACTTAAATATACTAAAATTAACTCAATTGAGTTGTGCGAATGTTAACCCAACATCTTTTAAGTAAAATTAAGAGAAAGAAATATTGTGTAATTGATTTTAATTTCGTAATTTTAGTTAATAAGCATATTTGTAGATAGGGTAACAAACAATGTAAAAAATATTAATAAAATAAAGTGTAAAAAATAATTCATTATTTTATTTGAAATTGGTGTTTTATATGGAAAATTAAAACCAATTATTTTTTTACAGTTAACATTATTTAATCAATTAAGTATCTAATGTATGTTCCGTTGTTATCTATGCACTTTTGCCATTTTATAGGCAGTTCATTGATTCCTTTGCTGAAAAAATTGCGGGAGCGAGAATCAACAAAATCTTTGAAGGCAAGGTCCGTGAAGTATGGTGGGTAACGGAGACATTCCAATCCTAGCTCCTCTAGTTTCGTCTGTTGTGCAGTGTGTGGTCTAGTTACCCTCAAGCAGCAGTGGGCTAGAGTAATTGACCAGTTTCGGCTATGTAAGGGCTAGCTTTTCCTTCATGGTTTCCAATTGTTGGCAATAAAGATCTGCCTTAATCGTGTGACCAGATTTTTGGAAGTTGTTATGAAAAACTCCAACGCTGGTCCACCAGACATTAAACAGTACCTTTTTTGAGTGAACTTTCGCTTAGGGCAGGATTTGGTCAGTTCTCCAGGGTTAAACCACTGTGATTTGCGTTTCCGATTATCGTATAGGATCCATTTTTAATCGCAAGTAATGATACGATATCTCGTTATTGAAACGGTCGAGTAACATGACGCAGCAGTCGACGCGTGTTTGTTGGTTTGGTTGACTTAGTACATGCGGTGCCCATTTTTCAAACTGAAAAATTGGAACCGCACTGATTCGAAATGTTTTTATCACTCACACCGAAGGCTGCAGCTGACTCTGACATAGTTTGAGATGGATCCACTTCCACGATCACTTCTCTGGCCATCCACGAGGTTTATTCTGGAGGTCAAAATTTCCAGAACGAAAGCATTGGAACCAAAAATGTTCTGTGTTTTTTTTTAACAGTGGCTTCTCCGTTCTCATCATTAATCCTTCGAGCTGTTTCCACAGTGTCCACTGTGCCGCCATGAAACTCGTATTTGAAAATAATGCGATATTATAAGTTATCTATATTGTGCACAGAACGATGTCATAGCAAAATTAAATAGCGCGATAAAAAATTAATTAAAGACGTGAGGGGATGAAGAGGTAACTTAACATTTTTGAGAGTTTTGATAGTTTGCATTATATGACGGTTATAGGTCTTTATAAACTATATTAGACAAAAAAAAAACGCAATTTAAGATCAGTTTCAAAAATACCAGAAGATGGAGGACATAACTGCAACAAAAAGAAGCAAAACCGTCATGGAAGAAGGAGGTATGTGAATTAACACCATCCATTTGAAATTGGTCAATTAAACGTATTTCTTCCATAGAAGAAGGGGTTATGTGCAGGAAAATGCACTGCCACGATGCTTTATTTGACTCATGACCATGTATCTTTCATTACTGCTCTTCCATGCATTCTACTAGACTGGCTGTATGTAACAAATAACTATTCTGAAAATTCACTACTTGACTAACAACAATGAGCAACTTTTTGTTGCCGTTATACATGACAGTACAAAAAGGCGCACTATGGGGTACAGATTGATGTTACATTAGCTAATAATAACAACAATATTGACATTAGCTAACTCACACAAAACCGATTTTTCCCGCCGTTTTTGGTGACGAATGCTCTAAGCTGTGTCTATGTAGTATATGGTCTCAGCTTCTAATGCCCTCCTTGAAACCTAATAGCCATTAGGCAACATTGTTACGTACCATGTTGTGCAAAATTCTCGTACAACAAAGACGCGCAGCAGTGGGAAAATTTTGTAAGTCCACGAATGATCAATCGTTGAAGAAATGTCATGTTGCGCATCAGCAGCCAACATCGCGCATGTGTTATCGAACTTCATGCATTACACGTCAAATTTAAAAGAATCCAATCTGATTTCGCTCTGACTTCTTACCGACTTTATACTTCACTCCAACTCCGAACCGACTCCAAGCCGAATCCACTTGAGTCCTTCCCAACACCACTCGGACTCCCTCCAACTCCAAATCGACTCCACTCTGCTTCAGTTCTAAGTCGACTCCAAACCGATTTCAATCAATCTCCCTTCTACGCTAATCCGACTCCTATCAATGCCACTCCCACTCAAACACTAAACTGACTCCAACTCCCAACCAACTCCACTCCACCTCCCTCCAACTCCAAACAGACTCCAAAAGGACACCATTCCGGCTCTAAGCCGCGTCCACACAGGTTCCAAACCGACTTCAGTCCAACTCTAAACCGACTCCCGCCGACTCGAAATTTAGATTTCTCACCGACTTCATACCGACTTTACTCCAACTCCGAACCGACTTTAAACGTGTTCCAAACCGAATACACTTCGATTCCCTTCCTACTCCAAACCGACTCCACTCGGGCTCTAAACCGCCCAATCCTCCCCCCGCACCCAAACAATCGGTTAGTGATCTAGACCCGAAGCGAGATCATTACGTTACGACTTATTACATACGGTATGTAATTATTTCTGGGATGCGAGGAATAGTAGTTTATGATACTGTTGCATAATAAGGGTTCTTATAACACGAGTGTGTTTTAAAAAAACGAGCCGTAGGCGAGTTTTTTTATATTATCACACGAGTGTTATAAGACCAAGTTATGTACAGTGTCATACACTACTTTATCTACTCTCATACTATAATACATAAACTAATTTATTTTACAAACCAAACCAAACTTTGTTTAATTTAAATGTATAGAACAAAAAAAAAATTCGCGCCAAGGCACAAACTTCGATTGCGCATGCGTGTTTCTTTTTTTTTTCTTCCGAAATGGCGGATTCTTTTTTTAAAGTAGAGGTTCAGTCCAAATGGGGATTGTATAGGTGTATCGTTATGGTTAAAAAGTTATTTTATGATATAGGTGTCCATACAAGACCTGTATCGTAATAAAACTTTATTTTTGGCCTGTGCGTAATGTTTGTCATAAGAGTTCTAATTTCAATTTTATAATCTTTGTATTATAGTATCAGAGTAGATAAAATGCTTTATTCTACTGCTACACTACCTTACCGTCGGCCGTGCTGTTACTGCAATAATTATGGCATTAAATTTAGGTGTTTCTAGAATAGATTACCGAGATATGTCAATAAATTAGGCGGTAAATCGTGGCTACACCAAAGCATTGTTGAAACTATGGCGGTAACTATTGGCATATCACGGTAGCGTAACCGTAACATTATTGGGCCAGTATACCTCGAACCAAACTTGATAGCGGCTCGGAAGTTCGTACGAGTGCGGGTTCAGGCTAATGGCGTTTAAGGAAAGAGAGTGAGTCAAACGCCGATAGCCGACAGAGGCGAAATCAGTAGGAATTTTCACAAGAAAAAAGGGATCTGTATCCATACTAATATTATAAATGCGAAAGTAACTCTGTCTGTATGTATGTTACGCTTTCACGCCTAAACCACTGAACCGATTTTGATTAAATTTGGTATAGGTGTAGATTAGACCTTGAGAAAGGACATAGGCTATATTTGGTCGCGATAACCGACATCCACGCGGGCGGAGCAGCGGGCAAAAGCTAGTAATTAATAAATTTATAACCTACGTAACGTTGTAGCTCGTTTCAGGTATCTGGGCTTATACATCAAAATAAATAAAATCAAGTGTAACTTTTTCAACGTGTATTTTATTATTTTAAACCAAAAACCGATTTTACAATAATGTGTGTCTAATTATAAATAAAAGTGATGTATAAGAGGTTGATCACATACCCCAGAAAAATCAACATATTTATAGCTACTTAAACATGTTAACCACGTGGAATACCTATCTTATATTTTAAATGCTTTAATCATTTACATAAATAAAATAATAAACAATTGAATATTCATATAAGTAATTACGATTGCTCGCGTTGAAGATGTATAAAACTAAAAAAAAAAAGAGAAACAAAGTGATTCCATAATGGCAAACACAAAGAACTTCTTTAATGAATATAATACGGTATAGCAGAAGGTTATATACATTTAAGTATATCATTATTAAATAAATTCAATACGAGCAGCCGTAACTCTACTGCAATACCATATTTACTGGAAAGAACTTATTAAATATCATTGAAAAATCAACAATTCTTCTGTTTTCATACTGGTGCTTACAATATTTTATACATGTTAACCCTCTTCAATAACTTCATTCTATAGTTCCTTCTTTCAATCATATTAATCTGTTCTTTATTGTAACATAATATATCTTAAATAAAGTTTAATATAATCATTTCATAAATCAAACTAAGGTTGCAATTCCAGTAGTGAAGTGTGTCCTGCATACAGTATGTGACTTCAAATATTATGATACATTGCAAAATGCACATGAAACATTAACTTACTATATTTGATTAGCATAACATCAATCTGATTATCGTAATTATACTAAGATAGCAGCATTTTCCGAACGCAGAATTGATATATAGAACCTTGTATAATAATTATTGAATTCAAAACATAAAATGGATACCAAATTTTAATATCATAATTAATTGTTGGCACATTATACAAGTAACAAAAATATCTGTAATTATCATCAGTACTTTTGACGTCAAATAATCAAATGAGGAGTTGGGAACGAGAAAAGGTGAAAATTTAAGTATTTCATAAAAAAACTTAAATAAATTACCAGCTTTTACAAAAATCCTCGTCACTAGACATTCAAGAAATGTTTAATATACGATACACATTGGGAGGATTTCAGCGTACGGGAACTATTAATAACACGGAACATTAATTAATTACAATGCGTTAACTGTCTATTACTAAAGACGTATATTATAAACGTCGCCACTGAAGGCCATCACTTACTTATGCTACCAAATATATCATTATATAATTATTTTAAGTTATATTGTGGTAACACTGAAATCTTTCCTAACTGTCGATAAGTTGACCTATTATAACTACTCATATATGTAACACTCAGAGTTAAGTGAAATATTTGAATGCATTGTAATGAATATACTTGTCATGCTATTATGAATGATCAATATGAAAATATCCTATACGTAATAACATTCACAAATTAGTCTAACATCAAATTCAAATAAATGCAACGAGGATTTTTGCAGAAAATGACAGACGAAAAGAGACCGGAATATATTGGTCTTGGATTTGTAGGACTACGAAACATCAACTACCGAGCTCTATGGATAACATATTATGTAGTCGAATACTGTTTTTTTTTCCTCTATATAAATAACGATTCAAAACTACACATTAGGAACTTATCTTAATATATGTTGCAATTTAATTATATTTAAGTGACAATAATTATTCACCGGAAAGTCACTTGGGACTATTTAATCATTTGGTATGTTATAGCATTTTCAATGTGAAGATGTTACGACCGTTAACATTACTATACAATCCAGATCACCGTTACCTTTCTACTCTCGTTTATTCAAATTCATATTTTTAGAGGATGGCGTTAGAAATAAGTATTGTAAAAGGAGAGAGAATTGTTCAACAAATAGTCTTTAAATTAAAATGTATTCGTAGCATTTCTGTGTATATATGTTACGGCCTAGGTAATATACGATTGCTCGGCAAATTCATTAGTAGGGCAGCTTACTAGTGTGATTTTAAAGAAATATTCGAGCACTACAATATTGCACCTATATATAGGATATATACATATATACTTAAATATGTATATATACATACTATATTAAGAACTTGTTACATACATTTAATGTGAAAAAGATTTACATGTCATCATTGCTTTCGGTTTACTATATGCTATGTCATCTAAACCTAAGTCAACAAACAAAACAAATGTAGTGTGTCCCAGACACACGCACACTATTTTAAATAATACAATTTATCAAGTAACTTTTATTTTTACATATTCTTACAACAGCATCAATTGCCACTAGACCTATCTCCATATTTAGGTTACACCGACTTTCATGTTGGACGCTTTGAGTGTCTTACTCCTAATACCAGCATTGTTGTGATGGATAAAATACTTGTGATGACTCAAAAGAAACATATAGGTACGTATCTTATATATAGACAATACGCCTAGCCCTGAAACCAATCATTATCATCGCAGATCATACTCATTACAGTTACTTGGATACCTACATCTAAATAATACCTGCAAACGGTGGATTCCGTTATACATACACATCTTTCATAGTACACTACATTTTATGACGTGACTGGCGGCACCATGGCTCAGTGACCGTAACATATATAGTTCAGTTTGAAAATATTGTATTTTTGCCATTTATAATCACATATATATAGAATCAGATCGTAAAGCTGGGTCGACCTATTCAGAATCGACTACATCCAACACCGAGAAATCGGTGAACTTATCAGACCTTAACCGTCATGGACGAGCTAGATGCATTTTGCGTACCGTCTCCACGTAATGCTTGTTGTGGCCTATAACAGATTCCTGGATCTTGGGCGGTAGCTCTTCCAGTGATGGAGCAGTGCCCTCCTCGATGTCAGTTCGCCTGTAGAACAGGATGTACGGAGTGCTAGAGCGGTTCAGCGCGTTTAGCTGCAACTCGTCGGACGACGACACCACGTCATCGTTGTACATATGCCACTGATCGTTATCTTTGGCGAGAGTGTAATAGTGGCCCGAGTCGAGCGTGGTTCCCGCATGGATCACGGCTGCGTACAGCGTGTAGGAGGCGTGGACAGCCTGGGAGCGCACCGTAGGCAGAGTTATTGTGGGATTGTGGTACATCGAGTGCATCAGCTTGGTCTGCACTTGCAACTTCGGCTCAAATCTGGAAAAAGTTGTTCTAATTTCAGAATTACAGTGATTATCTCAATTGGTTAAAGTACGACTGATAAATAAGTACTAGGAGTAAATTAAAGAGAGGAAAGAGTAAATCATAAAAAGATTTAACGGAATAGGAATTCGAAAGACTTACTTGAAATTCTTCAATACGAGAATAAGATACTTTGGGGTAGTTTCAATGAGAACGCTCCTTTCAGCGTTACGTAATTCACCGCAATCGCGGCATTGGTACTGGTTATCACCGGTGAGACTTTCCTTGGAGCAGTAGAACTCGAGGAGGCTCTGAACGTTGTATTGCCAGCCCTCAGGTTTGTCGGGGAAGGCCAACTGGAGATCACGGAAAACATCACGAGAGAGCGACGAGGAATGGCACTCAGTGCACTCGACGCGTGTAAGGAGCACGCCGCCAAACATACTGTCAATGAACGAGTCCCGACGTAGAAATGCCGATTCGTACATACGCATGCGTTTCTTAGGCGGCACGCTATCTTTCTCAGGGGAATTGCGCTTATGGCCGCTTGAACCGGATCCTGGAACACGTTTAACTAAGTTTATTTGGATACCTACATCGGATCTTTTTATTATTTTATTAACATAAGATTATAGGGTGCTTACACGAAACTTACTGTAACTTATAAATTATTATCACTATAATTATTTATTAACTCTTTGATGAACAAAAAATTCTGTGTTAAGATGAGAATATTAAAATTTCACCGATTACTCAGAAGCCATTGCTGCCATTGTATCTGTAGACCCGAGACGGCGTGCGGTTTTAGTCGGTTCGAGTCCGACATAACTGGCTCCGCAGCGCGCCGGGCGGCGTGGTATACTAGTGCGTTACCCTGATCAATGACAGCATTAAGTATTATGCATGAAAAAACTATATTTACCTCCACTACCGCCGGGCCGAGGCGATGCTGAACGACGACTGAGTCCGGCGTCACTGGTATCGGCATCACTGAAGCAAAAAAAAAAAAACAATTTTACATCAGAAAAAGCATATTCAAAACTAATACGTTCCTGCAAACAAACAAGTATCACAACAACTATCAACTATCGCATCAGTGAATAATTAACATTAGTATTGAAGGTTATTACTATTGGATAAAAGAGTATGTGAAACAAAATCGAGTCCAATAGGAATGCGGTATTCACATTTTACGCCTTTATATTCAAGCATATATTATATTGGCCAAGTTTTCACTTCTGATGGAACTCCCGGTGTCCCACTGCACAGTGTATTATTTTGCCTCAGTAGCGGACATCCTCCTTTTATAGCCAATTTCGATGCATATAATCATAATACAGCATACTATGACACACCAGATTAACAATATTGCATGGTCTTTAAAATATGTAGCTTTTCTTGAAAGGTCATTGAACTTTGTCTAAAAGATTTTTACAGATTTAGCGCGAAATTATTTAAATTGATCATAGTTAAAATTACTAATAAATGGCGAAATATATATATAATTGAGTGTTAAAATTACAGGTCTGCAAATGACCTGGAACACGAAAAAAAAAATATTTTAGAAATTACAGAAAAAATTAAATGGAAAATTTTCTAGTTGACGGTCGCATTTTTTTTCACTTGGCAAATACACTCTAGCATTGTAGCTTCCTATTTACAAATTTTTGATTATTTTCGATGCAGGACAGCTGAGGTATGACGTTTCTAAGTTTTTTTATAATATCTATGGAAATAGGGTTGTCATAAAAAAATACAATTATTCGAAATTTATAATATTTAGATTGACGGTTAAGATAGAGTTAGATTGACTCAAAATTGTGGCATGATTTAGTGATACCCCTCTACTGCTGAGATATTGCTGAACTCTTAAATTTTCGCAAATATTTGTAAGACGTTTCAGACATGTGTATGTATGTCTCTTGCGAATGGCAACGTGGTAAAAATAACATAAACCGGGGAATCCAGAAACCAATTTTGACGTTATGATCGTTAGTTAGATCGGAAAACTACTATCACTTTACTAGATTTTGTTTTACTTTTTATTTCTGTCCCTGTTTTGTTTTATTTTTTATTTTTAATAATATAATAAATATGTTAGGTAGGTTATATAGTATACACAGCTAAGAGCGCGCTCTCGCCGTTAAACGATTAAGTTTAGCGAGGAACAATTGTAAAGAAAAAAAATACGATTATTTCACCGTGGACTCGAATCATCCGATCCATATTTATCAACATTGTCCCACAATAAACGTCGCAAACCGAAGATGCCTTTACTCTCAAAAGTTTTTTCTCTATTAGAAGTAGGGGTAATACTGAACATTATCAGTTGTCAATTGATAATGTTCAGTATTACCCTTCTGAATCAGATATTCAATTTGAATAGGTGGAGTTGACCACAAATGATCCATTAATAATTTTCGATAACGGTAACGACCATACACTGCACCCTCACATCAACATTGCGCAACATTTGTATAAATCTTAGACCAGATAATCATGGTTACGATATATTTAAGGTATGGTACTTTTATTCAGTTTGTTACAGTTACACTTCTCAGTAGAAACAACTTACCCAACCAGCAAATTTTACTTTATATAATATTTAGTATTTTTATTGTTGTAAAAAATGACGTTCCTATGTGCTCTCTATGGGCCTAAACTGAATAAACGAAATTGATTCTTTGATTCATACCTCAGAGGTGGTCTATTGAATTTTATCAATTTCAGGTTCAACTATTTTTGAAGTAACGACAGAACTACTTCTTGGTTTTTAATAAACGTTTTTCACTTTTTATATAAATTTAGAATTATTATTCTCTTTATTCAGTTTTAAATATATATCAATTACATTTTAAATATTTTTTTAAAATATGTTTAAGAATTATTATTATTATTGTTATTATTATTTTACTGAAATGTAGTGTACTTGTCATAATAGTAAGTAGATAAGTAGTGCAGACTGAAAAATAAAAAAATATAATGACCAAACTGAACTATATCTACCATAGACGACGAGAGACAACCCTAGCTCAAAACTTAAAGATTGAATATCACAGCTGTCCTGTACTGGTAGCGTCTGATTATTTTTGTGGTAGTAGGAATAACCACCATCAACAATTAGGCACTAAAAAAAAATGCGACCGGCAAGGGATGCGTCTTTTAAAAATTAAATGAAATAATAATAAAAAAATATATGCTCGCTAAAATAGACGAGATAAGGTTTCTTTTTTTTCATAAATCGGTGCCTAAATTATAACAGAATCATACAAAAAAAAATCCGTGAATAAGAACGAACAACAAAAGAGATAAATGGTTTTTATGGTTTCTATGGACTTTTCTCGATTTCTTCAATTTCTCTAAAACTATGAGAGATAAATTATTTGGAGTTTTACTACAAATTTAGTTAGGTAGTTATCTATCGTCAGACATAAAAAGATGAGGATGACCGCTACTGAGGCAAAATAATACACTGTGCACTGGTTTATACTGCTTATAATTTGTTTTGGCGCGCTCGAGGAACTTCAAAATCCACTCAAATGTTGCTCAACCTAATAGGATTATTGAAGGGTTTTCTTTCTTGAATTCGCTTATTTCAAGCTGAATGGATTACAGAAGTACCGAACAATTTCTACACACATTCAAAATAACATAACACACATCTCAACACACAGACAAACACACACACACACACACACAATTTAAATATAACAAACCTGGGCATGTTAAATATAAATATAGATGAATATAAAATTGTGTTATAGTCGAAATAATTAGAAGGTTTATTTTTTACTGTACAAATGTTCAGTTTCATATTGTGTCTAGCGAAAGAGGACTGATCTTCACAACACAGGGTATCCTAGTGTGAAGACCAGTGGTCAAATTTATATATTTAAGTGCCATACGTGTAAACTGAATTTTAATAATAAAAAAAAACTTTGAGTGTCGGCTGGAGCTCGTCGAGTTAGTGACGATTCTCTAAGCCAACTTGTAAAATGACTCAAAAGTGAGATGGGTCTGAAGTTTTTCAGCAAAGGGATTTCGACTGCTTTGAAGAACAGCACCACCGCACTACCGCTCCATGTCTTAGGTGTTAAGCCCTGCAGAATGACGAAATTAAAGAGGCTCGATAGCTCACAATTTAAAACTGCTAATTCACCATACCTGATTTGGTGTATGCCGTAATTTGAACCTGATTAAGACCAACCTACACCCTGACCCAAAATAGCATTGGGCTTCATATTTGTTGGTCATTTCATTCATTTAGATTTGATAGGTATCAACGGCTTTGCGTGAAAGTAATTACTGGATAAATTTTATATGATTCCAGAATAAATACCTGGTGGACTGTGATGCTTGAGCAGTTTGAGTAACCATACGCATGCGGCTTGTAGCGAGAACTGCTGGCCGCGTGTAATCGAAGTTCACATCCGAGCAGTGCTCATATGACTGCAGTAGCTCGAACAAATATCTGCAAAGTGTATTTTTAATGGGTAAATTATAAATTCTTCACCTTAAAAGGTCCAAATAAAAATTCATGAAATTAACTATAAAGGTAACTTAATGATACAAGGTCCAAGGATCAAACAAAACATATATAACAAGAAGTATACAGGTTATAGACTAAGTTAGTGCCTACTCTAATGGCGCAGGAATACTATCTAAAATTATTCGCTCACATTCATACTAACATTGGAAATGCGATAGCGTGTCTGCCTGTCTATTACACCTTCACACCTAAATCATGCAACCGATCTTCATGAAATTTTGTAAAGAGCTGAAGAAAAACTTGAGAATGGATATAAGCAATGATTGATCGCGATAACCGACATTCACGCCGGCGGAGTCACTGATAAGTTAATAATATTCGTATAAGATACGATAGTCAACGGCGATTTTCTTTTAAATATTGTAACTTTGAAGGCAGGTAAACATGAATCAATAATATTATTATACCTAGAGCGATTATTGAGACCGGTAATCATATAATAATATAGTGTATCGTATGCCTTTCATAAACACACGTGCAATAGGTAGCTTATTTTCATTTAATTTGGTCATCAGTCACTTGAAATAATAATAGATTATCCCCATTGATTAGAAGCCAGATCAATTCAAGATCTTTTATACGTTATTTTATTACATAAAAAATTAAAAGATTTCCGTTCTACATGATGTTGAAACTTGTTTAACACACGTATTAAAAATTCGATCTTCTGTTCGACTAATTCGTCGCCAAATTAAAAGAAATGAGGCCGTATAGAATATTTCGAACGACGCGACGTGACTTGTAGCCGAAATGAAAAAGAAAAAGGATTTATTTTGCATTAAAATATTTAGCTAAAGGTGACTGTAGGGAGTGCTGGGAGTAACTGTGATGTATGGTTACGGTGGTTACATATCCAGGCGCGGGTCAACTATTGTGGGCACGATGGGCACCACCTTAATAGATCTGTGAGGTCACGTCTTTATGGTATATTATTAATATTAAAACAAAAAAAAAAAACAAAATGACTTAGAACGCAGCGTATAGTGCAAAGATAATTGTAAATTGTGGAAGTCTAAGGCAATAAACGATATAGCGCGTGTCTAGAAGACACACGTGCTAATTGAAAAAAATATGTTATAGTTTCAAATATTAAATTAATACCTACTATGTTGTAGGGTAAGAAGACAATAGGCAGTGGCTTAATGTAATAAGTACATTATAACAGATGTCCGAAGTCATAAATGCAAATTTGGCACGATTGGAACGAAACTTAAAATTATTATAATTTAAGTTTAATAATTTGTAAACACGTAAAAACTTATGATAGTATACGTTTAAAAAATATAATGCGACAACTTATGTCTACTATACGTATATACGTGTATACTTATAACTTATGTTTAAATTTAAATTAAGTGTAATTTAAATTATGGTGTGATTCTTTATTTCTGCAAGACCTCGTAAGACAGGTACGTTTTATAGTTATTGCTTTTTAATTTTAATATTGTGGCTATATAGAAAGTTTATCTGTGTTCGTTACTTTTCTTTACGATTTATTAAAATATTTAAGAATCTAGGACAGCAAAACAGTATAACCGGAATCATCATCATCATCATATCAGCCACACACAGTCCAGTCTGCTGAACATATGCCTCTCCTATAGACTTCCAGAATGACCGATCTAAAGCAGCCCGCATACAGCGCTTCCCGGCGAACTTAATGAGGTCGACCTTCCACCTAGCCGTTGGGCGTCCTACACTACGATTGCCCATGTGCGGTCGCCATTCCAAAACTTTTTTGCTCCATCGGCCATCTGTTCTGCGCGCTATGTGTCCCGCCCACTGCCACTTCAACGAGCTAATTCGCTGGGCTACATCGGCTACTTTTGTTCTCCTACGGATATCATCATTTCTGACGCGATCACGTAGGGAAATACCGAGCATTGACCTCTCCATAGCACATTGAGCGAGTTTGAGGTTTTTTAAGAAACCCATAGTGAGGGACCACCTTTCAGATCTACGTAATCTAAGTATTTAACTAATATGTGTTACCAGTGATGACTTACGAGTCATCCCTGGTAACACATATTGGTTAAATACTTTCGTATTCAGGCACTGAGGCATGTCGGACGAGAATACATCTCGTATCTTCCCGAACGCTGCCCAGCCCAATCGGATTTGTCGATTTACCTCGACTTTGAAGCTGGAATTGCCTACCTGGATCAGTTGACCCAAGTAGACGTACTCGTCAACAGCTTCTAAGAATGAGTCCCCAACATGAACCGGTAGAGGCGCAACGTGGACATTTGACATAACCTTTGTCTTATACATGTTCATCTTAAGGCCCACCTGTTAACATCGGCAACGGATGGACGCTTGAAACAATCACAGATTATTTTGTAATACATTAAAGTTAAAAATAAATAATCAAATTAAAATAATATTATCAATATATATAATTGGGCTCCCATGTAACAACTGTGATTTTATGCATGATATAAATAACGGCAACAGGTAGATGCTTGAAAGGTTTACAGAATATTTGTGGCAGCCAACTAGCCTAATTAAACTTTTAATCAACAGTCTAGCCTCTTCACTAACAAGCGTTTACATAATGATACCTGATATGCAGCCGTAGCGTTTGCTACAACATTTAATAAACTAGCTGGCTTATACTTAGGCCATTTGTACAATTGGGTGACATAATAAAGAAACAGAACAGAGATGGGTTTATCGAAGAAGTAGCGCTATCGGACTTGGATGGTAAACGTCTAGTTGAACGACGCTGTTTAGGACTGAGGCTAAGCTGTTGATTGAACGGCTAATTTAGCTAGTTGGCTGTGACATATTTATATCAAGATTAAATAATTTAATTAAAATAAATCAAAGCCCTCTAAATAATGGGACGGACCCTTCGTGAACGATTCTGACCAGATTCTTTGTTCACCTTTTTAAGGAGCACAGGTGTACATTATTTTGATCAATCTCGTAAGGTTCAGCCAGCGTTTGCAACGATAACCTTTTTGGCATGCATAACATGCGCGAGTTCCTGTGCCCATAACCTGGTATTGCGCTTGGATCCGCGCCTGTGCATATCAAAATACCGAAAGCACAAAATCCCGAAGTTCAAAAGCTCGAAAACTCAGAAATTGGGCGATTTTGTTTGGGTGGTTTTCATTAAGGAAAACTAATCTTATGTTTTAGAAAAGAAGTATAGGCTTATTTGTTCGCTAAAGTAGGGACAAGATAATAGGTCACTTTTGACAGATGTCAGTTTAATATTCATATTGAGGTGACCTGCTTAAAAACATCGATTAAATGAATGAATCGAATGAATCGATACAGACTTGAAACATATGTGAATTTTAAAAATGATCATGTGAATCCCTGTCCCATTATTATTTTTTCTTTCATAAATTAAAGGAGCAAAATAAGACAAGTACCTACGTAATTTAACAAAAAAAATGCTTTTATTCACTTGAACTATCGGAACTGCTATCTTCATCACTGCTGTCAGCACTCAGAGATATTATGAATTCATTTTCAATAATATTGTCTATTCTCACATCTCGTTCAAAATCTTGTAAAATTATTTTCTTTGTCTTCTCCACGACTTTTCGCCAGTCTTCTGTAGTGACTTCTGCACATGCAGTTTGTAGCAGAGTCATCATTTTAGCAGTACTGAAGGGTGGTTCAGTATTGTTCCGCGCTGCATGACCCTTTATTTGTGCCCAAATAAGCTCGATGGCGTTATACTGGCAATGGTAGGGAGGCAATCGAATAACTTCGTGTCCATGCTCTAGGGCTAGTACATCGATTACACAGCGGAGCTTGGACGGCTTAGTTGCTTTTACCAGATTTAACAACTCAACTTTTAATAAAGTTGGACTTGCCTCCACACCATTTCTTACCAGCCACGAGACAATTTCTTGCTTTTTATTTGCTTGAGTTGGTGGTTTATCAACTTGTACAGAATGATACGGAGCATTGTCCATTATAATTTTCGATGGGTTTTCTAAGCTGACTAGCAGCTTCTCAAACCACTTTTTAAAAACATCAAAGTTCATTTCCTCATGGTAATCTGTTGTAGTTTTAGAGGCGAATGCGAGGAGGCAGTCTGGAATAAAACCTTGAGAAGCTGATCCCGCGTGACATATAATAAGTCGGGCTCCTTTTCCCGATGGAACTTTTGAGGTGGAGGCCGCTGTATCATCGGTCCATGTCCGCGCACCGTATGGTTCGCATTCAACCATGTTTCGTCAATAAACACGACATTGTCCCAATCCGTAATTTTATTTACCTGACGTAAGAATGTTATTCTCTTCAAAATAATATCGTAGCGTTCTAGCAGGATTTTCCGCTTGTCGGATTTTTAAAATCTAAAGCCAATCGATTTCAAAACCTTTGATAGAGACGATTTGCCTCCAAAAAATAAGCCTGCGCCTTTTAACGAACTCGATAGCTTTTCCCGTGTAGGATATTCTTTTATAAATGTGGTTGCGAATTGCAGCAGCATCAAAATTATCAACGTCAACAATTTTCTTCTCCCTCTTTCGTTTTTTCGGTGTACGTAAAGTATTATCTTCTGAGCCTGATGGTCCGTATTTCTCTTTCAGAATTTGAGTTACTGTCTTCTTCCCTATTCCCAATGCTTCGGCAACGCGTTCTCTCGGTGGTTTCAATGGTAAAAGAGGCCCATCGTTAACTGATTCACGTCCAAAATAATTGTACAATTTCAGCACTAGTTCGCGAGATTGACTGTTTAGAGTTTTCCCCCGTTTCGACATAGTAAGACTGTAATGTTTTTCTGTTTAATAATCGTTAAGCAATCGGAGTCCAATTTATAGCCAGGTAAACGTAGTCAGTAAGATCAGTTCAATGAAAAAGCCGGATCAGAAGAAAATAACAGAGAGCACACCAAAAACGCATAGTCACTTCACACAACAACAAAAGACTGCGTCATCATCATGTTATGGCGACATGACATGCGTCATCGACAGGCACTGGTGTTGCCAGCAACATCCACCTAAATTGCACCCAACATCAATGACCTTTCTATTTAGTTATTTTTTTGTATTTTTATAGTTAGTTAAAAGAATAATAAATATGTATAATTAGGTTTTATTAAAATCACAACGTGGTTATAAATTTATGGTGATTTTTCTTCACAAGTAATCATTGCATTCGATTCAACTTACAATCCTATCAGCTTTCGATTTTTAGAGTAACATCCCTAGTGTTTAAAAAGAAAAAGGGCTGACTGACGCAACATTGTAACGACGTTCAGTTCTTTAGATCAGAAATTGTTTATTATGTTTAGAATGGTTTATTAGTGAAAGCAAATCGTAAAATTACTCGTATCGGTCATTATTACAATAAATATGTAAACGTAATTGAAAAAAGTTAAGCAATTGTGCAGTTCTTATTTTATGCCCGCCGTTACAAGGTTACGTTGTTGAATTTTGATGAAATGTCAAAAGTGACCTATTATCTTGTCCCTACTTTAGTTCGAAGATTTTATCCCAAGGATTTAAATTTGTATACCATTAAGGCAATTGAAATTGACAATTGTTGTATGTGGCCCAATACGAGGAAATAACCTTGAGAACTTAAAATATAACAATATGGTACCACCGCTATGATAGTATCTCGTATTTCACAATAATACAGCAGATGCTTATGCGATAGGTTTACTTTATATTTGACCTTTTTGAGTTAACATTGAGATTGCTATAGAGGACAAGCAGTGAATATATTTATGCCTGTAAATGTTTCAGATCAGTCAGAAAACAGAAAACAAAACCATTGCTATTATACTAGTGATTTAAGTTGCCGTTGTTTATACGGTGAGTCTCTATAAAGAATAAGAACACGTGCAATATTGCATGCAATATTAAACTTTGAACAAAACTTTGTTTTATTTTTTTGTGTTTCAAAATTAATATGAAATAGATAATTATATGTTTACTGGCAATATCTAATTATTTTCTACTTAAAGACTAGACCAAAGCAGATTTTTAATTAATAATATTAAAATTAATAACAGCATTAGGCCTGTTGGAAAATAAAGTAAACATGGTTAACACAATTGGAAAAATAAGTTAAACTCGCTCTGAAGTACGGGGGTTTAATGGAGTGGATTTTAAGGGTGAAAATGGTTTTTACGATTACTTATTTATACTATTAGTTATAAAAGTTACTATAGTCAAACTTCTGTCAACCATATGGGGCATGGATATTTAGCCATACAGGGTGGAGTTTTTTTTTGGAGGGAAAGTACTCTAAATACTGCAGATAGGTACTCAAAGGAAACATCCCTTTATTTTTAAAAAGAACAAAATTCCACAGCCCAGTTGTCGAACCGACAGAAATCTTCCTAAACCATGAATTGCCCTTTATTTAATTTAATAGGTTTGTTAGAGCGATTTGATCCTTATGATTGATCCTATCGATTGTTGCAATAAAAATACAGGACGTTAATTTTTCAGATTTTAGTCGATTACCGGGTGTAGCAAGCGATTTTTGGGCAATGCTCACATGCAATTTTGTTTCTTTTTAAAAATAAGGTAATGTTTCCTTTGAATGGAAATAGCTATCTTAGTATTTATTGTGTTGCAGTATTTTTTTATCATTCAACTCAATCTATCAATCAACTACTCTCCTTCTGCATATAAGTGAAACGTTGTCTGTCGGTAGTATCCATATCTATGCAGATGAGAGCACTCTACACGGGCGATATTTCGGGTAACCCGCAGCCAAGCACACCGACACTGAGGAAAATAGGCAGCAACTTTTTATTGAACCCGACTGGGTCCTGATTCGCATTTCCCAATGGGGATCAAAGAATCTGGTCGAGTTCAATGCCAAAAAACCCAAGCGTGCGCGTTTTCAGTCAAGGTTTCTCCCTTCCTTCCTCTCTATTCTCCAAAACACACCGCTAGCACTTCAGGAATAAATTAATATGCTCGGAATGGGTGTTGGTTGCAAACTTATCAACAAGAACTACATCGAGAGCGTCAAGACGCATCAAAGGGCGTCACGCAAACTCAGGAGTCCTGCACAAGGTGAAGCAGTTTTTCACGCCGAAGCAGCGGCATCTTTTAAACAAGACAGAAATGCGCTCCTTCCTGGAATACTGTTCTCATCCCTGGGATGGCCTCACACAATACCTGTTAGACGCTCTTGACAGTTTGCAGCGACGTGCAGTTCGTACCATTAGTGATCCTGAGGTCACTAACACCTTGGAACCTTTGCAGTTACATAGAGACGTTGCTCTCTAGCCGTATTCTGCCGCCTCTACCACTATTCGGAGCCATCCGGAGCTATTTCAACTAATCTCAACCTCTCCCTTCCTGTCAAGAACAACTCGTGCTGGCCTGCAGTGCCGCGTGCATACGGTGAAATCCATACCGTCTCGTACTAAAGGCTTTGAAGCCTCCTTCTTCTGCCGCACGACAAAGAACTGGAATGCTCTACCCGGGCACGTATTTCCCTCTTCCTGCAGTCCCGAGTTCTTCAAGCGGGGCGTGAAAAAGCATCTATCAAGGCTGTCAAGTTAGGAACCACCATCTTAGGGTAAATAGCATCAGAAATGGTAGTCTGTATCATTTGGACTGCACCTCAACTTTTTGCCCTCTAGCGTGGACCAAATATTTAAAACAGTTATAAATAATAACGACTTGTTTTCGAAGAACCGACCGATCGGTATGTTGCATGAATAACGCCCTGATGGCTTCAGCTAACTAAATGCCGTTACATGCAACTAAATCTGATGGAACAATTCTCTCAGAGATCTTTGATAGTCCACAGGATCCCTTCCATTGGTTCTTGCATGAGTACGATGTGTTAATATTGATAGGAAATTGAAAAAATGGCTTCATTGGAGATGTGGGGGGGGGGGGGAAAGTAGGCTAAATACTGGAGGTAGCAAATTCCACTCCAAGAAAACATTCCTTTATTTTTGAAAACACATAAAACTGCATTTACTCGGTTATCCAAACGGAAAAAAAGTAAATAATGCCACTAGTCCATACAGAATTACCTAAACTCCTTGGCACATACTAGGTGATCTGATAGTCGTTTCGAAAAAAATAATTTGGACACAGTTTCTATAGCAAAATCGTCTAGAAGCAATAATTAGGGAAATTTTTTTCACCTGCTCATACTTCCTATTAATTATTTTAAAAAAAATACATTTGAAATAGCCGACATTTTCTTACAGATTCATGAGTTCGTTATTCCTGTTATTTAATAGCTATTGCCAGTATTTATACTTTGTTTGAAAGTTGATTTCAAGATTTTACAACTCTGTATTTAATTTTGTTTTTATTGGCCGCTTGATAAATTAAATTCGATCTTCAAATCCATTTCATGATCCATTTTGATGATAACTTTCGTATTACTTTTTTACAAGTCACTTTTAAAAAATGTAATCAAAGTTGAAAGTATGAATATAATGTTGTCTCATTCATATACATTTTTTTTTAAATTTAGGATTTGTCATCCCTAAAAAAATGCAAAAATGTTAATACTGCAAATAGTGTTTCATCCAATTTCTTCAATAAAACGGCAATTTCATTTGTAACGACCTATTATTATACTTTCAGGCGACTTTGCTATCGACAATCAATATTTGCTGCCTAAAATCTTCTTTTTCTACGAACATTTAGTAATTTGCTTAACACATAGCCACAAGTCATATCTCAATTATTGTACTCATTCCTGCCAAGTCGTGTTACAGTGACTATTTCCACACGGGTAATCCGTACTACAATGAAACTTCTTTTTTATGGTTATGGCATCAAAAAATTAACATAATGATTATGATAAAAGCGCGCGTATTTGCGTCCCGACTAAACATCGCATGTAATTAGGCTGTATAGATGAATTGCCTTTGCCTTTCACTTGTGGGATTATAACAACAAAACAACATTGCGCGCGCCGCGCTATTCAAGTTCAACATTGACGGTTTTTGTATTTATATATTTCATGGTCGTAGAAAAAGTATTATTGCCACTGCCGCAAACAGCTATTGTGATAGTCCTGCTGATCTATTGTGCTACTCAGCTTCGCTTCTAGGCACAAACTAGCACTCATGTTACAATAGCGATCATTGCTTGACAGTGGCATAAATTACTATTCTGCAACGTCTTTAAAATCAGGGTTTATTATAAAAATGATTGATTCTATTTTTAAATTATGTTTTCTTCGGTATGGCGGGAAGTATGACATTACGGTACCGCCGTATTAGGCGTATTAATAGGCGTGACTTGTGCATCATAATCATAAGATTTACTACTTTGAAGTCTAAACAAATAAAAAATCACCTGTTACCCGCAAAAAGTACCTAAGGTAAAAGTACCAATGATGGACACTGACCCAATAGACACTTTCGAAAAAAATCCTTTATTGTAAGAAAGGTAACTATTTAGTTTATATGACTATTTACTTAAAAGACACCAAATGGCATATATAAATCCATATTCAAAAATTTTGAACACTGTCGTAAGTAAATATTGAATAGAAGCCAGTTGTATCATAAGAATTTTGTTAAGGGTAGTGATTTTTAATAGGTGTGATTTTCTTATTTATTAATGCTGATTATCACTAATTTTAGTATAGTTGTTATAAATATGTAAGTTGTTGACCTACATCGATCATTACCGTATTTTTATGGCTAGATTTTCTGTCAGATTTAAGTGATTGTCCACTATGGGTACTTACGACATAGTGTATAATAATTGTATTTAAAGTAAAATTATAAAAGATTAAAAGAAAGTTTTTAAAGATTTTATCTACAAAAGTTAATGTCTGAATATTGCTGTAACAATAAAAAAGGGTTGTTACGACCTTTCAGTAATGAATATTTATATTAAATTTTGTAGATTGAAGTTTGATTTGTCCTTAAAGTGTTCGCCATTGATGCTTTTACCTTACTATTAATATAAGAGTGTTAAAAACTTACCCCAAGAACTCCGAACTGTCATGTTGGTTGTCTCTGGTAAAGAATGGTGGTTTAACTACAGAAAATAGTTCATTCGGATTTAATTTTGTTGACACGGAGTGCATCATTTTACCGAATAGCATTGCCATCTTCGACCAATATGGTACAGCTGTCATCTTCATTACAACGTGGGTGCTGAATCTGTTAAGAGAAGAAACATATTGTTTTAGTTCAAGTTATAGTCATTACAGCGTTGCATCACGTCATCCAGAAACAACTTTACATGAAAATTTAAACAAAATCGCTTCTTGCTGCCTGTACGCTTAGACATTCTATACTATATAGATATTCTTATTTTCTACTTAATTTAGATATTTTGCAACCCGCGGTTTCTGTGCATAATACATAAATAAGTGAAGAATAATGTGTAATCAAAACCGGGAAGTGGGAAACCGGGGCCGATTAGTTGCCAAACGATGATTTTAAATAAATAGGAAAAAAACGGTTTTTAAACACACTAATAATTATTGAGATCGTACATGGACAAAAAATTATTAATATCTCGTCAATTCTAATAGAAATAAGAAATTTCGCTCTAAAATATAGTGGTATACAAGTAAACACGAGACTTACAAAAAATGCTTAAGGCTGGGTTTTGGATTTGCTCTCGATGCTTTACTGTTCTCGGGATCATTTGATGATCAAAAGCCTACTTCAAAAATAAGAAGATTACAAAACGACCTCTCAAGTCTCTCAACATACATAACAAAAGAAAACCAATACCGCCAAACTTATATCTATTTTCTTTTTTATATATGGCCGCCTCGTCATTTGTGAACGGAATTTAATAGTACCTACATTATTGCAAAAGCAGCGAAATAGAATAATACGAGACAGGCAATTGCCATTTAGGCCGAGGCATATAGGTATAGTGCTTTTCTTAAATGCAAGGAAATAAAAAAGGCCTTTTACATAATAAATTTAATTACTATTAAATTTTTATATACTTTCATATATTTTTCTTTTGATTTTGCTGGAAGCAGGTGTTCCATCGCTAATTTAGCTTCTGATCTTAAATGTGGTGGAGTGCAGTCAATGTTCATTTCATTTTCACTTTCAGAATCATCGGAACTCATTTTAATTATTTTATTAACAAAATAACAACGCTTTACAGCCATTTTTTATTTTTTATTTTACAGTTTGTGCCGAAAGGTAAACGCATCTGTGGCTTGTACGTGTTCTTTATTCAAAAGTAATGACAGTATTTCTGCGCATGTTTAAGGAAAAGTTCTTTTTTTGCTTTCGATCGGTTTATTTGGTTATTGGGACTACGAAAACAGATACTGATAATGGAATGGAACATAACGACGACCATTATGAATCTGCCGTTAAGTTGTTGAAGGAATTGAGTCATTATACTCAATTATGGAGTTAAACAGTTAACCACGTTTTCAATTACCTGTCTTCATATATATCGGCTTTTAAAAAGAAAAGTGATGATCACACAAGATAGCAATGAAGGGAGAAGGTACTCTTTACCAGGTTTACAAGTTTATCGATTCAACAACTAAAAATAATCAGTTATGTTCACTAAAAGGTAGTATGGGGTCACCAACACCACCATGATCAACGTTGCCTGCAAGTTGGTGCATCTGCTGATAGACGGACGAGGTTCCTGCGCTGGCTTTCCACTGGGGGTTAGGATGTCGGACGGCAGTCACTACCATAACAGCCAAATCAAATGGAGGAGAATCTCAATACAAAATTAAATTAATCTGTTTTATAAGACCTCCTTCTTCATCCTAGCGTTAATCCCAGTCGCATCTGAAACCTTCGCCAGGCAACGCTAACTACTCGGCACCTACTCGCCGCCGCACCTCGAGGTTCCTGTCCTAGTTTTATTCAGTCAGGCTGTGAAAAAGTTATCAGATGTCGTATAAAGCCAAGCACTAAAGACTGCACGCTCTAAACCTAAGGTGCAGTGTAGTGTAGAGCTTGTAGGTTAAGAGCGTGCAGTGATAGATAGGCTAATAAAATTGAGAAAAGCAGCGCAACTCGACTTGACAGATTAGGTTAGCTTCGTTCCCGCTTTAGCCTACGTGGTTATTTTTTTTTCTCTAACATGCAATGAAATATTGACGTTATGTTCCTCATAATAGGCTGCGAAGTATGACGTTTCAGGCGCGGCTAGGACCAGAGGTTGTTAATGGAATTTCATACAAACCTTGCAGGCCTAGGCCGGCAAAGTCCTCTTTTTAATTTCGATTCCACATAAATTTGTGGCAAAGGCATCGACACTCTGCCACTAAGCATATTAAAGAAAAATACTTAATTTAATTTAGTTGCAACAAATTGACATTTATAACAATGACAAGTGTCACTGTCAATTCTAAAGGATCGTTCAGAAACGTGCTTTTATAGTTTTTAAAGTAACATGATAATAAACTCAATTGTAAATGTTTTCTGTTAAAATCAAGCTAAAATAGATGAAATAGTAATATTCACTTGAGTTTTAGTTATTATCTTGTTTACTTTTAACTTCTTTAAAAATAAATCCTTAATTTTTTTTGTTGTTTATTTCATTGCCTGTTTTGCATACCTCGACGGGAAATATGGGGTTGCCTGTCTCAGACCTATACTGTCTATCGGCCGGCAACCCCTTTCTTCCCGGCCTCTGTAGTAATGTACTATTGTAGCCACCCAGAAACAAGACAGAAAGTCAGTGAGTGGTTTATTGAGAAAAGCAGCGCAATCAGACTTGGATAGATTAGGTTAGGAAACTAATGCGGGAGCGGACTAGGCTGGGCAAGTAATGAAACATCATCGATCCAACCATCCAGGCCCCCGATTCTGCTAATTTTATGACATAACAAAACCATATGACATAACAAAACCAATGTCATACCGCTGACATTGCATAAATTGTCATTAAATTTTAGAGTTTAAGGCTGGGTTTAAAAGTCCAAAATGAAAAGAGAAAGAGTTTATAACATTGGAACAACGCTGTAAACAGCTGTAAACTTTTTACTAAAGTAAAGAGGCTAGCTAGGCTGTCGATTTAACGGCTAATTAAGCTACGACATATTCATTTCTAAAATTAATAATTAAATTTAAAAAATCAAGGCGGGCTAGAATGGTAAGGAAAGGTACGGGACCATTCAACCGCGAGTCCGCCTCGCACTTGGACGCTTTTTTTCCAGTCTAACTGCGGGTTTGGCTGTTCTCTGATATTTTCCGTAAGTGACTCCTAACTGACAACAAATAGGCTATCTCGAAGTATTGGAGTTAGACCAGTTGTTGGATTTTTTAGTGCTCCAACTACACGTAACGACTGGTATAGATGACAACCGATGACAAATTGTATGACAACCGGGACCGGCGGCTTAACGTGCTTAAGGGTGCTTACATAGAGAAGCAGGTTTGCCCGCACGAGCGATTGCTGAAATTTAATAGGGCGAGTGTAAATGAGTTTGCGTGGTGGTCGTGAAAATTAATGGGTACCGCCTGCTAAAAACCTTGTTTTTTGCCCACACGAGCGATTGCTGAAATTTAATAAGGCGAGTGTAAATGAGTTTACGTGGTGGTCGTGAAAATTAATGGGTACCGCCTGCTAAAAACCTTGTTTTTTACCCACACGAGCGATTGCTGAAATTTAATAGGGCGAGTGTAAATGAGTTTGCGTGGTGGTCGTGAAAATTAATGGGTACCTCCTGCTAAAATCCTTGTTTAGATCTTTTCAGCATAAGTCGGGTATTTTCGATTTTCTTTCTTGTTAAAATCTATGCTATGAATACAATATTAATATTATAAAGCTGCAGTTTGTTTGTTTATTTGTACGATTAAAGAAGTAATTTTAAAGATATAAGCGTACATGTTAGGGACAGACAGTGGCAAGCGACTTTGTTTTATACTATGTAGTGAACAACGTATGGAAAAATGTCGGATTTGGACATTCATGATTACAGCTCCTTGAGCAGCAAAGTAATGATGTTTAGTATGAAATTCCTCTATAAACAGACTACGAGGGTGAATTGAAAAGTTCTCGGCCTGACATATAAATATTGAAGGTAGGTACTCATATGAACCGCTTTGAATTCATTTGTTCTTTGGCTGTCATAGTGTTGAATTTCTTATGTGTAGATTTTGTAGTTTTTGTGTGACAGCGAGAGGGTGAACGCAACGTTTTTGGAAAATGGATAAAGCTGAACACCGCGCGCTAAAAAATATTTGTGTAAAAAAATGACACCACAAGAGATTCATATTGATATGAAATCAACAATAGGAGAATCTGCCGCGTTGTATAGTACCTACTATAAAAAAAAGACGGGTTGCACGCCGGGAATGCCGGCAGAAGTGAAAACTTTTTCTTTCTTTCTTTCTTCGTTATATACAGAGCAAAAGATAAAAAGAACACACCATAAGAATTTAAGAAATTAATGAATTACAAAAAGAAATAAATTACAAAAAAGCCCAGGTTCGAACCCGGTACTATCTAAAACCATAAGGACTTACAGTCGAAGCGCTTACCGCTAGGCTCCGAAGCTTCTTAACGCATCTACCAAAATAAACAATCTGTAGCTGCTGTAATGTTGTATGACGTCAGTCGTCGGTTACGGTTCAAAGGTCAAGTAATCCTGACGCGAGTTTAACACTTTTTACCCATCCAACGCCGCTAAAGAAGTTTTCACTTCAAAAATGGGTTGCTGAATTGAAACGCGGTCGAGAGAGCATCCAAGATGACCCTCGCACTGGCCAGCCGTCGACGTCTACGACTGGAGAAAACATCGACAAAGTGTGTGAACTCATATTGGAAAACTTCGGATTGACTATCAGGAATATTGCTGACACTATCGGCGTCTCTATGAACGAACTCTAAATTTTCCATGGTTTCTGCTAGGTGGGTACCGAGGTTGCATTCAGTCGAGCAAAAGCGAATTCGACTCACGCTTTCTCGCGACTGAAGAAAAACGCCCAGGATTACTGAGAAAAAAAAGCGTTGTTTCGTCAGGATAACGCCCGCGTTCACACGTCTGTTGAAACCATGGCTCAAATTTTTGAATTGCTGCCCCATCCGGCTTATTTACCTGCTTTGCCCCCTCGGGCTTTCACCTGTTTCCAAACCTAAAAAAGCAGCTTGCTGGCCAGAGATTTTCAACAAATGAAGTGGTCGAAACAGTAGTAAATCAATATTTTGATGAGCTTGAGGAACCTTTTTTAAAACCGGTATAAAAGCTTTAGAAAACAGATGGAAGAAATGCATAGAGTTAGAAGGAGATTACGTCGAAAATTAAAAATAATTGTCCATGACTTATACTTCGTTTTCTTGACTAGGCCGAAAACTTTTCAATCCACCCTCGTATTTATTCATCTTAAAAATAATTTTACTTAACCTACTGTTCTTGTATTAAGATGAGCGCGTCCAACTAAACAAACAAACAAGCGAACTCTTGAGTTTTATAAAATTAATATATACATAGTGGGTAAATATTTCAAAAGAAATCAACAAGACTGTAAATATTTCAAAAGAAATCAACAAGACTCTCCACCATGAAACCTCATTTATACACACTCATCTAAAGGACATTGTTCATAATCGGCTATCGTGAACAAGATACTTGCAAATGGTTATTAGTGCCATTAATTAAATATCATTTTTATAAAGATATTGGTTTTTGGTTTTTGTATCAACTTATTTCGTTGAATAAGTAGTATTTCAATTAATTTCAAGGTTCAGCCTTTTGGTTATCCATTTTCTTTACTTATAATGTTGCCCAGATATATTTAATAAAAATAATCGATTATTAGTATAATCAATACACATTATTATAATACTGGTTTTTCCCAAAACTGTCCCTATTTGAATAAAAATAAGTACTAATATATTATCACAGTCATATTTTACATCATTCTAAATATTATTTTAAGCATTTAGTTCTAAATTAAACAATTATAAATCGAACTATTTACTTCATTCCTCATTTATCGATGCCGATTCCCATAATTATTTTTGGGAATATATATAGCAACACAGCCAACTGTCATTCGTGATTCGCTTTGTTTTCATTTGGCACTATTGATTCGCTTGATACGTTGATAATTGAAAATGAATCCTGGATATTCCGTTTATTGTCGATTCTGACGCGCCTACCTCAACACTGGCATGAACATGACACTGAACGCAACATGGGACTGGATTGGGCTGGTTTTATCGTCACGCCGCTAGACGCGCCGCTGAGCAGCGCGCTGTTAACAGCACGCGCTTGAACAGCGGTGCACCGTAAAACGAGATTAGTACTGCGCGTTCCGCTGCTGTAGGCTAGTCGTGTATAATATGCAGGTTAATACGGTTAGAGTACTGGCTATTTACTTTTTATGGAAAAGAAGGCAACGGCGGCTTCGAAGAAGAGTAGTTGACAACAAACAAACAAAACAAACAAGCAAACAAACAAAAACAACAAATAGGTACCTACAATGCGGCGCGTCTCATCGGCGTCACACTAAAACGCATACTGGCCGTAGAAGCGAATGAGCGGCGCGCGCTTTGACAGCGCCGGCGAACATCGCGCGTTTATTGAACAGTGCTGTTCAAGCGCGTGACTTTGAAACGCAACTACTACCCCATACATATTCGAACGCGCGCGCTTTAACGGCGCTGCCGAAACGCGTAACCATAAAACCAGCCTTACATGTTTAAGAACTTTGAATTGTGGCACCGACTGCAGCCTAGCCCAAGGACGAGCCATATTCTTCATCTCACTGAAGTTTTTTCTGTTTTTAGACAGCCGATTGCCCCACACATCTGGTACGTTTCTTCTTCATTATATTAGCATGTCAATATGTAATGCAACTATAAAGTATAGTAGCTAATCCAAATCGTTTTCCAGATCGAAGATGACAGTGTCGTATGTAACTCCTACCTGTTGAACTTTGGCGTTATATGATTCAAATACTCAAGTGAATGCAGGAGCCTCTACCAGTGATGGGTATCGTCAGCAAGTGTGTGCCAACTTTGGAAGTTCCATTTTGCAAACAAATCGCATTCATTCCCATCTGGCACTGAATGAGAAGCACATATTTTAAATGTTATAGTAGTATGGATTGAGCCTCGACAAGTAAGTTTGTTTTATAGATTGTAATTGTATAGTAATACATAGTTGTCCTGCCGGTGTCAAGACTGTTCGGTGGCATTTCATAACCTAGGGTTAACATACTATTTCTTATTGATGTCATTAAATGTGTGGTTGGTGGTAATAATAATTAAGGCGATATGAATATAAACTTATCTTCGTCATCCTAGCGTTAATCCCAGTCACAGCTATTATTGATGAATATAAACTAATATTGAATATTAATGAAGAATGTTTTTACTTTCAGTTATACGGAGCACACCAAATATGTTATCAATAATGGCAAAGATTTGATCAAGCAACATCCCATCCATCACCACGTCAAAATAATGTGCTATCTATATAGGTATATCTGCTTGAAGATTTTTTTACTTTTACTTGCCTAAAGATAGCCCCAGCAGGGTACCTAGATATCTTTGAGCCCACTTACAGTTGCTATGAGCTAAAATTGATAGTAGACATATAAATAAAAGAATCTACTATAATAACCATGGCAGAGAAGCTATATTTTTATTGTAGGCAAAAGGATGGAGGGTTGCTGTCCTCATGTAATGACAATTATTTGGTTCATGACCTGGACAAGATATAAAGCCAATATTAGTCCATCAGTACAGTTTTTAGACTACATTCTGTTAACATTTGACTCAGATTTACAAAAATTAATAATTAAAATGGATGTTTTATTTACATGAACCCGCTAAATGTACTTGTCAATAAAAGGTGATGTATGAACCTGGATACAACTTTATTAGTAAAATCTTTTAGTTGTTAGTGTGACGTACAAGTTTCATATCAGATTTGGTTAAAAAGTAGTTGTTCATGCTTAGCCAAAATCTCTAACAAAATGGAAAGTGTCCTTTAAACAAAAGCCTATCGCCACCGGCAGGTCGAAACGGGCTACCAACTTCTTTATGTAAGAACCCTTACGAGGCACGACTAGACCAATGCAAATATCCATATTCATGCATACTAATATTTGCACTAAGCGGAAATCGAACCCGCACCTCCTGCATAGCAATCAGGTTCACTACCGCCACGCCGCAGAGGCTGTAATTTTTTATGAGACAATTTTTTTTTACATATATACTCACCCCTGTGAATCCCCAAAGGTTTAGGCAGAGGTGTATTAACACCCACATTTCGCCAACTTATTAATTTTGGGCCCACGTAATAGGAGGCGAGTCACAGACACGCACAGTATTCTACTACACCAGGATCCAACACGGCCAAATAGTAATTTATTTTATTTTATAGTTAATTTTATTTTATCTTAGATACAATCAACAATAAATAGATCACTTGTGAAAATCACTTATGATTTTTGGTCTTACGTAATAGGGGGCGAGCTTATTGACGTCACGCGGGCACTCAGCCATAGGCTATATTACTGTCGAAAGAAAAATAACCCTAATCCCTTAGTCGCCTTCTACGACAGCCACAGGGATACATAGGGTGGCCCTCTTCTACTCCACCGGGACCCCAAATACCCCAAGGCCAAATAGTCAATCCAGTCATCAATCAATTAGCCAACCGCAGTCCACTACAAGACATGGGCGACTCCCAATGTGCGCCATTTCGTCCGATCCTCCGCCTTCCGCATCCAGTTAGTCAAATAGTAATTTATTTTATAATATATTTTATTTTTTCTTAGAAACTATATCACTTGTGATAATGAATATGGGCTGGACCAAGTGATGAATTGGGCATTATTATAGTGCCCGGGCATTGTGATGAATATGAGAGGTGGACACTGCGCGCCTCGACATGGATAGATACAGGTTAAAAGGCTAGGGAAAAAAATAACCTCGAAGGCTAATCCAGATAATACATGACCCGTAGTTGAATCGACATGAACCTGAGTCTGATTATTAAATCTCTTATATTAATCATATTGCCCGGGCACTATATACAGGGTGTATTTTTGAAACGGGGCAGTAAGGGCAAGTACCTTAACCGTTGCAGTGACAGCAAAACGTTCTTAAAAGACCTTCCCTAACTTTTTGGGACATTTTGAACTGCATTCACAGATTTTGTAAAAAAACTTACAGTTAGCAAAAAAAATGCAAAAAGTTCAAAAATTTTTTTTTATGCCAATCGATTCTATTTCATGTGGGGATCAAAAACCTCTATGGGACTATTTTAGCTTTCAGTACTAGAAAAGACAGAAATTTCGTACGGAAATATGATAAATCAACTCGAAACTCATAGGTCAGGTAAAATTTTGAACTTTTTTAAATAAAAAAAATCATTGAAACATTTAAGAAATTGGTTTAGGAAATAAATTGCTCAAAATGATTTCCATTTTTTGCAGTGAACGAATGGCGGCTAATAATGTTCCGGGATGAATATTACGTAAAATGGTCATTAATGCATCCTTGAGCTCTTGAACACTGGCGTACGTCGTCTTATACACCTCGTTTTTCACGAAGCCCCATAAAAAAAATCAAGTGGTGTTAGATCGGGGCTACGAGGTGGCCACTGTGTTGGACCATGTGTACCTATCCACTGTGTACCGAATAGGCGGCTCAAATTGGAACGTGAAAGGTGAATGTTATGTGGCGGAGCACCATCTTGTTGAAAATGAACTTTTCGCAATTCCGACAGGGGCCATTCGTCCATCTCGTTTTCAAGATGGTGTAAAATGACTTCATTATACATGGCAGAATTCAGTTTCCCTTCATAAAATTCCACCATTATGACTCGATTGGACATTATACCACACCAACAGTTGAATGAGAAGCGAACCTGATTATGACTTGCCGTAACTCTTAGTGGATTTTCTTTGGACCAATAGTGGTGATTTTTTCTGTTGTACATACCGTTATTAGAAAAATTCGTTTCGTCTGACCACAGTATGTAATTTAAAAATTCATGATCTCTGCTTATTTTTCCTCTTAGCCATCTGCAAAAAGTAAGCCTTCGAACATCATCACCCGGATGAAACACTTGAACTATGCGCCCATATCGATAGCACTTGTAGCCGTATTTCTTCCATATCTTTATCACAAGGGAGTGGGATACACCTACTTCAAGGGCGACTTGCCTGGACGATACCTCTGGATATGCTTCGACATAAGTTAGAACCGCAATCTCCGTGTCCATGTCCACACGAGGCTGCCGCTTTCTTTTGAAAGAACCCTGCAATTCCAGGTTTTTCAAAAGATTTGTAATAACCTTTCTTGTTGGCACATGCCGCAACGGATACTTATTGCGGTACCACACTAATGCAGCTCCCGCATTTCGATTATTGACAAAATACGCTTCTAATAAGTCAATTTTTTCACGATTAGAAGACATTTTAGCGAAAATCCTTAATTAATAACTCATACGAAGTTTCTCAGCTGAAACTAAGAATAACACACAGATTTTCGAATCAAATTCGAAATTTGAGGGTAAAAATTCTTTTTATTTACTTTACAGTCAATTCTACCCACTTCCTGGCCATAACAAAAAGTTAGACCATCGTAGAAATTTGTTTCTGTTGCCGAAATGTATGGGAAACGTTTTTGGCGATTTCTGTCTTTCCTAGTACTGAAAGCTAAAATGGTCTCATAGAGTTTTTTGATCCCCACATGAAATAGAATCGATTGGCATAAAAAAAAATTTTTGGACTTTTTGCATTTTTTTTTGCCAACTGTAAGTTTTTTACAAAATCTGTGAATGCAGTTCAAAATATGTCAAAAAGTTAGGGAAGGTCTTCTAAGAACGTTTTGCTGTAACTGCAACGGTTAAGGTACTTGCCCTTACTGCCCAGTTTCAAAAATACACCCTGTATAATGTCCAATTTATCACTTGGTCAATAACAAATATAATTCTAAATTGTATGTAAATGTAATTAAAAGTGTAATTTTACGTTAATTAAAATATAAACGAATATAGGAGTTACAATAACTTAGAAATGTCAAGAGTAGGGACAGCGATTCCTTAGCTCGTTCGAGCGACGAACTACCTTCAATAGTTTTAGAATTAAAATATATTCAACAACGACTTAATGACGAAACAATAGAGTTATTTTCGCTGTGTAGAACATTTTTTGTGCGCTTTGTCGTAGCACATGGCTTTACTTTATGAATATGATTTGAATGAATTTTTAAGCATTTTCATGCTAAATATTCAAATCGATTTAAATAGAAAAAATTGTATCAGTCTAGGCGGAGTTTGAACCCGTGATCTTTGCCTTACAGGATCAATGCTTTCGTTAGTTCGTACGAATATCGACAGACGGCTCCACTGTCGCCTCAAAGACAGATTTAGAAGGAGAAATTTGCATTGGTTAGGGCGAGGTCTCTGGTAACTTAGTGGTTAAAGCATTGCCCCTATAAGGCAAAGATCGCGGGTTCAAACCCCGCCTAGACCAATTAAATTTTTTCTATTTAAATCAATTCATGATTTTGATTTTAATTTGCCGCAATTTGCTATATAACTTGGTGATAAGTGTTTAATAAATGTTAAAAGCTACTGTAACCAGGCCTTAAGTTCTATGAGATACAAAAGCGACTGCTAGCTCCACGGGATCCCCCCAAAATCTTTGGAGCCTTTTTTTTTTGTTTAGGCAGGAAAAAATGTATCTTCACCATTTCGCGAGCTCGGGGAGGTGCGTTGTGGGCCCGTTTTTGATTGGGAGATGTGCAGACACACCAGGACATCACGCTCTACGGCGGATGGAAGTTTAAATCCGAATCATCTACCTGCGGTCACACTAGGGTGGCATGAGGCGCAAGAATGCGCGTGCCGGTTCTCGGGCGACGAATCGGTTCAACGAAGGCCGCCTCCTTCCGCGAGAAAAATAAATCATCGGAGCCAAGACTATTTCACCTGGTCATTGAAAACGAGGCTTTGGTGAAGACTATCCTCTCGGGTTTACGCGGTCAGATGAAAGTCGCCAACATGAAAAATAACTATTTCAACTACTTCAAGAAGGAGGAGGTTCGATATTCGTCTGTATATTTTTTTCCGTAGGTATGTCCGCGTCCACTTATACTTTCATTGCTTATGAACCATTTTAAAAATTCTATTTGCATTGGGTCGGGTGCAAGTTAGTCCCTTATAAATTTTATTTACATTGGACTTTGAACTCCGGAGATACAGCAGGGCAGTACTCAAAATCAAATTGAAAATCTGAAATGACCGACTCATACTAACGAAGTAGGTACATTATTGTGATCAAAGACGTACTGAAATCATGCTCACTTTGACGACCGCACCATTCATCAGTTTTCTCACTCCAACTAATTCCGAAAGAAAATTGCTAATAGAATTTTTAGGTATACCTCGGGGCATATAATTTCTTTGACCTAAAATGCGCTGAAAATGGGCTCTATTCGTGGAGTACACGTTTCTTGGTTATTTTTAGGATAGCATGGGGTACTACTGCCGTCGATGAAGCATAGATTATCACAAAACAATCGACGCGCGCCATAGGGCCTCGATTGTCTCGCGACTTGGGTCCAAGATATGTGTCTCGAGATGTATTTCGATTGGACTATAATATGAAATACCGAGGTGCTACCGCGGCAATAGGCGCGTGGTGCATTGCATACGAGCGTCATTGTGGTCTTCGTAATTCGGAACACTTTTACTTAGGTCGTAGCGAAATCCGATTTCGCATCGAGTTTTTAGGCCAACTTTAGGCATCCTTTTCGTATTGTGGAAGTGAAAAGTTGTCTGTATGATATAAACAAATCCGAGAAGAGCAACCGTGACACGCAATTTTATTATTATTTGACTTAGTATATTTATATTAAAAAGTTCGCGCATATGCACTAACTGGCGAAGCAAAAACGTTATTTATTTCGAATGTATTATTTGGTAATAACACTAATAACCTATCAGCTAGCTGACCGGTCCCGGCTTCGCACAGCAACACTTCATATAAAAGGTCTTATCCTCCTATTGGGTTCAATAACTGTACAGTACTATGCCTTTAACCTTCGCTCAAGTGCAAGCAATGAAGTCGCAAATCATAATTGCAACAGCAAACATTTTATATTATCGCGTGAAACCTCGATTTCCAATCATTTTTTAACACAATATAATGATATCCAGTGCCACTCATCATTTTGGCTTGGTTCATATTGTTCGCATAATGTAGGAGCTACTTTCGCCTGACCGCCCAATTCCGAAGGGAAAGTGTGTACAAGAGCCTCGCCCGTTGGTCGGGCGTACTGGCCTACAAGTGAGGTTGATAAGGATCCCATACAAATGTCATCATCATCATCATTATATCAGCTACATATAGCCTACTGCTGAACATAGGCCTCTCTTATAGACTTTCAGAACGACTGATCTAAAGCAGTCCGCATCTAGAGCTTCCCAGCGACCTTGATGAGGTCGTCCTTCCACCTGACCGTTGGGCGTCCTACACTACGTTTGCCCGAACGCGGTCGCCATTCCAGAACTTCTTTGCTCCATCGGTCCTCTGTTCTGCGCGCTATGTGTCCCGCCCACTGCCACTTCAACGAGCTAATCCGCTGGGCTACGTCGTCGGTTAATTCTCCTACGGATATCATCATTTCTGACACGATCACGTAGGGAAATACAGAGCATAGCCCTCTCCATAGCTCGTTGAGCGACTTTAAGCCTTTTTAAGAGACCTATAGTGAGTGACCATACATATGTAAATAATACTATTTACTGCAGCAAATATTGAACCCCACCAAGACCTTTGGGTAAAGTTAGTCGCATCTGCCAGTTGGTACACCTGCTTATTCATAGACAAGGGTGCCGTGCAGGCTTTACTTCCGCGATTGGTAGATCAGACGGCATGTAACGCATGTAAGCCAAACTAACAGGAGAATTAGCGGACGGGATTCAGGATGAAAGAAGGACAAACAGACACACACACACACACTTTCCCATTCGTTATATTAGTATGGATATGCTGATTTCTTAGTTTATATTGTTTGCCAAGTTTTTTTTGTATAAGTAATTCGATTTAGCAACATAATACAACATATAAAGGATAACAAGGCGGCAGCACCACACCTAACCTTCACCGTCGGCAGCATTAAGTAGCACGGCGGGTTGCTGAAGTCGCATAAGAAAACATTGTGACCCATAAATATTTAGTTATTTAAATCTAATATTTTCCTATTATTTTGATGTTGCCCAAGTTGTTAGTAATACAGGGTATAATCGCAAGCGCGCAGGTGTTCTTTTTTCAATAATAATAAAGCGTTGAAACCATTATCTAGCTCAGCATAGCTTTTTTATTTACCTAACTATTCCACACGACATTTCTCTCTACCGTAAGTCGGGAACCCACAAAGGTAAAGTTAAAGTATCTTGGAACCAGCATTAAAATAGCACAGCTTGTAATATCGGTTTTAGAATTCTGATAAACACACTTAGATATGTATTTTTTGTAAATAAATGCATCATTATATTTAAAACCATTCAGATCAATGCAAACGCAATGCAAGAGATATTCATAAATACAAATATTTGTACTGAACGGAACTCAAACCCGTTATTTCTGACGTGGAAACCTCGAGCAACGCCACGCAATTCGTAGCATTCACATTGGAACAATCTTTACATTAATACAAAAAACAGTAGTTTTAGATACTTTCTTGTTTGTTTAAAAGATAATAATAGGTATTTATTGATGAAAGTATTACAATTTTGCATCAGCACCGTCTTGTTTTATGCCCTCGTTGACGTCGAACTGGTTAACTAAAGTTTAAAAAAAGTTATCATGAATACCACCAATCATTCAAAAAGTGTTATTTTAATGTTACAAACAGACACTTTAACTTTATTTATTTGTATAGACTAAATGAATTTGTTTCCACCCTTCATCTTGTAGAAAATAATGTAAGTAAATATCATGCCACTTATAAAGGTACAATACATGACATGACATAGGTACAATACTCAATATTATGAACCTGAAATATGTATACTGTTAGTTATTCAGCAGATAACTTAAGACGTTTTAGTTGAACTGCCCAAAGACTGAGACAATCTGCAAGTGCAAGCAATCGCATTATACGTGCAATAATGCCTCTTACCCATTGGAATAGGCAGAGACGATAACTTAGCATTTTTGTGGAAGGCTGGATTGTCACGTGACCGAGCTAGGCATTGCGACATACAGATATTAGCGAATTGATCTACGCACAGCACACGTAAAGTTTACAAATTCTCATTTTGATGCATAAATCTTCTCTTCAAAGATATAAAAATCCCAATGACTGTACCAAATTGGTTATTTTTTGTGTTTATTATCATCAAGACAAGGTTTGTATAAAATAAGAAGAAACGGGTTCAGAAATTCTCTCTGTCGGAGCAGCGGACAACAGCTAGTCCGATTATAAAAACAGTAATTGATGTCCACTATACAAATGTTGTAAATACTTCCGTTAGAAGCGTTACATACTTGATATTATATAGTCAGTATTAGTGGAAAGCACATCTCTGTTTCCTCTAACCTGTACTTACTTTTGTTACCTTTTTATATGTTGTTACTAGTGCATTGTCAGAAATTAATAAATATTATATTTCTATGTCAAAATTATGTTTTTACTTGACAAAATTACGTACTATTTTGTCAAACGCAAAATTTTTAGTCTGTACTATAAGTCGAGAATGCAATAGTTCCCAGAAATGTTCGCTATGTGATAATAGTACATTATGGTACACGCGTGTAAAGTTGGTGATTAACGCTGAGGCGCCATTGAGAGCCGAGGACAGTAATCAACAAAACACACGTGTATCATACGACGTTTTACAACACACTTGAGAAGAAAATAATACTAAAAAATCATTTTATCTACACTCATACTCAAATGTAAACATTAAAAAATTAAACACAATATTAAACAAATTACCGTCTTTACGCACAGAATATCAAAATAAACTTCAACACTTCAGCTGGATTTCTATGTAGTCTGTGGACAAGCAGCACGCATGCGCGATCGGTAAATGGATTTTGCGTTCAACATTTTTGTTATTTAACGCATATTATATTAATTATTCCATGAAATTATATGAAGAAGTGTATGGAACTGCAATTAATTTGGTCTTAAAATATCGTATTTTATTATATAGTAAATGTGCAGTTAGTAAAATTATAAATAATTTTATTTTTGATGGCATATTTTTGTTTATTAAACACGTACAAGTCGAAATTATCTACGAAGTTGCATGAAAAATGAACAAGCAATAAACACGATCCTTTTGTGTCGAAACTTTTTAAAAACAAAGCATCTTAACCAATTGCATTTGAAAAAAAAATAACCTACTTGTGAATTATACCTACCAATGAAAAAGTCACAGTTTGATTACAGGCAACTTACATACAAACCTTCAACCCCATTAGGGAAGGGATGGAGTTTCTTAGCGGTTGTTTACGTCCTATAAGGAATCTACTTGCAAAATTTCAACTTTGTAGGATTTCGTGATTAATCAGTGCGTGGTATTTCACTGGGATATCACTGGTCAGGATATACGCAGGTGAAACGGCGCGCGGGGAGATGCTGGTGTGTTATACATGTACATAT
The DNA here is from genome assembly GCA_949126895.1 of Eilema caniola. Classification (NCBI taxonomy): domain Eukaryota; kingdom Metazoa; phylum Arthropoda; class Insecta; order Lepidoptera; family Erebidae; genus Eilema; species Eilema caniola. The sequence continues at coordinate 43,389,064 of OX421460.1, read as the reverse complement.
CAAATTTGACAAAACAACCGGGCGTGGTAAACTTATAACATAACGGCAAGCGTTGGCAGCTTGTATCTAATCTAGGCTATTACAAAAAGAGGACAATTTTGTTCCACTTTACATAAACGAACGGCGGCGTCCACCGAGATGATGACGCCGAGGTTCGAAATCATTAATAAATGCATACGAATATAAATCACAACTCTAGAAACCTTCGGCACTGAAATAAGAATTGCAAAGCTGTTTTTATGGAAAAATATCAGAATTGATATTCAATTTGTGTGTGTTTTGTCCATGTAGTTTGAGACAAACGTATTTCATATTATAAATCTTTAGTTTGATGTTAACAATTTACTATTACGACTGGAATTAGTTTTGTTTGAAGTAAAAACACATTCCATTCCAGTAATAATTATTAACACTTAAGAAAGATATTAAAAATAAAATCAAACTCGCAAAATATTGAGAATACTGTACATATTTAACCAATTATTTTGAGAAATTTATGATTAATGTTGCAAATTGAATGCATTGTCAATTCTGAAATGAGTGTGTCGCAAGCATTACTTAAGGTGTAAAGTAACACGTAATTATGAAGAAGCAATTTACTTACTGTCTGGTGACAAGCAGGGCTTGCATGACGCTGTTCATGTAACAAGTATTTCCCAAGTTGAGAAGTCCAACTTTCCTCATCGGAGTGTGCGTGTTCACGCTTGTCAAGCACACGTTCCTTGCGCGCCATGGGGTTAGTTGCAGAAATTGACATCCTCGCGAAGCCATGTGGCGTTCCAGGCATAAGATCTTCAAAAAAAAAGAAAACAAATTCCATTTTACTAATTTTAAAAACATTCGTAATTGATTTATTGAATATCAGAATGTTGTAACAATATTGAATTATCATGAGATATATTAATTCGTTTCATTCAAACACCATAATAACTGTATCTGATATAAGTAAAAATATTAATCGTTAAACATACATCATCATCATTCTGGCGGGTAGACCTTCTAGTGCGATACTGCACCGATTTTTCTAGAATTGGCATGTTGACGGCTATTCAGGCGACAGTCCGAACACGCTCGCGGCTGTTTAGCTACTACCTTAAACCGACGCGTTTTGCATCGAACACTAGTGACGAAGTCATAAATAAGTAACACTCACACGCCTTTGGTCTGGATTTTTGAAAATTTCGACCTTATTATCGCAGAACTAAGGCAGCTAACCCTAGAAAAACCTACAACTTAGAAGTCTTCTGACAAATGAAGAAAGCTGTAGGCTAGTTAAGCACCTAGTAAAACTTGAAAAAACACATAAAATAATTGCGTTGTAATCACTAAATACGCGGACAGTTAGCATCAGATCAATCATAACTAGCAAATCGATCCCATGCTGTCTGTACTGTTGAAATGTGAAGAAATTAAAAATATGATGGTTGATATACATACTAATCTATATACCTATTTATAAATGAATACCTATTTCCCTTGGTCACGCCATCACGCGTGAACGGCTGGACCGATTTCGCTAATTCTTTTTTTAGAATATTCCTTACAGTACGGGGTTCAAATAGAGGATGAAAGTTTAAATTTGGTACACAGATACATCAGAGCCTAGGAAAGGAATTAGTCTATGTTTAGTCGTGATAACCGATTCCACGCGAGAGGAGCCGAGGGCAATAGCTAGTAATTTATTTTATATTTTTATTTAAATTATTTGGACATAATATACCTATTATATAGTATTTAAATTTTCATTGCAATTTTAATTACCTTATAATTTTGATACCGATTCCTGTTTTAAATTGTCATTTTATTCTTTTGTAACATTTGTAACGTACAAAGCCAAGTTGTTTGTCGTTTTAATAAAGAATATTTTACTTTTAAACCATCCTAGCGAGACAGTATTATGCGCTCCATCCTAGGCGAACGTGACTTAGAAACTTCGTCACCACTGTCGACTTTGGGATGAATGCTCCGAATACCTGTTTCATACTGTATTTCGTCGTAGATGTAATGTATTTGAGACATGGGCGCAGCCAAGTTTTAATTTGTGCTCCCCTCCAACACGTCGGCTTAGCTCAATGTGTTGAGAATGGTCACCCAACCTAAGAATCCTGACTAGTACAGCTTAACCGTGTAATGGGCTAACTTACTCAGTAACCAGTTCACCAAGAGCCCCTCGACTGTTTTTAGGCACCTATTATATTTATATATTTTTATTTTTATATTAGGAAATATCCCCGATGGGTTTTGCTACTTGTATATATTATACTAATATAAAATTGTAAATAATTGTGTCTGTACATAACCCGTTCATCGCGAACAAACCGACAAACAGACAAGAATTCCAAAAGATAAAACGAAACTTAACGTAACGAAAATTAACATAGCTCATATTTTGACAAACTTATTTGACACATTATTTTAATATAAATATAAATTACGCATCACACTGTTTGTCCGCGATGGTCTCCTAAACTACTTAACCGATTTTAATCAAATTTGCACACTCGTGCAATATGATCAAACTTGAAAGATAGGATAGCTAACATCTCAATTTATAGTCGCAATCCGAATTCGACACGGGCGAAACAACGGGCAAAAAGTTCTATTTTTACAAGCTTTTATTTAACTTGCAATGTATGTTTGTTCGGGTGGAATCTTACAACTCAATTTTAAGGCACTTGCCCTCAACCGATTGAGCTGAAATTTGGTATGCACGTTCAGTTCGGATGACAATGCAAGAAAAAAAAAAAACAAAAAAGATTGTTTTTAAAAAGGTTTTTCGAATATATCTTATAAATATCTCTATTAAAAAAAAACTTGAGATATGTTTTCAGATTTTTCGTGATGGACGGGTTTTGATGCAGTTTTTTTTATAAAGGTCTTGACAGACTTAAAATGAAGTAAAAGGAGAGAAAAAGTCTGCTTTTACTTTTAATTTACTTAATTGATTTACGGCCGGTCCTTATATATTTAGATCAATGCAAATATGCCAATCTGCAACCAGAATTTCGATCGATTGGTTGCTCAAAATGTCCATATGTGGGATCGATGGATCGCTTTGACAAACCTTTTTCACTATCGATTTTTATTATTATATTAAGACCGGCCGTTAGTAGAGGTATCAACTAGTCATATTCATCAATCTCTGAGCCTTTTCTCAACTTAGTTGGTCTCAGTTTTCAAATCTAACTAAGATGTGGCCGAACTTCGAAATTTTCTGTGAAGCGACCTCCACAACCATTCGGCGGTATCGAAATTCTGTAGTCGGTCTTTTTAGGGCTCCAACTACCCGTAACGACTGCCATAGCTGTTAGTATGGAAACTGATGGTTTATAGTGCTCTCCGCGGTACGCAAATTTCCAGACCAATGCAAATAGCCCTGAAAGGGAATCGAACCCGTGCCCCCTGCGTAGCAGTCGCATTTACTGCCACCACGCCAAAGAAGCCACACAGTTATATACATACATACGCTCATGCCTATTTCCCTACGGGGTAGGCAGAGACAGGCCCGCCATTTGACTCTATCCTTACATACTTCACGAGCTTCCTCTACAGTCTACTTCTTTCATACAAGCCCGCCGGTTATAAAAATATGAAAAGAAAATGTTTACTTACAACATCACGATATTTATCCTTGAACATATCTTGAGCTTCACCCTTCAGGGACTCCACGAGACCGTCTACAGTGCACGTGAGAATGTCAACAACGTTCTGAAGGAGCTGGCGGCTGGCACTGGCCAAAGTGGTCAAGATACGATCCACGTGAGGGGCGATCTAGAACAGAAACATTAATTACAGACATATTATTAACTACTAAAGAAATATATAAGCGACTATATAAACAATTTTGTTTGTTTGTCTATATATATAAGACATATAAAAAATACAGCCAATATCTGAATGCCCGCTTGAAGGCTAGGCTCGCCTCCTTCTACGTGGGACCAACAATCATAGTTGATGAAATGTGGGTATTATACACCTTTGCCTACCCCTTCGGGGATTTACAGGCGTGAGTATATATAAGTATGTACCTATCTGGAATGATTTTGTAGCAAATAGAGTGGATACTTTTCAATAAATTTAAATCCAAAACAGTCAACATCCAGAACGGGACTTCCATTGTTTTACCTTCAAACCAATCCAAAGGCGTCTTCGCCACCCTAAGATGTGAATTCCAGGTATTCCGAATGGGTACAGTCAGCTGATAAAGTGTGTCACAGTATTCGCCCTAGAAAGCAGGTTATGGATTCAAGTCATGTGCTGGAAGTTGACTTTTTAGTTTTTACCATTTAAATAAATAAATATATTTTTCAATTCACTTGCTCATAACATGGTCTAATATCACCGCAATTAGGCAAATAATGATACCTATTATCAAACAGTGGTTTTTTGATTGTTATTATATCACGAGTGGGATAATAGATTTTTTTATTTTATAATATTGGTAGAGTTGCATTATTCTTAAAAAAATCGATACAAGAAAGATCGCGTTCAAAAGAACAAATAAATTAATATACTCACCGATTACTTCGTATTATATTAAAATTTCATTTTGTGCTTGTATAACAAACAAAACTTTTACTCTACTGAGTACTTTTGTTTAAAACTCTCTCTCTCTCTCTCTCTCTGTTTAAAACTTTAAGTAAATTTACCATTTTGTATACGCGATAAACAAAATAAAAAGAACCCTTAATCTTTTCATAGATAAACTATTTAATTGTTCCCGTCAGTCCCCCAGTACCGGAAAGTTACGCAATTCGTTTTTATTGTTGAAATTAAAGTTATTTATTAATTTAAGTCTACAAGTACTAGTTACCAAGAAAACAATTCATGTACCTAGTACACCGCGCGATATATACACATATACTGTACAACGTCCGATATATGATGTGATTGATATGAGTTTCTTAACGTTATAGAATGTTTACTATCTTAAAACTGCAAGAGTAAATATCTTTTTTAGTATCATATTATTCACAAGTGAATTGTAAAAACGTCGTATGATACGTGTGTATTCTTGATTACCGTCTTCAGCTCTCTTTGGACTCAATATCGCCTCAGCGGTAATCACCAATTGTACACACCTGCCCCTATAGGCAAGTGGCAATTCGCTAGCAGGCGTTTGATGGAATAGAATGACGAATATATAGAATTTGACGTATGTGACAGTCATTAACGCATGTCATATACGGAAAATCCCATACATTCGTCATTCTATTCTACCAAACGCCGGCCAACGAATTGCCACTTGTCTAGAGGGGCTGTACCATAATCTACTATTTCTACATTCTACACAGCGCTATCTAGACCCATAACAAGTAAAGCTTGACTAGATTGAGTTACGGGATCTATAATACGGATAAACATACTTACTTTTTTATTAGTACTTGTAATAATGTAGAAATAAAAAACACCCAGTCCAATGCAAATATATACATGTATAGTGTATGCATGCATACAAATATTTGCTCTGAGCAGGAATCGAACCCGCGCCAGCTGGGTAGCATTCGAACGCTCTACCGCTGCGTCACATAGGCAATATATTAAAATTAAAATAAATTTAAATTTATACAATCTTTCTTATTCAGTTGTCTTCTTACCTACATGAAAACAAAATACATACCCGATCAAATGCTTCAGTAGATTCGCGCAGTGAAGCCAAAACGTGGAAGATGACATCACCTACAGATTGACGCAGCTCTTCGTCTTCTAAGGCTAGGAACAGCCGACCCAAATTATCAACTGACACTTCAATCAGTATATCAAACCGCTCGTTCTCCTGGGAAATTAAATTATACAAATATGTTCAAGGATCCAGACCCAAGGCATAGAAGCTAGATAGATAAAAACTCTTTGACGTTTTGTTTACCTCTAGAGCCTTTATGAATGCTATGACCCAATTGCCAAGAGTTGGTGTACCACGCCATTCATATAACCAAATGTATAGACATGACAGCGAAGCCCTAAGGCCAGCACCAGCTGGGCCATTATCGCCTTGTTGCACGAGCCATCGAGCAGCAGCTAGGGTACCCTCCGTGTCGGAGCTATCCAATACGACGAGCACTACAGATACCGCTGGACAGGCATCAGATTCTGTGTAATAATAAACATTAGACTTTTAATTAAGATACCAGAGTTACAACACTATACTCAATAATATTTGTTAAGACTCACGAGGATCAGAAATGAATGAATAAAACTTGTCCAATATTGCTGTGACGATCTCATGACGAAAAGTGCTGTGCGCACTATTCACACAACGCAGAAGAAAGACTTGGACATCTTGCAATAGGTTCCATAAGTCATCCGCATCGCCAGAAGCACGAGCTGCAGTTTTAAAAGTACACATATTTGTTAACAAGTTGTACTAGAGTTGACTACCATACTAGACAATACAATGTAAATACTCACCGAGGCATTTAACAATATCCTGGCAATTCTTTACTAGTTCATGAGGTGGTGGTAAATAGTTAGGCTGCTCATTCATTAATTGTATGTACTGTTCCAAAGCCTCGAGATCCAATTGGGTACGATTATCATGAACTAGCTCATGCTTTTTCACAGCCATGTTCGGGCTTTTGCTAAGATAATTTTACACATAATGTAATTAAATGAGTAAGTCACAAGAAAATACAACATATACAAATAAAAATTCACAAACATTTCAGGACACAGGTCATAGCAAACTAATTTATAAAGTGAAGGGCAAGGACATCGAATCGTAACGACACAGAAGACGACATAGTGAGCATCAGAAGCGAAATCGGAAGTCGTGAAAATAGCTATGCATAGATGTGGGCCTCAGTTTCACACACATATGTCATGCAGTTGTATGTTACAGGTTTCCTTAGAAAAGCACATAATAATTGTGGTAATATTTCAAAAATTCAGCATACTGTTCCTTTTACAATAGTTGCAGTATATTGTAAGGTGTAAACTATAGCGTCTACTAAGCAAAAATATTGTTCGTTATTCATCCTTCAAAGCCAGACAGAGAGGATGATGGACTAAAATAAAATAATAAATGAAAAAAAATATGACTGTGGCACTCGGGGACTGCCGCGGTAAAGCCTGCGATAAAAGCTGTCTGTCTGTCTGTCTGTCTGTTTGCCCGTCTGTCCGTTCCGTCCGTCCGTCCCGTCCGTCCGTCCGTACGTCCGTACGTCCATCCGTCCGTCCATCCGGCCGTCCCGTACGTTCGCTCGTCCTTCCATCCCGTCCTTACAGTTCGTCTACCCGTACCGTCCGTCCGTCTGTCTTGTCCTTCTTCCCCCAAAGTAACAATTCTTGCTCGTAAAACTTCTGAGAATCCCCTCAACATCTTTTTGATTGAAGCCGAGCCGAGCTACATTGTTAGGCGGAGTTAATCGCTCGGCCAAGCTACATGGTAGGCGGTTGTTAGGTTTTTTGGTTACGGAATTTCTTGATTCGGTCATCGCGCTCAAAGTTATGTAACAGATTTTTTTTTTTTAATCTATCTTATCATTGTGGTGTTTGTAAGGTAATCATTACATCACACCTTCTAAAGTTCATAATTATATATTTATGTAGCAGTAAATTCAGAACTACACTATACAATACAATTAACAGACAAAAATTATTAAATTAATTCAAGGCATATATGAGCGGCAGTTGAAATATAAATAGACATGACATAACTTTCAGTTTAGACTTGCCTATAACACAACTATTGCAGAACTAATACAAAAAAATACTATTAAATTAAAAATACTGTCTGCATTTTATTGCAACCAAAATAATACTATTAATATTGAAGATCAAACTGAAGAAAATTCTAAAAGTATTACAGATCACACTGCCTTTGTTATATTCTAGTCTATCTAGGTTGACATCCCTACTTGTTGCAAAGGTATTGATTTTCAAAGTAGCAAGGTCTGAGTGGGTGTCTTTCAGCTTGTTATTTATAGAATCCACCTACACAAAAGATGTGTCTACAATATCTTAACAAACATTTCTATTCTCTACCTACTTATAGATGTTTATAGTAAAATATGGATCTTTAGGGGAGAGAGAGGGAAATTATCCATCTATACACCTAATAAAAGTGTGAGTATAGGTATGTCTATACATAATTAAACTCACACTTGCATTATGTGTATAAAGGGTTAATGAAATCTCACAATTTATTTACTAAAAAAATTTAGGTCCCATAAAGCAGCAGATGAGCTTACTGTCTGTGTGCACTTCTGCAAGGACTTGGGAACTTGTGACCAGTCCCGTACAGGAGGAATCTGATCATTGAGCTTTCGAAATTCTCCTATACTACCATCTTGGGGTGACACTGGGATATGGGTGTATGTTTACAGTCTAATAATTCTATGAATCCAGTATACTTTTAAACCAGAAACCATACAACTCATATTTTTTGGAGCAAACATAAAACAGTGCATAAAAATAAATAAATAATGAATGAACAAATGCAATGCATGCAAATAATATAATTATGAATGCATGCAAATTTGTTAACTATTTCATTATTGGATACCACTAACTAGCAATATTTCCAAAGTCAGTCAGTCATAGTCAGAAAGTGAGAAATATGAAGTAAACCTTTGACATTGCATAAATTTGTTTGTCTAATTTAAATATAAGAACACCACCTGCTTCGAATCAGGAAGGAGTCAAGGAATTGAACTTTTTAGGGCTCTCCCAAGACCACAACATAGGTGACCAAAATCAAAGCAGCACCAGATATTTCCAAGTGTCACTGCGTTAAAGACCCTGAGGACTATCTCTTGTGCGAGGTGAAATAGAGATAGAGTCCATGGTATCCAATCATTTGTCAAAAAATTCAAAACAAATTTTCATTAGAAAAAAATGTTTGACAAAATTATATTTGATAATTTATCATTTTACAAACTATTGTTTAATAAACTACTCATTACAATAAATATTTACTTGAAAATTTTCATTAAGCTTTAACATCATTTCACAAATTGATTATTTTTTAAACATGTTAGTTGGCAAAACCAGTTTCACCCTTAAATTAATGTCTTGAAGTCCAAAACTTATTGATAGAAATTAATCGCTGCAAATCATGTAGTCTTAGATGCCCGATCCCTAAAGTGTTATTATATGAGGGGTGAGGCCGCCCACGAACTGGGAAGCAGGTAGTTATAAAGCCCGCCGCCGCAACTGAGACTAAGGAGCAAACCAGAGCTTTGGTGTTGGGCGTTACAACCATCAGCGACGACAATCCCATGTGCTGCTGCTGGAGCTGTGACAGAAATGATGTTTCCTGCATGCTACTTGCCTACTGCATGCTATACGAGTGGTTTATGCTTGCTTGTTGTTAACTGACTTTATATAGTCAAATGAACATTTTTTAAATAAAACTTCAACAATTGAAACATTTTTTAAGTGATACATTTGCAACACCGATATTTATCAAATGATAATTTTTGAAGTAATATGTTTGCGAAATGACAGTTTGTCAAATGACTGGTTTTTTAAATGTTGTTTGTAAACAGATTATTTGATGATTTTTTTCAAAAATAGTAAACCAGAGTTCATAGTTCGATGCACTACAGTATTCTAATTGTAGTCAAGGTGGAGCCTGGACTATAATTTTATTATAATCAGGCCCCAACTCTCCTCAGACACCTTCTAAACTAGGGAAAATCCAGGAAACCTGGATGGATGGCAGCTCTACCCATGATCCTTAGATCTGGACATGTAATATTACATTTACATTATATTACAGTTCAGAGTCTGAGGTTCACTTATTGTCTTAGATTGGTTTTTCAGGGTGAATATCAAAATAAATTTTAAATATTTAATGTTGTGGAATATTTGTTATTATTATTCTCTTTATTCATTAAAAATATTAAAAATTAAAAAAAATACAAAATATATTTAAAAATATCAAAAATAGTACCCCACCGGCATCGAGTACAGGGACCAAGCTACCGGTGGTCAGGGCTCCAGAGAGAGGAACTTCCTCACTATGCGTATTATTATAAAATGGGCTTAAAAAAATATCTCGGGTAAAGTTGAAACCTGATAGGGGAAATTGGAAATACTGCCAGCTAGGGCTAGTGGTAGGCCTAAAATAGAAAATTCCTAATAAAATTAGGCCATATTACAGCAAATCATCATGCAGTATGTCATGTGTACTTGATATGATTTTGCTGTTTTACAGCCATAATATAATGTCAATTTTTCTTCAGACCTACCTGTAACATAGCACTACATACATAAACAAAAATGGTTTCATATATTATTTTTTAGTTTCATTTCCAAAAAAATGTATGTTTCCGTTAGGACCTAAAGTTTACGATGTCGTCTTTTAAGAGCTCATTATGTTTACAGAAAACGGGTATATTGTGCTCTTGCCTAGCAAAATTTGGGTAGGATTAGCAACCTACTTTACAGCCAATATGTTGAACTAACGGATACGACGTTTTCAATTACTCACAATGTATAATATATGAATCCTTAAAAATAATTTCTTCTCTACGCAAGAACACACCAATCGTCAGTAATAGAAAAGCTCATTGTCTGGATCATCATTAGTTCATCTTCCAAATCTATTATGATTTTCCAATGATTGCATCATCGCAAGTTAACATGAATTTATGTATACACGTAATATTATATTCTTTCCACACTGAATATAATAGGAGACATTTCTTTTCATCAACAAAGTGTTCACAGACTTCCCTGTAAAACCACAGATATTAGGTACGTCAATCTTCACTGGTCATCTACCGTATTAAGTATCCACACTAATATTTTGCACTCAATTTAAATTAACCATACGCAAACTAATTTCATCCCCGTAGAATGAAATTCAATTTCTTAAAACAAACAAAAGATTGATTTTACTTCACTTCCATTAATCCTACAACGCATGTACAGTTCAGATATAAAGATACATACAGATACAGATAAATTATATACTTTTATTGTAACTCTACAATAGTTTATGGTCAATAGTATGACTATAAAGAAACAGATTCATTTTTTTTATTCAACCGTCAATTTTTCATTTATGTAATTATTAAAATGTTATGGACGCGGTCTCTAGGGAATAAGGCTACCCCAAGACTATTATAGTACTATTCATGTACTTTTATTATATAGGCTTCGTTGTCTCAGAATATTGTAGACGGACCCTTGAAGGTTTTCGGCCCATACCCCCTACGAGATCTTCATTAGGGCAAAGCTAATTTCACATGCAAGCTGGTACACCAGACACCTGCTAATAAATGGACGAGGCTTTCGGAGTTGGTTCAGATGGCAGTCGCTCCCATAAAAGCTGTACAAGCCAAACTAGTGGGAGAAGGAGTTAGCGGACTACGGGCTTCAAGATGAAACCTCGGAACCAATCAGGACTAAGTACATAAAAACACTCGCTGTAATGATGAAAATTACTTACTTAATATACATAGAAGCATTTACATAGAAGCATGCAATATGTAGCTGTTAGAATGTTAAGATGATTTATTTATCGACATAATAGAAGAGGATTTTAAAAATTTTGGTATGAATATAACTTTCAATAGAAAAAGAATAGCGGTATTGCTATTGCTTTTCTATTTGAAAGTTAAAGTATACAAGTGTGGTCGAATGGGTAGAAAGATGGACTCAACTAGTTTGAGACTTGCCCAGATCCTTGTTTATAACCTTGGTACTTATGTATGGTGGGCTTACTAAAAGTATATAAAGTAAGGTATGTATAAGTATGTTACAGATTAGTTATATATATGTGATAATAGGTCCTATGCCCAGGTGCGGGTTTGTTGTAGGTAGGTACTGATACAATGAATATGTTGTTAAATGAGTAATAAATAATAAATAAATCTGACTGATTGGGACAGCCCATCTAGCGAGAAGAATCTCAAATGAATGAGAAAGATCCTGAGCTAGTGACCAGAACTTAACCTGAAAAAAAAACGAAGAGCCACTCACTAAGGATCAAAAGGACCATATTCAACACCTACATTTTACCCAAACATATGGATGCTTGAATCACTAAGCAAGAAATAAATCGAAAAATTGTGACGTACCAGAGAGGTATGGAAAGGAGTTACACAAGACAAGAGCGGCGGAGCTCATAAACCAAATATGTGATAACTAGAACCAGAACGCTGAAATGGAGATGGACGGGACAACTCAGAGGCCAAAAGCCAAAGTGGTCCAGAAAAACCACAGAAAGGGCACACTGCGACAACTGAAAGATCGATCGGATCGTCAATGGCAGAGGCTACCGCGAATCAGGGAAAGTTGGAAATGGAGGCTCCTACGAGAGACCATTGTACCACAGGGGCAGATGATTGAGAGGACTGCTGTGCGACAATTCCTATCTCAATACGATTATTTAATATCCAAAACTCTTACTCAGTTATATATATATACATAAGAGATATGAACGATTATGTAGTTACATAAAATAAAAATAAATCTTAGTTATTAAATTTCTTGAATTTGATTTGAATATGACGAAACAAGTTTATTGGGAAGCTCATTACCATTTGAATGAATGAATAAAAATCTCTTTAGTATATGGTACAGAATGAAAGAACACGTTACAATATAATATATGGTAGGTACCTAAAGTTTCGTAGCATACCTACCTACATACAATTGGCGATCTCATCGCACATGGTAATCTTTTCCAGGCAACCATAAGTAAGCAGCATAAACCTTGCCATCAAACTTGTTTCTATCTGTTAACTAGGTAATAATATTAACAACTCAAAACCATATATTGTAATACCCACTTGCCCTACATCGTTCTAAAGGTTTTCGTTTATAATTTTGCTTGAGTAAAACTTGAAACACAACAAACTAATAACAATTTGAGGTAGGCAGAGGCTGTCTGACTGATAGCTTATATTAAGTGTACTGGTTTATTACATTTATATTTAAAAACATTTTAATGATCTTCATTATATTTAAAATAAAATAAAATATAAAATAAATATTCCACAACATTTCAAACAACGCTATCTAGATCCATAGTAAGCATAGCTTAACTAGCTTGTGTTATGGAATCTGGAATGCGGATAAACATATATTATATGATATTTTATGATATTATATGTATATTATATGATTTTAATCAACTTTAATTTTTAATGTTAAAGTAAAATGTTTTACTTAACAAATAAATAAGTATAAAACTTACTTAAGTAAGTACAGCAGCTGTGGGTGCAAAGTGTGGCTGTGTTATGTTGTTTTTGTCTATTGTTCATTCATAGACTAGAAAGAAACCATAAGTTGTTTAAATTTATTGACAAGTAACTAATAACTCGGAAAAAAATCGTCGTGCAAGAAATAAATTTAACAATGTGAAAAAAATTACTTAAGTAATCATAAGAACATTACGTCGGTGGTGTGCATAAATATATTTTGAATAAGTCAAGTGATTGGCATCGTAAATGATGGAGAAATTTTAGAGTATAATGGATGCATCGGAATCGCTAAAACCAGATGCCGATATTAACAATGTGTTTAGTTTTTTTTTAAAGATAGACGGTAATAATTACTCCTCACCCCTACAACAAAAGAGCAGCACAGTTATTAAGTACACCAAGCTTCCAGATTTCGATAATAGACCGAGAAGTAAGTACTGGTATTATTTTCTTACGATACGATGACGCACTCTCATCAAGGCGTTTTAAGTGAATTTTTTGATGATGCCTTTTATCTTCCAAAGCCTCGTCAAGTTTGTAAAGGTTAATTGAATTCAAGTTATTAGATACATAAAGAACAACTACATAAAGCAAATTAATATTGTAATTCTAACACACAATTTCTCAGTAAGTACCAGTTGTACTTATTAAGAAATTTGTGGCCAGTTTATTGTTTATCTAAAGATATTATATGACTGTTATTACATCTGTGTTACTATACATCTGTTATTACATCTGTGTTACTATACATCTGTTATCACCATCTAACACTAAAGATTTTATTATATTTGCCACTGGTGGGTCACTACTTTTTATGAATCCACAATATTCAATATAATCAAGTAGTTCAAAAGTTGCAATCTGTCATTCATACTTTAGGGATACTTAAAGTATTTGTGAAACCCTTTAGTAACTGTGCTTAAATTGCAGTCAGTTAAGAATCAAAAAATCAATTTCATTTGAAGCACATATGAACATCAAAGTTTTATAGTTATGTAAACTAATCTTATGAAAATATTAAAGAAGCCACAGTAAAGTAGTGGCACCACATTGATCAATGTAAATCTAACAAAATGTATGTGTATTTGGATACTCAATGAAGTGTGCCCTTGTAGGTATAGCAGTGGTTTAACAGTGTGCTTATTATTTTGACATCTTTCCTTGCTATTTCATCAGTGATGTACCTCAGTGTCCTTGGTTTATATTTTGCCAATCTCTTTGTCTAATTCTTCTTTCAAAAGACTTATGTCTGTTTCCCTGTTCTTGTAAGTCATATCCTCTGCATTATTTTTACTGTTGTTTTTTCTTTGGGGAATAAACAGCATTGTCTATTCCATAATTACCATATCTATTTTTTAAGACTTGTCAGACAGAAGACATCAACTCCCAGGGCTTGTATGATACAATATCCCTTTACAACCGACTTCATACAAGCGTGCATTTAACTTAGAAAAAATCTGGAATTTTTTTTATTTTGTTTTTCCGAACGCAACCGGCATCGATCTATCGTGCATGATGTTACGCGCTAAAAAATAAATACTTTTACTAGTTATGACGTGTTAGTAAGCAACAGTGCGTGGTGAAAGATGGCTGCGTTTTTTTGGCGGGAGTGGCGCTTCACGTAAGTATTTTATTTACCGAGTATTTACTTCAAAATTACGAATTATGTTATTTAATGCCCTTTATTGTGAAGTAATAAGTGTGTTTTGTGCATTTTTATGTAATTTAATTCGTGAGTTTGGTACTAATTGATCATCTAATTTGAAGATGCACGTACGTGCTTGTTAGTGTTCAACTGTTCTTTTTTTGTGTAAATGACCTATTTTTGATATTTAATTATCATGTAATATATCCCTATTTGTTTTCTTGTTTTAGATGTTCTTGGCGACGATGACATTATAGATGCTTTAGGAGAAGGAAACGAGTCAGAAATCGAAGAATTCTTCGACGACTTTGAAGATGAGAACCTGTATTTTAATCAGACTTTCCTTGATGGTTTGGATGAGCAAGCAAATAATATAGAAGACGTTCCTGATCTTGCACCTTCCACCAGCTCACTGCCAACAAGGGCAACAACTTCAGCACGTCCTAGTCGCTCTGGTTCCCGTCCACGTCGCTGGAGAGTCTCAGCGTCATCAAAACCCGAAAATGGACTTTGAAAGTGTTGATACACTTCACAGACTTAGCATTTGTTAATGCTTGGCGTACTTACAAAATTCATTGCACTTCTAACAATTTTCCACGAAAAAAGATCATGGATCTATTGGATTTTCGCCTTGAAATCTCTGATATTTTACTTGCTGCTCCTCAAAAACGCCGTGGCGAAAATCTAGATGAAATTAAAAATGTCATGCCGAAAAAGTTCAAGAAAGCTTTGAAGCCATTAGACACACAGCCGCAGAGGCATGATGGTTACGATCATTTACCACATTTTGATGACTTGAAGTCACCCAGATTTTGCCAATTGGAAACTTGTAAAAGCCGTACTAAAACACGATGCCTGAAATGCAATGTGTACCTTTGCATTACTAGAGGACAAAATTGCTTCCAAGACTTTCACAAAGCATAATTTTCAGATTTTTCCATATTATTGTTATTAAAATGAGAGTTGAAGACTTGATTAGTTTATTAATGGGTATCTAATACCAAAGAATTATGTTGTTATGTTTAATTAGGTGATTATGAAAAGATTGTTCCTATAAAACTTGTTGAGGCTGATTACAGTTATTTACAAATTGTTTCTTATGTTCTGTTATGTCATTTAAGTATGGGACTAATAATTCCATACAGATTAAAGACATTTTTTGCACCTCATTTGTTTCATTTGCGTGTAAAGGTGAGAATATTAAAAATATGCACGATCATGCATATGTCAAATCGTGCAGGTCAAATCGTGCAGGGAAATTCCCGGGAAACTGGGTTTCCCAGATTTTTTAAATTATTTTTCGTAGTTCATTGGGCCCACTAACAGTAAGTATAATTTGAAAAAATACAAAATTTGAAACATTATTCAGTCAGGTTGTAAAGGGATATGAATTATTGTATCATACACTTGCACCACTGGTAATAATGGTCTGCTAGTGAAATAGCTGTTATACAAATACCTCTGCAGGTCATATAGCAAACTTTCCTGTCCTATGTCTGTGTAATTTCAAAACACAATACTCCTTAAATTTTTGGCCCGAGTTAACTCTTACCACTCGACTCAGGGCATTTAGCATATTGTAATTACATACAGTATAAATTCAAATAATCCTTTCAGAATTATAACAAAAAAAAAAGATGCATCTACAGCCTGGGCCTGCTCTGCTAGAGTGACAGTTAGACCTAAATGTTTATTAATTTATTCATTTATTTATTCATTCATAATTTTCGAAATATGGGTATAAATTGTACATTGATGTTGATTTAAGATTATACAGTATGTCATATGTACATAATACAAATATCAAACAATATATAAATCAGGGCATGTCAAACAAAAAATTAAATTTCAAATTTCATCAAATTTATAAATCAATGTCATATTCAAAAATATAGATTTCAGAAATTATGATTTATTACAATTTGTCAGTTAAAAAATCATTTATGGAGTACTACCCTTTTTCAACCAGTAGTTGCTTAACTTTACTTTTGAAGGTCTCCATGCTATGAATTTCTAGGATTGATTTAGGCAAATGATTATATATTCATGGAGCCATGCAAAATATACTGCTATTAAATAAGGCTGTTTTATTTGTAGGGATACATATTTTTAGGTTATGCCTTCTACTATTAAGTTTGCAGTAGCTATTAATGTTATTTTTTACAAATAGCACAATATATATAAACAAGGTAGTGTCAAGATCTTTAATTCGATGAAGAACGGTTTACAACTGTCCGTCTTCTTGAGATTACATATTGCCCTGACGCATCTCTTTTGTGCCTTAAATACCGCCTCTTTCTCTGTAGAGTTGCCCCAAAATATAACACCATATTTCAAAAGGGGTACAACATGTCCGTGAGCATATAAAGTGCGTATGAATATTTATTAATTTGTGAGCACAATTTTTCTAAATGAGATTTCCAGTTTAACTGACAGTCAATGTTTATACCTAAAAATCGTGTAGTATCTACTCGTTTGATACTATGTCCTGAATAATGTACGTCAATATCGGTCAATTTGATAACTTTTTGTCGAAACGTCATTAAATTAGTTTTGTCAAGATTGATTTTCAAATTATTAACTGTGAGCCAATTAATTACCATGCTCAAAGTATTATTAACTTTATTCTCTATATGAGATTTATCTTCACCTGTGAAGATGATTGTGCTATCGTCAGCAAATAGAATTGTTCTATAATGTGTTACTTGTGGTAGATCATTTATGTAAATGTTAAATACCATACCCCAAGTTTGTGCTTATAAAGGACTGTGATTATCAAATTGATCTAAATCTGTCAAAATACCCATCTGTGTAACTTCCAAGCCTTATATTCAACTCATGGAGCCCATTAGTCATTGAGAATAAGGGTAAGGGTAAAAATATAAACCAAATAATAATATTGTTTATTGAATTCATAATGACTTTTCTCTTCTGAAGGGATTTTGGTATGATATTTTATTTTGGTATATCTTGGTGAGACATAAAATTTCGTAAATCTGATTGTAATTTGTTGAGTAGAACCAACATCCATGCAGGTGGAGCCCCAGACATGAGGTACTTTATAAAATGCACCTTTTCAATTAATTTTGTTAATATAATGTTAGGACTATTAAATTTACAAAAATGCACATTTGTTAAGTATTCCAATATTACATTAGGATTTCAGCAACCATGTACTCAGGAAAGTACATTAAGTAATCCAATCTGACTCCTGATTTTACCAGCTGTGCCTGTATTTAAAAAATAATATAAATATTTTTAATTTGGATGTGTATAATGTAGATAAAGGTTTATTTAAATTAATTTCATGCCATTTACAATCACAAATTGTTGGTCAGCTGAATCGCAATGGCCGTCTTTTGTGATGAGAAGATGAAAACTGTACATTTAATATTTATAAAATAGTAATAAATGTGTGTTCTATGAGCGATGCAGATTCTGTAACATTATCAATGTTCGAGTACTAGGATATAGTCATGAGCTTTGTCATGTATGTATTGTTGTCTTCTTCATAATGAATAATTGGAAATGTAGTTATGCTATATATCTTTTACCATCCAGAGCTCTTGCAATAGCAGCACAGCTTGCGGTGAGTTGAATATATGGTTACATGTGAGGCTCCTCATGATGAAACTGATACTGCAATGACCAACATACTGCTTATGCTACTGTTGCCCCCTGTCACCTTTAATGAACCTATAAATGGCCCTACCTAATGCATGAGTTTAAGAGGCAGCAATTTAAGATTTTTTCAACACCCTTTTATTAACCTGGTATGTATGTGGATATGGTTGGTGTAAAAATATACCAATTATACCATACTACAATAAATAAGATTCATGTCCATGATGATGTTTATATACTGATGTACAGATCAAGAGTGCATGTATGAAAACAATAATTATGAGAGTAGAAGAAGCAAAAGGCGTATGCTAGGATCACAGCTAATAGAAAAACGTCAACCTACCCCAATGGGATAGGACATGACTATATTTATGTAAGTAGATGTAGATAAGAAAATCAATTAAGACTCGTATCAAGAAAATAATTCTTAAAAGATAAAAAATAATTTCTGAACGAAACGGTACTAATTCCATATTCCTTTTTTAATGCCAAGTAGGTACGCCCTTTTCTTGCTGGAGTGGTAAGAACTTTTTATAATATCTAGTAACAACTAAATTAATCTACCTCAAGCAAATTTTCCTGCAGAACTCGAAATAGACACTCTGATTGCTCCAGAGCGTTATGTTGATAATATTATACACTTTTAACGTTCTGGCGTAAAAGTTCTTTGGCGAGAGTTAACTTATTTACAGTGGTTTTAATTAATAGATAGACAGATATTTAATTTTGTTAACCTACTATTTTTCCTTATATAAACAATTGATTTCGTGGAAACTTATTAGTGGCCTTCAGCTATTTATGATTTAAGACTATGGTCTATAGGCTAGCTGTAAGTTTTCGAAATGAACATATGTATAATATCAAATATATAATAAAAATAGGTTTCTGACTCGTGATCCCACCAATTTAGTCCGTCGTGCTTGTGGTCCCACTATCATAAAAACCCATGACTCGTGGTCCCACTGCTTATTGGCACCACGAGTCATACGTATAATGTATGACTCCTGCTCCTACCGCACACCGTACCTAATTGTAATGGCACAGTGCTAATAATTATATTTCGCAAAAAACCCCAACTGACTTCAAATGCCCGCCTCTGCCTTGAAGTTGGAAAGAATTGAGAAAGCTGCGCAATCCGACTTGGATAGGTTAGGTTAGAAGGCTAATACAGGAGTGGAGTGGAGCTACCGTATTAGCCTTCGTGGTTATTTTTTTATAACCATGGAGTTATAAGTCATTTTTCTGTTTGATTAAATGGCTAGGCAAGTAGATAAACGTCATTGATTCAAGCCGTTTAATCAAATGGCTGTTTTGCAATCGCAACTACCAAAAATCTTTCGCTCCGAAGCGACTATAAATTAGTGTGTATATTTATATATATAAATATAATCTAGTGTTTCGGCCGCTGCGCATGTAACATACGAACACACAACGCGAAGACATAGAATGTAAAAACCCATTCAATAATGGCATATTGCATACATACAATAATAATGGTTACATTGAGACCCGTGGTGGGATCACGAGTCCAATGCTAATGGGTCCACGAGTCTGGTGGGGTAAATTTGGTGGTACCATGAGTCAATGATCTAAAAATAATACTATAAAATATCGGGTCTTAGGGGAACACTCTCGAAGCCAAAAGCATCTAGTAGTACTCCGGGTAAACTACATATTGGCATAAAAAAATTACGATATGGTGAAAGATAATTATTAAAAAATAAAATTACAGTATAAATTAGCATTATTTATTCTCCATAACACTTTAAGTACCTATTTATTCTCCATCGTGTTAGTAAGGTAAAAGCACCAATGGAACACTTTAAGTATTTATTCTCCATCGTGTTAGTAAGGTAAAAGCACTAATGGAACGCTTTAGTACAAATCAAACTTCAATCTACAAAATTTAATATATCATTACTGAAAACCGATTACTGATTAACTATTGTACTTTTACTTTAAATAAAACCAATTGAAACTGATACATAATCTAGCCATAAAGTTTCATAAGATATCACTATTGGCGCTTAGCCCGTGTTTTTATACGCTGTTTATTAGCTTCACCTGTATGTTTGTTCGTTTGTAACCGACTCCCTTGGGCGCGATTTTGACCAATTTTAAACGGCCAGATTTCGTTTAAACTTCGTATTTTTATCGAGGACCGATGACAATACACTAATTTGCAAAATAAGAGTTTTGTTCATTTATATAATTCGTGGGCATAATGGCAGAACTAAATAACTCAATATTTCAAGTTTCGAGATAATCGCGATTTACTGTTTTTTTGGCACTTTTTTTGACATCATTAACAAAGGGAGAACAATATTACTGTCGGCAATTTTATATGTTATAAGCATGTTTGCTGTCGATTCAATGCTTAATCAAACTAATTTCTTTCATGAACCAAAATAAAAATAAAAATCAAAAACCAAGTTATCCAATTTTGCCACACCAAGATGTTGCAAACATACCGTAGTTACCTAATTCTTTATGGTAGTTATTCAGTTTTCTCACACATAAGATGGATGTGAATACATGAAATTGGGTCAACAAGTTCACTTGTCGAGTTCTGAACCTAATGAAATATTTAAACATGAAAGTTAGGCATTCTTAGTGAAAGTTAATTCGGTTAATTTTATCACCTGATTATTGATCTCACATGAAATAAAAAACCTGAGTTGGAAGAAGAAACATCGTTTATTTAAAAATAAATAAACGTAAAAGTACAAAAATCAAAATCAACATAATTAGGTATGGCAATCTAATAAAATCAAATAAATTACTTATTATAAATCTTCTCGTAAAATCAACTAGAACAAAAAATACTTTGCTTTACATTAAAACATAATTGTAATTTTAAACATAAAAAGCGACCATGGTTTATCAATCATACTTTTTGTAGGTAATAAACTATTATAAATTTTCTAAAATCAACTAAACGCAACACCAGGGGTGGACGTTTGCAACACTAGGGGCGTCACAATCGTGCTACCGACCTGTAGATACCTTCTAATACCCTTCTTGAAGAACCCCATATTGTAGTCGCTTGGGAAAACCACGGCAGGAAGTTCATTCCACAACCTGAGCGTGCGTGGGATGAAGTTCCTTTCAAAACGCACGGTGTGCAACATTTCCGGTCGCAGTGTGTGAGGATGAATTCCCTGCCTATGGCGAGTGGTGCGATGATAGAATGCAGCGGTGGGCATCATGTCAAACAATTCATCTGAGCACAAACCATTGTATAGGCGATAGAACCACACAGCGAGGCAAAGTCCCTTCTGAGGCTGAGAGGTTCCACATCGCCTGTGAGTATGGGATTGTCGACGAGCCTCAACGCCCGTCTCTGCAATGAGTCGAAGGGGCCAAGCTGGTATGCAGGCGCTCCGGAAAAAGGTGACAGCAGTACTCCATGTGGGGCCGAATTTGTGCCTTATAAAGCAGAAGTCGTTGCCCCGCAGTGAAGTACTGCTTCGCCCTGTTGCGCACTCCAAGTTTCTTTGAGGCCAGCTTGACCTTGTCCTCCAAATGGTTGCGGAACTGAACGTCGCTTGAGATGTCGACACCTAGGATCCCAATACTCGAAGAGATGGAAAGTGGTGTGCCCAGGAATTGCGGCGCTACAATAAATGGGGTTTTCTTAGCGGTGAATACACATACTTGTGTCTTAGTGGGGTTAAATTGGACTAGGTTAAGTCGACCCCAATCAGATACTCCCGAGAGAGTAGTCTCGATTTCAGACACAAGTTGTTCGCGTCTCTTCTCCACATCGAATTGAGGGATATTTGCACGACCCGTGTAAAACGTATCCCCGGTACTGTCGTCCGCATAGCAATGAATAGATCCATCAGACAGCATGTCATTGATATGCAGCAGAAACAGCGTCGGGGACAACACACGAGCCTTGTGGGTTGTAGGACACCAGTGTTTACGTCCATGCGGTCCGAGCAGCTGCCATCGACGACGGCTTGGATACTTCTGTTGGACAAAAAGCTGGCAATCCATTCGCAAAGTCCCTCGGGGAGTCCGTAGCGTGGCAACTTCGAAAGAAGACCTCTGTGCCAGACCTGATCAAAGGCCTTTGCTATATCGAGGCTGACCGCTAGTGCCTCGCCCCGACTCTCGATAGCTTGCGCCCATCGGTTTGTGAGATACACAAGAAGGTCACCAGTGGAGCGACGGTGGCGAAAGCCATACTGTCGGTCGCTCAGTAGGTCGTTTCCCTCAAGGTATCCCAGGAGCTGTGCGTTAATCACACGCTCCATTACCTTCGAGAGAAGGGAGGTTATAGCAATAGGCCTGTAATTGGACGGGTCTGTCCTGTCGCCTTTCTTAGGCATAGGATGCACGAATGCAGTCTTCCACGAGGCTGTTACTTGTCTCGCGGAGTAAGAGAGCGCGAAAAGCCGTGTAAGTACTGGGCACAATTCGGGGGCACAGTGCCTGAGCACCATCGCCGGTATACCATGCGGCCCACTCGACTTCCGAACATCCAGGGACTTGAGTTCCCGCCGAACCACCCGTTGTGTGATTTTAATTTCAGATATGAAAGTACCACATTTGGGGACAATAGGTGGCTCGGCATTTCCGTCGTTCATCGTCGAGTTTGACGCAAAGAGATTACCTAAAAGATCGGCTTTCTCATTAGCGCCATGAGCTAGGCTACCGTCGGGTTTTTGCAGCGGCGGAAGGCAGGAATGGCAGAAGTTTCCCACGGCAGCTTTGGCGAGCGACCAAAATGCTCAACTACCGGATGGGTAACAAGTAATCCGCTCGCCAATTCCACCGATGAACTCAAACTTCGCCCTGGCAGTAGCTTTTTTACTGGACCTCGAGGCGGCATTCAATTTCCGCTTCACTTCAGCTATGTTAGGATCCTTATTGGCAAGTGCCGTGGTCCAAGCCTTATAAGATTGCTTGCGGTCTCTAGCTTCTCTGCAAGGCCTATTAAACCACGGCCGTTTGCTCGCTCCTGTTGCGATCCAACGGTTGGGAATATAGCATTCCATGCCTGATAGGATCGTTTCAGCGACTGCTGTTGCACAGGAGCTTGGATCCTTTGAAGTGAAGCAAAGCCGCCTCCACGGGTACGACGAGAAGAATTCTCGCCGTCCGTCCTAGTCTGCCGACTTGTAGTGCCAGACGTGCCGCCACTGAGGTGGCCGCGGTGGTTCTGGCCGCGCGAGAGTCACTTGCGCCCGGATGATGCTGTGGTCCGAAGTACCGAGAGGTGCTTCCACAGTTACGGAGTACTCATCCGGGCGCGTAGTCAGCAGAAGGTCCAATAAAGACTCTCTGTGGGTCCCGACATCTGGTTTTCTGGTGATGGAATGCACCAGTTGCGAGAACCCATAGGTCAGGGCAAAGTTGTGAGCAGCCCCTCCCGCAAAATCAGTCCTGTGAGACCCCAGCCACTCCACGTGGTGGGCATTGAAGTCACTCAAGAATACTAAGTCCGCGGCATGGTACTGCTCAATTACTCTGTCCACCGACCGCTGCAGGTGCTCAAACAGTTGAGCCGTGCCCAGGTCACCGCTATGAGACCTGTAGACGCACGCATAGATACGGGTGTGGCCACCGTAATCCATACGTACCCATAGTGTGGACTGGATGCACTAAAATGTGCTCAATCATGTCAGCACGCGTTCACCCTCTCCCGGACCCCAAACTCCACCTTACCGATAGCTCTCATTGATGTTTACATTATTTCGCCCCAATTTGTACAACTGAGTTGTACGATAACTTTGCTTACGTGCGAATACTATAAATAGAAATATTCAATAATTTCACCTACAGACATTTTTTGATTAGAATCTCTTATAAATGTATATTTTCTCGAAGGAGAAATACATAAAAATAATTATTTAAAAACGAAAGAATGCTCATAACTGCCCGAATTAAATAACTCAAATTGTTTAGTTTTCCTTCAACATGCCAGCTTTCATTAGAATATTTTCGTTCGTGGAAGAACTAAACAACTCAATTTAGCTAATTCATTTCATACTCAAGTGATCAGAAGTCACAGTTGTTCATTTATTTATAGAGTTAGTCATTTTTTCTAATAATATTTAGTGTTCAATTAAACATATCTATTTCTTCAATTGAAACACGAAAATGGATTTATTTTTGGATTGGATTGACATATAGGAATGTTTGTTAGACCAAAAGATGCGGCACATTTTAGGGTTCTCAAAAATGGTGAAAGGTCAATTTGGCCAAAATCGGAGTTATTTAATTCTGCCATTATGCCCACGAATTCTCGTCGATAATCGATCTCGCAGATTTTTTATTTCCAATTATTATCTTCAGCTAGTTTATCTAATATTAACAAATTTTCGAACATCAACGAGAATTTTAAAAGAACAAAGCATATAATAGTTTAAAAAAACTAAAAAAACACGCTTTTTATAGAGAACCAAACTAAAAAAAATAAAATATAACTTTTAATAAATTTAAATTAAGAATAGTGTTAAATTTTTCAATTAATATCAATTAATAATAGTGTAAAAACAAAATGAACTTTATACAAAAAAAAGCGCCTCACAGTTTTTTAAAAATAAAATACATTTTTTTTATTTACACTATTATTAATTTATATTTATTGAAAATTTTAACGCTATTCTTAATTTAAATTTATTAAAACTTATTTTCTAAATTTTTTATTTCGGTTCTCTATAAAAAGCGTGTTTTTTAGTTTTTTTAAAGCTATCATTTTTGTAGCGATGTTGTTTTTATGAAATTATCGTTTCATTTAGCCAAACTAACACGATGGAGAAAGAATAATGCTAATTAAATGGTATAAAAAAAACCAAATCTTAATTTTTTTATGTCAATATATAGTGTACCCAGAGTAATACCAGGTGCCTTCGGCTTCGGGAGTGTTCCCCTTACACCCGGTATACCGGAAAACGATAATTTCGAAAAAAGAAAAGAACTCGAAGTACCACCAGGTGCCTTTGACTTCGGGAGCGTTCCCCTTAGGTACACCCGGTATGATAAGTAATTGCGGACTTTTGGCGGTTATCACTACATTTTCCAAAATTCGTGTGCATTCTAGTTTTTATGTATAAAAATGGGGGCTTTTTAGACATAACATCTTGGACAACACACAGAAGTGTAAGAAAGTGGAATATTACAGTGAATTGTGACATTTCGTGTTCGTGCAAAATCTCCCGGGGGAGGTTTCAGTAAACCCCCCACAACTTTACTGAGGCAGAAATCATCACTCTACGTCATGAAAGACTTGTATTGAAGATTTACAACGTTTAGGCTGATGGCTTTGCGCCAAGCCCTAATAAATAATAAAAAAAAAAGTAATTGCAACCTAACCTTAGTCAAATACAAGAGTGAAAGTTAAAGTTACACGTGAAATTCTGTGTAATAATTTGTATACAGAGCTTTTCTTTCGCCTGACGCTGGCTCGTCCGTTAATCAGCAGGTTTGTAATGGATACTAGGTACCTACCATATTGGTGATGTTTATAATGTTAGAAACAATTAATAATAATAACCTGTAATCACAGTAGAGGAAGGTGAGGTGCGTTAGTACGAAATAAGCAAATAGCGGGCTGCTGGTACTCCATAGCTCAGTGGGAGAACGGTGTCAGTAGGTTTAAGTTAGCGCAGTATGTTTAAGTTATTTTTATTTATTTTTTTCATTTTAACAGTATCATGGCCTACACCACAAACCTACTCCGAAAAGCCCCGGACTCGCCGTATGATCACTCTTGGTGATGACGATCTGAAGATAAACAGATCACTGAGATCTAACGTTGCATCTTCCCCCAAAGTCATGGCCGTCAACTATACTAAAAGAAAAATGATAACCATATCGGAAAATGATGAACAAAGTCTGCATCCTAAATTCAGTAAGTTTATATAATTAACCTAATCTGCTTACTTATCTTCTAACTAAATATCATATTAGTCTTTTCATTACTATTTTAACTACGTAACTAGCTACCTAGTCTAACTATCTAAGTACACACATCAACATGGTCTAGGAATATTTCAATTAAACCCAAATAACTTAAATTTTATTAACTGTTTGTTAGGACATCTACACACTTAAATAAACCTTGTTTAATAGCCTATCTAATCTGATAATAAACTTTTAGATAAAGTTAAATTTAAAAAAACTTAGGAAGAGGAAAAACTCAGACAAGATTTCAATCTCAACTTTATTTTTAAAACATCAAAATATATATATCTGGATATAACGCTCTAAACCAGCTTTTCTTGCATCTTAGCAGGACTTGGGACAGTATTTCACAACAGGATATTGACACTCTTGTTTTGAATATGCAGAACCGCTGCAGCTGTGTCAGGAGAGTCTTAAGTGGATCCTCGCATTATTATTATTAAGTTTTCAACAATTTTTATAAAAAAAAAGTTGCTTTGTTTAGGTTTTGATGTTTTAAACATAAAGTTAAGATTGAAATTTTGTCTGAGCTTTTCCTCTTCTTCTAAGTTTTTTTTTAAATTTAACTTTATCTAAAAGTTTAATCATTAAACAAGGTTTGTGTAGGTGTCTTAACAAAAAGTTAATAGAATTTTAGTTATTTAGGTTTAATTGAAATGTCCCTCGACCATGAAATGCGTCAAATCCAAATTTGGAATATTATAATGTTACATATTATGAAATATTGGATAAATAGATTCAATAATATTCGTTCCAGAAATGTAAACTACATCGTGATCATGGAGACTAGAAAGACGTAGGACAATCTATTATATGAAAAAGTGTCCGTCAAAATATATTAAATTAGGTTGGCGCCACATTAGCATCAAATCAAATCAATAACCACGTTTTAATGCACGTTTTCTTTAAGGTTATACCTATTTACTACAATATTTTGTACAACGTAAGTTGTTGAAATTTTCAATAATTAACTAATTTAGTTGACAATGATATTAACAATTTTCTACATTGATACCATACCTGTGCCTCCACCAGCGCCACTGTGGAAGGTTTTTGAACTGCTATTTAGCGCATACTGCTGGACACTTTTCAACTTTTCTCCCATATGAGATTGTCGTCCTTCTACTCTAGTCTCCATGATCGTGATTAAGAATTTTAAAAAAACCCCGTCACAAACAAACCTCCAAAAAGTTGAAAATAAAGTGTGTTGGTTGGCCAATTACTTCGATACACTTAGAAATATATTGATTCTAACTTTGCCATGTCGCGGAGACCTTGGATCGTTCCATCACGGAGTGCTTTACCAGTGGGTCTCCCTGACATGGTATGGCAACGCTTAAATCAAAATATTACTAGAAAGTTAATGGGCTAACCAACAAATGATTTTCAACTTTTTGTAAGGCTTTTTTTTTGTGTCGGGATTTTTTTCACTCGCGTACCTATAACACAAAAAAATTATAACACCCTTCTTTGCGTCGGGGGTTAAAAACTTTACGCTTTACACATATAATACATCTCCTTTTCACAAATCGTAAGTACTTAAGTTAGTATTAATTAGCTAGTAACTAGGAATTAGAAATGTCTATTTAATTTATGTGGCTGAGTGAATGTTCTAAAGGCGAATGTTATCTTTATGTATACAATTTTTCTGTGCGTGTGTTTGTCACCTAACCTCCTAAACAATTAGACGACTGATTCTGTTGAAATTTTTATATGTATTGAAATACATATAAAAATTTCAACAGAATTACACAATTAACAGTTATTGGATAGTTTGGAAACATAATTGGACCTGGTGGGAGGCGCTGTTGTCGGCATGTGCACTACGTTTTTTTTCGGGACCTACGCTCCGCTCCGCTTCCGCATTAGCCTTCTAACCTAACATAACCTAACCAAGTCGGATTTCGCAGCTATCACAATAAAACTATCACTAATTTTCAGTGAATACACCTCTGTCTACCCCCTCGGGGATTTACAGGTGTAAGTATATGTATGCATCTATGTAATTTTCTATCTTATTTCGAGGTAGTGCCCCATCTTACGATTGCCCTAAGCATTAGCCAGCCAGGTTTTTAAACGATGTAATAAACAATGCGGCTGAATATCATTCAGACAGTTAATTGAATGGCGCCATTTAGTTAACTGCCTAGGCAGTTAATTGGACGGCTGATTAAGCTAGTTGGCAGCGACATATATATAACTATTGTTGTGTATTTTATGTGTCTAATAGTGCATGCGATTTCAGCTAAAGATAAGAAAGCAAAACCAATACAAATGGCAAACAGGTCAACGAGTATTGATTACAAATCAGAAAAGCAATCATCCAACAGAACTACATCCAGATTAACAAGCTCTCCAAAATGTATGTTTATTTAGTTTTGTTAAAATTAAATGCTTTTAGTGCTTTTTATCATCACCGGTACACAGTCGACAAAGGAGACTGTTGCACTTTTTCATATAAAGTTGTATGTAAAGTAAAATCGTAAGTATCTCCTTCGTCGACAGTACATAGATCTCTCTAAAACACTCCCTCCCTTGAACCAGGGAGACGATTCTCTTGTTGAGTCGTGCTGATTTTCATTTAATGAAATATAGAAGTGTTATTGCAAAATAATTTTATCTAACGCTTATAATAATATTACTCGAAATCGAAGTATAGCAGATATGCTTTATCTTCGAAATATTAATGTGATATTTTAGAAAATCATCATCTTACTGATAATCCCTATTGCAGCCGAGCCTTCCACTTCGAAATCAGCTTTCATTTTGTGCTTGGTTTATTAAGGCTATAAGTATAACGGAGCGAGTACAGGCTGCTGTCTGATCTCCTAACCCGGAAACTATTATAATTATATCACAAACCGTCCATACCAGCACCTATCGCCACATCTTAGCTACATTCAAACTTGCGGATCGATTGTCAACATAAAAATTGTCTTGCTTTACTAATAATTGTTTCTGTTTACGTTTAGCATTATCACTAAGTCGGTTTTCTGGATTAGAGCTAGGAAACGGACATAGTCGGTTAACGAGCCAAATATAGAGGCAAATAGGGATCGTTATAGGGGCGAGTGGATATGCGTGTAGATGTCTGATAGAAAGTCGAGTACAGGGCGAGTAGATATGCGACTAGAGAAGCCTGTGGAGAGGCGAGTATAAAATCAAATAGAGTCCAGTAGAGAGTCGAATAGAGAGGTAAGTGAAGAGACGAATGTAGAGGCTAGTAGAGATCAAATATAGAGTTAAGTTGAGATTCGATTAGAGAGGCGAGTAGTGTCCAGTGGGGAGGCGAGTGGAGAGTAGAGAAGCGTGTGGAGAGAGTCAAGTAGAGAGGCGAAAAGAGAATCGAGTGGATGGGCGAGTAGAGAGGAGAATACAGAGTAGAGAGTCGGGTATCGATTCAAGTATAGAGGCGAATTGAAATTTGAGAACAGAGGCGACTAAATAGTCGAGGACGAAGTTGAGTAGAGGGGCGAATTTAATTCTCAATAGCGTTGGCTCAACACTAAGCGATAACCGATATCCACCCAGGCGAAGCTGCGGGCAACAGCTAGTATTTATATATTTATTTCGTTTATAATTATGTAGTAATAGGATTTTGACCTATTTAGATCTATTTCAGGCTATTAAAAATCTATCCCTGTCCCCACTAGTTCCATTAACGCCTGATGGAATACGATGTTTAATTGATCAGAACCCGGTTATTACAACTAAATTAAAAGCCTGGATAGGAACTAAAGCACAAATACAATTATATGTTAAAAGCCTCGTACGGAATCAGTTCCGAAACTATGGTTATATAAGTGGCCGAAGGAATCCCATTGTTAAGTTCACAGTAAAAATAAAAACATTGCAATTGAAGCAAAAAAATATTCTAAGTTAAAATATTGAAATGAATATCCCATCCCATACGTTTGCTGACATGAAATTAATTTATACTACATATTATAGAATTCTAAATTAGTCGTGTTTGTTTATTCCATCTTTGTTTGCTTGTTTGTTATTATTTCACCAAGTTGACCAAAAAATAGTGACCCAGGCATTTTTTACAACGCGTCAAATGTGATGGGTTGTTAATTGGAATTCATATTTGGCTTTGCGTAAGTCATTACATAATTATTTCTTAAATATTGGTTAAAAATAATGGTAATCTTATAAAAATAATTACTAGTCAAAAAGAAAAGATTCTTATTTATTTGTTTGCCATGAAATGTCTATTTTGACCGGAGTATTATATATACTATACTAGCTGTTGCCCGCGGCTACGCCCGCCTGGATGTCGCTTTTCGCGTAGTGTTCCCGAACTCTAATTCACCTCTGTACCAAATTTCATCTTCAAAAATTATAAACATTCATCCCCTATTCATAAGAGGGGGGGCCTCTTTACCCCTTCTATCGCGATAAAAGAGAGCCTTTGTCCGTTCCTAAGCTTTATCCATCCTTGTACCAAGATTAACCCTTTGAGCGCGTAATTTTTTTTTCTCAAACATGCTTGGAAATGTGAACATTATTTTGCCAACCTTCTTCGAGATAAATCGAAATTGCTGTACATTCGAGCAGCTGCCGGCAAAAGTTGTATGAAAATCCATATCTGTCGTGTTTTAGCGGCCAAATAAATTACTATGTAAACTCATATCTGTCGTGTAATTTAAAAATGGAACCATCTTTTACTCGGAACCATGGCCACCAAGGAGGTAACTTGTCCAAGGCATTATTTAAATACAGAACTGGCTTGCCAAAAGAATGCTGTTTATTAAGAAAACTAAAAACAAATGAACATTTCAAAATTACTGTTGTTCGTTGTTCGTCATTGATTTTGAAAAGTAGGTAAGTAACTAAAATGTTCTGCCTAGATACTACTTAAGTTTTAATTTCCGCGCATTGTTTGAGAAAAGCACTATACAAGCCTTGGCCACAACTGAGCGTTGCCGGACTCCGTAATGCGTGCCTCGGCTGCGCCTCGGCCCGCATACTTCACGATCGTCCGGCAACACTACACTTGGCGGCCGCGGCAGTAATGTACTATTTATTCAAATAATTTGTGGCGGCCTGCTCGACTGCCAACCGCTAAGACCGCGCGCTTGCGCGATGCACAGCGCCGTGGACAGAAATAACTAAACTGTCACTTCTGTATATATATGCTGCCAGGATTTGTTGACATTCATGATCAATGCTCCGCTCCCTTGAGTAGTAGCGTGATGATATATAGCCTATGTGTTATTCTGTTGTATAAGCTACTGAATGGATTGTAATGAAACTTTACAATAATATTGTAAGGTTTCATTAAAATCCATTCAGTAGATTTTACGTGAAAGAGTAACAAACATCCATCCATTTATACTCACAAACTTTCGCATTTATAATATAAGTAGGATATTACTATGCTATTTATATTGACGATACTGAACAGATGTCTTTTTTTTTAATTTTTTGGGCCTACCTAGATTGTAAGGCAGCCACGACATACCATCCGGTCTCTTGCCATCGTTACGCACCAGTCCATTAGGTTCACGAATCGCTGGCACGCCAGCGGTGGCAAGAGCACGGCGGATAATCTCGTTGATACAGGTGTGTCACGATATATGCCTAGCGCTTCTGCCGCTTCACCGCTTGCTGTGCCCAAAGCTGTCGACAGCTTCACCGCAGTGGCAACGATGGGGATAATCACACTCCTAAGCGAAGGCAAGTGGCAAGGCGGAAAGTAGTATCGTTTAACATAGCAATGGCAATGGCAATGGGAGTGCCTGAATCTAAAGGCCCGACTCCCATTCCCCCACACCGCTCGCTCTGAAACGTGGGAAGATGTGCATATTAAACTGTGTCTTACTAGCTCGCAAAGCAGCGCATCCCATTGTCTCTGGCAGAAAAGGTTACCGGGCAACTCAAGTGTTGGGGCAAGCAACCTTCCAAGCATTAATGGCATTAGACTTGCACGACACCCCAGAGTTAACCTGTGTGTTTTTAAGAATTTTCCTGGTTAACTCTTCAGTGCCGTGGACCGACGACAGAAGAAATGCTGAAAGACTAACGTCTGAAATTTTGTGAACGCCGGGGCCACTCAAACGACCGAGTTGAGTTGTAAGCCGATGGACTGAAATTTATTTTTAATGAGTACTAAATTTTGTAGAACTGTTTGTACATCACTCCCTAGAGTACCGTTGTCTAGGTACCAAATGTTGAATTTTGGATTTATCTGTTGTTTGATGGGATGTATTGCTAGGCTAAAGATAACTGATCCCAAAGGGTCACCTTGCTGACACCAACTGCTGATTCTAAAAGATGATTTTTGTAAACCAATTTTGTCGGGTATCTATAACATTTCCAAAGGAATTTATAAATATGAGGGGTTTCTAATTTTGCTAGAATAGCTAGATTCGCTGAATTGAAGGCATTACTCAAGTCAAACTTCAAAATGACCACACAGGTACGCCGAAAGTGCGTGTATGGCAGCCTCACAGCCCCCTTTCGAACCAAAACCGAGTTGAAGGGGCTGGAATTTTGCTGCAAGCTCTGTACTATAATACTTGCATCAAATTTTGGCTGCCAAACGCCGTAAGGTGCTTCCTACAGCAATGGGACGAATGCCACCATCCCTTTTGCGCAGAGCACATAAGTTGGTCCCGTATAAGATACTTATTAATACCGTTGTCCACATTGCCGGAGAGTATTAGGTTCACTAACGCCGTCAGCTCCTTCAGAAGGGCATCGCCAGCCTCGCCAGCGCTCGGGCACATTAAGTCTTTGGTGGTGGGTGGTGCCGGGGGTGAGGCCGTCGCGACCACCACCAGATTCACTCCGAAAGGAGCAAACGGCTGTAAAAACGTCTTTGGCAGTAACACTGAGATACATATTCTGTCTCAGCATGTGGTGGTTTTGGGAAAGAGAGATCAATTGATGCTAATGGATGCTTACTCTGTGGATCCGCGAGCGTGTCTGGAGGGTAAGGTGCCACCACATCGCTGGTAAAAAGTAACCTCGCCCTTCCCCTGATATCATCTTCTCTCATTTTATTTTGATTAATTTATGCCTGCTGGATTGAGAGTAGAAAATGATACGTAAAGTTAGAACAGTTTCCTTTAATTTGGGTTGTCAAAGATCTTTGTGTACTATTGTTTTTATGTTTAATATTCTGTAAGACAGAGTTAAAAACTGTTCCCAGGCCGACACGGGATTCATATTATTGACTTGCAATTTGCTAAATTTTAACCCACAGAGGGCCTTGCGCCTCTGGGAATCTTTCATTTCACTTAAAGATTGCCAAAAAGGAATTTGGGAGAGTTAGGTGGAACTTCCCTATCTACAACGGGCATCGTAGGACTTGGCACATTTTGACATATATGGATTTTGCCCATAAGCACTTTCAAGCCCCGCTCACCTTTGAAGAACCGGGCCTGGGAACAGTATGGGCAGCCTGCGAAGCCACTTTAAAGGTGATTTTCCACCAGAGTGCTCGTCACTCTGTTGGAAACGAGGCGAGGCGAGGAGAGAATTGAAATTTGTATGGCAAATTTTCAATCCTCTCCCAGCGTATCTTTGGTGGAAACAGTGTGGATTGACGAGAATATGCAAGGCGTGAATTGAAAGAACTCAGTCGATCGACTAGCTACATCTCTAAAATTACTTTCTGGCTGACGTGACGATGTCAATGACATATGACGTATTGACGCCTAATTTTTGTTCGGAGTTTTCGGCATTGACGCTAGAACAAAGTTATATCGAGCATTGTGTGTCAGCTGTCCAAAATACATTTATATATGAAGCATACGGGCGGCGGGACGCGGCGGCCACGTGCAAGCTCGCGATGGCAATTTTTAGTGGAAAAGGGTCAGTGCGATTTCAATTCTCTTCTCGCCTCGTCTCGTCTCGGCCCTCTGGTGGAAAATCACCTTAACAAATTTTCAATCATCTCGCGATGGCAATTTTTAGTGGAAAAGGGTCAGTGCGATTTCAATTCTCTTCTCGCCTCGTCTCGTCTCGCTCCTCTGGTGGAAAATCACCTTAAGAAGGAGCCTGGTTGGCCTGAACACACTTCCACATTGTCACTGTCGTTACACTTTTGAGTTATTAACGCAAGCACAAACACAATTTCACTTACACTTTTTTTACAAATAATTAACAAAGTTGACACGAGTGAGTGACACGCTGAAACGCCTGCGCCTTCGCATCATAGCAACTCGAGGACCGACGCGACGCCAATGCGCGACGCGCGACGCCCCCGCGTTGCTCTAGGATTATACAAACTCAGAACTTATGATTCTGTAACTTCCTCATACTGCGACACCTGGGCAACACACTTAGGCTCGGCAGCGGTGCACGCTGTGCAGAGCACAGAAAGCAAGTAGCAGCACAAAATAGCAGTTGCCACGAGCGACCAATAATTATTCACGAAGGGTCGCTTCACTGCACATACAAAGTGAGATGACAGTAAAATATACAGGCGTCCTCCTGTTGCCTTTGACAACAATTGTGTCAACGACTACTTAAGAAATAGGTCCCATTTTTTAGAAAGGTCAGACTTCAAAATCTTACGTTTGTTTGATCGCAATTGGTTGAGTAGAACTGGAGATTATGACCAACAGTCGTGAAAACCGACATTCAAGCGGGCGGAGGTAGGGCATCAGCTAGTATTTCATACATTTTATTTTTGTAATATATCCGATTGAAATCTAACTTAGTATTCAAAAGTGCATAGGCTTGCAAAGTACACTTTTTCTCTGAATTTGTTACTGGTAAGTCGACCTGATTCAGCATTACCTACTTAAATGATAGTACTTAAGTAGATTCTTAATACTGACAGTATACTGTAGGAATGTACAGCTGGCATATATCTAAAGCCAAAATAAGGTAAATTGTTGAGATATAAGAATGAAGAGTAAGTACAAATTTATTCTATTTATATCTTCAAAATAGCTTATGCCCGTGGGTACCGCCCGATTTTAAGTCTGACCTAAATACGACCACATCAATATCAGTTCAATAAATAGTTTTTGCATTCAGCGCAGACAAACAGACAAGAAATCCAAGAACAAACTGTTACTTTACCCAAATTATTTTTTAATTTCAACCTAAGTCACGAACTCCGACGTCAATGAAGTAAGAATATAAAGACATTCTGAGTAGGTAGGTACGGACTGACCAATTTCAGTGATGGATTCCTGCCATCCCAGCATCCCACCCAAAATCTGTCTTGCAGTTCTTACATTAATTTAAGTCAGACAGACACGTATATTAATAAAATATATTTATAAAAATTGCAACCAAGTACTGGTTGCATTGTTGTCCTCACAAGAATATTTTTTGCTGAACTCAAAAACTAATAAATGTTCTAATGAACTCTAGCATTTAGTCCCACCCTCTCTTTTCCTACATAGGACAACACGTGCAGGGCTTAGATGTCACTCGCATACGGTGCAGAATATTCCATCATGAACCAAGCAGTTCGGTGATTCTTACCTTTGTCGCACCATTAAGACATGGAACTCCTTGCCAGCTCACGTGTTTCCTTCTTCCTGCAGTCCCGAATCCTTTAAGCGGGGCGTGAAAATCATCTGATGAGGCCGTCAAGCCCAGTGCCACCATTGTTAATATGGTACGTGTTTGTAATGGTGACCCTCTTTCCTGGGACTTTGCCTTCAGCTTACCATCAGGCGAGGTGAAGTCAAATTGACGTGTCCCATAAAGAAACAAGTATTGAAATAAAACCACTTTTTTAACAGATTCTATCGCGATTTATTTGTTACTATTTATTTTAGACCGACTTTTTGGCTACTTTTCAGCAGCCATGTTCGCGATTTGACCAAGTGTGGTAGTTGTCATATAGTTTGTAGTGCAAGTTATCTCGAAGTACCCGAATCATGATGAATTGTTGGTGTTACTATTTACGCAGACTGAACTCACTGTCGTTAAGTTTTGCTGTATTTTGCTGTTTACTAGGTTTGATTATGTGGATGACTGGGTCCCAGGCTGCTCGTACGCTCCAACCATCTTCTTAATCTTATATATCTTAATATTTTAAGTGTTTTTTAATTTCAATTGCCTCGCGGATCATTTTTGGTATATATCTATGCTCTTTGGCGAGTATCTGTGGTTTATCAAACCTTAAATAATGGTTGTTTCCCTTTTTGCTCGTGTTCACATACAGCTGACTTTGTTGAACGTTGTTGTTTTATGTCAGCTATGTGTTCTTTGACGCGAGTGCCATACTTCGCTTGGTTTGACCAGTATATGAGAGCCCACAGTCACCGATTATTTTATATACTCCTGCACCTTGTAGAGGTAGTTGGCACTTGACAGATGGTAAGAACTGACTTATCTTCGTTGGCGGCTTGTAGTATGTGTTGATTGCAGCTCGCTTCAAGATGTAGCCAATCTTGTCAGTGCCTCTCGTACGTATGATAGTACAGCAGGCTGGCGTTCGACCGTGGCTGGTTTTTCTCTGGATCTATGACTGAGGCGCGATTGTTTGAGCTTGTTGTTTTGCAGTACTTGATTGGCATGCTGAAGTTCGGCGTTCAGGTGTTTCCTAGACAATGGTATTAGGTACCATATCAGATATCAGATACTTGTATGTATACCTGGATCACCTAGTACTATTAGGTATTTATTCTGTACTTGAATGTGTTGGTAATTACGACTCATCAGATGCTTTTCCATTCCCCACTTAAAGTACCAATGACAGTAGGAAAAATACCGCTTTAAAATATTAGGGGTTAAAGTATGGAATTGCCGATTTGTACTGACAAATTGAAATTTTTTTTTTTTTAATTTAACGTATTTATTTAATCAAAATAATTACCAATATTATCTATACATTGCTGCCATCTAGTAGGAAGGTCATTTATGCCTTTGCGATAGAACTGCCTTTTGAAGCATTTTGTACTGCCTCCTGAGAAGAAAACTTTTTATCACATAGAAAATTGTCCAAATCACGAAAAAAATGGTAGTCTGTTGGAGCAAGGTCTGGCGAATACGGAGGGTGATGGATAGTTTCTAATTGCAGTTTCTGTAGAGTTAAAACGGTTTCTCGTGCTGTATGAGGTCTCACGTTATCATGGAGCAATAATGGTGAAGGTCGATTCATGAGTCGGGGCTGTTTCACTGCTAGTTTTGCTATCATTGTTCGGAGTTCGGCACAGTAGACATCTGCCGTTATTGCTTGACCAGATCGTAGAAAGCTATAGTGAATAACACCATGCTGAGACCACCAACCAGTTACCATTACCTTTTTATTGGTAAGCTTTGCTTTAGGACACTGTTGTGGCGTTTCACCTGGGGTCAGCCATTGCATTTTTCGCTTACGGTTATCGTAAAGAATCCACTTTTCATCACATGTCACAATTCGATCCAATATTCCTTCATTTCTGTATCGATTCAACAAGGCAACACAAGTTTCAACACGCATTTCTTTCTGCAGATCAGTCAAATCATGAGGTACCCATTTTTCACATTTTTTTATTTTATTGATTTGACGCAAATGAGTCAATATTGTTGGTAAGGTAACGTTAAACCATGCAGCTAATTCTTGGGTAGTTTGGCTCGGATCGGCTTCCACCATGTCTTTCAATTCACTGTTATTCACCTGTGTGGACGGCGTGCCTCGTGGTTCGTTCTTCAAATCAAAGTTTCCATCACGAAAGCGTTTAAACCAAAATCGCACGGTGCGTTCATTAGCAGTCCCCTCTCCAAACGCAACATTGATATTGCGAGCTGTTTCTGCCGCGTTAGTTCCGCGTCGGAACTCGTATTCAAAAATCACTCGAATTTTCGAAGTATCCATCTTTCTTGTCTAAGCTGAATAAAAAAAACAACTGAAAGTCGATAATCGAATGTTGCACATTTTTAAATGAAGAACTACATAGGTACCATGTGGAAAAAGTTTCACTCAAAAATCTCAAACCATGAAGGTTCTATGTCAATTCGAAGTACCTATTACAATGAAACGGCAATTTCATACTGTAACCCCTATTATTAGGAGGTAGAGTATCTACAACTGGAATCTTACAATGGAATTTATACAAGCTAATAGACTTCAATATACCTGCCTCCTCACCGCCGGAGCCAGAGGGAGAGGTTAAGGCGGACTCGAACCGACTACAATGCACGCCGTCTGTGGGTCGTAGACCAAAGCCGAAGGTGAGGATGACAACGCATATCCCTCGCACGCCGGCCGACCCAGGGCCATCTCTCTCGATCTGGCCCTCCTCGGTCGATATGTCTACCTACCATAATATATTTTACATAGATGAGTGCGCGCATATCGCTTAAGACCAATAATAGAAATTGAAATGTAATGAATTGGATCTTGTATTGTTCAATTGGCAGAGCATCCAGCCGGTATCGTTACTCGCTATTCTAAACATTTGTAACAATATTTTTGTAATACCTATGTCATAAGCATAACGCTTACAGTCATAATTACAATACCTAACATACTGAACAGAGACCTTAATTTATAATATCTTAGTCAAACAATTTTATCTCCGTATCATAATAAGCTACGTCATCACGAAAATTACACACCTATGTTTCTTTGCAATTGCAAATGCTTGTTAATTTTTATTTGATTGTATTATTATTTTAGACACAAAAGAAACTAAGACCAGTGCCAAAACCAATAGTGCTTATTACAAGAAAGGAGTGAATGGAACACCACAAAATTATAGACTGAAATATGCAACTAGTTTGTCATCGGAAAGTCCAAAAATAAACTATATAAGTGAAAAAGGTGAGTGTTGTTCTTAATTTTTAGAAGTTCAAAATAGCATAGATTGGGTACTGAAAAGTATATCTATCTATTAGGTTCAATCCTCACTGAAAGAGCAGCGGTCGGCAGGGGCTTTTGGAGGCAAAATATTACAGACCATTTTGAATCTTATCTACGGGAAAAAATCTGTTCTGTCTTTCTGTTCTTTCAGTGGGGATTAACCCTTAATGTAAAACGCAGGGATTGGTTATCTGCCACGACCTCCGAGATTCTAGATCTGACTTCTTTATATTTATTTTATTTTATTTTATCCATTCTATTTGTTCAGCAATGAATTTCGATGGGTAATTGATTGATTCTTATTTCGACTATACAACGTGTAAAGCGTGTCACACATGGCGAAGATACTATAATATTTTTACTATACTGTAATTTTAATAGAAAGCGCCTAGGCGTTTATTTTTTTTAAAAGCAAATGATATAATGTTATCTTAAGATACTTGGATTTAAAATATAGTATCTTAGTCTTCGTAGTTATACTGGTAAATCGACGTAGGTGTTTTAAGGATCCAAAATCGTACAATTTTGACCCCCATATGTATGGCCGAATATCAAAAGTTCTCGAAATGATTGACTTTTTAAGGTTTTTTCCGAATAACAAGAATTAAGCTTTTAAGTGCAAATTAAAAAAGTTTTTACCGAGTGGGAATTATTCAAGTTTATTTTTATAGAAGATACTTTTACTAGTCTAAAATAGTAATAAAACTTAAAAAAGAATTGTTAAAATAAAAAAATTGTAAATCATTGTATGAAAATATTTTATTTCAATTTTCACCTTGCTCTCTCAAAAAAGTACTATGCCGGTGAGCGAAAAAAATTACGGAAATAACTTGTACGTTTATTCTGCTTTCCAAAAAGGTAATGACATCCAGAGAATAACATATGATTAATGAAGAAAGGCAAGTTTTAATAAGCGCGCGTACAAATGCTCCAAGGACATTTTCATTGCTTAGGATTGGCACATAGGCAAGTTCCTCCGTTTATTATTTTACCTAAGTTCAGAAGTGTCAAATCGCTGTGTGTGGTATTGTAGTATTGGCTAGTTACAATTTTTACCCGGCGACTTAAGGCAATATGTATGCGGTGTGCCTACAACTTGCGTATGCTCTCATGCACCGGCCGACACAACTGTTATTTGCAATTTTGTTTTGCAATAATAGAGGAAGAAAATCACTCATAAGTTAAATTATTTATGCCATACAAGGAAATTATTATGGAATCAATAATATCCAGGTCATAAAATTCAGCTTAATCAAAAACCATGTCGTCGACATAGTTTTTCTAACTGGACGAGATTTGAAGACCACATTAATATGACGAGTTCGAATAGACGACGTTTAGGAAAGCGATGCTCTAAGCGAGGCTCAGCGGCAAAACTGAGGCAAAACATGACATTAGTCTCTTTGTTATTTGAATAAGACGTCATAGTAACAACAAAGTGGTATTTAATAATAATAATACCAAAAGCAATGAAATTAACAAACGCAAAGTGATTCCACGAATGATTTGAGGATAGTCAGATATAACAAAACGTACTTACGCGGATCAAAATTAAAACTAACTAATACTACAATACAACACACAGCCATTGGACAGTTCTGAACTTCGTTAAAATAATAAGCGACGATCTTGTGTCCATTGTGCTGATCCTAAACAATGAAAATGTCCTTGGTGCATTTGTATGCGCGCTTATTAAAACTTGCCTCTCTTTATAAATAACATGTTATTCTCTGAATGTTATTACCTTTTTGGAAAGCCGAATAAACGCACAAGTTATTTCCGTAATTTGTACGCTCACCGCTATAGTATTTCTTTTTGATAAATATATCTACCATTTTTTTTATCCAAATGTCACATTCAATGTCAACCGTATCCCTGTACCCGGTACAATGGTGGTGCATATAACAATTACTGAAGAGCAGGGTGAAAATTGGAAAATATTTAGTCCTCTTTTTTATTTAAAGAGTTTTTTTTTAGTTTTTATTACTATTTTAGTTTTAGTTGTTGTTACTAAAAGTATCACCTACAAAAATTATTTAAAATAATTCCCGTTTGGTAAAACCTATCTCTTTTATTTGCAAATTAAAAAAAACCTTTCTGGGTGAATTCTGAAAAAAAAAACCTAAAAAAGTCAATTATTTCGAAAACTATTGATTTGATTTTTGGAAATACATATGGGGGTTCAAAAGTATAGAATTTTGGGTCCTCTAACACCCCCTGACAGGAAGACGTCTAGTTACCAGTAAGTCTGTATACATGGTGATCTAATATGAAAAATACGGGCGTGCTATTAGATTTGTTAGGTAGCACATCGGATGATAATTCTGACTTCGAAAATTTCTGCCGCACGTTCTAAATGCCGAAAAATTTGGATAGAAATCATCATCATTTTCTGTTTACGCTACAAGCTTTTGAAATCAGCAAAACACTTGCATAATAGAATTATTTTCGTTTTAGTACAACAGATTTTGAAAAGAAAAACTTGTTCTTAAAAGGTTTTTTATCATTAATTTTATTTTCCACTTCTAAGTTAGACTAATATCATATAGACCGAGAACTGTGCTCACCAAGACAGCCAGACAAACACAAACACAACTAGTCCATGTTTAGTACAGAAATTTCTATGACCACCTTCTGACTCCATCTTCAAACCCTGAATAACAGTAAAAATATATAGTAATAAATTATTGATAGTTTGTTTGAGTCCAAACTCGATAGTTTTTGCCTATAGTCACCATACTACTCTATCATCAGATCAGCTCCATGGTACCATATTAATGCCTTGTCATCCAAACAAAACGTGAATGCAAAATTTTGTCGAAATTGGTTGAGGACATCTGCTTCAAAATCATACATATACAGTGCAAGTTAATATAAAGCTTGATTTTGTCGTACCCTTTAATACTGAGCTGAGACACATTCTCAATAATGTAGGGTGCCCACCGTGTCCGGCCTTTTTAACGGAATGTTCGGTCAAAAAAGCTGGTGTGTGCGGCTATTCGGTTAGGCGACCAGGCAACCCTAGACCCGGACAGTAGATCGTAACTCCGTACATTCAGCTGCCGTTCATTCCGTGTTCGGCATTTTCTTCGATTGTTCGGAATGGATAGAAGCGTTACACTCGTGACAATTGTTCGCGTGACAAAATATGTCTACATTATCGAACTGACACGCGTTTCTGACAGTCACGGTTTAGTTGTTCGGTAAAATTGTTATTATAACGTGGACTCACCATAAAAATCAGCGAACAGGAGTGACACAAACACGCCCTGCACCCTACTTTCTGAGCACACCCTGTATAAGTTTCCGTATATATGTATTTTTTGTATCTTAAGATGCCATGTTAAGATAATATTTCGCATCCTAAGATAATATTTTCCCATCTTAAGATACTGTAATATGAAAATATATATTATCTTAACCATCAGGCAATATTGTATCTGCTAATATTAGGTCCTTACGTATGAAAATGGCGTTTTGTACGGGAGGAATAAAACGTCGATTTCTTTTTGTAAAATATATTTAATTAATCAAAGTATGCACCGTTGTTATCTATGCACTTTTGCCATCTTATGGGTAGTTCATTGATCCCTTTACTATAAAAACCATGGGGGCTAGAATCAATAAACTCTTTGAAGGCGGTTTGGACTGCTGCATCGGAGTGGAATTTTTTTCGTTGTATGAAGTTGTCCAAATTCCGGAAGAAATGGTAATCTGTTGGAGCAAGGTCCGGGGAGTACGGTGGATGTCGCAGACATTCCAATTGCAGCTCAGCTAACTTAATGGTTGTTTGTTGTGCAGTGTGTGGTCTTGCGTTGTCGTGAAGCAGCAGTGGCCTAGAGCGATTGACCAATCTCGGTTGTTTAACAGCTAGTTCTTCCTTCATGGTTTGCAGTTGCTGACAATAGATATCTGCCGTAATCGTTTGGCCAGATTTAAGAAAGCTGTAGTGAACGACACCGGCGCTAGTCCACCAAAAACTTACAAGTAACTTTTTCTGAGTCAATTTTCGTTTAGGGCAGGATTTGGCTGGGTCTCCAGGTTTCAGCCATTGCGATGAGCGCTTTCGATTATCGTACAATATCCACTTTTCATCACAAGTAATGATTCGATTTAAAATCCCTTCATTATTGTGTCGGTTGAGCAAAGTAACACAGCAGGCGACCCGTGTTTGCAAGTTCGATTCACTCAATTCATGAGGTACCCATCGTTCGAGTTTTTTTACTTTCCCGATTTGCTTCAAGTGGATTAATACAGTTTTGTCACTTACCCCGAATCCTGCTGCGATCTCTGAAGTGCTTTGTGCTGGATCCGCTTCCACAATAGCCTTTAATTCTTCGTTTTTCACTTTGATCTCCGGCCGTCCACGGGGTTGGTTCTTAAGGTCGAAATTTTCAGAACGAAAACGTTGAAACCAAAAACGTACCGTGCTGTCTTTAGCGACACCAGCGCCGTACACATCATTAATTCTTCGAGCTGTTTCTGCAGCACTGGTGCCACGGTAGAACTCGTACTCGTAAATATACCGATATTTCATGTTTTCCATTGCGCGGTAATAAGCGACGCCAAAGAAAAAATAATGAGTAAAATAACAAATGAATGACTGTATTCCAAAGAAAAAAAACCAGCTAAATGAATTTATTAATTTGAATTTGGAATTCTTAACCAAAGAGGAGATATTTCAGATCAAATTGATCAGTACGACATAACGCTAATTTCATACGTAAGGACCTAATATATAAAATTCTCGTGTCACAACGTTCGTTGCCATACTCCTCCGAAACTACTGGACCTATTTTCATAAAATTTTGTGTGCATATCGGGTAAGTTTGAGAATCGGCTACTATCTATTTTTCATACCCGGTTATCCGACATTCACGCGGGTGGAGCCGCGGGCAACAGCTAGTCTTAAAATAAAATATTATAGTATCTTCGCTGTGTGTGATGCGCTTTGCTGCTGTTTGATTGATGACTGTCTGTACTATGGTTGGATGTGTAAATTTGTTTAAGTCTATTGAGATGTTGTTGGATGCTACAGATAAAAGATAATAAATAAAAATAAGTGCGGTTAGTCCCAGCCTAGGTGTTCTCTTTACCTGATGTGGGATCTTAATTTACT
This sequence comes from Eilema caniola, assembly GCA_949126895.1. Lineage (NCBI taxonomy): Eukaryota > Metazoa > Arthropoda > Insecta > Lepidoptera > Erebidae > Eilema > Eilema caniola. The sequence continues at coordinate 43,344,839 of OX421460.1, read as the reverse complement.
TCACCGGATGTGTATTTCAGTTTTTTTCTAAATGGTTAACAAATATTTTCCAGATTTGCTACGAATTACCACTTCGAACCCAACAAAAAGTATTGTAAGTAAAAATTATATAACGCCAAGTGAAAGTGAAGAGTTTACCGGAATTAAAAGTGTAATGTACGATAAAAAACCCAACAAATGTATGGATAAACCTAAGCAATACCGGCAGCCGTCTTCTCAAAATAAAAATCAGATACAGCTTAATAAAATGTTTTCCCAAAATAAATCGTTAACAATCCGAGTTCCAATTGACTCCAGGTATGAAGCACCTAAAGTTACAGAAATAAAGTCAGCTGGATTGATAACACCTTCGTGCATGACAGCAATTAATGCATGTCATCGTGCTAATATGACTGATTCGAGTATGCAATTAATAGATGCAAATGTAGGCACCAATTCACCAAGCTTAGTAAACCGAGTAACAGAAACGGATGATTTCGAAAAAAATACAATTTGCAAGTGTGAAAGTTCTGTACAAACAGAATCTATCAAAGAAGTATTCGATAGTCTGGATATTCCGAATGTAACGCTAACGAAAGACAAGTCAGAATCGAAAAAGGAATCTGTGAACCTGCAGAGAGAACTATTTCAAAATCTCAGTGTACCGAAACTTAAAGCAGCTCCACATGAACAAGACATTGCGTCTAAAGACATGAGTTACTGTCAAAGCGCTTCTTATGTATTTAGTCATGCTACTGTAACATATACGACTAGACAAAAAATTAATTTTCATGTAGTAAGTGATGATGACGGAGTTACCTCAAATATTCTACCTACTCCAACAGATTGTCCTTTAAATGTAGTGTCTGTGTTCAAAAATAATTTGAACAACAAGAACAAACAAGAAAATCTGTCATCAAAACAAAACAAAACCTACAAAAAGAATAAGGACGCAGGAGATCAGTATGTAAACTGTTTGAATGAGGTGAACTCGCTTGATGGTTCATACGTCTTTAATAAGTTAATGAAACCATCGGATATAATTAGTACAATAAGCGTTAACAATGATCTATTGCAGAACGACTACATCTGTGAACAGTTCCAACGGGAACTCAATTTTATAGATTCATTTTTTGAATCATTACAATACTTAGAAAGTTGTTCTCTATCCGACAAAGGTTTCTCTGATAACAAAGTTGAGAGTCTTGTTAATAATTCTGTGTTATTCGATTCTACATTCGACGTGAAGAATTCGGAATACGATAATTTCTTGTCAAAGCTTGAAAATGGCACAAATATTGATGACACCGAAACAATGGCATCCAAGAGTCTTTTTCTGGTAAGTGTTATTCTTAAATTTGTAAATATTTGCTTAAACTGTGCAACAGCGCAGTACCTAATTGCTTCACTAATGATCAACTGATATTTATGTGTACCGCTTGCAATAAAACGACACTTTTATTATGAAAGCTAGTTACATTTCGGTAATTATGATTTACTTTTTGTCGTTTATTTTAGCTCAATTTACTCATTCGCGATGAGCAAAGGCGAGCAAAAAATCTATTGTTTGTATTGAAGATGCGTGAAGATGCGTTGAAGGACTTTACGAAATCTCAAATACTTTGGTTAGAGAAGAAGAAGAAACACGATAACACTGATATCTCGACGCTGAAGAAAAAACAGCGCGGCGCTCTGCTCAAACTTCAGCACGAGTGCGGGGAGATGCAACGTATGCGCAAAGCGCTGCTCACCCTCTCCGAGAAGCGAAAAGTAGCACTTATAAAAACTAAGAAAAACATTGAACTCAAACTGAAAAATAACGTTGATGTAGAACAGATAATTTTGGGGAAGAAAAAGTTGAAAAGAAGTTTGTCAGGGGATAGAAATACTTCTCCTTTGAAATGCTTCGACCTGTCGAGTAGTGGCTGTGAAGACAGTGCGACGTCTAAACCGACCTCGGACACGCTGGTCACTCCGTGCCATCCGCAAGCAAGCGCCACCAGTGCCGAGAAGTGCGTCCAAGCCGGCGACACGCTCTGCTCTGAGCCCCAGCGACAGGTTCCTGAAATCGCTACTGAGAACTTCGTCGCCGTCGACGGTGGTTACTTAAATATTCTATTCCATGACCTGACATTACCACAAATTTTTAACAGTGGAAAACAGTATGAAGTTAACGAGGAAATGTTAAAAAATATTATCAATTCTAGTAATAATTATAATAATAATTTAACGGGCAGTGAAGTGGTTGAGAAACTCATGGATCATATAAAGAATAGGGAATATGATACTAGCTCGCCGTCGACAGCTCGCAGTCTCGTTGAGGAGTTTGATCAGTATTATAAAGGTCTAGCAGAGGAGGATAAGTGCCCATCGTCTGATCGAGAGCGGGAGGATTCCAAGAGTAATAATATGAACGTACAAACTGATATGAGGTGGGAATCGACTGAGGAACTGCTCGTTCAGAGTGTTTTAACAATGAGTGTAAATGAGGAGAAAATATTAAGTGATCAAAACTTATCACACATTAGTAAAACATGTGTTTGTGAGTTAGTTACCACGATAAGCAATGAAAGCTCTTCAGATAAAGAGACAGAACTTTGTGTTAGTCAGCCTCAAACGGGACCGCTCCCGGTGCCTGTCGGAGCAGCCGCCGTTGTTGAGAGTCCACCTTCCATTCTTCCTTCTTGGATATTGACAAAGTCAAACGGAAGCACTTCTTCAGGTAATATCATTTTCATGCTATATTTACTGATTTAGACGCCTGACCTAGTTTTGGATGTGAGATTATTCTTAATACTTTTCCACTTTTATATTAGTACTATTCCACTTAAATGAATAAACATACGTTCAATACGCTAGGTAAAGCTACTTATTATAATAACTATATTTTATCACATCGATGTTGTATGATGCAGATACAGACAGCTTGAGTAGCCAGCCACTCAATAATTCTTCGTTAGAAAATCTTCCACCGCCAGATCAGTCTGAAGCCGAGGAGTTGAGAAGACAGCAGTTAGCTATTGAAAGAGAGGTAAATATATGAAGATAAAGTCATCTTCGACGATCATCTGTACTCTAACACTATGATCTACCGTATTTTATGATTAACACCCTTTTATAATCTCGGTGTGTATGTTTACTATGTTCGTATGTACTGAAATCTTTGAACTTGATTTTGGAACACTGCAAAACGTTGGAATTATTCAAAATTTTGCGCAACTAATAAATAAAAAATTAAAACTGTTTTTTATTACAATTTAGGAGTGCATGTTTGCTCACTATTATGTATTAGTAGAAGAAGCGAAAAACATACCAGCATCCTAACAAGTGGAAATAATGTTGTCTCTACTCAGAGGCAACATATTTCATATTTCTGGGATGACTCACGAGTCATCCCAGAGATAAAAAGGCGTGATTGTATATAATATGTGTGAATGGATGAATAGATATACAGCCCTAGATTTCTACCTTACTAGTTCTACCTGAACTGTTAAAAGTCCTTTCTCTGTTAAAAGTTCACATGATGTTTATTATAGCATGATGATAAAATCTATCGAACTTTACGCCTAATGTTCATACGTACTCGAATAGTAGCGGTTATCGATGTCGCTCTTAGAACACATAGCAACTATTTTTTTTGAAACATGAAACGTGAAGCTTTTTCTCGTCACGATTTTCTTATCTGTGTTGTAAAGGAACAGTGCTTAAATACTACTACTATAGTAATCTTTATGTAGGTGTATCTATACTGAATACCATTCTTCTAATTGCGTCATTTTAAATAAAGTTAAAATAGCTAACAGCGTCCATCCATTTAGTTGTGCATAAGTCAGTCATGAATTTCTATGAATTTTGTAAAACAGGACATACCATATAGCTGCCTTATTCGTACGCAAGCAATTTTGGTAAGAATAAGTACAACACCGTTTTAAATATGCCCAGAATAAATCAGAGCCGCAGATGGCGGGGTCTCTTAGTTATTAACTTTAATAATATGTATGTCTTATATTATATGTTTGACTATTCCAGATTAAAGCGTTGGAACAGCAGCAAAGTCGACTACTTGTTGTACGAGAGATTCCGGACAAACCACCGCCTCCGTACACTCCGCCTACCGAAACTAAACCCAAACCTCCACGTATGTTTACATTAGATGAACCCGCCGAATTTAAGATTAGAAAACTTCTTTCAAACACAGCTACTGACAAACCTGAAGATAGTAAAAGTGCTTTTGATGTATTCCTAAAAGATTATTGCCACGAGTCATTAGAACGGCATAAGCAAGAAGAGAGTGATCAGCCCTGGGATGCTTGCAATTTATTACCGCAGAAACCGCCGGTAGACACGGATAAGCGAGTACAAAATACTGTTGCGGAGGTTAAGGAGGTTTTGACCAGTGCTGGGCCTACGGTGGTTTCTGGTAAGTGTACAGATTTGCCTTATTTTTTCATCTTTTTACGTAGGTAACAGATTTTCCATACTTCCATACTTATTAACTAAATTATAAATGCGAAAGTAACTCTGTCTGACTGTCTGTCTGTATTTTACGCTTTCAGGTCTAAACCACTGCACCGATCTTGATGAAATTTGATACAGAGGTATATCAGAGCTTGAGAACAGACATAGGCTACCTTTTATCGCGAGAAAGGAAGTTTAAGGGGAGAGGGGGGGGGGGGGTGTAATAGGGGATGAGTTTGTCAGTTTAGCAGATATCCTTACGAAATTTGGTACAGAGATGGATTAGAGCTTGGGAACGGATATAGGCTTCCTTTTATCGCGAAAAAGGGGGTAGAAGGGGGACTAGGGCCATGGGATGAAAGTTTATATGGAGGTTTGTCGTTTTTGAAGATATCTAGGCAGTGGATTGGCATTAAAATAATAATGTAAACCTACTTCAAAAGGAGTACCCATAAATAAAAACATATTTTTTCATTGACACTCACAGTTTTTTTTTACCACAAAAATGTTAAAAATACGATATATTTTTCGCAGGAGTCTCAAATCGCCGTTCGGATCACATTGACGACATACTATTCACCGAGTGGAAGCGCTGCGAGCCCGAATGGACCAATCTGCACAATGACGAGGCCATTGTAAAGAATCAGATCTTCGAGACTATCTTTCAGAAAATACTAACTGAAACCGTAGACGAATACAAGAAGACTGTCACTAATTTTATAACAGACTGAACATTTGTATTTATATTTGCTACAGATTCTGTAGTAATTACTATTTGAAATTGTGTTACTTATGTTTCAAAATACGTATGTCGTTGTCCCACGATATTCGATTAGACCCACTTAGTTGCTTCTATTTTGTATTTATTTAGATAGTTGTTATACAATAAATATATTTTGGAACACATTCTTAAAATAGTTTGTATGCCACTAAATGGGTCTAAGAGAATGTGGTCTGAACCTTGTCAAAACACTAATGGTTGTTTTAGAGAGTATCTCTTCATGTAGAACTGTCACGGTATTTTAGTACAATTGAACTTCAATCAATCAGAGTATTCAGGGACAGTCCACCGCTGGACATAGTCCTAACGCAGTACCGCCTGGTAAAATTAATTAGTTTCCTATGCGCGCATCTAACAATGACGATCGGCCATAGACTAAAAGAATGAGGTTTCGCTTTAGCCACGTACAAAATGGAGAATTTAAAGTTCTTACAGAGAAAACATAAGTTAACATTTCGTTTATTTAACACGTACAAATTTAAATGATCTATTAGGACTATAAAATTAGCTGAATTACGGGGCAAACATAGAAAAAATCAAAGTAAAAAAAAAGTTAAAGAACTGGCAGTCTAAATTTAGTTTTACGTGATATTCGGTAACCACTTATTCAGCAAATAAACGTTCACCTTTAAATTCAATATGGCGGCGAATACAACGAATCGTAAAACCAAATGTAGACTGCCAGTGAGCTGTGAGTTGGGGGACCAACGAATTCTGAAAGAAAATTGCTACTAGGAATTTTTCCTATGTACAAATCGAAAAACATTGAAACAACTTTTTAATTCGGGTATAATTACAAATAAATGACTTAATCAGCAAATTTTTGTTTGCTGAATAAGTCATTTAGTTCATTTTTTAAGTTATTTTCCATTTTTCAAGATGGTGGATAACGCAACGAACCGAATGCCACGCAAAACTAAATTTAGACAGCCAGTGACCACTATAAACGATTTAAAAAAAATGCTCCTATGATTTTTTTCTATGTCAAATCCTCGTTATCATGGATATTTAAATACGAAGTTGCATAAAATGAACAAGCAATAGGTACTATAATAATTTCATATTATCACAGTATTTTTAGTATCGCTTTTTTTTTTTTAAGAACAAAGCAACTCAATCAATGAAATAAGATATCTATAACTAACTTGTGAATAATAGCAATGAAAAAGTCAGTTTGATGACAGGTTTCATTATGCCTTTGCGCGAATTTGAAGCCACTCAGTGTGTTGAAATTGAAAATGTTCATTACCAAATTAGAACTTTTAATTAAAAGGGATATCAGTAGATATCTATCTTACCAGCACAGATCAGAAGAAAAAAAAACACCGTAGGAATCACATAAAGTATCATTATTATCGAAATCAGCTAACTTACACTTAAACGTCTTCAAGATTATAATTCATATAACACTAAAAGGTTGTAGTTAAAATAGGCGACAGATCTGGCATCTATTCGTAAAAAGAACACAGTTATATGAGGATAGAGTAAATTATTATCTACCCACTTTTCAAGTATCTATTATCTTTAAATAGAAATCGGCAAAAGCAAAAATGGGCCTTGAAACGGTTCTCACGCAGGCCCAGAATTTTTCCCATTGAAATTTATAGCAAAAATTAAGTTCACGTGCAGGCCAAGAATTGTTCTTATTTCAATTTATAAGAAAGATGTTACAATAACTGTTCGAAACTTAACTTATTTATCTTTTTCGTTAAAAATCCATTATTAACTCAATCCAGTTTACTAAGGAAGTGGATTCATTATTTTCGAACTCCTCCAATTCACTCTTGATTAATTTCATACACGGATACTAAGTTTAAATTTTCCAGATGCTTGTTAAATTATCGGTATTTATACTGCTGCTAATTGTAGTGTACAGGAATCACAGCAGTGGGAGTGTGGGTGGGATCAGAGCCATTTTCAAAAATGCTGAAACCAGTGCTTGCCTTTTTGTTAGTTTTATTGTTATTGCTACTAAATGGAATATCAACACGTAAATATAACAGTTCAACAAATGAGCTAGACGTTTCGATGTGGGGAATGTGCCAATTTTCAAATTTATTACTTCAAACTTAAATATTTCCTCTAATAATGACGTAGTTTTTAATCTTTTTTAATCTAATGCGCTAATTTTATTACTTCTTTTCTATTTTATATGAATTTAATAAGTAATGTGTGTTTTTTAGTATTAATCTACACCCTTTACTTCACTAATAACGTTGTATTACATTAACATCATAGATAGAACTACGTAAAAATAAACTTGATTGTTTGATTCACACTGTGATGCAAATGCGTTGCTTGCAAACATAACTTTTCTATGCAATAGAACGCAGTGACCGAAATTACGCAACTCACTAATCAAAAAATAATGGTGTCAACCTAAATGTGTCTCATACGAACGCGCTTCGTTACGTTCCGGTTGGTCAAGTCGAATCATATTATAATCATCCTTATTACATAAATGTACTACCGCTATAATACATTTTGGATTGAATACCGTGAAAACTATGACTGCCATTTAGAATAAATACTTGTAAGATTAATACTAGTCTGATATTCTCTAAAATTACCGCATAGGCGTGATGTGACTAAACATAAAATAATTTGGCGATGGCTGTCATAACTTAGCTAAAGGTCTTTTTAGTATAAGTGTATTCGGATAGTATAGAAGCCAAAGTAAACCAAAATGCACTTTTGTCTATATTTCTTAACTAGCTGAACCACCTCGGCTTCGCCCGTGGCACACTTCGAAAGTATGGGAGGTTGCCGGATTTGTTGACATTTAAGGTTACAGCTCCGTTCCCTTGAGTAGTAGCGTGATGATATATACCCTATAACCTTCCTCGATAAACGGGCTGTTCAGCACAAAAAGATTTATTCAATTCGAATCATTAGTTCCTGAGATTAGCGCGTTCAAACAAAAAAACAAACTCTGCAGCTTTATAATATTAGTATAGATATTTTTCGGATAATTTCAGATTATAGGACAATTATTTAAAAAAAAAACATATTTTTTGTTGTTGTTGATCACAATAAAGACAGACAGTTCACAGTATCAATTGGATCACTTGGCTTCTACACTGTCGTTTCATACTGTGCACTAACCACTCCTTGGGTTCGACACGACATAATGGATTTTGATGTTTTAAGTGGCTCAATATCGCAAGACCAAATTTTTGTGTATGATAATTTCCAAGCAGCTCAGTTACATTCTAGCAGCTGATATTGGAATCAAGTAGGTATGTTTTTTTTCTATATCTATATGATAAGTGGAATTGTTATAAAACTAACAATTTCCACGAGTGGCCTCATTTATCGATATCTTATTTATACAAAAACGAAAGAATATATTCTGCTTATTTATTAGATACTTTTTTAAATACAACGAGATAACAATGTCCTTCCGTTGTTTTTATGCCGTCTCAATGTGTTCTTTAGAATTCCAAACTCAGAGCCTACATACAATTGTGTCGCTCGTGGATTCCAGATTATGTAGATTAAGCAAAATAAGCTAAATGTATAGTTTAATTCTTCGAAGCATTTCGTCAGTACTACAGAAATCTCATTACCGCGTTTTTATGAGAATTAATGAACGCTCTAAGTGTACGAACTAGTCGCTATATAAGTAACTCGTTCATTATCAGTCCTAGGCTATAGTCAGATCGATAACACTTTTTGGAAAATAAAGTTGTAAGTAGCAACTTCTTTGGGTTTTGGTTAAGAAAGTGTTCAAATTTGGAATATAATTAATTTATTAGCAAGCCTAAAATTGCATGGTTAAGGATTTAGGAAGCTGAAACATTTGTGGTATTAGCTTTGTGGTTTTTCAGGTTCCTGAAATAATTCAAAAAAAAATAACACCTCTGTAACACGGCCTTCAAATTCAGTCGTACATTAGAATAGGGTAGTGTCCTGTCCATCACAACCGATACTGCTTAATGTCTTATAATCCAGATAAAATAAACATCAGAGCTTGCATGAATTCGCATAGAGCTAAAAATTGGTAGAGGTTTTAAATATGTACCTACATCATAATAAAGTCAAAAGTCAAAGGTCAAAAATATTCGATTATTGCTTTTTTCTCGTAAACAGCGACTCTTACCGCAAAAGTTGGTTAGACAAAATTGTAGATCATGTAATTACCTACAAAATTGTTCACTTTCTTTTTTTTTGTACGGATCACCATTTCTAAGCTACCGCGATTTCAAAATAGGAAGAAATCATATCGTTCATAGTTCATATACAAAATTATTCGTTCCCATAGAATGATTCATTAACGCAGAGCCTAAACCGCTGGTTCTGTAAACTTGAAATTTAGGCAGTAGATATTTTTCATGTTGCCAACATCCACTAAGAAAGAACTTTTGAGAATTTTGTTACTTAGAGTCTGAAATTAGGGATGAGCGAGAATGAAGTTCTATACAAACTTTCATCCCATATTTAACCTTCTTAGCAACAAAATTTCCAAAAATCCTTTCTTGGTGAATGATAGCAACATGGAAAGCATCTACTGTCAAAATTTCAAGATCATAGGACCAGCGATTCAAGTTCTGCGTTGATGAATCATATTGAGGGGCATGGAATTTTATAGTAATAGAATATGACTTCTTTCAATTTTGAAATCGTGATATATATGTATATGATATATATATGATGCCCGCACAAAAAAGTAATAAACCAAATTTGTAGGTAATTACATGATCGACAAATTTGTCCAACCTACTTCTACGCTAACACTTGCGGTTCACGAAAAAATGCAAGAAACGAATAATTTTTACCTTTGACCTTGAATTGAAATAAATACAGAAGTCCAATCGACGGGGACTTTTGATATTTCTTGATGTACTTAAGACCCCCCTCCCACCAGTTTCCTGCTCTATGCGAATTTAAGCATTTCATTACTATTTTATTTCGTTTATTTCGACTACATTAATAGTTCTTTCTCAACAAATATGGATAGTAAAGAAAGATATTGCCTAACTAAACTAAAACTATGATTCTTAATTATTTTTAATTCTCAATATAGGTCAAAATATCAATAATCGATATAAGGCAAAATTTATAACTTTCTAGATTCCTTATTAAATTTCAAATCAATCTTTTTAAACATTGTTTATCTGCAAACGCAACATGGACTGAAATATATGCGAATGCACTCCATACATTTATACTACGCGCCAGTATGCTGTGACGTCAGTACGTGCCGCAATTTTTTATGCAGCATGTTCGGGCGGGTCAAGAATTTGAATTTTGAAAATCAATGGTCATTAAAATTATTTGTCATATGTATTTCACTTTAACAGTTCATTATAGTATTGTAGAAGGTACAGTTTCCGATAATAATAAAAAACAGGACACAACCCTATTGCTATTAAAAAAAATACGTACTTTTGTACGACTTCAAGTTTTTGGCACTTCCTTCACCTCCGTGCTGACTATGGATTTTCTTCCAAATTTGATCATTTATATGGTATACCGAAATCCCAGATAGTAAGTAATATATTCTAAAAATACTATTCTAAAAATATATACAACATGACTGGATGCCTCATCGATCAATGTATGAACATTTTAAATCTACTTGGTGTAGTTTCAAATGCTGATTGAAAGTTCGTTATATTATACCACTCTCATCACTTGGCATGTCTGCTACTATTCCTAAACATGGTCATCAATAAAGTTCTGCATCAACACCTACTGAACATTGACTAGGTTTATATGTTTACGAATAATTTATGTTTAGTATATGACAGTAGATAACATTGTCCAATGATCTTATTTAGATTTCTGTGTTCAGCATAAACTTTGTAAATGTTAGTGAAGTTGTACTTTTTTTTGTTATTGTTTTACTGTACAGATAGTTATTATTATAAATATAACGTTTACAAACATGGTTTACTTGTTTAATCACTCATGCCCAATTACATTTTATGAATAGCAGCCCGTCCTGAATACGAACAAGAGGCAATCGTTTGTTACTCCCTTAGGGATGAAATTACTAAAATCTCTCACTTAGGGCACGGTGTTACTACTACCTCAGATAATATAATATACCTAATTCTTATACAGATGCACAATCAGGAACAAAAAATGGTTACACTCGTAACTTCGAATAGCAGGCAGGCAGCTTTTTAGTTCAAAATTTATAACTAGATGGCGACATTATTTTGGCGAACTTTTTATAATTTTTTGTATTAAATTATCAAAAACCTTTAAAATAATAAAACATACACTAAACACATTAATAAATATGACTGAATTAAACTATAAATATTTTAATCTATGTTAATTATATGTGACATCCGTACACGGAACAATAGTGCACCATTATAATATAAAACTAAAATTTACTTAATAATTGTCACGTGAGCGATACCTATACGCACGGCAGCCCTCAGCGAACTGTCCCACAAAAGACGACATTTGGTGGGAAGCGCGACCGCGCCCACCGATGCGTCGCAAGTTCCTCTCCGTTGCTCTGTGTGAGTACATTCGTTGCGCTACTATATGTCAATCCCCACTGAAAGAGCAGCGGCGGCCGGCGGCCAGACATGTGTACTAGAAAGAAATAATTGCGAATAGGCTCACGCGGCCCTTCCTTCGCCTTCAAATGACTATGATCTTTTTCTCAGGTAGATAAGATTCAGAACTGTTTTCAATATAGGTATTGCATCAAAAATTGCCTAATAACAGCGCAATACTCATAAGATAACTTATGAGATGAGGAAAAAATTGCTCGAGACAACAAATAGTGCCCGGAATACAGCAATAGGCTCACCCCCTATTACGTGGGACCGAATACAGATTGGTAAAATGTGGTTAATTCACCTCTGCCTGACCTTTCGGGGATAAAGGCGTGATTATATGTATGTATGTATGAGGAAAAAACGCAGGAATTTACACACATTCTACTGAATTGAGCGCGATTGTGCGACTGACCATCACCGATTGGTGGGTAAATTCTGTAAATTTGCTGCCAATTTACATATGAAAGAAAGTTACAGTTAAATCATCCGTTAAATCTTGCGACAAAATCCTGTGACCACCCGGAAATGTGCATTGTAATAAAAAAAAAGAAAAATCAAAAACAAAATGTTAAATTATTTTATTCATCAATAGTAGAAAATATCACATAGTCCTTACAATTGACACTGACTAACTATCTGAACTATAAATACATTTTAAATAGAAATATAATTAGGAATCTACCTAACATAATAAATACCTACTAGGATGTCACAGGACAGTGATATCATTGTTAATAACATAACATTTATTCGAGAATCTTTAGTGAAATGCATTATCCAAAATAACGATTTCATTACGATCATTATAAACGAACAAAATAAAATACTAAATTACCGCAAATATAAAGTAATCGGTAATATATCGACAACCTGTCCTCTAGTTTTATAAATAAAAATGAGTGTCCTTATGCATTACTAAACCACTGATCCGATTCGTACAATATCGCATAAGCGAGCGAAAACGTTTCCGACTACACAATTCAAGGGGTATACTCATCGATAAAAATATCCAGAAAATATAAATGTATTTTTGAAGCTCCTATAAGCAATACAATTTTTTTGAAAAGTACCTACTGAAAAGTCTCTTTGAATGGAAGCCTTTCTGTACGTACTTTGTACATGGTAGTTAAGTTATACACTAGTGCGACTAGGTACCTACCTTTGAAAGGAGTGAATATCAAATTTAATGTGGAGTGTTCTAATATATTCAAAAATCAAGAACTTATTAGTTTCATCGCAAAATACGAAAGGGTATATATATAAAGGTAGTATGCTAATATGCAAACCAAATTTTTTTGAAACACTTGAATTTTGTAACTCCTGCAGTTTCACCTACACATATCTACTTACTAATTACAAGATTAGACTAGTAACATTTAAAAGAATATGAATTAATTTTAATAAGTTACGACAATAATTACTTAGACCAAACAATAATTCTACATTTGAGAATCTTAAAGAAACTCAGACTCACAATAAAAGGTAAAATATTAAGGTGTAAAATACTGTGACGAACGTTATAACGCATAGTAGAGTATAAATGCGTTAGTATGCGTGCCTTTGTGCACCTTTATTATAACTGTGCTGATTTGGTACTTTTAAACACGGCCAAGTGAATAGATGAGTATTGATCTTTACAGACCACTTCATATATAGGTACTTATCTTCTTGACCATGTCTTCAAAATCTGTACTATTTCCCTTCTACTCAATATTCAGTTATTATGTTAATTCACGTGTCATAAGGCTAAAACAAAAAACATTCCCAACCCTACTGGGAGCTTAGAAAGACATTTATCATTTGTTAATAGTCAACTCGCTTAGCCCCATTTTAAAGTTGTCTGCTGTCTAATGCGTATGCACGCATGCAGGCCCCTGTTTTTTCATGTGCTAATAACTCGTGTCGTTAATATTGTGCTAATTTCGTGCAATGACTCTAATCGTCAAAAAAATCTATTGAGTATTGCAATAAGATAAAAGACCAAATGAAATAGGTACGAAACACACTGCGGGCTCTCGCATACATGCATACACATAATGCAGCAGACGCTGTTACTCCTACATCTCTTCCAAAATTATAACAATCAGGTTAATACTAGTGCTTCTATGCTCAATGACTTACACCTTATAGCCGTTTTGCTCAACAATATTATCTAACATGTTCTATTTTATTATTGTCTATTTATATAGTCACTTTATTAGCTTTCCACAGCACCTCTCTTAACAATAACACTGGCACGAGATTTGTTCCTGTTGTGGCAACACCAAGCGACTTAATCATCAGCCTTCAGAAATGACTCTAAAGGATTGGGGCCTTTCCTTCTAGGATTAGAAGGAGCCTTCGTTGCTTCTGCTGAAAAAGTAAAGACTCAGTCTGTTATTTGAACTCACTCAACTCTGTTATTTAAGACCCTTTGATAGGAAATACGGTATGTACAGCCCACGTCAAAAAGAGATGATGTTTGATGAATATAGATTGATGATGAACATTCAAAATTAATTTTTTACTACAAACTTTTATTTTCAAAGTAATCGAGGTTTTAAATTCTACCAAACACACCAACAAACTCTTCTACTTCATAATACTAGTATAGATTTGTTCAGGCTACGTGGAACGTCGTACGTCCAGGTAGACGGGTTAGGCCCAAGTCTTGGCATGCCGTCGTGGAGGGTGACATGCGTGCAAATGGTCTCACTAACACGGAGACGCCCAAGATCGTGCGAAGTGGAGGAAGGAGTGCCAGAAGGCAGACCCTAAGCTCCGAGGGCATCTCGGCCTCTGGTGCAATCAAAATAACGTCTTAAGGAAGATGATGATGATTTGCTCAAAAACTAGGTCAGACTTGAGTCTGAAGATCTTGGTGGAATCCCATACCTGATAGTATTGTAGACACTATCACGTATTTTAGATCCCTCAAAAAAAATTTATTATCAGTTCAAACTTACGGTCAGGCATCTTTATATGTGATCCTTGTGTCACTTCCAAGCAGGCCATCCACTCAGTGATACTGATCTTGTTGTCGTGGTTGACGTCACAATATCGCGGCAGCTTCCTACCACACCGCCGCAGACTCTCCATGTTGGCTATCAGCTGGTGAAACGCTTTCCACTCCCGACGTTCTAAAGCCTTATTTTTATCCTTATCCAACATTACATACGTCCAAGTGGCTGCTTGTTCTTCTTTCGAAGCTCCCCACTTCACCATTTCCCTGTATTGCACAAATAAGGTACCATGCTTATAAATGTGTTAGGGCACATAATAGATAATAGTACGATTAGGGATAGAGTTATATCAAGTATGAAATGTTATTTTTAGACTTACCCGGGACCTGTACCGTTGATAGAAGTAGTCATTTTGGATATGAAGAACGCTATCAGGTCGTGTAAAAAGGCCGATTTTAATGGTTCCGGACACCCTGTAACGAGTACATTTTTATTCGTTAAATACTGTTGTCTAATACCACAGATATTATAATATATAATATATATATATAATAATTCTAAGAAAAAAAGGTTACACTCGTATCTTCCAAAAGAAGGCAGACAACTTTTAATTCACGGGCGTTGTTACTAGATGGCGGCAATGTTTTGGTAAACTTTCCTAATTTTTACTATTAAAAATTAACTTATCAAAAATAAAACAATTTTTTTGAATATTTAATATTTTTAATTTAATATTTTATTGCATATGACTGACTAAAACTATAAATATTCTAATCTATATTGATTCTGCAGTAATTGTGAAAGTTTTAGACTTAATAGATCATGTCGCTAGATGGCGATTTCCTAAAATAGCACTATTGTCACGAAATCCTTATTTATTACATTACCAACGAGTTTTATATGCTTACATGCTTACATTATCATGTGTTTAAAGTTCTGAAATAACTTACGTCATTCAGAATTAGGAAATAAGCGTTTTATCTTTTTTATTTCCTTAAATGAGACCACTAGTGCCATCTTTTGATTTTTTGAGTATTACTTCAGATATTTTCTTAGAATCGGTAGGTATCCCATGGTAATATGAAACAATGAAAGCTTTCAGCTGCTTGCTGCTCTTTCACCAATGAGCACATGTTATCCCAAGAAGTAGAAAGTTTAGTCCAACAGATTTTCGGCGAAATCTACCCTAAATTGTACCAAGTGTTTCGTAAAAAGTGTGTGACCGTAAGCATTTACAAAACGTTCAAATTGAAAAACTAGACTATTGCTTAGCAAATGGTCCATCCGAAGCAAGAAGAACCAGACCAGGTCAGACCTTTTCACGCCCACAGATTTGTCCACTATTATCTCATCGCGATGTTGTTGTCTAAAACTACCACGTCTACGCATAGATTTCTCACCTCTCATAGGACTAGCGTGCTGGGGCGCAGCATCACAATCAGGCCGTTTGTCTTTCACCGAAGACCCTGGTATTGGCTTCCCAGTGTCCTGGTGGACGCACCAGCAGTATCCAGTAGACCGGTAGCACTGAGCGCGGGCAAACCTACCGTCTCCAGTACATTCCGGAACGTAGAGTGCAGCACCACCCGCTTTCTAAAAAGGTTACATAGAAAACCTAAGAGCTTTGCCTCACTAGGACTCCATAGCGATGTCACCGGCTGCGTATCTAAGCGGTTAATATTGAAATTTATGGTACCTAACTCAATTTGCGACAGCTTGGCAACCATACATTTCAATATTAATTTGTTACGTAAGTACGTGGCCGGCGACATCGCCATGGCGTCCTAATGAGGCAGAGGGTTTCATGTAAACGGATCACTATCGATACAGTTTATGATTAAAGTAAACTTTTATACACATATCCTATAATCAATTTTGATTTGGATATATCAACCAATCAATTAGCCTTTTACAGACCACTGTTGGATATAAGCCTCTGCCATAGTGCACCATTTCTCCCGATACTCCGCCTTCCTTGAGCGTTAATGTCAGAAAAAAATATCAGACGTTTTTAAATGCAGCCACTGATAAATCAAGATCTTTGGGTCTATCGGCGACTGATTTTCATGTAGGCTTTCAACTTCAACTTGTTCAAAATGGCCTCTGCAGCAAATCGCCACTATTCGCCAATGTCAAGTGAAATGTATTATAAAATTATTAATGGCGAAAAGCCAATGTCGAGTGTACCAGAGCCACGTTAGCCACGCCAGTAAATTTGTTTCCGTATGTCCGCCCCCACGAGATTCAGGTGGATGATCAGGACGTATGGTTGGATTTTAGGGGGCCATGTAGGCTTTGAACTTGTTTGTCACCTTAGTGACACACAATTAAATTTGCGTCATATCAAGATTGCTCATTTGGCAGAAGTATCACCAATTACTATATCTAATATATAAAATTCTCGTGTCACAGTTTTCGTTGCCATACTCCTCCGAAACGGCTCCACCGATCCTCATGAAATTTTGTGGACATATCGGGTAGGTCTGAGAATCGGCCAACATCTATTTTTCATACCCCGATTCGCGATAACCGACATCCACGCGGGCGGAGCCGCGGGCGACAGCTAGTATCGTATATAAGTTGACATCTATGAATGTTCTCTCCCAGACCTTGAGAACCATTTGTAGGCATATCTCTCTTACCTGCTCATCTAATGCAGCTTGGCGATCTGTGAGACAATCGTTGGCTTCATCTTCCCGTCTCGATTCTGATTCCGACCCATCCGGCGCGAACGAGTTTCTCACTATACCCGGTAAAACTGCAGAAAAATAAAAGCATTTTATTAATAGCTTGTTAAAAGTTACATGGTAATACGACTGAGTGAGAAATCAAGTAGAGGCGAACTGCATACGCGTCATTTCGTTAGGGTTACCAACAGTTTTTGGTTCAAATATAGTATTTTTAGGAAAAAGCTTTAAAAAATATAGTACGCTTCAAAAAAGTATAGTATTTTAGTAGGAACTACGTAATTAATTCAGGACTGAAACAACTACAACAGTAAGTACTCCCCCATGTCAATAAAATCAATGAAATCTAAAACGATCGAACGAAGATAACAAGACAATAATCTGTTGATGTGCCTAATAAAATAAAATTAATAAAAGACAAACTAGAGTACAGTAAATCGCGTGAACGTGGAGGAAGGCAGCCGCCACTTTTCCTGCAATAATGTCAAGTCGTGCTAAATTGTCTTTGATGTACATTAAAACAGGATGCATTTTACAAATAAGGAGCAAATTATGACAAGGACGTGTTCGGTTTCACGTTGCGTTGTAGAAACCAATGATTCCGTGAAATGGCGAAAATAGTAACAACTACGGGTGTCACTGAATCAAAAAGTCAAATGCATACTCATCATCATCTCTATTTAGACGTTATCCTGATTGCATCCGAGGTCAAGATGCCCTCGGAGCACAGGGTCCACCCTCCGGCTCTTCATCCTCCACTTCGCACATTCTTGGGTGTCCATGGTAGTGAGACTATTTTCACGCATATCACCCTGCACTTCGTCAAACCAGGACTTCTTGGGTCTACCCCTTCTACCGTTGCCAAGCATTTGTTACCCACATAGCCTGGCAGTTGCCGCAAGACGTACACGTACATACGAAAACGACTCTTTTGCATTTTATCTACGATGTCACGGACATGAAGGCTGCTGCGGATGCGAGAGTTCCTCACGCGATCTTTACGCGTGACTCCGCACATGCACCGCAGTATTTTCCTCTCCGTGACACGCAGTTCCTACTTGTGTCGCTTCAACGGCGGCGACGACGCCTCACAGCCGTCTAAAAGGACCTAATGATCGTCTTATAGACCTGACTGACTCTTCAACCTGACTGGCAGTTTAGGATCGCATGACGCCAGTCATTATCCGCCACTTGAAGTGCAGATCCCAAGAACTTAACCTGATCCGCGCGCTCGTCCAAGTCATCGCCTATGCGGACGGGTATGGGATCTGTTGAGTTTAACACCAAGTATTCTGTCTTCGCCAAATGCATACTGTTTTATTTCAAACTAGCTGACCCGGCGAACTTCGTACCGCCAATATTTTTCCGCCCGCGTGGCGTCAGTCCCGTTCCCGCTGCACCCTCTACTATATTAAACATGTATTATGCATATAAACCTTCCTCTTGAATCACTCTTTCTATTACAAAAAACCGCATCAAAATCCGTTGCGTAATTTTAAAGATATAAGCATACAAAGAGATATAGGGACAGAAAGCGACTTTGTTTTATACTATGTAGTGATCAAAGACAATCCAGCGTGATTTGACATTATTAAAGGGAATCTGACGGCCTCATTCAGTTCACGGGATTGTTGGTTTTACTATAACTACACGTATATTTATCTGTATTTTTAATATTAGTTTTACTGTTGTAAACTACATGTAAACATTGATCTATTGCTCTGAAATATAGTATTTTCGAGTACTATGTTCCTTCAACATGTACTGTATGTACGGAGCCCTGAAATACAGTTCACTACTAACTATATATTATAGCGCAGTTAGCAACCCTACATTTCGTCGCCAGACGCACAGTACGTCTGGCAACGAAGTGCCGCGTATGCCGATGGGTACGTCACGTACCCTTCACTTGCATCGAACATTATGTTACAGCATTGGAATTTGTGGATTTTACTGGTAAGTCCTTGTTAAGTCATCGTATGAACCATAGGTCGTTCACCTTTGAACATATACCTACCTCTCGTATAGACTTCAACAATGGGAGGTGTTTTAATTTTTATCACCCATTTAATCCAACACTAAATTGACGATGTTCTTTTTTTATTTATCTACTCTCATACTGAAATGTCAACATTAAAAAATAAAAGCAATACTTTAATGACAGTCTTTACGCGAAGTATCTATATCAGAATAAAATAAAAAAATGCACATGCGCGCGATTAGCGTTTGGATGTTGGTTTAACGTTTGTGTCATTTTAAGCAAATTAGATTATTTAATTCATGAGATTGTATAAAGTAGTGTATAAAACTCCACATAATTTGTTCTTAAAACACTCGTGTGATATTATAAAAAAATTCACCAACGGCTCATTTTTTTAACACAAACTCGTATTTTACTAAACCTTATTATGCAACAGGCTTATATTATTAATATGGCAACAGGTTTATAAACTACTATTATTGAACTTTAAATACATAAACATCATAGGCGGATTTAATGCCACAGGCATAATCTTACCAGATATCACAAAGTGGTACGGAGATAAACTCATTTAGTCAAATAACTCTATATACATTATACACAACAATTACTTACTCAAGAGAAAGAGGCGGAGAATTACATAAAACAGATGTAACGATTTGGGAGCATTCTAAATATATTGGTTGGTACGAGCATCTTCCTGGCCTAGTATTACCTAGTGTATCCAACAGTTATTTCATTGGGCAATAACCACCTCGCTAGGAAATAAAATAAACTATGAGCCTCTTAGTCAAAACTCGTAAAAATTGTCAAAGGCGGTTGTCAGCCCTTTTGTATTACATTGGTAGCTAAGTTCTTTTATCACAAGAGCAATTGTTCTAAGATATAATACAATAAATTAATTCATCTATTATGTAGGTTAATGGCCAGGTACCAAAATATTCAATTGTTTCAATGAAAATCTGTTTTCACGTTTAATCAAATGACATTTATAGAGTACTTGAGTTTAAATTGAATAATATTCGACGGTGAAATCCAGCCAAAGCCAGTTATATATAATGGCAACAGTAGTGTGTTTTTAGTCGTTACGTTATTTCTACCATAACTACATTATCACATTACTAGGATTATCTACTCTAAGGTGTATGTTCAATTACAAATAAATGCGCAATTACCGGCACCGCGCATATTTCTTTCCATAAAAGCACGTACATGTTGTGGGTTCAGTCGCGTCAGGCATGACGTATGAAGTGGTGTAGGTGACTACTCCCAGAAGAATATCTACTGCGTCATCAACGGTGACGGGTGTTCCCGTCGAGAATCGCATACTCTCAGCCCAACCGACTCTGATATCTATAAAATAGAAATCTAGTAGCTGCCGTAATTACCAGAAAGACATTTTCAGCACATGGAACCAGCTGCGATTAATTTCGATTTACTGGAACTACATGACATACGACACTTCACACACAGTAGGTACACTTTATAAAGTCAGCTATCTCATCATCGTGGCAATCAGCCTCCTGTTTTGGAGGGAAGTGATGTGGCGCTGCTACATTTATCTAATGCTTTAAACAGAGCTAAGCTGAATTTCTACGGAACTATCAAATCATCGCATAATCATAATTAGTTCTGGGCCAGAAGATCTGAACGTTCTGAAGAAGTTCTTCACAACATTCAGAAATTCTGGCGCATCGCAACATCAATCGCTGAACCGTAGTCCGCCAGGTGGCGTGACCTTATCTGGTCGGAAGATCCTAACATCATAGGTAGATAAGGTAGAGAGCTTAAGTAGCATCAATGTATTCATTCAACGTCACCGTCTCTCAGCGAAATACTCGTCAGAACCAGAGAGAGCTTTATAGGATAGTGAGCAATTACTTCTGCTTCTCTCTGGACATTACCTACTCATAGAAGTTATCAAGTAAAACGAACCCAGTTTTTTTGGAAAGGTAGTAGCAGAAGTATTGATTAGTATTTGCCGGATTAATAAAAAGATATCTAGCCTAGAGAGGAATTCATCAATCAATTCTACCTCGTGAAAATGCAACAAAAACTAGTCGAAAGGAATATTGAAATACCTAATATTACTGCGATAGCTCTAACCTCTTACTATATATTGGTAGTATTATGAGAAAAAAGAAGCTATTAAAGGTGCATAATATTTGTATTGTGTAGTCCATATGTCCATGAAGTAATTTTGTTTATAAGCAATTTAAGCATAATAGGTTATGTAATCCCACCTTCAGGTCGCCAGTTCAATACCTATATAAATTCTCATTGGGCAGGTCTGTGATTTGATAGCTCGTTCAAGAAAATGTCTAATCTAATACTACACCTTGAAGAAGCTAATTATAAAATCACTTACCACATTGGGAAATGCGTATTATATTATAATCGAGTGAATTTTGTCAAGATTTATGTTATAGTTTATTTTATGTCTTAATGAGAGCATTGTTTACCTGAGCTGGGGTCCGGGGGCGGTTCCTCCTCGTTGTAATCAGGCTCAGGGTCTGGACCGCTGTCTTCGTCTGCATTCAACGACATGAAGAAACGGAGAGAGACTATATATTATTATTATGTTTGCACACACATTCACACCCACGCAGCTAGTTGAGAATTGAAAGCCTGTAAGCCAGTCGAACATGCATGATACATTGAATGAGAATTGTATTATTTTTAATTTTTGGTTAGTATTTTTACGTCTCTAACACCAGTGTGAAAGAGTAGTGTTACTCGTAAAGTTAGTTGGTCGTCGAAAATCCATACTAATAATATAAATGCGAAAGTAACTCTGTCTGTCTGTCTGTATGTGACACTTTCACGCCTAAACCACTGAACCAATCTTGATGAAATTTGGTACAGAGGTGGATTAGAGCTTGAGAACAGACATAGGCTACCTTTTATCGCAAGAAATGGGGGTTTAAGGTGGAAATTGGGGATGAAAGTTTGCATGAAAGTTTGTCATTTTTGAAGATACCGTAATGAAATTTAAATGAAAGTTTGTCATTTTTTAAGATATCCTGATGAAATATGGTACAGAGATAGATTAGAGCTTGAGAACGGACATAGACTAAAGGGAGGTAGAAGGGGGGATAGGGTTAGAGGATGTAAGTTTGTCATTTTTAAACATGTCCTGATGAAATTTGGTACAGACGTGGATTAGAGCTTGGAAACAGACATAGTCGAGTAACGAGCCAATTATAGAAACGAGTGGAGAGGCGAGCAGAGATCGTTATAGGGGCGAGTGGATAGGTATGTAGAGGTCAAATAAAAAATCAAGTAGAGTCCAGTATAGGGGCCAGTAGATATGCGACTAGAGAAGCCAGTAGAGAGGCGAGTATAGAATCAAATAGAGTCCAGTAGTTTCGAGTAGAGAGGCGAGTAGATAAGTGAGTGGGGAGGTGAGTAGAGAGAGTCAAGTAGAGAGGCGAAAAGAGAATCGAATGGATAAGCGAGTATAGAGGCCAATGGAGGCACGAGTAAAGAGGAGAGTACATAGAGACTAGAGAGTGGAGTAGAGAAGCCAGTAAAAAGTCGAGATTAGATTCAAGTATAAAGGCGAAAGTAGAAGCGAGTAGAAAGTCGAGAACAGAAGCGAGTAAATAGTCGAGGACAAAGTTGAGTAGCGAGGCGAATTTAATGCTCAATAGCGTCGGCTCAACACTAAGCGATAACCGAGCGGCATAGCGAGTATTATCATATTCAGTCTATTTCACGGTACGCTGTATCTGCTGCTGCGATCTGTGGTAGACTACCGAATCATACTTTAACTATTTTTTATTCTGTGCTCTTTAGTATTAAGTTTCCATCCCCTCTAGACAAGTGGCAATTCGCTAACCGGCGTTTGATGGAATAGAATGACGAACCTATGGGCTTTGACGTATTTGACAGTCGTTAACGCATGTCATAAACGTCAAATCCCATACATTTGTCATTCTATTCCACCGAACGCCAGCTAGCGAATTGCCACTTGTCTAGAGGGGCATAAGTGACACAAGCACCGGTGCCGTGAAATAAACAAGTCTAGACTGCGACTGTTAAAATCGTTAATATATCTTAAGTACCTATTAAATTCGCCACCATCACTTCACCTGCTTTAACGTAAGTCTTCGTTCTTTAACATGAAATAATCTTGTAAATCTTATAAAATCAGTATTAGACATACGCAATTAGGTTTATAAGATTACGGTAATTCATTTAATTACTACCAGTTTCCGATCAATGTTGGCGGTAATCGTATGTCGTGGTAATAGCTAATTAATAACAATTATAGCCTCACTAGTGTGTCTAAATATAAAAACCGTTAGACATAAGTATTTCGCGCTTAACACCTCTTCTAAATGTTAGTGGGTACTATAAAATCCTTTTATGGGATTCATATATTCAACCAAACATGTAATTTGTAGTAAGAATTACGAAATTAAATATGCATACCTACTTTAAGTAACCACAGTTAAGGGACAAGAAAAGCTGTATCTTTATACAGCAGAAAAGTTAGGTCTAATATTGTGTATGTCATGATATTCTATAGCAATGACGAGGACTCCCTATAACCCAATTCCTGCCGGCTTGTTCGGCATAGGGAAATTTACACTCCAATTTAAATATACTTAAATAAAACTGAAATTCCGTATCTAGTTCTCCATCTACTATCTACATAAGTAAACTAAGCATCTGAACTGTATACAAACTTAGTAAGTGGCAAGATCTTTTCACTGGCATCCCCTCCCTAAAATTTTACCCTTCTCACTGTTTGCGTACTGGCCCCCGATTCTACTAATTTTATGACATAACAACACCACTGTCATACGGCTGACGTTGCATAAAATGTCATTAAATTTTGGACTTTAAGTCTTAGTGTTAAAGTCCAAAATGAAAAAATAAAAGGATTTTTAACATTTTTCATTCGCTCTACAAAATTGTCATTTAATTTTAGACTATAACTACATACTATCAAAGTCTAAAGTTAAATGGGATTTGTTACAATGTGTGTGGTACCGCTGTGGTTTTGTTATGAAAAGAATTAGCAGAATCAGGGCCCTGTTCTATAGTATTATAGTATAGGTCAAGATCCTTGAGCCGTAGAAGATGCCTTATTTTCATATTTTAAATTACGTCATCAGAATAAGCATCACCCCTATTTCGTGAAATGGAAAGGCAATGTTCATGCTTTAGTATAGTAAAACTAACAATTCCGTGAACTGAAGGAGACCGTCACCGTTGGTTCAATATTGTCAAATCTTGCTAAATGGTGTATGATTTCCAAGATAACCACAGTTCCGATTTGAAGGAATAGTTGGTTGTACTATAATCAACTAGATGCAGTCATCAGAACGCTTGTTAAGTTTTCAACACACCCATACCTATGTGATATTTACTTTGCCGATGTTCACCGCCTGCCACATCCGCAGCGAGCATCACGAGTCATCGTGAGGATTGTGGTTCCCGATACTACAATGAAGCGTGTCCCCTCAAAGGTACTCACAGTCCGGTGCTGGCGGCTCGGGGTTGACGAGAAGGCATGCGACCCACTCAGAGTGGGCGATTTCACCATCTTTGTCTCCGTCACAGCCGCGGGTCCATGCGCGGGCGCATCTTTTTGGTTTCACCACCTTAAATATTCGTGACAATATTAAGCTGAAATATTGAGCAAGGATTTCTGGTATTTATGAGCCATTTCACCACAGTCTACGACTAAAGTTTTATAAATCAGGTTGAGCATGGAAAGTCAGGCAATAATTATGGGGAGAATTTTTTTGATATTTAGGTTTAAGATTTCCAGGGCACAAGGCACTCTCCCTGCAAGTTTTCACACCTGCCGATGGACGGAAGAGGCTTTGGCACCAGATGATGATGACTCATACTATTACATATATGTGGGTATCATAAATAAGTCATTACTTCATTAGTGTCGGGTGCAAAAGTTTTATAAAACGTAATACCTTCTTGATCAGCCTTCTAAGTCCTCTGTACTCGGACTTCTGCAAGGCGCGGTTTGAATCTCGGTCCAGTTCTCTAAACTTCCAATCAGCTACTGTGGTAGGTTCCACTTTGCCAGGAGACTGAGAGCGAGCTCTTTCGTACTCGCTAGTAAAGATCTTGATCAAGTTATTGTTGAACTGGGCACGGTCGGTTCGTGTGCACGCTGATGATAAAAGTATATTAATTGTTAAATAGATTGTCTTTTCAATTCAATTCTCTGTTTAAATGGGTAGATTTTATTTATTATTTGGTACTCATTATTTACTAGCAAAACACACTATCTAAGTTATTGTATTCATTTATCCATCGTTCAATCTCAACCCAACCGCTAAGGGAGCAATCCGTGGCACTGCAAAGATACAAGGCGGACACTACTATTGTACGAGAACTATACACGTATGTACCTACATAATAATATATTGATACATATATGTTTGTACTTCAATCAGGCCAAACGGCTAAGTGGATCTAGAAGGAATTTGGCACAGAGATAGGTCTGGAGTAGCACCTAGGTTTTTTATTCTGGCCACATATATGGACGTTTATATCTTTGCATGACATTTAAATAAGCGACGAAAATAATGGTCGACTCTTACTTCTTTTATTACGTTGTCCGCGGACGGACGACCTTCGTTTTGTATGGGCTTTACCTGAAAACAAAAATAAGATATTTCAATAGGATAAATTATTCATTTTGATGTCCACACCCACAAAACCTATCGATGTTAGTATACATACCTACATGTTACTAAAGCGAGTAGGTAAATATTGTGCATAATGTTCATCGCAATTTGACAATTAAAATATCTTTGCAATCGGTCGTGTAAAACTCTGGTGAACTGAAGTAAGTGACCCTAATATAACATACTTTTATTTGTTATTTAGAATATTTATATTGAGAACATGAAACATGTCAATTTCGCAATAGCTGATCACCTTTTGGTCTCTTCAGTAAGAAAAGTGTACTACCATTATATATATGAAAAAAACACACTTTACAAGTTCCACACAATTATAATTAGTTTTACGACTGTTTAAAAAAAAAAAAAAAAATTGTGTGGAACCTGTAAAGTGTCTTTTTTCATATATATAATGGTAGTAAAATGAAGTGTCATCAAGAAGTTTCAACAAATTCAATCAACCACAGAATAGTGTACGTTTTAATAACTAGGTTAGATACAAAAATAGCCTCAAAATGTAAAAACTAAAACATGTCGGTTGGCTCGTTAACTTTAATATACCTTGATATACTGTTACAAATTGTTTTCTCGACACATCTTCAGAGATTCGGTGTTTTTATACATTGAATTAGTGCATAGTGATGTGAAAGATATTTCTTTCTAAAATAAATCAACAAAATAAAATAATTATACTCATCAAGTATCTTTTCGTTATTATTATATTACTAGTAATCGTTCAGAGGTACGCACGCACACAGGCGTAGAATGATGAGAAGCGGGCCCCATAGCCTATTAAAAACTTGCAACAGCAGTTTCAGAGGCGAAAACACGCAACACAACGCACGTACTTATCAATGGCAGGACTCGACTCATCCTCCTGGGCCCTGATTCTGCTATTATATTTTCATAGCAAAACCACTGCGGCACCGCAGACACTGTACCCAATGCCATTTAACTTTAGACTTAAATCTTAGTATTAAAGTCTAAAATTGAATGACAATCTTGTAGAGTGAATGAAAAATATTATAAGCTTTTTCTCTTTTCATTTTTGACTTTAAAACTCGTACATAAGGTCTAAAATTTAATGACATTTTACGCAATGTCAGCGGTATGACAGTGGTTTTGTTATGCCATAAAATTAGCAGAATCGGGGGCCTGGCCGTATGTCGGTCGGATTGCTATTGTGTAAAACGTTTGTCGGATCATGCCTTATCGGCGCTTGTAGTACTAGTTTTAGGCCTAAGTATGTGCGAAATATAACATTTCTATTATAACATGAAGGGTATTTTACTGTACAAATGAAAACAAGGTGAATTAACCTAAGAAATCTCTATAATATTTTTAAGATTGGTCATTCAACCAGCACCCGTCTCCTGCAACATTATGCTCTTACTTATTTCCATTCCGACTCTTAAAACTATTGCAACGCCAGCTGTATAATAGAGTATTACATGAACAGAATCATATTTATTTTAAGATCGAGTTCCTAATTATTAAACAACGATCAGGAGACGCTAATAAGTTAGTTTCGCGTAAAAATGATAATTTATTTATATTAAACATAATAACACTCTACTAATACAAATTAAGAATACCTACATTAAAAGATTAAAAAAGATATACATACCTACTTATAGGTAGTACATTTCGAAAGTGATCGTTAAGGTGTTTGGAACCAGCCGCGTCCGTCTGAATAGGGTTTCGTACAAAAAAGGTAAACTTAAACCGGGTTTGGCTCCGACAGACACCTCGGCGCCTTACACAAATGTTCTGTTAACTGCGTACCATTTAAAAGGAACAATCGGGTCCTACGTATTCGAAACTCGCTCATACGAAAGTGTTAAATATATATTACGAGTGAGACGATTCATATGCTTATAATCTTTTAATTTAGCA
Organism: Eilema caniola; assembly: GCA_949126895.1. Taxonomy (NCBI): domain Eukaryota; kingdom Metazoa; phylum Arthropoda; class Insecta; order Lepidoptera; family Erebidae; genus Eilema; species Eilema caniola. The sequence goes on along the minus strand of OX421460.1, from coordinate 43,316,923 downwards.
ATTTTAAATTCGGAATTAGCTAAAGACAGCAATTATAAAAAAAATAGTCAGGTTCACGCCAGGCCAATTATCATCACACATTAAAAATAACGTTCGCTTATTATAAACGATTAATCCGCAAGTGTTATTAGTTAGTTACCTACTATATTACAAACCGGTCTATTCCTTTAACTCTTTCTTAACGACTTCATCATCGCGCACAGGTAAGCTCCATAACTAAATATAAAACATTAAAGGTGCGGGTAATCTTTAACAAAGCTCCCAAATGATCGCTGGAACTTTTTTTCTGTCGTCTCAAGCCAGAGACGTGTTCTCCGATACCTCTGAATGACAAAAAAGTAAACTCCTTTGTGATCGGCGTCGAGCTGTCTGACGCAGTCCGCTTTCTTAGAAAAAAACACTCGACACGGTTCATCTCTGTCTCGAGCGTAAAGCTAACTTTACGAAGTAAGTTTGACCATTGACTGAGAATTGAATTCGTTATAGGTACAAGTTTCTTAAGACCAGCTCATTTTTTACAAGTAATTATTTATTTAGGTTTATTATCATGTACTATTGAAAAAAAGGTTTGTTGTTTTTTTTAAAGTTAGGTACAATTATGATTGATTAGGAAATGATAAAGATTATATTAATAGTAGTTTATTCTTTACTAGCTTTCGCCCGCGGTTCCGCCCGCGTGGATGTCGGTTATCGCTATAATATCGGTTATCGTTATACATTGTAGCCTATGTGTTATTCTGATGTATAAGCTATATTATTATACAGTTTCATTAAAATTCATTCAGTAGTTTTTACGTGAAAGAGTAACAAAGATCCATCAATCCTTACTTACAAACATTTGCGTTTATTATATTAGTAGGATGACAATCACGTAATGATACATACAATATTGAATACACCTTATTTAAAAGCACCTTAACATATCCTAGGTTTCGATGGAAACGGTATCAAAACCGGCCCTAGTTCTTAAAATAAACCGTTACAACGTCCACACTGTGGATACTACTACTGAGTGCTAGCTATGCAAATGCAAATCGCAGTCGCAATAATTCAAATCAAATCATAATACAATAGTCCACTGCTGGATATAGGCATCTCCCAATGTGCACTATTCCTCCAGATCCTGCGCATTAATTAGGGGTACTTAATTTGATATTATCCATGCAACCAGGTCATCACTAATTGTCGGTCTTTGATTGGCTGTGTGCAGGCTATGCGCCACCGCTTTAATGGAAGGGACTTAGATTAGTGATTACTTAGTACCAATGCAAGTATGGGCACGCTTATAAAGTTATACCAGTTATTATAATATGAATGGATATTCTTGTGGTTAGCTATAATTCAACACTTAGTCACTGGGTAGAAGTCGACATGTCATATCATAAATTAACCGTAAATTGTACATAATTGATAAGTGAGGAAGACGAGTGGTTTACATTAACTGAATTATGAGACGATGAAGATATGGTGCCTTATGATATGACTGGTTTTATTGATAATGTTAGTGCCTGCAATACAAACACGTGGGTACTGGGTACTTCGTTTTTTTTCACAAACTACTTGCATGCATCCGTGTTTAAAATTAGTCCTATGTTATTTGGTTAGATATTATATATTATGAATGAAATCTAACTAATCTTAATCTGGAAGATAAACGAAGCTTAGCTGTAAAATTACAACGAATTGTAAATAATAAGTACATATTATAAAATAAAAAATTAATCTACTAAACATTTAAGACTGATACAGTCATTGTATCAGTTTTAAAGTATAAATACTTAAGCACGACTACTACCAACACAACAATATTATCGATGGAAGTACAATAGCCTTAGTACAACAGTTAATGATGTACAGATTAAAAATAACCAAGTCGCATATGTATTCCAAGAAGGATTTGCTTTTATGGCGCCATTTCATTTTACCACTTACGTTCAGGTTTCATATGGCTAAGTTATTACGGATGCGAGACGCGATACAGGCACTCCTAACAAGAATGCTAAGTGCTTTTAGTTAGGGAAATTTTCGATCGACATCTTCATATATATATTTCGTAGTTCATTAATTTAACTAATACTTATGTAGCGTTATAATTGTCTGATTCATCAACGCAGAGCGTAAATGGCTGAGGCTACAAAATACAGATAGATATAAATTAAAATTTTGGCAATTGATGCTGTGTAAATGCATAAATCCTTTCTTGTACACTAAAAAGGTTTTTAGGAAATGTTACACATTAAGGGGGTATAATAAGAGATGAATAACAAAGATATGGAAGTTCCTAATTTTCAAAGATACTCGTAATTTATGTGAAATTTCATCTATCTGCTTCTTATTTAGACATACATGTAGATACATGTGTATAAATTTTTTGTAAACGGGTAAATTAAGAAATGCATGGTTTTATGGAAATCCATTCTATGGAAAGTTCGTCATTCTTTGCCTGTACTTATATCCAAGGCACGCGATCTATGCTAACATGCGCGCCACGAGATAGCTATCTCGAGGCATTTTACCGTTATATGTCGATATGTCGACTGTTGGTAACATGCAGGGCTAACATGCGCGCCACGAGATAGCTATCTCGAGGCATTTTGCCGATTTATGTCGATATCGACCGTTGGTAACATGGCAAATTTCATGGCGATCTGTCAGATGTCGACATAACTTGACTTCGAGAAATCGTCTCTACTTAGTGTCTGCAAATTGTAACATACGTGCCCTTATTTACTCGAATTTTGACATTTAAAATGTTTTGTCTCCCGTCTTTCATTTGGTCGACGAGAAGTTATCTCGTGTAAACTTTTCTTGTGCTCGGTTCATTTTGGATCAAAATTTAGTACCTTTATGCTGAAAATGGCGGTGCCATATTATCGGAGCCAACATCACTGTGTTGCCCCGATATCGGATCACAAAAAGATTAAAACAGCAATTTTCGACCTTAATGTCATTTTCTTTGTTACGTATCTTTTTGCGTTAATTGATGACGCTGATCACGAATATAAGAAAAAAAAATCGATAGCATGTCATGTCAATAAGGTCGAAAATTTTATTCACTATTTTTTTCTTTTTTTCGCCCCTAGCATCCCTAACTAGTCTGTGCTTTCGAACAAATGGCCGTATCGGGCCTATTTTATCGGATAAATGTGAAAACAGCACAAGATGTCGGCTATCGGACGTCAGCTATCGGCGTCCGAAGCCGATAGTTTGACGCGACAAAATATATCGATGTTACTTCGCTCGAGAAGACTCGAGATGATATCTCATCTCAATTCGAGATAGTTGACGACGCGCGCATGTTAGCCCTGCAGATCGACTTTAATATTAGTTTCTCTAAGCTCCGGCTATAATCAGGGTTGCCAACCGTACCTACTATAATGTATATTATAGCATTGCACTGTATTTCGGGGCTCCGTAGATACTATATACTGTTGAAGAAATATATACATAGTACGCTAAAATACTATATTACAATACAATAGATCAGTGTTTTTATTTTGCAACACTAAAACTGAAAATATAAAGAAACAGATGCTGCAATTATAATGTCTGTGTTTGTTAAAACCAACAATCCCCTGAAGTGAAGGAGACCGCCATTTTTCCTTAAATGTTAAAACGTGCTAAATTGTCCCTGATGTTCAATATCAACAGTATGCATTTGACACTTGACAACCGTAGTTCCTATTTTTGCGATTTCACGAATACGTAGGTTTTACTATAACATGTAACCGAACACATCCCTGTCACAATTCGCTCCTAATTCGTAAAATGCATCCTGTTTTAATGTAAATCAAAGACAATTTAGCACGACTTGACATTATTGAAGGGAAAGTGGCGGCCTCCTTCAGTTCACGTGATTGTTGGTTTTACTTTGCTTTTCTTGTTATCCTCGTTTGGTCGATTTAGTTTTCCTATATTTTATTGTGTGGGTGGAGTACTGTTTTAGTAGTTGCAGTCCTGAATTAATTACGTAGTCTCTACTATAAAATACTATTCTTTTAATAGATTTTTGCAAAAAATACTTTATTGAAAAAATGTTGGCAGCCCTAGCTTTAATGATATGCATGTGAGTAAGACCAGTTATTAGAATATTTTATTGAAATTTAATGACAGTTTGGTGTCCAAGCGTTATCATATTTCAAATTGCTGAATAAGGACCTAATTAAGCTCGTTACCTAAAAGATAGTACCTTTGTAAGTACATAATGTTATAGATACTCGTAGATATGTTCTGCTTTAAAGAAGTCTATAACCATTCTAGTATGATCATTACGAATAGTACAGATTTAGGTAAAGTCAATTAATGTAAACGATATATTGATGTCTAGCAAATACACAAAAAATTTAGAATTATATTTAATGGGTAGGAGGTACTAACGAGGATTTCATTTAAATGCCGATCAAATTAATAAAAAAGGTCGGAACAAAATTCATCTGTAGATGATTTGAATAAGTTCATAATATTGCGATATATAGTGGTTTTTGATCAACAGTCCGCATTCCTTAAAAGAATTAAGTGCTAAATCAAGTCAACACAGGTCTAAAGATATTCAGTCAGGCCAACTTTTTTACCTGAGTTTATTTTTAAAACAAACATTTTTCATGTTAGCTCTTTTAAATAAATTGTGGTCTTGAATTTATAAGACACACGAGTATCTCAGGCCGTCTGAGATATTAATCTGGAATTCTAGCATTTCCGTTGAATGGGAGAGTTATTTTTATGTTAAAGTACCTAACACCAAACATACATCACAATCATACCTACTTACTGTTCATTTACGTAGCGATATTTAAAGTCCGAAAATGAACTTAGAATTTTAATTAGAAATTCTGTGAAATCTATAATTATAGGTAGTAAGAAGAATTGTAATCATTATATTGAAAAATTTCCATTTGAAAATTTAAAATATGTTACATGATACATACATACATACATATAATCACGCCTTTATCCCCGGAGGGTTAGGCAGAGGTGAATTAACACCCACATTTCACCAATCTGTATTCGGTCCCACGTAATAGGGGGTGAGCCTATTGCCGTATTCCGGGCACTATTGTTGACTCGAGCCATGCATCTGAAGCTGAGTCTGGGCTGTACATATCTGTCTGATGTTAAAGTTAATCAGCCCTATCCCTTAGTCGCCTTGTACGACACCACATGGGAAGTGAACTACAAAAGTTACATGATAAATATTAAATTTTAGCTAGGTGCGTATTAGAGATGCATCGCTACAAATTCAAATTCATATATGATTGTCTAAATTTAAATCCAAACTTGTCTTTAAACGAACACAATATAATCACGAAACGTAAAGGCACCTATACACGCTGGTCGAGTGTAGGCAAACGCGAGCGTTGGCGCGTGTCGGCAAATAGGAGTAGGCCAACGCGAAATGTTTGTTTGCGATGGACGCCAAAACTACTGAACGCATTTTGATGCAGTTTGTTTTTTTAAAAAGATCTCGGTCAAGCTTAAAATCGCTTTAGACTTTTGGTGCTATTGGCTTATGACTGCAAGCCGCCGGATAGGACCAGAAACTGCAGGCGGATTGTTAGTGAGTGATAGTGAATTTACGTTTATTTGATTGCAATCAGTTGAGTAGAACCGGAGATAAGAGATCCACGCGGGCGGAAAGTATTAGAATTTTTATTGCCACACTTTATTAATTTTGATTGGTACAATATTGATTGCTAAAATACATAATACGACTGTTAAACATTCTATAATGAAATCTGACTGGAACAATCATGCTTTACAGCTGCCTCAGTTCAGTTCAGTTCTTGGTTTATGGCTCCGCTTGCATATTGCTGCGACTCTGCCAGTGTCAACGTCCAGGAGTGTCATAAGTCATAAACTTTACAGCTGCCTCACTCGAATTATACGCGTCATAATGTCAACTCGTGTGTTCCACTTCAAAGTCAGTTTAATATATTTCGAAATTTGTACAGTCAGCGTCAGAAATATCTTGACTACAAAGTCTCAAAACGATCTTAAAACTAAGTTATTAAGATCGATTTGATGCTGACTGTACGCAAGAATTCTGTTACTACGGGTCTAGTACCTACCTTAATTACAAGCATTCATATCTTTAGTATGTTAAATACTGAGACTAAGATATTTCTGACGCTGACCGTACAAATTTCGAAATAATATTCTGTAGTAACAGCGACCAATTTTGCTCCGTGGCATACCTACTTCTAATGTTTTATTACAAGGTGAATAGTATGATTTATTTAGTGTAGTACGTATACGTGTATGAGGAAGCAAGCAGTTAGTCGAATGGCGGGCGATGCCCTGCGTAGGATGACCCTTTGTCTGAAGGGTATTTACTGTCCTATGCTTAGTATCAGAACATTTAAAAGGAACGTCATTGTTAAAAATGAGCACGTTAGTGTAATGAGGTACATATCACACTATCACTTTCGGAATTGACTTAAACGCTTAAAATGAATTTTAAACTACTAGGGTAGCAAACAAGTGGTTTTTATGGTCTAGGAATGCTAGTAATACCAAAAATGCCATGCTCTATTGGAAAAAAGGAGTGGGATGAAATGGTACGTTATACTACAAGTGTGTAAAGCTGGTGATTACCGCTGAGGCGCCATTAATGGTTTTAAGAGAACCGAGGACATCATCAATACACACGTGTATCATACGATATTTGTGAAAGCTCCTGTGAATAAATTAATAATAAAATAGATTACCCTTGCAGTTTTAAGGTAGTAAGCTGTCCATGACGTTAAGGACAAATCTCATCAAGGGCATCAATCTCACCATATATCGGACGTTGTACAGCATAAATATTTTTCTTCGTAACTAGTACTTCTAGAAATATTAATTTACATATACCTATAATTTCAAAAGTGCAAACGAGTTGTGAATTTCTTTTTCCAATTGATTTTTTTCCTATGCGCGCGTATCTCGTTCGGTCATAGACTACAAGAGGCTTTTTTTTGTCGCGGACTAAATGTGGAATTTAACTTAATTGAGTGAAACATTTGTTAATTAAACATGTATAAGCTGAAATTATCTATTTAAATACGAAGTTACATGAAATGAGCAAGTAATAGGTAGGTATATTAATTTATTTATAATATTGAACACGATCTTTTTTATATCGAAACTTTTTTACCCCAATAAGAATTGAAAAATATACCTACTATAAATCACTTGTGAATTATGAAAATGAAAAAGTCATACTTTGATTACAGGTGTCGTTATGTGGCTAATTCCGGTGAAATTATAGCCAGTTTATGAGCAAGTGCGTTGAAAATTATATTATTGATCATTATAAATGTTTTTTTATGGACAACACAGTGGAAGTATGAAACCCAAAACCTCGTAGAAGATTATCGGGCAGTCTGAAAGCAGATTACGAATAAATTTGAGAGAAAAATAATTACTCTAAAATGTTTCACTAGGTACAGAGAAAATTAACATGATTGTATCACTTCACACTGAAGAGTATCTTGGAATCGAAAATTTGTTTACTATTCTCTAGGCAGTAAGCTCCGTCTTCCGTGTATTTATTAATAAGACTTCTTTCTATACCAGTAACCAGGAAAATATACGTAGCAGCTTGTTAGTGACATTGTCGCCTAATTCGATAATAGTTAACTGTAGTAAACAGCACAAGATTGCTGCCTTCCGTCTTCTCTGGTCCTTGCCCCTTTAATTTTTAGTTAACACACATTCACATGTGTCCTCATATTGTGAAATAAGCACTGTATGTGTTTAAAAGTAATTTAAATTGTGTAGGCTACAATTTCGATGAATTCACGATTCAAATTGATTGAGCACGCGATTTAAGCGCTAAAAATAATTACAATAAGTGAGTATTGATCGCAACCAAACGCAATATTTAATCAAAAACAGTAATTTTTCCAGCGATATTTAATTAAACTCTAAAATATAAGTTAAAAATATATCACTTCTATAAAAACTTCATAGAATTAAAATGATCTTATAATTCGTTTTTCTCTCTTCACGTAGGTACAGAACGCAAAAACATTATGAAAATTTCAATAAAAGTTTACAGAATGGAGCTGAATACCTGTAAAAAGATGATAAAAAGATAACTGTGTGAGTCGTACGCCAAAAAATTCCAGGTAGATGGTATAATTGTACTATTTGACCGATCCCACTGACGCAGGTTCTGTAAATTCTGATCTAAAATATTTATACTAACATACATTAACCAGTACAACGTTTCAACATTAATTACGTTAGTTGGCATTAATAGTAACACACTGTGTGAAGAAAAGTACGTTGTATAATAAATGTGTTTCACTGATCTCGTCCAAGGGAAAAATTACATTTTTATAATCACTATCACTACATTATTATAAAACAAAGTCGCTTTCTCTGTCCCTATATCCCTTTGTATGCTTAAATCTTTAACACTACGCAACGGATTTTCTGTTTTTGTTAATAGATAGTGTGATTCAAAAGGAAGGTTTATATGTATAATACATGTTTAATACAGTAGAGGGTGCAGCGGGAACGGGATCTGATGCCATGCGGGCGAAAAAATATTGGCGGTACGAAGTGCGCCGGGTCAGCTAGTAAAATATAAGTGTAAGTATGTACCTATATAAGTATGTATTAAACATGTGACACTTACATAAAATTACATAATTCATATACCTCTACTTCATTCGGTTAGGTACTAAACGTAAACAATCTTTATGTGTCTTATTAAAAAACTCAGTTGATTAACGTTTATCTGTTTACAAACTCACTTTAAAGACTAAAATCAGAAAGTCAGCCTAGTTTATTTGTTTAATACCTATTTTTATAAAAAGTCTACAAGATTGTTGGTCTTTACTTAAGTAGGTACCTAATCGAATGAAGTACAGGAGTAGGGTTACCATTTAGGATTTTGAAAAGTCCTGTTAAAAAGCCGGACATTTTGATAAAAGTCCGGACACTCAGGTGCAATGGCATGGTATTGCTCGGGACATAATATATATCTTGGACCTAATGTGCTCTAAAGGCGCATTACACGTTTCTTAGGTGTATATTGGGGATAGCAAGGGAAGATTATTACAAAACAATCCGTGCGCGACTTCATTTATGATATTACAAAGTATGTATGTAGTTTTATTACTCATATTCCATCTAATAAAAAGAAATCCGGACAAATTAAGTAGCCGGACAAAGTCCGGACAAAAATGTCTAAAACTCCGGACATGTCCGGATTAATCCGGACGGATGGCAACCCTATACAGGACCATCAATGGCACCTGTCTCCGTCACAACTACGTAGGGATCACGACATTTACTTCTGCCCTTATGCCTCAAACACATAGGCGCGTTATTACGGCAATAAACGAAGTTGCTGCACAGCTAGTAATAATCCATTATATTAATAGCTGTGCCAGCAACTTCGTCTTCGTAGATTTCAATCCGGGTTTTAATTTTTGTGCGCGGTTCCCTAATATATTTTTTCTAAAATAAAAGTAGCCTAAGTTAGGCCTTATAATAAGGCCTATATATATAGGTAAGAAACCCATCAAAATCTGTTTCGATGATTACCGATTACCAACAAACAGAAATACGGGAAAGCCTCCTAAAACTTGCGTTTTTTATTACAGGTATCATGTAGGTATACTATTCGTGAAAAGCTGCATTTTAAAGTTACAAAAAATGTTGTAGGGCGCGGTTATGACGACACAATACTGCGATAATAACGGCGTATGCAATTGTCCGAAGGAATAGGGACACATTATCGCATAAACGCGTGCGATATTATCGACTGATAATAAAATAACGCGCCTGTGTGTTTGAGGCTCATCATTTAGTTCTGGTCTTTATCGCTCAGAATAAATAATTATTTGTATATGTCGCCGCCAACTAGCTTAATCAGCCGTCCAATTAACTGCCTAGGCAGTTAACTTAACAGCAATCTGGCAGGCGGCCAGTCGGTACGCTTGCCGTACAAGCGATGAGGTCAAGACTCAGGTGAAGGTTGCCTTTTTGAGGTTGTGGGTCAGCGATAGTCCAACCCCAAATCAACCAAACTATAGAAAGTAGGAGAGCAGGCCCTGACCTCCAAAGTGCAAACTTTGGATGCACCCGGGAATGGCGCTCGGATGAAACAGAAGTAGAAAAAATACTATTGCTAAAAGAGTTTGTCAATGTATCATCACTACATAGTAAAGGGTGTCTCATTAAGAACTTGAATTTTAAAAATTAAAAAATATTTATTTATTTAATATTTATTAACATTTTTTTCTACATATGTATGGAGGTAATGATGACATTTACACATGAAACAAAATATCGGTTAAATGGCCACCGTTGGACTGTTGGCAGGTATGCACTCTTTTGCCGAAATTTTGCAGTACGTTTTGCAGTAAGGGCTGCTGGATTTGACGAATTTGACGTGCAATTTCTTCTTTGAGTTCCTCAGTTGTCTCAGGGTGCTTCGTATAGACCTTACTTTTCAAAAAACCCCAGAGAAAATAGTCCAAACAAGTTAAATCGCAACTTCTTGGCGGCCAGTTTTGGTCTCCAAAACGAGAAATTACACGACCTGAAAACTTGGTTTGTAACAAAGTCATTGTTGCCCTTGCGGTGTGACAGGTAGCGCCATCCTGTTGAAACCACATCTCATTTAAGTCAATTCCGTCTAATTCTTGCCAAAAAAAGTCTGTCAACATGGCCCGGTAACGATTGCCAAATCCAGCAGCCCTTACTGCAAAATGTACTGCAAAATTTCGTCAAAAGAGTGCATACCTGCCAACAGACCAACGGTGGCCATTTAACCGATATTTTGTTTCATGTGTAAATGTCATCACTACCTCCATACATATGTAGAAAAAAAATGTTAATAAAATATTAAATAAATAAATATTTTTTAATTTTTAAAATTCAAGTTCTTAATGAGACACCCTTTATAAAACAAAGTCGCTTTCTCTGTCCCTATATCCCTTTGTATGCTTAAATCTTTAAAACTACGCAACGGATTTTGATGTGGTTTTCTTTAATAGATAGAGTGATTCAAGAGGAAGGTTTATATGTATAATACATGTTTAACATAGTAGAGGGTGCAGCGGGAACGGGAGCTGAAGCCACGCGGGCGGAAATATATTGGCGATACGAAGTTCGCCGGGTCAGCTAGTGAATAATAAAATAACATTTATTCAAATGAAGTTGTATTTTTTTTGAAACTCATGCGTCACTGCTCTACTAAGACCATCCGAGGATTGTTTAAAGTTTTAAATAATCGTGCATCTCTTGCTAATGCTTTCTTTAGTATGAATTTGTTTATATTTTGAGTACAGTAACCTAGCTTAGTTTAATAGCTTGCTATATTTTGTATGAATCAGTGCAATGTTTATAACACGGCCGAGTAATCTGTTTATAAGGATTTTAAAACGAATTGGGCGCATTCGCTAGGTGCTGTTTATAATATAATCACTACGTAAAACTTATCGACGGCTCCTTCCAAAAGCTTCTCTAGTGTTAATGTAAACACCAGCTTCATCTGGATAGCTGTTTACAATACACGACTGCTGTATATTCATCGGTATTTGGTTTGGACGTTAGATAAAACAGATGTCTTGTTTTCCATAAGTCGGGAAGAACGGATCTCTCACCGTAGACTACCTAGAACTATCTTAATAGTATCGACTTCCAAAAAGTGGCTCGAACTCATCATTTGTCTGATCGCCTACAACTACGTTTACTGGGATTTGTAATAGGTATCAGGCAGGTTTACATCAACGACCTACCATTGTTAAAATACTACTCAAACATTTGCCACACGTACCTATTTGTTTTATTTAAATTGATTGAAATTGTAATGTATAGAGTGTTTTCATATGAATAGACCTTACGATATTGATGATGTCATATAAAAGTGGTTGGGTAATTCATTTACCGATATAAAGAATAGATAATATTTTCATAGAATTCGCTCGGCAATCATAAACACAATAGTTCATCCAAAATATTTGGAAGGTTGCAGACAATGGATAGCACAAATGCTATATTTATAAAATTAGCATGCTCTACGCCTCTACATCTGCGAGTACCGTAGGCTGACATGTCTTTTATATAGGTATATTTTTAAGCTCCTGGTCCCCCTGTCGATTATACAATGCCGCCTGCCAGACATGTTTCCTCACTCTGCGCTGCTACTCAGAACTTTCTAACAGGAAACCCGAACAACACTTCCCCCGACCCGGGAAACCCGGTACACGAGCGCGCTCTAACAAAAGCGCAATCTTAACAACGTCCGCTGATGCCTGTCACGCATGCGGGATGCCGTGCCGGCGCTCACCTGCGTCCTGTTCCTTGTAAATCTATGTATATTTTTATGCCAGATTATAATTATTTCCACGAAATTAGCACCATTTCATTTGCACCGAACAGGCGTCCGTATTCGTACTCACGCATGTGGCAGCAGACGACTTAAACTACCGATCGATGGGAAGTGGTCCACCAATGTTATATGTTTACTAGGTTTTGCTAAACTTATATAAAAATTTCATCCCCAGGTTTTGAACACGTCGTATTCATTGTGTTCTACCTCAGTCTTAGATAGCAATATTTCAATATAACCGATAGTTTATTTCAGTAGCTACATGTCCAATATAAATATATTCTAAGATAAATATATATATCTTTGATGTAGGTGTAGGCGTCGTATATCAGTTTCGAAATTCATAATTATGTACCTCTGTTCTTAAACTGTTTTTCCAACTTGCAACCCTTTTCATGCAATTTTATAGGTAAGTACTTGTTCAATGACACTCTTCTTTTTCCCGACTGTTATTTTCTCAGTTTTGTATTGTTCCCGATCATCCCCTTATATAGTCGGGTTTCTTGCACTCTTTACACACACGCTTTAACTTTGTACATAATAGGGGTTAAAGTATGAAATTGCCGTTTCATTGTAATAGGTACTTCGAATTGACATAGAACCTTCATGGTTTGAGATTTTTGAGTGAAACTTTTTCCACATGGTACCTATGTAGTTCTTCATTTAAAAATGTGCAACATTCGATTATCGACTTTCAGTTGTTTTTTTTTTCAGCTTAGACAAGAAAGATGGATACTTCGAAAATTCGAGTGATTTTTGAATACGAGTTCCGACGCGGAACTAACGCGGCAGAAACAGCTCGCAATATCAATGTTGCGTTTGGAGAGGGGACTGCTAATGAACGCACCGTGCGATTTTGGTTTAAACGCTTTCGTGATGGAAACTTTGATTTGAAGAACGAACCACGAGGAAGGCCGTCCACACAGGTGAATAACAATGAATTGAAAGACATGGTGGAAGCCGATCCGAGCCAAACTACCCAGGAATTAGCTGCATGGTTTAACGTTACCTTACCAACAATATTGACTCATTTGCGTCAAATCAATAAAATAAAAAAATGTGAAAAATGGGTACCTCATGATTTGACTGATCTGCAGAAAGAAATGCGTGTTGAAACTTGTGTTGCCTTGTTGAATCGATACAGAAATGAAGGAATATTGGATCGAATTGTGACATGTGATGAAAAGTGGATTCTTTACGATAACCGTAAGCGAAAAATGCAATGGCTGACCCCAGGTGAAACGCCACAACAATGTCCTAAAGCAAAGCTTACCAATAAAAAGGTAATGGTAACTGTTTGGTGGTCTCAGCATGGTGTTATTCACTATAGCTTTCTACGATCTGTTGAAGCAATAACGGCAGATGTCTACTGTGCCGAACTCCGAACAATGATAGCAAAACTAGCAGTGAAACAGCCCCGACTCATGAATCGATCTTCACCATTATTGCTCCATGATAACGCGAGACCTCATACAGCACGAGAAACCGTTTTAACTCTACAGGAACTGCAATTAGAAACTATCCGTCACCCTCCGTATTCGCCAGACCTTGCTCCAACAGACTACCATTTTTTTCGTGATTTGGACAATTTTCTATGTGATAAAAAGTTTTCTTCTCAGGAGGCAGTACAAAATGCTTTCACACAGTTTGTCGAATCTAGATCACCAGAGTTCTATCGCAAAGGCATAAATGACCTTCCTACTAGATGGCAGCAATGTATAGATAATAATGGTAATTATTTTGATTAAATAAATACGTTAAATTAAAAAAAAAACGAATTTCAATTTGTCAGTACAAATCGGCAATTTCATACTTTAACCCCTAATATTTTACTAAGTACCTATCTGATCATTCCGTTTGGCTTTGTTCACAAAACATTTTGATTCGATTAAATTTTTCTTAAAAGTTGTACCTATATTCGGTGAAATATGCACGAAGTTGAGCTGCTATTCTAATAAGAATAGGTAGGTATGTACTTGTACGGTAATTTCAGTGAACCACAATATTTCTTAAGAAGCTTACTCATCGAGATTCTCGGTCATTTGGCCGGTTGGAATTAGCGAGTCTCGCTCCTCTCCAATTTTAACTTATATTAAACTATGTACATACATAAACATATATAGATAAGCTCGGCAAATAGAAGGTATCACGAAATTCGCATTGCTATATTTATACGGCACTAAATTCTGCGATTGGGCAGATTCGCACAAGAAGCAACATAACATGGCAATAAATATTTAGAAATTTAAATTAAACTAAATTACAAGTAATTAAAATGGTACGCACAAAGCAATATAATCTATAAAATAATTTTCAAAGAAGTTTTATATTATTGAGTGTTTGTTTATAGCTTAAATTGAAGCCAGATCCGTTATAAAACATTTAATTAGATTTGCACAAGGATGGGTCAAAATTGCTTCATTTTACAGTCTCACCGAAGAACTCTCTACGTGATTAAACTAAGTATTATTTATTATGTGTTATTAGGCCTGATATCTCACCTGGGACAGTCTGTAGACAATATGACGTTCTAAGTATTAGAGGAATCGCTTCGAACGAATCTTTGTATATTTTAGATTAACTTCGAGATCCGACAAATTTTCACTTATTTATTACATTTTTGTTGTCGATTTAATGATTATTTCAATCTCATACATTATTGAACGTTTCCACATAGAATGTTACTTTGGCTAGACACCCTGCAATCTTATTATACCATTTGATGTCTTAAGCTTCGTAGAGACATAGCGAGGCGTGCCTCGCTAATGGTTTGTCTTGTTTGCCTTGGGCTGTGTGGAGATGTGTGCTCGCACCCATCATTCGCGCATAAATATTAAATAGGTGTACCGACTACCGTCGTATGCCTCAGATTGAGGCATGCTTGACGAACCATTCGCGACGCATGCCTCGCGATGTCTGTACGCGGCTTTAAGTGTTAAGTGTCATATCTATATAAATTAATGCTTATAACTTACCGGGTCTGGTACAATCAGGTCTCCCGTTCCGAACAGAAGTATCAGCGATAGGTTTGCCGTCAGGAGTGACGCACCAGCAGCTGGCTGCAGTATTGGCGCTTGCGCTCGCGCATTGCACCGAAGCGTAAGTGCCATCACCCCGGCATTTCGGCACGTATGCTGACCACACCCCAGACTGCGCTTTCAAAGCGTATCTCAACGCGACGAGGCACGGTGTTTGACCCTCTGTGTAATTATTTTTAAATGAATGTTTGCAATCTCGTAAGTACTACACTAAAACAGTTTTCGTCAAATGATACAATTTATGTCTGTGTCATCTTCATGCTAAATCTTGAACAACGAAAATACTTGCAGAATTTGGAACTACCTACTAACCTAACCTTACCTAACATTGTTTACAGAGATTTCGACCAGGTTCGGTGCCCGCTAATGTTAAATACCACCAAAAACATTTTTATGTAAAAATTTTACCAAGACGCGTTTACATAGCTTACCCTGTGAAAAAGTTAAAAGTAGTAACTTTTTCACAGGATTAGCTACGTAAACTCGTCTTGGCAACATTTTTACATAAAAATGTTTTTGGAGGGATTTCATTCGTTTTTGTAAGTTGGTTAAAAATTAAAACGTACTTATTTTTTATTTGTTATAAGAAACATTTTAATTAATTTTGACTTAAGTAGCACAAACTGTAGTGCAAGTCTCATATACAAACTTCCACCGTAGTAGGTAATCTGTGCTTCAACCTCCTATTCCCAGGGGATAGGTTAGGTTAGGTTTTTTAATTTTTTTGTTGTCTTTTTAGTAATATTAGCTTACATACCAAATTTCTACGTTTTAGGACTTCAGGAAGTACCCTAATAATTTTGATGATCTCTGAGTGATGACTGTGATGAGTCAGTGACGAAATTAAGGGTTTTGAGACATTAATAAAATCTAAATGAGTGATGAGTCAGTGACGAAATTAAGGGTTTTGAGATATTCATAAAATCTAAATTATAATAGCTACGACATTCAAACTTTGTATGTTTAATGATTGTACCGATGGAATTCTATGTTGAAAATTTTAACTATTTAGCATCATCCAAAGCAAAGTTATGACATTTCAAAAAAACGACGAAGTGTTTCGAAAAAAGGTAGGTAGTGCCCTTGCGCTTCACTCGGCTCGTCTTGGCGGGGCACTACCGTGCCCTCAGATCTAAAATCGAAGCCATGGCTCCTAAGAACAGATGTCACTATCACTCATAGTTTTGGACTTCGCCCTACTGACCCATTTGGATTGATCACCCTGTGTAGCCTACGACCAATGTGTCATACTATTGGTACCTAAAAGAATTTTCAAAATTGGTTCGATGGAATACCCCTACAAAGTCGTGAACTCACAGACCTGAGACTATTTACAACTAGATAGACTAGACTAGATAGTTGTAAATAGTCTAAGTCACAAACCTTACCTCTTAAATAATATCACTGAACTGTATAGTGTTTATGATGGTATTTGGGACCAGTTTTCTTTGAAACGTCAAAATTACTTACACCTTTTTGAAATTCAACCATCGATATATCACTTTACCTATACGTAATAATAGTACCTACCTATTGATAATATACATAACATAATAGTACAGTACTTAGTTTGGCACAGTGGACGTCGTCGGTGCGTTCGTAGATGGTGAACAAGTTTCCATGACTTCATAAAGGACGATTGTAAACGCAAGGTCATGTTAACAATGACCGTGTTCATTGGAATACCTACCTTCATTGGGAACACATATATTCTATATTGTACCATGTACTTATATGAACTGGAGTCCTTGTGGATAACGGTTTCCTAAATAGGTATAGCTATTTAATCAGTAAAAAGCTATGCCTATTTGATGGATTGGTTATTAACGTAACATACCGTGCCATGGATAGGCACAGGACTCCTGAGATATAACATATAGGTATGTGATATTGTATGTAGATAAAATCTTGATCCCCACGGATGCCGTTGGGACGATTCCATGGAGAAAGCCTAAGTTTTAAAAACATAAACCTCCTGGCGAATGCCCGATAACCGAAATAGATCTATTCCGATCCAGTACCATTTTTCTATTACCACGTGGTATTTCTTTTTTATTATATTAATATTCTGTTCCGAAATTCCGAACGAATATCACTGATAAAATTAATACAAAATCGAGTTTGTCACAGAATTAGGTAGGAATGGGCTGTAAAAAAAATAACTTTAGCTAGGGTGGTTAGTGACTGAAGTAAGTTAGCTCATTACAAAGTTAATAATTTCTTTATATCTTTCCTGCTTTCGTGAAATACCAGCTAGGTCAGTTTTAGGATGAGTGACCATTCTCAACATTTAAGCAATACTTGGCAGATCAGTATTAGGATGTGTGACCATACTGTATATTAAACGGTTAAGCAACATGGAGTGAAAAGAGATGGAGGTCAAAAAAGAATTGCGAAGTTCACCCGCGTCATAGTAAGACTGAAAAGCCGACCCTTTATAATTTAGGAAAAGGGGTCAGAGGATAGCAGAAGGCTAAAATTGATTGTTATTTTCGGGTAAATTTTCGGGTTTGCTGATTACGAATAATACTATCTAGATAAATAGCGCTAAATCTTGGTGGACTCGGTAAAATGGACATATATGGGTATCGTTTTAGAGGTTTTCAAGGTTGCTGATTACACATTCTTCCCACATCCGAGGGGCTTTTAAACCCATTGATGGCCCAAAGTCAACAGGGGTGCAAGGGGAATTCCTCATTAGGTAATTATACACCCAATTAATTGAGACCCGAGATGACTTGCGGTCTTGGTCGGTAAATACAACACACATAAAGAAATACCACGTAGAATTAGAAAAATCGTACTGGATAGGAATTGGAATAGATCCCGAAATCTAACGCAAAATACGCTGGAAAAGATGTGTAGTGTAGTTGGAACGGAACCGAATCTGCAATCTATTCAAGCTATTCGAAAATCTGTACATTACAGCATTGTGTGTAAAGTAGATAAGGTAATTAAGTAGGTTGCTTACCCATGCAGGGTCCTTTTCTGGCGACTGCGACTGGTTCTCCATGGCACTGTGCTCTCATGAGATGGCATCGTGTAGAGTATGTGCGGCCATCGGTGCCGCAAACAGGTCGCTTAGAAATCAATCCTGGCGAACCCGCTTCGCATGCAGCAACACGAGCTTGGCAAATCGCGCTCTAAGACAAAGAAAAGCCACATATCGAAATAATTCAAACATCAAGTCAAGAGTCAAAAATTAAAAATAGACATTCACTTGCGCAAACAATGCTTCAGATACATTTATACCTACACGCTAACAATATTTCTTAAGACCCGACCAGGAACACTGGTAAAAAAATGTTTCTCAGTTACTTACTCAGAGAAACTCTTTTTGTATTACTAAAATAGGTAAATATCTATTATAGATATTATTACCTTACTTTGCCTGACCTATTGCAGGTCCAAAGAGAAGACTCACTGAAAGTCGAAAACACGAAGACAAAATTAAAAAAAAAAATAGGCTAAGAAAGAGAACTTTATTATTAGGATTTAATTAAACCCTACGTTCATGTGTGTTGACTATATGCTGAAAAACTTTATTGGAATGCCATTAGTCACGGAGATTTGGGATACTTACTATGTGACTCCAGGCCCGATTAAGTAACATTACGATTTAAAAACCTGTGATTTTAAAACTCATTAAATATACATTTAATTTTTTTTAGTTTTATTTAAAGAATATTAGCAACCGAAATTACTAATATTCCCTCTAAGCCCTCTAACTAAGCTAAATTGCTTGTGCTAGGAGTGGGTTCACGTCGGTAGTGTTATGACCAGGATTCGAACCCGGGATCTCTCGATCGTAAGGCCGACTCCTTAACCACTAAGCTACCGACGCTTCAATGACTAGTAAGTTTTTGAAAACGAATCATACTGAGTAATTCTGCAAGTTCAAAAACCTCACGAAAAGGTGAATTTTGGTCTGACATATCATGACGTGGTATACTTACCTACTTACAATATTTATGATGCTTTTCTTTCTAATCGAATTGAAATCACGCGTTATTACTAAGTCGTTATAATTAAATGATATAGCACTTTATATTGTAAAATTCGTTGAGTAAAATATTAGGTTTAAAATGAGTGAAGAATGAACATTACGTTTGGTGTCGTATCGTATGTCTCATTACAAGTAAATGACATGAATCTCGTTTAGGTATAAGTTATTTCAATGAATCGCAGTTAAACAATAAAACAATCGTAGTGTTTACTTGGAAAGACTGAGTGTATTTTATTTATAGGTAATTTATTATCATTATTAAAATGGTTAAACTGTCAGGGATTTGGAGAGGACCGTGCGAAGTTGAGTAGGAAAAGCCGGTAAACAGATCTCCGAGGCTCCGAGGTGAAGACTCGAGTGCAAATGTGCTACCGGTTCAGAGATGACGATGATGATTAAAGACTACCGAGGTACTATAGAAAAATTGTACTGGACCGAAATAGATATCATAAATTAAGCTGATTGAGTTAATTACGAATTCTAGTTGTGCTTCCAAAACTAAAGTGCTGGGTATAATTCCCGAGCAAGGCATTGTAATATCAGTTATTTATCTGTTAATGAAAATCATATTATAATCGATCCAGCCTCTTTGGAGATTAGCCAGAACAAAAAGACAGAAGGATAGGTAGAGTGGCATATATTTTACTATATACGTACTTATTATAATAATATGATATAATATGATAATAAATGCATATTATGTAATATCCTGGTCACGCGGGACCAAGTTGTAACTAATTCTTGCCATGACCATTGAATCTAGATGTATAAAGCTATCCCCGTACGCCTCTCGTATTCAAACCTACAATTCCCAGCCGCGCTATCGTCTAATGACCTTCGGACCGCTTATCGTGATGCGCAGTAATCCGTGATTCTATAGAAAAAATGGGTTGTGAAAGACCTATTCCTTATCGTACTTTATCTACAATAGAATTCATGTATATCCCAGTCCTAGTTTCCCAACCTAAAGTTCACATACTCTTATGATTGTAACTCGTATTTACTTTAACATACCTCTTAACAGATTTGTCGCTACTCCAACCTTACTTCGTAGTCAATCCACAGTTCGTCACCTTATTTATCATACTAAACTCACAATATAACATACAATTTCACTTATTTACTTAGTGGAATACGACCAGACAATCTTTTGACAACTACGTTCTTATGACGTTTGAAATTTGACAATTTTTACTGCCCTCATTCAACACTTAATACAGAGACACCTACCACATTACGCTTGCACTACACGTAAAATTAGAATCTACAAAATTAACTGTCAATCATTCAATACTTCAAATTATAATTGTTTTCGAGGATACCAACAGAGGTCGTGTTATTCAAAAAAAATACACAAACAATTACTGTCAGTGATAATTTATAGTTAGATCAACTCATCGTTGAAACTTCTATAAATCTTTATTATTTCTGTAATATAGTGTATTTTCCCCCCCCCGTGTATAAGAAATGTGGCCCCGTGCTCGCCACATTCAGTAGGACTCGCCACTAGTACCAACATAGTCCTTCCTATGCCTAAGTAGGTATTTAGGAGACAATTCTAAAGTCCCCTGCCTACTGTATCGAGGCATCCGATACACAAATCCCCAATTCTATTTTCAGAATAGCGTAACTCTAACGCAGGACTTCAGTCCTATTGCCGTAATTCCTTTAATATAAGGTATTAAGATGATAACACAGAATCATCGTTCTAAGCGTCACTTTAGGACAATTATATTAGTATCTATCGCAGTAACTTCTGCGCTGATTGTTAACGATAAGTTTAATTAGGAAAAGCTCATTTATTAGCACAGACCTAAATAATTATAGTTAATACTAGAACCAATTCACTTCTGAATAATAATGTCTATATAGACACTTCAGAGAGAATATATTCTCACCGAACACTTGATCAAACTACAATAATTCAGCTCAGATATAGCTTTTGCTTCACCCTAGTGGATGACAAAGTTACTATAAGATAGCGATCGAGCGACCATGTGCATTCGATACAGTACATATAATAGCTGATTATGCAACAGTGATTAAAATGTCCAAACATCATTATTTGTGTGTTTGTAGCCATGGTAATCTCATGTGTAAGATCTTGCTCGTACACAAAGAACAATAGTAAAATAACTACCTCTGTAGCTAGTCTGTTTGGATACTTCCGACCCTTCAGACTTCGGTGGTCTTGCACATAATTCTGTAGTCAGAAAGGTTTCACTAGCGTGAATGTACAATATACCGTTGTGTTGTCGTTCAATAATGAACCAGCAAGGATTTATATGTAAATAATAAATATTATATCAAAGATGGTTAGGACAGATCAATCACTGTGTATTTACCTTTAACAATATCTGAATTCTGTAATGAATACACCAGTTCACTGTCTCCATTTCACTCACAATCACTCACTTCACTATTAAATCACTCGTTGTGGTGTTGCAGCATTCGCTTGTAGTTTTATTTTCACCATAATCTTAGCGTAATTATTACACATTACTGTCACTATAATCCCAGTAAATTCCAACAACGTAAATCGACATGAAAATTGGCTTGCAAAAATTAGCGGGAAAACTTTCATTCTTCGGTCACAAGATGGCGGTCATTTACAAATCTGCTTTGTTGTAATTGAACCAATTGTCTATCTAATTTCCCAATCAGTTTATCATGATTTACAATAATAACAACTTAGATCACCCCTTTACAAACGCAATACTACCTACCTAATATATATATTCATATGTTTGCTATTAGTGTGTACCTACTCACCTACCTGACTAAACTAACCATGTATCAACAACCATTCAACTACGTTAAACGTGAAATGTGTAAAGCTAATCTATCTGACTAGGGCGCAGGTAGTAAGCCTGACTTTGAACTATCACTAGTACCCCCTACGAGCAAGAGACCACGGCCGAAGCCAAGGATGTGTTCTCTCACAGGACAAGGACATAAAGTGTGTATATATACATATATAAAGATAGACAGGACTGATCCGCTCTGGAGAGCGACAACCGCCTCCTCTCCAGTCACAAACCATCCTGGAAGCTCACGGATCCCTTTCAGGCAAAATCCGTGTGCTGAGCGCTTCAGACTATCCTCAGCATGCCTAGCTGAACAGAGGTCAAGAGCTTCGTTATCACCGATAGGTATCAACTCAGGGCAATCACGTCGATTGACTTCCTAAGCGGGGGAACCTAGCTAATACCTATGGCCTCAACCGTCCCTAGCCCTACCAAAGTCCCACAAATAATCCCTATATAAACATTTTATCTCATGTATGGCCCTGTACCGCAGACTCACAGTACAGCTGATATTCCGAATTGAACACGAGATTCAATTCTTAATCCCAGAGATAAAGGTGTCTTGTCTGGCTCATACGATAAAATGTTCATTTCGCGAATTATAAACTTCAATAAAGGCGAGCTACCTAATTCCTCTTTTCACTAATTTAAACACTATAGATTTACTAATTAAACTCAATTATTCACAAACAAAGTAAAAAATCTTCACGACTTTATATGTAAAATTCTCAAAATTCCCGCCAAAGTACATTGTACAGAATACCTTTCGCGAATCGACCAACCCCGAAGCCAGCTCAAAGAAAAAGTGTCCTCGAATTCCCACTCAAAATCCTACTTTCGTCGAATTAGGGCTCCAATAGTGTCCTCCACCAATCAGAAGCTTTTATTTTCCCGCCAAAAGTCACAATTTCTGAATAATTGACAACAGCGCTAGGTTTTCTATGGCGCCTGCGTTATAATTATGAACTAACTTAAATCTTCCGTGAACCAGTGGCCCTTTTTTAAATATTTATAAACTATTTACATACTTACACTCATTGATTCTAACTGTCAATATTTTCATAATAATATAAGATTAATTTTATGTTTAATAAACATCCATATAATACTCAATAATAGATATAGAAAATTATTCAATAATCATTTGACCTTTAAACAATAATAACCAATCGGAGCCATTTCCTGCATTTTCCATAGCTCTGAGGCACACAGATAATAAATAGTATTTATAATCTCTTTTCAACAGTACTTTATTGCATTAAATATTATAATTATTGTTCCTTGTAAATAATTAATAAGTTTTAACTTTATCTGTTTATTCTTTTCCTTATTAATTTTATTATAAACAATACACAAAACTATTATAATATTATTCTTGTGTAAATATCCATAGACTATTTTTCTTAAATTCTTTCAATCATAGTCCCATATATAGGTACTGTATATATTAAACTACATTTTAAATTTATTTGTTCATAAAACATATTTACTTGCCCTTTGCAATTTAACAGAATAATTTCTTTATGAATCAATTTTTTTTCTTTGACCACATACCATAGTGTATATTTATTCATCATTTTATTTACGTATAAAAATTCCTTACTTAATCAACTAGATGGCGTTTTACGACATTGAATTATTTTCGTTTTATAAAAAACCAAGTGATATTCAATTTACTTGTAGAAATTCTTACTTAATTACTAGATGGCGTTTTACGACATTGAATTATTTTATTTATTTATGTTTTCTTGTTTTATAAGAACCTCGAAACGATGTTTCAGTCCGTTACATCCGACCCCCTGAATCATTTACGCAGGCACAACCATTCCCCCTTTGTGTCCGAAGTAAAGATTCACTAACCTAGCTATAACTCTAGTCTAAAAGATCTGCATGAAATTAAAATTTATTCTGGTAGTATACATATTGTTAGATTGGTTAAATCCAATTTAGGTCCAATCTCTATATGTGTGTGTGTGTGTTTCAAAATTGGGACACGATATCGCTTGCTCCCACATTCGAGTTTTAAGGCGAAAACTACGGGACCACGTTATTTCCTGCCAGCCTGACCAATTCAGCGGGAAAAAATGGTTGTGAATCATCTCAGCGCTGTCGCATAGAGTAGAAGATCATAGGGGACTTTGTAGCATGATCCATCTACGTCGCCCATGATCCGCCTACCCCATTCCCCAAAATTAGCCAAACCTTGTGGACAAACAAAAATAAAGGGGCCAATAGCCTCCACTCCACCCGAAGGAGATCCAAGGACACACATCCCATTTCTCAAACAAGCATGTAGAGTGTGCTTTCTTAATTGTTCCTAACGTGTATAGTTGAGACCCTGTGAAGGCCCATTAACGGCATGCTTAGACTTCTAGTCCTTCCTTAACCTAACACCTTGCATAACCTTCACAAAATCTATTGTAGTGTACATAGATAATTGAACCAAACTGGTATAATAATTTTAACACTTTAATTATAGTATTAATCGGGATGGCCCTCCATTCTGATTTTAACAATCCCATTCCATCATCTCATGCAATTCGCTAACATATACATCTCATATAACGAAGAAATTCATCATACACACTTTCAGAACCAACTTCCGCGGTTGTGCTCACTACCAACCGACCAATACTAATAAAGTAAAAGAGTTCTCATTATTTGTCTTCCTTCCACCCCCCCCTTTTTTTGTCTCCTTTAATATTGACATTATACGTAAACATATTATTTATTTATTTTTTTATTATTATATATGTTTCCTTCATTTCCTTTTTTTTTTTATATTCAACTTTACTTAGTTATTATTATTTTATTTGGGTGGAGCCACCTCTACGCCCCACCATCTGACGAAATGAACAAGATATATATAAACATATCTGACCCTTTTAATATTTGACTACATGTATACAGAACTTAAGAAATTCTTAAACTGCCACATTCTCCTTCATGTCCTCAGATGGGCTTCACCCCTTTCCTCCTTTTATTATCAATTATTAGTACAACAAAAATTACAATTCCAACAATTTTAACATTAATTCAAAATTTTACAATTCTTTGTTTAATTCATTTTTATTCATTTTATTTTGAATTTTTACTTTACAATATTAATTTTACTCTACTCAATAATTATCAATCATGTTTAACAATTGTTAAACATTTCCTCCCCTTTTTAAGTGTTAATTAAATCTTACAATTTTCAATTTATTACTTTCTTTAATTTTAAAGAAAATTTTCAACCTTTAATCAAAATAAATAATATAACTTCCTGTTAACAACACATTAGTTACTTACAAACGTAAAATTATCGTAACAAATTGCTCCCTTTCTGGAGAAGGAAAAGAGAAAGAAAAAAAAAACTTCCAATAACTTCACTAAATACATATAGTTAACCTTTCAACCAATCACCAATTTACTTTGGTGTGACTTTGAATCACCAATTCCTAACTCAGAAGTTATAACACAAATACGGTTCAATTTAATTTCGTCAGATACAGTTAGCCATTCCCATTGTTCCCCAATCCAGTCTTATCCTAGCTTTAATAACATCTCCCCCTATCATCCTTTATGACTCCTAGGAATCAACCCATTGTGTAGCAATTCTTATCATGGTTCTTTATAATACCTCGATAAATGTATAGTATTAAACTTTCCTTTCACTTCGTCTGTTAATGGATTTACCAAAATATAAACATTCTTACAGGGACTCCCCGCTATGACATAAGGCCCTTCATATAAATTTTCAAATTTCTTAGTAATTTTTAACTCAGCATTAGATTTATTTAATTTCTTTATTTTGACAAAATCTCCCACTTGATACTCTATCAATCTATTTCTTTTATTGAATCCCAGCTTCCTTTTTTCTGCAGCTGATTTCAGGTTCTCCCTCACTGAATTCCTAATTTCCACTATATCTAACCTATCACTATCCTTCCCTATAGCTTGGTCAAATGATAGTTCAGTGCTAATCCCATATAGAATTTCACATGGAGTATAGCCAGTACTTTCATGGTATGTATTATTATACAAGTTTTCTAATTTTGGCAATGTATTAACCCATCCCCTGTGATTACTACTATTATAAGTCCTAAACAGTCTTCCCAATTCTCTATTTACTCTCTCTACAGTATTAGGCCTGGGATTTCTAACTGTGGTATAAATTACTTTAATACCTAACAATTCCATCCCTTCCTTCCAAACTCGACCAGTGAATTGCGTTCCATTATCTGACATAATTGCCTTAGGTTTTATTATTTCAAAATATTTTTTCACCTTGCTAATTACCGCTCTGGCTGTTGCCTTCCTCAGATCATAAAACTTCACAAATTTACTAAAGGAATCCTGTAAAACTAATATGTATCTCATTCCAAACTTCCCCACAGGTAAAGGTCCATATAGATCTACCATCACTAAATCTCCTATATCTTTAGACACAATGGGGCAACATGGACCCACTTTATTATTATTATTATGTTTAGTTAACTGACATACATTACACCCCCTTACTTTGCGCTTTACATCCTTAGTCAAACCTTTCCAATAAAACCTCTCCTTTATATATTTCAACATCTTATAACTACCTTGATGTCCCATCTCCAAATGTACCTGTTTAATTACCTCATCTCTAAGCTTATCTGGCAAGTATATCGAATTTCTCTTTCCACCATCCCTCTCTATAACCAAAACCCCATCTTTTAATCTACACTTATTAATCAGCCTAGACGATTGTCTACCTACCTCACTAGGATTTTGTAATATGTTAAGTAATTTGCTAATCTCTTCATCTTCCCTTTGATATAATTTTATTTGTTCAAGTCTTTTTAACAATTCTTTATTTTGTTTTGACTCCATGTAAAGAATACTAGGCATTTTAATCTTTTCCTCTTGTAAAACCTTCCCCTCTGGCGGATAACGTGATAATATATCGGCTACTATATTATCCCTACCTTTAATATGTTGTATTTCATATTGGAAATTTTCCAAATAATTTATCCAGCGAGTTATTTTTGCATTATATAATTTCCAAGTCTTCACGAATAATAAAGCCTTATGGTCAGTCTGAATAATTACCCTTGCACCCCGTAAATATGATTCAAATTTCTCTAAACAACAAATCACTGAATAAAACTCTTGTTCTGTTGTAGTCCAATTTAATTGTGCACCCCTCAAAGCTCTACTATAGAACCCCAATATCTTCTGCTCATCATTACTATCTATCTGGTATAGAACCCCGGCCAGTCCTATTTGTGAACAATCAGTTTGTAAGTAATATGGCCTAGTAAAGTCTGGATGATGCAACATTATAGTTCCTAAAAACAATGATTTAAGTTGTTGAAAAGCTATTTGTTCCAAATCTCCCCAATTCCAAACCTTACCCTTTTTTAATAAATTATATAATGGCTGAGCCTGTCTATGATAATTTGGAATAAATTTCCTATAAAAATTACATAACCCTAAAAATGCTCTTAATTGTTTAATTTTTCTAGGTGCTGGAAAGTCTTGAATAGCTTTAACTTTCTCTGGGTCAGTGCGTAATCCCTTTGTAGAAATAATATAACCTAACATCTTCACTTCCTCACAACAAAACTCACACTTCTTGAAATTACAAGTAAGGCCTGCCTTTTGTAATTTCCCAAGTACTATGTCCAAATGCTCTAAATGTTGATTAAATGATCCTGTAGTAATAATAGCTAGGTCATCTAGGTAATTTACACAATACTCCCTAACCTCATGTCCCAATATAGTGTCCATAGCCCTACTAAAACTCCCAACAGATGTCTTTAACCCCTGCGGTAATACGTTATAAACATAAGACTTCCCATTAAAGGTGAATCCCGTATATTTCTTACTATCCTGAGATATTGGTATTTGAAAGTACGCATTGTTTAAATCTATTATACTAATAAATTTAGCCCCATGGAATGAGTTCATATCATCTAATTGTAAAGGCGGCTTCTCAGTCTCAGCTACCATAAACTTGTTAATTTCTCTAGCGTCTAATAACACTCTGATGGAATCATCCTTTTTGATTGTAAAGGTTAAGGGACTACAATATGGAGTTGAAGCTCTACTAATAATACCTAAATTTTCCATTTCGTTTAACTTTAATTCCATTCGCTCTCTGTAAGCATAAGGTACTGGATAACTCCTCTTAACAATGGGGACGTTCGATACCATAACTATTTTATGTTGATAACAATTAGCTCTACCCAACCGTGATGTAAATAAATTCTCAAACTTTTGTAACAATTTTAACAATTTATCCCTTTGATTACTCTCTAATACAACCCCCGTTTCTAACTCTGACCAATTAACTTCATCTAATCTAGCCTCTATTAATAAGGACTCTTGAACTTCTTTAAAGCTACACCCGTTGTTACGTTTAACGAACGGAATTACGGATAACTGATCCCCCTGTTTTATCACTAAACCTCTATTTTCCCCACTGGTATTAAGAGTTACTCCATGTCCTTTCAGCCAATCAAACCCCAATATTAAAGGATTTATCAACCCCGGAACTACTATGAACCCCGTCTCCGCAACAAACTCTCCTAACTGTAACGGTAACAAAACTACCTTCTTTATTTCCAAACTTTTATGCCCTACAGCTGTTCTTATTTGAAAGGGTTTAATTGGTAACCAGGGTATCTCTACCTCCCGGCCTAACTTTAACTCGTTTAAAAACTCTTCTGACACACTAGTAATATCACAACCTGTGTCAATCAATGCCCTTACCTCACACCCGAAAACGTGTACATATACCTCCGAAGTAAAACTAATTTCTCCCTCTTTACCTTCCTGTTCTTCAAATACTACCCCTTCTACCCTTGGACTTATACATTCTACTTGTTTAAAGTCAGCCTTCCACTTAATTAAATCTACTATTTGTTCGTCAATATATAACTGCTTTGGTTCAAAATGTCTATAACCTAATCCTTCTTTTGCCTTCCTATCTAATAATACCGGTGCCAATGGTGTCCTAATTCCCCTTCCCCCTTTTCCTAGCATTTCACCTGGTTTCCACCCCATTTTACGCATAATTTCTAATGCAGCGCCCCCTTTAATTGAGACTGGACCGGGAACCAAATTTCCAATCCCTCCTAGTTTAAACCTTCCCTCGCTGTATCTTCTACTACCACCGATGAACCTGAAGCTGCAACGGCTGCTACCTTTGACTGCTGACTAATTGCTGGTCTTGGCCATTTCTTATAATTTTGACGATGCTCCTTGAAATTACGGTCCAACTCCTTCTTCCTCTCCGCCTTTGCCTGTTGAACCCCACTGTCTACTCGTGCGATGTCGTCCATCTCCCTTAAATAATCCGCCGTCTCTATGATTGTGTTCAATTTAGAAGTATACCATCCTTGTTGTATGTACTTAGGATACTGTCTGACTATATCATTCACTAGTTGTCTCTCTGAGATCTTATAGGTAAGCATTTGCGCCTTCCCGGTTAAATTCAAAAAGTGCCCCAACATAGTTGAAGATTTATCTTTATCCCAAACGCCATTTACGATCGACCTCCGCAGCTCATTCTGCTTGCTCTCACTCCAAAAGGTGGATAGAAAATCCATCTTGAAATCCTCAAAATTAGTCCAACGCAACTTATAAACCCTCGCCCAATCCCTGGCCTCTCCTGACAGACATTCTTGTATTAATTCTAGTTGATTACCCCCTTGTCCAATCTTCTTAAGGTAAGTTTCTAAATCTTCTAAAAAGGTCACTGGGTGCAAACCCATATCATCTCCATACTTAGGCTTATCTAATGTGATATTCCGTATATGATAATTAATATTTCCTGGTAAACCTTGATTATTAAACTCCTTACGTTCTCCATTATCCAAACACACTCTGGTTTGTTCGTGTGAAGAATTCGAAAGCTCTGGTTCCACTGCAGAAGGATTCCCTACCTCGGATGACATTTCCTCATTTTGATTGACAGACGCCGATTTAACCTCTTTCACCTCGGCCCTCAATGCCTCTATCTGTGAAGTCAATATTCCCAATGCCTGATTTATCTTCTCTATCACTGAACAATCCATTGGCTCCACTACTTTATTAGAGTTCAAACCCCCACTATTTCCTTTATTTACTTGCCTAGAAACTGGGTGAACGTTGAACGATTCCTCAGAACTCAGATCTCCCATGCTATTTGCACATGTAAACCCAGTATTTGACTCCCTATATCGAGCAGGTGTCTTACGCACTCTACCTTTTGGCTTAACCATCTTCTCTTGGACAATTATCAAGGTAAAATTCTAAATATATTTAGTTCACTAGAAACCACACACAATTCCCCCCTTGTGGTTTCCAATATCAAATAGTATCACAACACAATAAAGTCACACCGTATTTAATTATACTTCATCAAATTACAGTTTATCAATTACACTTCATTACACTTTAATAAATTTACACATTTTCAAATTACACAAATTCAAAGTACACTTATCAAATTACACCTTCTTTTCTCTTCTCTTCCCTTTTTATTTATTAATAAATGACGACTTTTAGTTCTAAAAATTAATTCACAATTGCATTAACTTTGTATATTGTATACACTTATTCACTATTATACTATACTCCTGTCTCCCCCATTTACTTCCTTATCTATCATAAATTCTAAAGACGACCCCCCAATTATTAATGTTATACTTCATCTTAGTTTAATTACTATCTCGACCCCCCATTTCCTAATATTTTTAATTTTAATTATTACTATGTAACCCCCTCTAATATATTAATACAACCCATTTCCCTCTTACCTATATATATTCACGGCAACAAATTGTACGGTATAGCATAACCATACCGTACCTTAAGGAACTTATTAACTTATATTAACCCCAAATAATTTCACTCAATACTTACTTACTTTCTTCTTACAAACCACCCCATAAGACCCTCCTTTTTTCCTAACCTTATACCAATATATTTTTGCTTTAATAGCAATATTTCTCCCTCTTATTTCCAACTCATAATAATTCTTTAAATCCATTTTGTTATATTTTTTTTTTTTATAAATACCTAAACTGTAAAGAAATCAATACATCAATCTAACTACTACTATATATAATTCTTGTTTTTATTTAATATAACCAATAATAATATTTTCTGGTCAATGATATTTTTTGTTTACATCTCAATTATATTATAATTCACAGAGTGATTGCACCGATACCTAATATATTCTAATTAATGATACTAAATTATTAATACCATCTTGTGACCATAATACTACCATTCTATTCCACTCCATATTCTCCGCTTAATATAAATGCATTTACTTATTTAATACCAGACCCTACTGGATCCTGGTTTCAAGATATTAGTATTATACCTACTTCCGTGCATCCCTAGCTAGTCTTGGTCGTACAGTACCAAGTAGCACCGTGATATTGACCTTCCCGGGACAAACAAACGTTAACATCCTGGTTAACGACACAAAGTTGTAGTGTCATCCTGTTTACCAGGCACTAAATTGTGGTGTTATCCTGGACACCGAGCCCCAAATTGTAACTGCTCAGTGCCATGGATCACGTCACCAAATTGTAACGTCACTGCAATAACCATACTAATCCTGGTCAGAGGCACCAAATTGTAATATCCTGGTCACGCGGGACCAAGTTGTAACTAATTCTTGCCATGACCATTGAATCTAGATGTATAAAGCTATCCCCGTACGCCTCTCGTATTCAAACCTACAATTCCCAGCCGCGCTATCGTCTAATGACCTTCGGACCGCTTATCGTGATGCGCAGTAATCCGTGATTCTATAGAAAAAAATGGGTTGTGAAAGACCTATTCCTTATCGTACTTTATCTACAATAGAATTCATGTATATCCCAGTCCTAGTTTCCCAACCTAAAGTTCACATACTCTTATGATTGTAACTCGTATTTACTTTAACATACCTCTTAACAGATTTGTCGCTACTCCAACCTTACTTCGTAGTCAATCCACAGTTCGTCACCTTATTTATCATACTAAACTCACAATATAACATACAATTTCACTTATTTACTTAGTGGAATACGACCAGACAATCTTTTGACAACTACGTTCTTATGACGTTTGAAATTTGACAATTTTTACTGCCCTCATTCAACACTTAATACAGAGACACCTACCACATTACGCTTGCACTACACGTAAAATTAGAATCTACAAAATTAACTGTCAATCATTCAATACTTCAAATTATAATTGTTTTCGAGGATACCAACAGAGGTCGTGTTATTCAAAAAAAATACACAAACAATTACTGTCAGTGATAATTTATAGTTAGATCAACTCATCGTTGAAACTTCTATAAATCTTTATTATTTCTGTAATATAGTGTATTTTCCCCCCCCCGTGTATAAGAAATGTGGCCCCGTGCTCGCCACATTCAGTAGGACTCGCCACTAGTACCAACATAGTCCTTCCTATGCCTAAGTAGGTATTTAGGAGACAATTCTAAAGTCCCCTGCCTACTGTATCGAGGCATCCGATACACAAATCCCCAATTCTATTTTCAGAATAGCGTAACTCTAACGCAGGACTTCAGTCCTATTGCCGTAATTCCTTTAATATAAGGTATTAAGATGATAACACAGAATCATCGTTCTAAGCGTCACTTTAGGACAATTATATTAGTATCTATCGCAGTAACTTCTGCGCTGATTGTTAACGATAAGTTTAATTAGGAAAAGCTCATTTATTAGCACAGACCTAAATAATTATAGTTAATACTAGAACCAATTCACTTCTGAATAATAATGTCTATATAGACACTTCAGAGAGAATATATTCTCACCGAACACTTGATCAAACTACAATAATTCAGCTCAGATATAGCTTTTGCTTCACCCTAGTGGATGACAAAGTTACTATAAGATAGCGATCGAGCGACCATGTGCATTCGATACAGTACATATAATAGCTGATTATGCAACAGTGATTAAAATGTCCAAACATCATTATTTGTGTGTTTGTAGCCATGGTAATCTCATGTGTAAGATCTTGCTCGTACACAAAGAACAATAGTAAAATAACTACCTCTGTAGCTAGTCTGTTTGGATACTTCCGACCCTTCAGACTTCGGTGGTCTTGCACATAATTCTGTAGTCAGAAAGGTTTCACTAGCGTGAATGTACAATATACCGTTGTGTTGTCGTTCAATAATGAACCAGCAAGGATTTATATGTAAATAATAAATATTATATCAAAGATGGTTAGGACAGATCAATCACTGTGTATTTACCTTTAACAATATCTGAATTCTGTAATGAATACACCAGTTCACTGTCTCCATTTCACTCACAATCACTCACTTCACTATTAAATCACTCGTTGTGGTGTTGCAGCATTCGCTTGTAGTTTTATTTTCACCATAATCTTAGCGTAATTATTACACATTACTGTCACTATAATCCCAGTAAATTCCAACAACGTAAATCGACATGAAAATTGGCTTGCAAAAATTAGCGGGAAAACTTTCATTCTTCGGTCACAAGATGGCGGTCATTTACAAATCTGCTTTGTTGTAATTGAACCAATTGTCTATCTAATTTCCCAATCAGTTTATCATGATTTACAATAATAACAACTTAGATCACCCCTTTACAAACGCAATACTACCTACCTAATATATATATTCATATGTTTGCTATTAGTGTGTACCTACTCACCTACCTGACTAAACTAACCATGTATCAACAACCATTCAACTACGTTAAACGTGAAATGTGTAAAGCTAATCTATCTGACTAGGGCGCAGGTAGTAAGCCTGACTTTGAACTATCACTAGTACCCCCTACGAGCAAGAGACCACGGCCGAAGCCAAGGATGTGTTCTCTCACAGGACAAGGACATAAAGTGTGTATATATACATATATAAAGATAGACAGGACTGATCCGCTCTGGAGAGCGACAACCGCCTCCTCTCCAGTCACAAACCATCCTGGAAGCTCACGGATCCCTTTCAGGCAAAATCCGTGTGCTGAGCGCTTCAGACTATCCTCAGCATGCCTAGCTGAACAGAGGTCAAGAGCTTCGTTATCACCGATAGGTATCAACTCAGGGCAATCACGTCGATTGACTTCCTAAGCGGGGGAACCTAGCTAATACCTATGGCCTCAACCGTCCCTAGCCCTACCAAAGTCCCACAAATAATCCCTATATAAACATTTTATCTCATGTATGGCCCTGTACCGCAGACTCACAGTACAGCTGATATTCCGAATTGAACACGAGATTCAATTCTTAATCCCAGAGATAAAGGTGTCTTGTCTGGCTCATACGATAAAATGTTCATTTCGCGAATTATAAACTTCAATAAAGGCGAGCTACCTAATTCCTCTTTTCACTAATTTAAACACTATAGATTTACTAATTAAACTCAATTATTCACAAACAAAGTAAAAAATCTTCACGACTTTATATGTAAAATTCTCAAAATTCCCGCCAAAGTACATTGTACAGAATACCTTTCGCGAATCGACCAACCCCGAAGCCAGCTCAAAGAAAAAGTGTCCTCGAATTCCCACTCAAAATCCTACTTTCGTCGAATTAGGGCTCCAATAGTGTCCTCCACCAATCAGAAGCTTTTATTTTCCCGCCAAAAGTCACAATTTCTGAATAATTGACAACAGCGCTAGGTTTTCTATGGCGCCTGCGTTATAATTATGAACTAACTTAAATCTTCCGTGAACCAGTGGCCCTTTTTTAAATATTTATAAACTATTTACATACTTACACTCATTGATTCTAACTGTCAATATTTTCATAATAATATAAGATTAATTTTATGTTTAATAAACATCCATATAATACTCAATAATAGATATAGAAAATTATTCAATAATCATTTGACCTTTAAACAATAATAACCAATCGGAGCCATTTCCTGCATTTTCCATAGCTCTGAGGCACACAGATAATAAATAGTATTTATAATCTCTTTTCAACAGTACTTTATTGCATTAAATATTATAATTATTGTTCCTTGTAAATAATTAATAAGTTTTAACTTTATCTGTTTATTCTTTTCCTTATTAATTTTATTATAAACAATACACAAAACTATTATAATATTATTCTTGTGTAAATATCCATAGACTATTTTTCTTAAATTCTTTCAATCATAGTCCCATATATAGGTACTGTATATATTAAACTACATTTTAAATTTATTTGTTCATAAAACATATTTACTTGCCCTTTGCAATTTAACAGAATAATTTCTTTATGAATCAATTTTTTTTCTTTGACCACATACCATAGTGTATATTTATTCATCATTTTATTTACGTATAAAAATTCCTTACTTAATCAACTAGATGGCGTTTTACGACATTGAATTATTTTCGTTTTATAAAAAACCAAGTGATATTCAATTTACTTGTAGAAATTCTTACTTAATTACTAGATGGCGTTTTACGACATTGAATTATTTTATTTATTTATGTTTTCTTGTTTTATAAGAACCTCGAAACGATGTTTCAGTCCGTTACAATTATAATAAGTATTATTGTTTGTTTGTTTGTTTTTATTGTTGACCTACCTATTTTAATATTGCCTACAGTCATTTGAATAATATTTATTAGTATAGATATCGATGACTATAACTTATACAGGTTTCATCACGATGTTTCCCTTTGCAGGTAATAAATTTCTAACGAGCATGAACTTTGACGCGTCAAAGGTGCGTGCGTGGCCGGGGCTCAAACCTGTACCTACTGCCGGCGTATGATGCCATTATTCGGACATGATGGTCTACTAAGCATTATCATTGCAGCGCAACGTTTATTGCCGTGATAACCTAATGGTTATCTTTGCTAT
This sequence comes from Eilema caniola, assembly GCA_949126895.1. Classification (NCBI taxonomy): domain Eukaryota; kingdom Metazoa; phylum Arthropoda; class Insecta; order Lepidoptera; family Erebidae; genus Eilema; species Eilema caniola. Next base: position 43,280,920 of record OX421460.1, on the reverse strand, counting down.
AAATATTTTGTCGTCATACCCATAGTTTGTTCACGAGAATGAACATTATTAGGTAGGTACTATTATTACTTATTACGATGAACTAAGAAGGCATCAATGGAAGTAACTACGTAATGTATCCAAATTAATAATGTTTTAACGTAATTTTTTTTTAATAATTTGAGCCTAGGTGCTAGGAGCATTTTCATTTTACCCGCCCAGCGATGATTGAGATAAAATTACAATAAATTGTTAAGAGTTGTTCTATCGTCATAAACTTTATGATAAGCTAGAGCTTATTTTATTAGGTGTGTAGTTTAAAGTTATCATTAAATATTCCACTAATGGTTATCTATTAATGGTTATTTATTTATTTATTTAATGCTGTATTTACGGTGTTTACTACAGCTTTGACATATAAGTATTGCCACACATAAATGTATTACTATTAACCACAATTAACTGTGGACGTTCTATGCATTATCCACAAATATAGTAAGAACGCAACCTGGTAGCTGGATTTTTAGGACTCAACCTTTGACCCTTGAGAATGAGGCAGATCTTTCTTAAGAAATATTTTGGACCGCCAAAATATCGATTATAATATAACAGACATAGGGGATTTGCCAAGTACAAATTTTGCAAAGAATATTAATTGCAATTAATTTGACAGGGGTGCAATTGTGGCGAACCTACTGCAAAAGGTGGTTAGGGGATTGATTACAATAATATTAATGATTAAAGACATAATTTTACTACCGTTTTGTTTATGTAACAAGCTCACTTAAAGAATTTGATTTCTCTGTACTTATAGGAAACGAATCAAGATATCTCTACAACAAAACGCATGAACGAGATTGCGGATGGAGTCGTGAGCAGATGCGTACCTACTAGCATAAATAGACGAGATACTGGCTGCGTTATCTATGTTATGTTGCACTGTTATAAGTTGCGCCGAATAGTAGTTCTGATAAGAAAAGGTTTATTAAATTGAATACGCGGCAGTGGTAATCTAATTTAATTACTTTTATAATAAAATGATTACGAAATGGCAAATACGACTGAATGTATCTACACGAAATTTGGCACAGTGATAGATTATAGTCAGGAGTAGTACATAGGCTGCTTTTTTATCCCGAGAATAAGTAGAGTAATAAGTAAGTTATGTTCGGGTAAATTAGCTACAATTGATCAAACCGTCAAACACCTAAAGCTTTAATGTAATATGATATGTATTACGCAGTATGTAAACAGATTGCTGCACCAATTTTCTCATCAATAAGATGGGAAAATTGTAGGGAAGCGGCGCAGCGACCTATTAGACGTAAAATGTAGCAGTTGCATAACATCCGAGAGTGGATGATGGGTGTTAACAACGTGGAGTACTTTTCCGTGTCGAACAACATACCTAAGCAAATTCCTATTCGAAACACCTACAGTAGGGGGTGAAATGTGTGTATTTTGACATGAGATAGTTATCTTATAAGATAAGAGAAGACGAAAAGCTCTACTTAATTTAAATACAAAATTTTACGATGACAATCTAGATGAACAGTTAAGCTAGGTAAATTAATTTCAATGAATATTTTTTTAAAACGAAGGTATAGTTGGCTGCCAAGTTGGTATACAAACAGTAAGCAGGTATTAAAAACTGTGACTGTCCGATCGTTACATACAAGAACTACAGGCAGGTATGCTACGGTTCGTTCACAAAAGTCCGTAATCACAAAATCGTTTTACCAGACCTTTAGATTACCCAACTCAATAAAAGGGGCCTGTGAATCTTTGGGAAAACCCTATACCATATTAAGTCTTATTAAGCAGTTTTCCCCACATTTCATCACCTTTGGGATATCTTTTAATCAGCTAGCCTAACGCAGTCTACTGCTGGACATAGGTGGACTGGACAATGTGCGCCATGCCATTGCAGCCGATCTTCCGTCTGGCGCATCAAGTCATTCCCAGCTACCTTTCATGTCCGTCCATTTTCCTGGGGTGCTCCCTGCGTCCATTAGCCGATTCGTGGTTACCATTCTAGGTTGGCTCCATGCATATGGCCAGTCCATTCCCACGTCAGTTTTCTTTTTCTGCGTACTATGTCGGTAACTTTAGTTCTGTGTCAGATAACCTCGTTCTATTTTTATCCTTCAAAGATACCCCAAGCCACGCTACGTAGCCCTCTATGCAACTTTTGGAGAAGCCTTGTGTAGAGGGATATCTTTTGGAGAAACCTATTTTTAGCAGTTGCCATCACATTTCTATGCAATGGAAGTCTGCTGCGTGGAACAACTATAATACATAGGTGGCTAAGTAATATCGTGTGTTATCATAATCTGATGTTAATGAGTATAGGCTAAGTTATGGCATATGTCAATGCTCGTAATACAGGTTCTATAAAATCTGAGTATTATTGCATTTGTCAAGCCAGTTTTAGTTTTTGCTCGGTTCAAGTACAGATATCTATCTAACATTCCGCGATACACGTTACTATCTTATGATGCACGTTAATATAGCGATTTATATTACAATTGAAGAGTAGGTTATATTTCTTAGAAACAACCCATCCATCAATACAGGACAGAATGGAAATTGGCAAACCGCTTATGTTGCTTAGGTACAAATCTAAATATATACCTATAATTCAAAGGTACATAGTGATCTATCAACGCACAGCCCAAACCACTGGACGGATAGGGCTGAAATTTGGCATGTAGGTAGATGTTATGACGTAGGCATCTTCTAAGATAGGATTTTGATTAATTTTACCCCCAAGGGGATAAAATAGGGGATGAAAGTTTGTATGAAACTGTCAATTTTAAACCGATCGGGCTGAGACTTTGCATGCATAAAGCTACTATGTTGACTCAACACTAAGCGATAACCGACAAACACGCGGGCGGAGCCGCGGGCAACAGCTAGTAATCAATAAAATTGATTAAGGTTTGCCTGCTAAAGTAGGTACCTAATGATTTATTGTACTGGAAAGCGATTTCGCACTGCGAAAAACCATCAGCTTTAAGCTCAGCTCGCAGGTACCCTACAAAACGTATTTCCATGTAAATGTACATTCGTTTTGTCGGCGATGGACGCAAAAAGTAATGAATGGAATTTGATGCGGCTTTTTTTGTTTTTTAGATCTTGATTAGACATAAAGTCTAACGTTTATTTGATCGCAATCGGTTGAGTGGAACCGGAGATATGAGTAAAGGCTGCGTTAATCGACACCAACGCGGGCGGAGCCGTGGACATCAGCATCAGCTAGTCAAAAACAAAAGTAACCACTCATTACCATTAGGGTAACGTAATACGACATAATTCAATACATTCCCATCTGGTAGGCTAACTAACCTTACAGTGTTGTGTATGACACATCACATATTTATTCTAGACCGGTCAACTTAGATACCAGAAAATGAGTCCCATTAATAGCGTAGGTAACGGATTAGGGCTTCGGAGATGAAACTCGGAAATCGTTTACTCTAACGGTCTGACTTTCATCTCCTAAACCCTAATTTTTCGCGAACGATTCCCTACTGTTAATATGATCTATGAAAAATAGTTTTCACTGATGCCTGCGGCTCAGCTTATCTCGGCTTATCGTGACTTCTGATCATATCTCCAGTTCATCTAAACGAATGGCGATTAAACAAACGTAAGATTTTAATTCAGACCATCGCCTTTAAAACAGTTCTAACCGCATCAAAATCCGTTCAGTATTTTTTGTGTCCATCGTGGACAAACAATAATTCCAAACAAATAATTGATGTATTTAATAAATACGTTAATATAGGTACATAACCCAAGTTTTTTTGAAGTGAAAACTTCTTTAGCGGCGTTGGATGGGTGTAAAATGTTAAGGAAGCGTCAGATTTAGTTGACCTTTGAACCGTAACCGACGACTGACGTCATACAAGATTAAGTAGAGACTATGTATTTTGCAAGTTACGAGAGTATCGTCGTAGCTTAAACGGTAAGCACGTCGACTGTAAGTCCTTATAGTTTCAGATAGTATCGGGTTCGAACCACCTGGCCTTCAGGGATTTTTTGTGATTGTTTTTTCTTATTATAATTTATTACTTTTGGTGATTATTTTTTCTTTTTGTAATTTATTACTTTTTATGATATTTTTTTCTTTTTGTAATTTATTATTTTTTGTGATTATTTTTTCTTTTTATAATTGATTAATTTCTTCTGACAGAAAATTAGCAGAAAATAAGTGATAGGTTCTATGATTAGCGCTATATTATAGGTATGGTATGTTCTTTTTTTATCTTTTTCTATGTATATAACGAAGAAAGAAAAAAAGAAAATGTTTTCACTTCTGCCGGCACTCCCAGAGTGCAACCCGTCTTTTTTTTTAATATCTTCAATGTACAGACACGATCACACTACAATTAAATAGGTAATACTTAATAGATAGGTAGGATAGTAACTTCAACTGTGGTTGTATTTAGAAGTGTAAAATTATCCTTTTGCGTTTTGACAAATCGAAGTAGGTACCTAGGTACTTCCGCCTATGGTCATCATCAAAATGAATTGTATCCTGGGCTAAATGGTATGGTAGGTATATGAGGTATCCATCGTTTCTTTCAGGCGATGCACAGATCTGTGTCATTGTTATTTTACACCTCTTGGACCTACGCGATATCAAAGTTCTCGGACTATACTACTTCCTTACCTACTGCTGTAATAGGCTAGAATATAACTCACAATTAGATTTTACTCTTGCAAAAATTTGATATTAAACTTGCAAAAAATTAACGATTAAGATTTAATTAGTCCTAGCTATAAATAACCGGCGATGAGTCCGTAGTTTTGGCTACGTTTTTTGCAATTGCTAGTGGGACTAAATGGGTAAGTATTATTATTATTAAATAGGTATAAATAACAAATCAAAAAGTTTAATTGCGATTCAATAAAATCACTAAAAGGTGCTTTCTAAACTAAATACGTAGAAGTAAAATTTTATTTACCTTATCTTCAGTTGCAGCTCCATTAATTAAATAAATAAAATTAAGAATAAATAAACAGGCCACAAAACCATTTATATTCATAGTGTTAGCTGTATGTAGCAATTTTAATAAAAATCTCTTTTGTACGCGGTTATTATTTTTTACTTATAACACTCGTCCACACAACAAGACAGACCGTCCAAAGCAAAGAAAGACTGAGTTTTTATCATATTGGCATTATTATGAGTTTGTTAAAACTGGCTTTGTTACAATATAACGTTGAGTACTACAATAGGGATGTATCACTGGTACGTTCACCGAGACAGAGCTCTAAGAACAGAATAAAATACAATAAGGATAAAATCCCGGTGCGCGTCTGCTGCCACCGCCGCCGCCCGCGCCGCCAACCCACCGTTGCCGCCCGTCGCGCCACTCTTGCCCTGCCTGCGCTTGCCGGCCACCGCCTCGCCGCGCGCGCCTCGCCGCGCTTTACCGCCTCTTGCCACGTAGGGATGTACGTCGTGTGTTTATTTGTTTATCAGCGATTATTGTATTCGTGAACATAGATATATCGATCTAATCGATGCCATTATCATATCGTTATCGTTATTATAAAATGTAAATGACTTCACGTCAATGACCAAAGATTAAATTATATCGTTGTTGTTTAAGTGATAAGGGAAGGGCAAAAGGTAGTTGATGGGGTAAAGAGTGGGTGTAGAAGTGGGGAAGGGGGCAGGAGTAGGGAAGGGGAAACTGAGTGGAAAAGAGAGGGGTATTCATGGGGATAGGGGGGAAAACTTGGGCATGAGTGAGGCATGGTGAAATGGTGCAGGCATGAGTGAGTGAAGAGGGAATATATATGGGCAATCGTAACACAGGCCTTAAAAAAGGTGACAGTACACACTCTTATTGCAGGCCATCAGGGACCAGCTACAGCATGAAACTTCGCACTCACGTCTTATTTGGTACCGCCGCGCCGTCCTCTAGTCACTCTGTAACTATGGGTGGGCACGTTGCCAATAAAGTGCCCGACACTGGTGGTACTTCAGTACCTACTCATCATTATCATCAATGTCATTGTGTTAATCCCAGTCACATCAAGCTGATTACAAATATGGGTATGTCCAACTCGGGTCACCTAAAATCGTACGGTATTTAATCACATCTGCCCAGACATGCCCAGCCACGTCTGGGCATGTCTGGGCATCGCGGGGCTATTGCGTATCTTCAGAGTGATGATCACTTTGCAAAGTGTACAACGATTAGCTGTCAAAAGTTCAGTTTCGTATTGACTATGCTCGGTGACCAACTAAAGTGACGTCATTGGCACCGAGGTTGGTTGATAGACACCGTAACTCAGTTTTGACATTTGTTGTCGTATCGATAGTCTTACTTCTTCTTCTTCTTCTTATTTTATTATTCAAATGGCACCTTGCATCAGCTATTTGGTTGCCGATGATTCTGCCAACCTCAAGGTAGATCGATAGTCTTAGTTGGTATTAGGTATGCATAGTGGACATCAAATAGGTTCAAAGTGATGGTCACTTTCATTTGTCAAAGGCTCTGAAAGAAACTAGTAAAGAGTAGTGTTTTTCAAGTTCATAGCGATAGCCACTATTATCCGACCGTGTAGAGTAGTCGGTACCGGCAATTGTAATTGTTGAGATTCGTGACTATTACAATTTAGTATCATATTCTTTCTTTTATTTGTTTTTTTTTTGGTGAAACTTGAACTCTAAATCATAGATTATAATGTATCGTAGAGACTCTAAATAAACGGCTTGCGTTTGAGTGTTGAGTACGATAACTAATAAATTGTTTTTTTTTTTACTAGCATTACTATAATGTCGCGCGCGTTCTTGTTGTGGTTCACGGAAGAAGACAGAAGACGGAATATTTTACGCATACAGAGGCGTCGCTTACGTGATAAGAGTGATCCACTGCAGTTGCCGGAAAAGGAGTTTATTGCAAATTTTCGCTTATCAAAAGCAGGTTTCAAACAGGTGTTAGAAGAATTGTCTTCTTATTTACCTGCTGAAGAACTGCCGTTCGCAATGAACTGAAAGTGAGTTTATGTTCATGTGTACCTATATCACTTATACAAATACACTTTCCCAAGATACACAATGACCTACAAATACACTTTCCCAAGATACACATGCAATTTATGATAAATACCATTTATTTTTTATTAGGCACAATAGATTCTAGTTGTTGTATTTTTTGCAGATTTTGGCAGCATTAAACTTTTTTGCCAATGGCTCTTACCAGCGGAATGTAGGTGCCTCTTTTTTATGCAACATGTCTCAACCCACCTTCAGTAAGTGTCTACATGAAGTGACATGATGCTCTCAATGTTCGTGAAGTTCTATTGAAATTCATAAAATTTCCTTCTACCCAAAGACAAAGGGAAGCAATCATGACAGAGTAAGATAATAATATATATACATTTTAACTGTGCTACATTTTCCTTTACATATTCAACCATGCTACAATTCAATGTTTGTTTTCAGCTTTATGGAAAAATTAGGATTTCCGGGTGTAATAGGGTGCATTGATGGTACTCATGTAGCCATTATCTGCCCCAAAGAACATGAAGAGACATATTTTAATAGAAAAAAATATCATTCCTTGAATGTACTAATAGTAAGTAAAGTAATTCTATAATTTTAAAAAACATTAACAATCTTGAATTATTTTGCAAATTGTTTATTAATAATTTATTCATTTGGACCAAAAGAAAAACAGTATTAAGTCATCTACTTTACTTATCTAACATGTAAGTTAATAATCTTGATTATATAGTGGTTTAAAACAATGAAATATATGTATGTGTTAAATATTGTGCAAAATACTAAATATAACTTGAGTTTAATTCACCCTTGCTCCCTGAGTTTGTAGGAGCTAATTTAATTCCAGTGTGATTTGTGAAGCATGAGTGTGATTTAATAACTCTTATTTCAGATTTGTGATGCTAACTTAAATATTATTCATGTTGATGCATCATTTGGAGGCGCCTCACACGATTCTTACATCTGGAATTAATGCCCAGTTAAGTCTCTTTTAGAAAGACTACAGAATAGAGAACACTGTTGGCTTCTAGGTATGTATTCTAGTATGTAGACATATATAGCCGTCCCGGTGGAATAGATTATTCAGAAGATTGATGTTATTAATAAACTATATTACTTTTTATAAAGATATAATTGTTTATGTATTTAATTGAAAACTGCATTGTTTGCAGGGGATTCTGCCTATGCTCAACGACCATGGATGATGACACCTATCTTAGGCGCTAATCCTGGATCCCCAGAAGAACATTATACAGATCTTCACTGTCGTGTCAGGAACACTGTGGAATGATGCATTGGGTTACTGAAAGAACGTTGGAGATGCTTGTTGGCACACAGAGTATTACACTATGATCCAGTCATTGCTGCCAAGATAGTGAATGCCTGTGTTGTTCTTCATAACATAGCCAATGCACGTAATGACCCAATGCCGGAGCTTCATGAACCGGATATCAGTGATGAACAATACCAAGTTCTCAGAGAAGTGGCTAGGATTGAGGCAATTCCAGATGACAGTAGGGACATACTTGTCCAAAGACTATGGAATGCTAGAATTTAAGTTCTTGATGATTGAACATTTTGCAGATTAAATCACTAGTAATAAAATATCTTTATTTGATGGCTCTGTGGCTAAGTTGATAGTGACTCTGCCTGCGAAGCCGCCAGCCCTGGGTTCGATCCCCAGTCAGGGCAATCATTTGTGAGATGTGCATAAAGTTTGTTCTCAGGTATTGTATGTTTGTATGTGTCCATGCCGCCTGTGACATGGAATTATAGTGCAGGGATGTGAGTGTGCAAATAATTATTGCTTTTTACTAGAAGTATATTTATTTTATTATATTACTAACTATGTCTAGTATATCTATTTACATCATTCTTTATATATATTCTCTATATATATATTCACCAACTCTACCAAAGCTTCCAGCGCTGCCGCAAGCCGCTGCTCAACAGCAATGCGCCGCATCTCGAGGTCGTAGGCCCAGCGAGGCACCCTCTCATCGCGACGATCTGGAAATTCATTAAATTTTGATTAATACCCTGCATCCCAACATCACATCCTATGTAAGTAAAATAGTTATTGTCTTTATACCCAACTATGGCGAAGCAAAAAGTAGATAGGTGCTAAGTATTGCAATGGTCATATACCACTCTGAATCTTATGATTACTTACTAATGTGAGAATGTATTATTTTTAGAGTACATGAACATCACTATGAACATATTTAAATACATCGTGTCTAATTTGTTTATTTTAGACAATAAATATTAAATAGTATGTTTTATGTAACAATTTCAATGTGATTTTTCAGTAGTCTGGTTTTAGTTTTTGAAATTACTTTTTATTTAAGCATGAAAGATTGAATTCTTGTCAATATTTTATGGTATGTTTAGTGGATATTGTTTATTTTTAAATCAATATTAAAAGTAATTGTGTTTCGTCTGAAATTAATCATATAAATCTACTGTACTGTTTTACTAACTTCGTCTTTGAGATCTCGATTCCAAGGGCGGTTGCACCTAGTGTTGAGCATCTTGAGAGCTTTGGTGTCCTGAAAAAATGTATTATATAAATAATCATATGTAGTAAAAATAATTATAAAAAGTCAGTACATAAAAATATATTCACTATTTTCAGTTGTAACTTCTGTGCGCGCAACCTGCTGCTCTTCGGGCAGTTGGTGGTCATTAGGGAGCATGGGGTCTGTCTGGACTATTGGCACCTGCGCCCCTAATGGAGATGGAATGTCATCAAGCCATTCCACCTCCATTTGAGGCGTAAGTGTCACGGGATTAGGAGGAGAAGTGATGGATTTTGATTTACTGGGAATTGGTGGAGCAGGAGTCTCATCTGACGTCGATATCTGCAAAATATATCAGTTGTTTTTTAATATTTGTATCATCCCTCTTATGACCATATATCATGATCATGAGTTGTTAAATATAATTATAATTTTCTTTCGCTAATAAATGATGATATTGAATACATAAATTGTTTTAATTTAAAGTTAATGGAGTTGGAATTAATGGAGTTTAATTAAAGTTTAACATGGTGAAAATAATAGGTACCTACCTATTTTTATAATGACTAATTTATAATATGTGCTGAGCAGTGCGTGTTGCATACAAAAACATGTATGCGGACTATTAATCATAGGTCATTGGAATTATCGACAATGAGATAAAATGTACAACTAACATTAATAGGAATGCGCACACCGTGCAAGCCTTCCACCGCTACTGGACGCACCAGTGCCAACACCCGATTCTCAAATGCAGTGGGAGGGGTTAGTTTACTGGGCCCACCACCAGTGGTTGACGCACTTCTTCGCATGCCTGCAGCCTTGGATTTTATTTTGGCTTTAAACTCAATCTAGTACTGGAAAAGAAATAAAAAACCAACATTTTATATTTATGTAGTTAATGTTTAGTAAACCCATTTTAGTAACATGTTTGAACTAAAAGCAGAATGGTGACACACTTGACTGACACAGATACCAATATAAAGTGTTTGAAAAACTTTTTTGTGAGACCCAATCTCAGTTTGGCTGAATACTCAAAGGACCCAGTGTTTTCATAAGAGGTTGCAAGCTATGTTAAGTGTGAGGCGGTAAACAGTTTATTTGAAGAGATTTGAGTAGCATATACATTTGATTTTATCGCTCTTGATATATGAATTAATATAAATAATCAAATTGCTTTAAATTACAATACTGAAAATAGTTAGGTAATTTACGAATAGGTAGGTACTCACTCTGCGCCACTGATTGGCGGCTTTGGTGGTGCCATCCGCTACTGCATTAAGTCGGTGGGCTAGTCTTTCCCAGGCTTGCCGTACAGTCTGGCTGCCTAGCGGCCCACCAGCAAGCCGACCCAATGCAATATCGCGATGGTCCTCCACAAATTCAATCAGTAGCTCCATCTGTCTTGCAGATAGTTTCCTTTGCGCAGGCATCTAAAATTTAAATTATACACATAAGTTAAACAATAATTGATTATTTCCAAAGATATTGTCATTCATAAAACAAAACTATTAATACATTGAAAATGTTGGTACAAAAGCAAGATAAAAATCATGGAATATTGAGTGACAATTTATTGAGTTAAAAAAGAGTTCATGTAATTATCTACTTTACTATTCGTTCACATTAAGTAAATATAACTTTGTACTTATTATTATGGTCTATAATTCACCTGTCCTAAGTTTTATTTCTTAATTAAACCAGCAACTTCACTCCAGCCGAGTTAGTCGAAATTTGAATTGAGCGCCAAAAATTGTAAAATGTAAACATTTTGGTTCTTAAGTTGTCACTCATGTATTTAAAAACCGTTCAAATTAAAAAGTCATAAAACTCTTACAAAGAATCGTAATGAGGTGATATACAACTCAACCGCATAATGTCGATAAAATTATAGTGCTGTTTCGGCACATCCTTCGGTGTGACGATAGACACCGTTAGCCACCACTCGCCGACAGCGATACGTAATACCATTGTTTATATAACCTCGGTTGACATCAAATCTCGGTGTACAACCGAACGTCGTTCGTCACTTCAAACGTCAAAGTTAGCCAATAGCCCTGCCCTTTCGGGTAAATAAAAAAATAGTTATCAAATGTGTCAAACAAACTTCAAAATAAATGTCAAATGTACTCTTGTTTGTACACAGTACAGTTTCACAGCTTCCAGTTTTATTAGCTTATTTTAAATTTAGACCTTTTATTGAAAGTGAACTTTCCTACAAATTAAACTGCAATTAGATTTCTAACAATTAGTCCTATTGAGAATGATTGCATAGACATCAGCTATGGTGGTTATAAAATGGAGATTTCAAGGGGTGTTGCAAAGATTAAAGTCAGTTTGCATTACTAATATCGCCTCAAAATATTAATATTACTTTGTTTTTAACCAAAACTCTCTATTCCAGAGGTTATATAATATGGAAAATAGCTCAAGCTCAACTGACAATCCGTTCACTGACCTACAATGAGCATATGAACCAGAGCTATGCAATCGATTTTTTGCTTGAACCTATATTTTGGTTTGTTGATAACTTCGCAAAGCACCTCGGGAGGGTAAGTATTCGCGGTTTGCTATTTGATGCTTGGTTTGTAAGTTATAACCTGAAATGGCCATCTCATCTGATCTTGAAATCAAAGCATATAATCCCGAAGATTTCGAGACCATCTCCATCTGGTACACATGTCCCAGTTGGCAGGTGAGGTTGGCTTGGATCTGCATGTACGTAAAAGAACAAACTAATCTCAGTCTCCATAGAGCAAGCTTTGAATGCAACCGGAACCAACACTGATAACAATTCAACAATCACTCTCTCCCAAAGTACACCTGCTCCCCTAGACAAGTGGCAATTCATTGGTTAGCCTATGGTAGAATAAACTACAACTTCTTCAAAATGGCCTTTGCAACATATAGCTACAATTTTGCCAATGTCAGTCAAGTAAAATTTATTATAAAACTATTGGCGGTGAAACACCAAAGTCAATTGTACCAAAGCCATGTTAGCCATGCCAGTAAATTTGTCCACCCCCCATGAGATTCAGATGGACGATTAGGACGTTTGGTTGAATTAAGGGGGCAGGTAGAATAGAATGACGAATATATGGGATTTGACACGTATGACATATATTGACAACTGCCATATAGGTCAAATCCTCATTTGTCATTTTATTCTACAATAGGCCAATGAATTGCCACTTGTCTAGGGGGTATCTTAATCTTTACAATTACAGCACAATAATATAACTATCTTTATCTTAATAACTTTCAGGTGTTTGTCTTCTGTGTGACTTTATTAACATCTGCTGTTGTACTGATTGCATACTGGGTTGGCCTCCCATACTGGTGGCAGAGATGTCCCTACACTACAACATTTCTAGTCATCTTTGGAAACTGGCTCCTGCTCAATATAGTTTTTCACTATTATATGGGTGTTGTGACTCCACCTGGTTATCCACCACATGTAAGTACAGTGTTTGTCGTTATTATTCTTAAACTTCACAGACTCGAACAAGGATTCAGTTTTAGTTACACACAAGGCTGTTATAGATTAAATTCATGGGATTTAAATCTGTGACAGCCCTATAATATAATATAAGCCTTTATTTTGGACATGTATAGTTTCCTGTTCCATTTGACTGTTGGCAGAGGCCTCCTCCAGCGCCTTCCACCCCTCTCTGTCTCTTGTAAGGCTAGTCCAGGTGGGCCCGCTGTGGTCTTCACATCATCCTCTTACCTCTTGTACTGGCCGCCTTTGTTTCTGTTCCCATTTCTTGGGTACCAGTACATAATATCTCTGCTCCATTTGTCTGTTCCTCGAATTGTGTGACCTGTCCATCTCTACATCAGTTTTTTTATTCTGTACGAAACACATTCGAATTTTGTTTACACTCTTATTTGTGTGTGTTTTTCTTTGTCCGATAGCCTTAAGCTTATCATGCTTCTTTCCATTGCCTTCTGACAGGATTTTAGCTTCGTACATTGTGCATTTGTGGTGGCCTTGATTTGTCGATTTTTTTGGTTGTGAGATTGTTAAATCAAATTGTCCATCCTAAGTAGTTGTATTCTTCCTCAAACAATATCTTATGGTTATGGGTTGTTATAGGTTCTTTTGTGCTGTTAGTCATGGCTTTTGTTTTTTGGGAGTTCATGATTAATCCCACCCTTTGGCTTTCCATGTCTAAATCGGTGAGGATGCTTTGGAGTTCCTCTCTGGTGTTTACAAGGACTATTAGGTCACCTGCAAATCAGAGATGTGTAAGTTTTTGTTTCTATTTATGTTAAGGCCATGGTTTTCTCAATCTATTTTCTGCAACACGTCTTTAAGTACCACCGAGAATAGTATGGGCGACAATGGGTCCCCCTGCCTCACTCCTCTTTCTATTTTGATTTCTTGCCCTTCCCTTTCCAGTTTCACTTTTGCTGAGGAGCTTTCATAGATGTTTTTATGATTCTTATATACTTGACATCCAAGCTTTGGTCTTTAAGGGCACACCAGATCTAAGTAAACAGGATGTTATATTTTTTGCTCTTCTCGACGACCAGTTTTCTGTATGTATGTAGTCCAGGGTTGAGTAGCCGTGTCTGAATCCTGTTTGTTCCCTTGGTTGATTTTCGTCCAATTGTGCAGTTAGGCGGTTCAGGAAGTATTATAGTATAGTTGACTTCGTCCACTGTGTTGGGACAACTTCGTTCTTTAGAATTTCATTGGGGATTGGGGTAATTACTAACACAATATGGTGCTTGCATTGTAGTAGGAACTCATTACTAATCTAGTCGGGGCCGGGAGCTTAGACTTTCGATAGCTATGTCGATTTCTCTGGGTAATATATCTAACAAATCAGAGTCTGTCCTTTTGTTTGTATTTTTCCTGACTTATCCAATATTTTAGGAATCCATTCTCTAACCTTCTCTAACTTTTTTATCGTTTGTTTAATCCTTCCTGCTTTTGCTATGTGTTCTTCGAAAGTTTTAAGTCTCAGATGTTTCCTGTCTTTCTTCATATCCCTGTGTGATGGCACTGGTTGAAGTCATCAAACCACATTTTGAAATCAGAGTGAAATGGTATTTTTGATTTACAACCTTGGTGGGTTTGAATATATGTACAGTCAACCACAAGAGTTACTTAATACTAAAATATCTATAGTAGATGTACATGCAAAAGAAGTTTTATAAACCCCAGAAGATGTTTTTTTATGTTTTGTAAATAATTTTATGAAGGTGAACCAATGAATTTATAATCTCTTAAGCTACTTTTAACATTGACTGTATATATGCATTTCATGTAAAAAAAGGAACAAAAGGTGCTGGTACCCTGTTGTTTTTGGATTCAATCAATCACCGAAATTTAGGTCAGCTTCGTCCCGGGGTAGAGGTCCCTTAACACCCTACATATTAGTTTGAATGTAGAAACATATAACTTCCTAATATGCATATTAATATGAACAGCAAAAATTTTGTCATAGTCAGTGTGAGGATTGAATTTTGAATTTCGAATTTGAAAGCGGATGCAGCCGTGAGGTCGAAGACTTAGACCCTTGATAATAAAATAAAGGCATTTTGCACTAGTATGGCAGCTATAAAAGGTTAGTGATCAGTCAGGTTGTGGTCTTTCTTGTTCCGTAACACTCTAGTTGGATAAATAGAAGTCATTGATTATTATAACTATAAATTACGAGAAGTCCCGGCATCATTGACCTACCCAGAAAAGCAGTGCACATACCGACAACAGCGCCACCTACTGGTTCCAATCGTGTTTTCAAACCATTCTGGAATCCGCTGAAATGTACATGTTACCGGCAATCTATTTATGGCAGGCATTCTATACATGCTATTATATAGAATGCCTGCTATTCTACCTATAATGTATGAAATAAATAGATCTTGGTCTATATTAGATGGCTTTGCGGAAATTCTATTTTTGATTGTTTATAAAAAAAATCCAAGTAGAATTGCTTGGTGTGGACACTGCGCCCTGACCTGGATAGATATGGGTTAGAAAGCTAAGGATACATCACGTAGGCATTGTATAGAATGCGCGATTATACACATTTCCGGTCAGATACACACAAAATTTCATAGGATTAGTGACAAACAAACGTACAAAAAAAAACGATGAATAAAATAAAAAAGCCGATTAACTTAAGACATGTTTGTCTCAGCTTATGACAATGGATAAAGTCTCAAGCAATAAATTTAAACAATGCAGTGTAAAATTTAACATTTATTAATACACCATTCTGGATGAAGTGGCTCGCAGACATGGCGGGTGTGTCGTTCATCCGGCTTAAGGCGCCATTTAAAATTTATTTGCAATTTGAAATAATAATATAATTAAACATACCATTGTTAAAAATTCAAATAATTATAACCTTCGATTATGTCTACCTATGTCTGTATAATTTCCTTCACCGATTATGTAAACAATGGTCTTTATATATGGTACATGCACATGGTAAGGTCACACTGGTGGGAAATCGTAACCGTGTCTATCGTAACAATACCTACCTACGGTTTCATAATTATAATTTTGAAAGGTCTGAACACGTTTCAAAAACGTAATTGGCCTGATTCAGGTCCAGAATTTGCGGAATTACATTCAAACCTCTTGATTTACGTTCCAAGATTCGAGATGCACATACTTTAATCCTTGCTCATACAAACAGACTATAGCAAGGTCCACTGAATTAGTAACAATTGATCTTAAGCACGTTAATACTTAATAACTAGCACTATTAAGTAATAGATTTGATTGCAACATTTTCCAAATATCACCCTAGCGATGGTCAAACTTATTACCTTGTTTTTTTTTATTGTCCTTCAAATAACACCTATTTCTTTTATTATAGGGTTCTATGATATCTGAAGCAGCAAGTATTTGTAAGAAGTGCATATCTCCAAAACCCCCACGGACACATCACTGTTCTGTTTGCGATAAATGTGTCCTCGCTATGGACCACCATTGTCCATGGTTAAATAACTGTGTGGGTTATTACAATGCAAGGCACTTCTACCTATATATGGTTTATATGGTTACTGGGGTCGCCTTCATTATAGTTGCAGGCATTGATATTGGATACCAAGTTCTATGGGTAAATGATACTGGTAAGAACTGATTCCTAATTTCATTTATATAAAAAATATCATGCTTGTTATTATTTAAAACGATTGTTTGAAATACAAAAACACAGTTGAGTGTTAAAAAACAAAATTATTAAAATGGGCACACTATTTCGTAAATCTTCCAACATGTATTGTGTGCTTTGATTCTTTATACTTAAGATTTTAGTAATGTTCCTGGGCTTTATTTGATAAATAACCTGCATAGTATTTTTCATAATATTCTAGCGAGCTCTAATAGTGAATTATATAGATAGTTTCATAGGTTTATTGATAAACACATAAACACGTATGAATCGTATATTTGAAACTTTTTTAAACGTTACTTATTACAATGACAATGTATACTATTAACATATTTATCTACTCTGATACTATAATACAAAGATTATAAAATTGAAATCAAAACTCTTATGACAAATATTACGCACAGGCCAAAAAAAAAGTTTTATTACGATACAGGTCTTGTATGGACACCTATATCATAAAATAACTTTTTAATCATAACGATACACCTATACAACCTCCATCTGGACTAAACCTCTACTTTAAAAAAGAATCCGCCGATTCGGGAAAAAAAAAGAAACACGCATGCGCAATCGATGTTTGCTCCTTGGCGCGAACATTTATTTTTTTGTTCTATACATTTAAATTAAACATAGTTTGATTTGGTTTGTAAAATAAATTAGTTTATGTATTATAGTATGAGAGTAGATAAAGTAGTGTATGACACTGTACATAACTTGGTCTTATAACACTCGTGTGATAATATAAAAAAACTCGCCTACGGCTCGTTTTTTTAAAACACACTCGTGTTATAAGAACCCTTATTATGCAACAGTATCATAAACTACTATTTTACAGTTAATTAATTTTGCAAGTTATTTAATATCTAATTTAAATTTTCTAGGCGGTATCATCCCAAACCACGACCCGGATTTAATCGGCCATCCAGTGAGGATAAACCAAAGCGGTGCCTTAGTGCCGGTGAAAGTCATTGTCGAATATGACGACACTTTTAACTTTCCTCGTGAGCATAGACTACCAGTGCCGCCCATCACTGAGACACAGCGCATAACCGCCCATCCATGGAAGAGAAAAGCAGTATTTTTCATGGCTGTCACATGTGTCGCAGTATTGTTTGCGCTTGGAACTCTAGCAACGATGCATGGCAAAAATATTGGCAGAGGAGAAACAAGTGTAGAAGCTCACATAAATGCAAAATTGAGAGAGGTTCAAAAAGAAAACTTCAGAAACCCGTACGACTTTGGTAGGAAAAAGAATTGGAAACTATTCTTAGGTCTGATTCAGGGTAGGACTTTTGTCAGACATGTGTTGTTACCGTCCGCTCATGCTCCGACTGGCACTGGATTGACATGGCACACAGTTCATAATACTCTAGAAGATTGGCCGTAAGGAATGCGAATTCTTAGCGGTTTTTGTTGGCAATAGCCGTTGATATAAGCACGAATGATATCAGTGAGACTCAGTTCACCGTGCCGGATTATAAAAATATAGTATTAAATGTATTAGCATTAATAATACACCTAGCCCAGGGTGTTCCAATTCGAATTTCCAAAATAATTATATTTAGTGATTCTGAAATCCATTAGTGATTCGAGATACCTGACGGAATGAATAAATGTGGGCATTTAAGTTGAATCAAATGAAGTGTCGTAGAAGTGAAAACTTACAAGTTAATATCAGACCAAATATTTTACATTGTCGCTAAACAGTTGTTGCTAATATTAGATTTCGCGACTATCAATTTAGCAATTTAAGAAAAGGCATTCAAAATATAGGTGTTAAGGTAAATAATACTATCTGTCTATGTGTAAAACTGAGTCGGTCGCTAACATGATACAGAAGAGTAAAATAATAATTAGAACCCGTAATACCCGGCATTTGGGTCGGCAAGTCGTTCTGAGGAATGAGAGTTAGGTTAAGATCGGCTTTCTAGATCGTTCCCTCTACCGCACAGCAGACTGACTGAGTGACATTTTATGTCGTGCTTTTTATCGGGTACTGTAAGTAAGTACATAGCTTCCGGCATAACTATAATCAAAGCGTTTTGAACATAGTTGTGCCGGATGCAAGAATATATTGTTGTCTACAATCTTGCATTAGTATTTCGTGTTTCATTCTCTCGGAGGCAATAGGTACTTCAGACGAAATTAATGCGTCCTAATGGGGAGAACACCACAGCCCCTTGAACCGTCGCGCGTCGCGCTCATTGTACAGCCAGCATCAGAAATGTTTTGACTACAAAATGGTCTCATATAAATTAAAATCAAACTGGTTTATTGATTTAAATTGTATTACTGTCTGAACTAAAGGTGTGTACCAAATATCAGAACAATCTGTGAATAGGAAGGTGGGGAAACCAAGTCATTAGGATCATTTTGAGTACTTTGTCCATCAAGATCGATCTGATGCTGATTGTACTTACATGAGTTATAAGTTCTCCCGAGAACAGTATTTCGATTTTTTATTCATTAATTAGTTATGGTCTCAGACCGACTTGAACGGGTTATCGTTCTTTTGTTAACAAAGAGACAGACTGAAACATTATAAATGACGCAGTTTTGCGTCGACGCCATTGTTACATTGCTGTATTGTTTTCGCCTTATATTATTTTATATTAATTTATTTTCTATCGATATGTTCTTTACTAAGTAGGTAGTTTTATTCATTGCTCAGTGTTATCATTGTTATTGTACAGTGAAATTATTGCTGCACATTATGTGCTTTTCTGCCGATTTGCTACTTACTTTTGACAAAACTAGTCAACGTTTTAAAAGATTAAAAAAAAATTGTAATGAGATATATCCAAACTTTAGTGTAGGAGAAGTAGTACATAAGTAAATTTACCTTTTAGAAAACATACATAAAGTACTTCCTTTGTAAGTTACCCTTGTTACGGATCTACTCAATTCTAACTTATAGACAAAATACAAGTACAAGAAGTACTGAATAAATACATTTTTAACTTTTAAAGTTACATGATAGGTAAGCATAATTTCATTCGCAATCGCAACGCATCAACTTCTGCAGATTCGTATTTAGGACAAATAGCTTTCTTATTTTTTTTTATTTTTAAGCCTATTTGGAATAGTTATTATAGACTATAAAATTACCTTCCGATATGGCTTCCAGCATTTTGTTAATAATTTTATATTTATAACATTGTGTACTTTTTATAATTAGTGAATAAGTATAAAGTCTAATTAAATTAATACGTGTTAGTTATTAAATAATTGTCACATAATTATTTGTTTATAAACTTCACAACATCGACAGTTCTTATCTTGTTTGGATCTAATTTGTAATATCGGCGTCGAAAGTTATTAATTATACTAATAAATGCAAAGGGCATGATCAATTTAATGAAATAAGTACTTCGATAGGACGTGCATGTATAAATGTAACTATGTTTGTGGGTACTATGCGATTCAACTAAGAATAGGTTAGTGCTTGCGACAACGTTTGTACTGTAAGCATAAAAATATGCAAACAAAAGAGATAAGAAAATATTCTTTGTGACAAAAACGACGTGTATCCAGGCACCATCTCATTATTTGCATTCTGGTAATTTCTTGAACAATTCATAATTGTATGTAACATTTTAGTGTTCCTATCCTACATAGCAGAGCTTTTTAATATAAAAATAAAAAGCTAGTTACTTGTGAGTAATAATGAAAATAAAACTTGTAAATGTGATTTTCGTCTTTGCA
Source organism: Eilema caniola (assembly GCA_949126895.1). Taxonomy (NCBI): domain Eukaryota; kingdom Metazoa; phylum Arthropoda; class Insecta; order Lepidoptera; family Erebidae; genus Eilema; species Eilema caniola. The sequence continues at coordinate 43,260,545 of OX421460.1, read as the reverse complement.
TGTCGAATTTAAATATGTTGAAGTTGACACATAATATTCTTAAAGAAATTGCCAAATTGGCCTCTACTCTGACTCTGACTGCCTTTAGTGATATTGTTGAAAAGCACATTAAAAATTGGTTTTAAAATGCATGTGTGAGTACAGGTGTACATCAATTAATATGTATTAGAGGTTAATAAAACAATGATCTCGAATTCGTTTTTTTATTATAAAGAATAACTTCGGTTTCTGTATACTCACCTACTTTGTAGAAATAAATAACTATACTACATTTTATACACATATTGCACAATTCTAATAATTTTGATTCTCATGACAAATAGGTATGTAGGTACATCGGTAATAGGAAATATGCGTGTCTATATGAATGAATGTTAATGTACTGACACCTCACTGGACGATTTCTATCTCATTAGGATGCAAAAATAACACTAAGTATCTGACCCAACTCACTTCAAGATATCGACGACGTAAACTGTTATGTCATATTTTCGAGCCGTTGCACTAAATAAATTGTTCCTCGGTTATTTACCATTTGTTATTAAAATATATTCTTTTGCACGTAACGTTTACCCCTTCCCGAGGAGGGCCAGACCCCCGAGGAGGGCCAGACCGAGAGGGATGGCCCTGGGTCAGCCGGGGTGCGAGGGATATGTCGCATGACAACCTCACCTTCGGCCTAGCACTACGACCCAGAGACGGCGTGCGGTTTAGTCGGTTCGAGTCCGACATAACCTACCCCTCCGGCTCCGGAGGGGTGGGTATTAGTGGGGACTTCACGCACGAAAAAAAAAAAAAAAAAAACGTAACGTTTACCCGTGGCAAGTAGTGGTGAATGTGCAAAATGGTCAAATTTATCACACGCATATTCCTTATTCTAGGTTACCTCCCCTAGACATGAAAATCGTAATAAAAAAAACACATTAAACAAATTTGTCGACTTATTTCTTAATTACACGGACTACACCTGTAATGATCACAGAAAAATATGTTAGGAACGAATTCTTACCAAATACTTCTTAAGTGTTTTAAGAGTTAATAACATATTTTCTGTAAGGATTTGTGAAAGCTAGATGAGTAGATCATTTTGATTATGCGTAACTACGCATGAATATTGAAAATTGCACAATTAGAAATATTAGATAGACCATTAGAATTTAATCTGTTAGCTAACCAGCAGGTTCCTATTTCATGAAAATTTAAAATTTCCCCCCTTATTTCATTTTCCGGAGTATTTATTGATCGACTTGCTGATAGATTTCCCTTTAAGTAAAACTGTTAGTGTATGAAACCTATTCCTTCAGTAATTTAACAATGTTATCATGTCCAATTACTTATTCATACTAGGACGTGAAAACCACAGCAGGCATAGCATTCGAAATGGTTTTAGTTGTGGGCGTATTGCAGGTTATCCGAGCTGAGTGCTAGTGACGTCAACACGCTCCGGCGTTGGGGATTCACGCCGAGATTTTCCCAGTTAATCCACGACAGCCTCGCAGTTAAATCTGCGCGAAATTGAACATTTATTAGCATATAAATTATAAAAGAGAGAGAGAGACACACACACACAGAGAGAGAGAGAGACTTAAAACTTATTTTTGTTTTAAAGCGGAACAACTTTATTTTTATAGAAAATTTAATAAGTCATAAAATTTAATTACTTGCATTTAAGGAATATTTAATTGTCTATTAAACACAATTCATTTCGTTAGGCTAGGATTCTTAAGTTTGCGAAATTTTTGAAATCTTAAGGGGCCGTATTCCTTGCTCTCGAGTGTAGTTCAGGAACATAACATTTACCGCTAGTATTCCAGTGTGCCCGATCCGCCTTGATCTCACCACGCAGACATTTCTCCACGTAAGTCAATGGATCGTAGTCGGCGTCTAGTACCTAAAACAATTGTCGTTTTATATTAAAGTGCCTCGAATAATTTTGAACAGGAAAAATGATCATTAACAATATTACATCGGATGGGCAACTGCAGTCGTGGGCTTCGGAGTCGCTTCGTGGTCGTAGCACCGCACGCTGTCACGAGCATATCACAACACATAAAACGTGGCGCCGGCTCTGTCTGAGCGCATGCAAAGCACCCAGTCGTATTCGATGGTCCACTGAAGTGACCTCGAAGATCGCAATATACCACGCAATACCGCACGAAATTTCAAGCCATCCAAGGCCGGTCACTGTTGGGTAGATGATGCTTCATTTCATGGTGATGCTTGGCGATGTCCAAGGACACCGTTAACATAATCTTGCCCCGGGCAACTGTGTCCTTTATGAGAGCCCATAATGCGCACGATGGCAGCTACGGTGGAGTGCCTCAGGCTGATGCCATATTGGCCATCCGCCAGCTCTATCCACACTGGAGAGGTACTTGATGAGATGCTTTATTATAATTCTTGTAAAAAGTCTGCACACCTCGTCAAGCTTGGGTCGGTAGGCGGACGTTGAGTCCGCCGGGCACCCCTACTTTCCGCGTCTTCCACAATTGCGGAATTTGGCCCCACTACAAACATGCGCTAAGAAACTCTCAGGACTCGAGAGCATCTTCCTCTAAAGCTAGGACCCGCTCTCGTACTCTTGTCTTGGATTTGTGGTAAAACATGTTCTACCACTCGCGCTGTGAAAAGGAAGCCAATAACTCCTCCGAGCAGCTCTGACAGAGACACCGGGTCAACGGCGAAGTCTGGGTGCATCCGGGGGCAAAGTTTGAATTTGCCGCTCTCTAGATCCGGCACTGTCTTTTTGAATACTTTGCTAGTCAAGATCGATCTGATGCTGACTGTGCCTCCTAATCTTTCTCTTGATTTGATTTGCTGTGAAATATTCCGGGGAAACTTATCTAAAGACGCCACAAATCTCACCTCTCTAAGTAATGCGATGTAAGCGATGGCCAGCCTCAGGGTGTCGATTTTGCTGAGTCGTTTCTCGTAGGGGAACGTCGGCACGTGAACGCGCAGCTCATCGAACGCCGAGTTTATACTGCTAAAATCACAACGTCCAACAAACGTTATAGCTTTTGAACACAGTCAAAGAGGGCAGTTGGACCTATTGTCTAGGTATTGACCTATATACCTAAGGTGTAACAAAATTAATCCTCTCGGAACTTTGAGGGTTCAACCCGTTTCGGTAACTATGCTCGAAAAAATATAATATGATATGTTATGTAATGTTTCTTTTAATATTTAACTAGCTTTTGCCCGCGGCTCCGCCCGCGTGGACGTCGATTGTCTCTAAAATATCGGTTATCTTTATAAATTGTAGCCTATATGTTATTCTGATGTGCTTATAATCTATATTATTGTAAAGTTTCATTAAAATCCATTCAGTAGTTTTTACATGAAAGAGTAACAAAGATCCATCCATCCATACTTACAAAATTACGCGTTTATAATATTAGTAGGATATTGCGCTCAAGTTGTATGCTAACACTACCACGGGGCCATAATGCAGAATTCAAGGCCTCTCGAGTCGTGATGCGCTCGTTGACGAGCGTCGGCAAATAGGTGCAACGCAAATGAAGTGCCTATACATGCTGGCCAAGTGTAGTATAGCGCGAGCGTTGCGATGGTTGCAAAAACGACTGAACTCATTTTGATGCAGTTTGTTTTGTTAGAAAGGGTCAGGCTTAAAATATCGACCCCCAACTGCTAGTGTGTAGTCGCAAAAGTGGCAGCAGGCCACTGCTGGCAGGCTAAAATCGTTTCACACTTTTGGCGCTATTGGCTTAGGACTGCAAGCCACCGGATAGGACCAGAAACTACAAGCGGACTGTTAGTGAGTGGCACCCCCTTTAGGTTTGTTTGATTGCAATTGTTTGAGTAGAACCGGAGATCCACGGGGGTGGAAAGCTAGCTATTCAAATAAAATTAAAATCCTGACAAGCATCACACGTCTGATAACGATAGATGTTTACCATGTAATGGCGGATAGACCAACGTGTCGACGCTTTTGGCCGAGCGCAGATGAGGGCCTTTGATTTGGGCACAAAAACCGACACCGCTCCGAAGTGAGTCAAGTGATCCCGAGCGACGGCGAGCGAAAACAAGTTACTACAAATGAGCCCTACCGAGCGATGGCAAATAGGCTGTCCACGTCGGCGTTCCCCGCGTTGGCGTTGCCGACGCTGGCCGAGCGTGTATAGGGGCTTTTACATATAAAGCGGTGCAATTGAAGTTTGCAATCGTTGCAACTGAATTTTAGAGATTAGGGTCACTCGATATTTTTTCCTACACTTATTTTTCGATACCAAGTTCCGAGAGTAAATTTTGTCACACGTTTTACGTTCTTGCATTAAAATACCTAGGTACCTACTTAAGTAATAGTATTTTTTATGCTAGTAAGAACCTTTTTCCCGAGTTACTTCCCGGTGGAGTAGAATAGAAACTTCCCGTTGGTGTTGTCTTCACCACTTCAAATGTTATTGTAGCAATACTAACAAACTAACAGACATCCGGCGCTAAGCCATGTCCGGACTCCAAAGTAGAAGGTAACGGCGGTTCCAAGATCTCGTGGAGGTACCTTTAAATACCTAAATAAATATAATAATACTTAGATATTGAATAGGGCAATTGTAGTCTTCCACATTTTTTTAAATATTAAAATTTGATGAAAGTTTAAAGCAATTTTTCTTTCATTCTAATATAATCGATATGAACAATTGCTTAAAAAAATTCATGCCATTGTTTGAGCGGAGTTTTGTTTATGATAGTTCGTAGGAACATCAGTAGATGGCCCTACCGTCGCTCCAAGAAGGTTGTATAGGAGAATTTGGAATGCTTAGGAGAGACTCGGTATATAGCTTAGTGGTCAAAGCATTCCCCCTGTAACTTTTCCCATTCATAATCGAATAAAAAAATTAGAAGTAGAAGTGCCTTATTCAATATGTGTAGCAAGTTCCACCAAACGCCATCAATATCTAGTATAAATCTATACTTAGGGGTTGAGTGAAACTCTAGCTGCTTTCGAGACCAGAGGTGCTACAATAAATCTGTCGGTCCAAGATGGCCGTGACGGTGACGCCATAGAAGGGCACCTTAATTGTAATTGTGGTTCTAAATCAAAAGTTTTAAGCCGAATGATCTTTCTGGAGCACGGTAATAAAACATGCATAGTATCTACGGTTACACACGGTAGTCGTTACGGGTAGTTGGAGCCCTAAACAGTGCACCAAATGGTCTAATAGCAATGCTTCGATATCGCCTTTTGGGTTGTGAAGGTCAGTAGGCACTATAATATCGAAGTTCAGTCAAATCCACAATTAGGCTGGTAAAGCAAACCTCAGACTCCCGAGTTGAAAGCTTCAGATGCGACTGGGTTTAACTCTAAGATGAATAAAAAGAGTATCTACGGTATAAATCCAGTAACAATCAAATATTATGTGCAACAAACAAGAAGGATACCCATTGGGTCCGGACCTCAGCATTCGACGGCGTTCGCGCACATTTGCAGCCGCTCGCTGCACCCGGTATGGCGAGCCCCCGCACTGGTATTCAGGCTCGGCCGACGACTCCAACAGCACATCTGGTTTACAAATAAAATTTTTATCTGAGATTCTACTGAATTACAGATATAAGTATTTTGTTTTGAAAGAACGTGAATCTGCGGAAGTGGTTGCTCAGATTATTTTACGATTAGGTACCTACTTCAGTAATCTTCAATAATTCTAGTGATTTATGTAGGTCTAAGTGTAATAAGCTGTGCAAAATATGAACAAAGATCCGGTTTTTAATTTGGCATGTTACTCGTGGGGTAGAACTGGTAGAAGAGTGGGAGTTCAGCTCGTTTACGTCGGTTTTGTAAAGCTTTCTTTTCTTTCTATAGCATAACGCATGTCTACAGCTTAATAATAGGGGTTAAAGTATGAAATTGCCGTTTCATTGTAAAAGGTACTTCGAATTGACATAGAACCTTCATGGTTTGAGATTTTTGAGTGAAACTTTTTCCACATGGTACCTATGTAGTTCTTCATTTAAAAATGTGCAACATTCGATTATCGACTTTCAGTTGTTTTTTTTATTCAGCTTAGACAAGAAAGATGGATACTTCGAAAATTCGAGTGATTTTTGAATATGAGTTCCGACGCGGAACTAACGCGGCAGAAACAGCTCGCAATATCAATGTTGCGTTTGGAGAGGGGACTGCTAATGAACGCACCGTGCGATTTTGGTTTAAACGCTTTCGTGATGGAAACTTTGATTTGAAGAACGAACCACGAGGAAGGCCGTCCACACAGGTGAATAACAATGAATTGAAAGACATGGTGGAAGCCGATCCGAGCCAAACTACCCAGGAATTAGCTGCATGGTTTAACGTTACCTTACCAACAATATTGACTCATTTGCGTCAAATCAATAAAATAAAAAAATGTGAAAAATGGGTACCTCATGATTTGACTGATCTGCAGAAAGAAATGCGTGTTGAAACTTGTGTTGCCTTGTTGAATCGATACAGAAATGAAGGAATATTGGATCGAATTGTGACATGTGATGAAAAGTGGATTCTTTACGATAACCGTAAGCGAAAAATGCAATGGCTGACCCCAGGTGAAACGCCACAGTGCCAACAGTGTCCTAAAGCAAAGCTTAGCAATAAAAAGGTAATGGTAACTGTTTGGTGGTTTCAGCATGGTGTTATTCACTATAGCTTTCTACGATCTGGTCAAGCAATAACGGCAGATGTCTACTGTGCCGAACTCCGAACAATGATAGCAAAACTAGCAGTGAAACAGCCCCGACTCATGAATCGATCTTCACCATTATTGCTCCATGATAACGCGAGACCTCATACAGCACGAGAAACCGTTTTAACTCTACAGGAACTGCAATTAGAAACTATCCGTCACCCTCCGTATTCGCCAGACCTTGCTCCAACAGACTACCATTTTTTTCGTGATTTGGACAATTTTCTATGTGATAAAAAGTTTTCTTCTCAGGAGGCAGTACAAAATGCTTTCACACAGTTTGTCGAATCTAGATCACCAGAGTTCTATCGCAAAGGCATAAATGACCTTCCTACTAGATGGCAGCAATGTATAGATAATAATGGTAATTATTTTGATTAAATAAATGCGTTAAATTAAAAATAAAAACGAATTTCAATTTGTCAGTACAAATCGGCAATTTCATACTTAAACCCCTAATATTATATTAATAGAGTAGCTAAAACCGTATCTATAAGTAGTTATAATATTCGTGATAATATTGTATAAACACTGCTTTAGCCATAGATTTAAGAAGAAGAAGGCTTTAACTAATCTATAAAGATATTCAACTGACACCCGGTCTACGATAAAATGTATAGGTACTCTACAAAACCGAAGCTAGCAGGACTTAGCATGACTCTCAAGCTTCTTACCGAGCTTGCGCTAGCTGATACAATTTAATAGTTGTAAGGTCTCCGGTATCTCAAATAGCAGTCTTTGATTCATGCATAGGTGCAATTTACTTTTAGTAGGTGGGTACATTTGAAAACAAAAGTCTTATCTACTACAAATAACGTGAAAAATGTATCTATTAGGTTAGATTGAAACTGATATAACAGAAGTTATAGGAGAACAGATATCTAAAAATTAATTGATCTGTTCACGGGATAACTGCTTTTATATTTGCTCTTTTACTGTGCGAGAAACGAATATGTGCACAAAGTGTTCGTGGACCTGGTATAGTCATACATACGAGTACGACAGAACACGTCCAGCGGTTTTGTGGTAGACACTGAAAGAGAAAAGTATACAGGTTAGCTGGATGCGCAAAGAGAAGCAATGGGTGCTAAGTACCTACCTATGGTGCACATTGCGACGAATATTACTAGCTATACAATATTCTACACCAAGTATTTTATAACATTGTGTTCTGTTATGTGTCGCTATCCAGACCCCCAGTTAACATAAATAGCTTCGCTTCTAAAAAGTGTCTTAGAATGTGAATAAAATACATAGCCATATTATTTTAGTCCAATAAAAATATGAATAGAACATTCATATCTTCACGGAGCACAAATATTTGAACGGAGCCATGATCGAACACACGACAGTGACTTACGACTGGCATCATTCTTTGAGTCTTTTCCTATTCCAGTTGGGTCGGCTTTCTAGCCTAAGATGCGACTTCGATATTTTCCGTCAAGCGACTGCCATCTGACATCCACAACCAATTGGCGATATCGAAGTTCTGTAGACCAGTCGGACTTTTGCGGGTTCCAATATTAGCCGTAACGACTGATATAGGCGTTTGTATGGCAACCGGGACCGATGGCTTAACGAGCTCTCCGAGGCACGACTAGACCAATGCGTATACCCATATTCATGCATACAATATATGCACTGAACGGGAATCGAACCTGGGCCTCCTGTGTAGCGGTCGCGTTCAATGCCACCGCTCCACAGCGTCTGTCTCGGTATATTTGCTACCAAGAAATCTTCAATTAAGTATTTAAGTCTAGGCTTGCCTAGACAAGTATCGAGAAGTTGGCAAACTCGGCGCTGCGTAGGAAAATTGGTTATTATTATCTAAAGAGGTATCTACAGTAAGCTTGTATGAATCTCAACCGATCTAGTAGTTTAAAATAAACTGTGAAGATTGTGGACACTACATATAATAGGTGCTCAAGCAATTTATCAGATGGAATTGATTGATGGTACCTATCTACAATGATTCAATTGAATAAGTGAGGTGGACATCTCCGAGCTGTCCTTGTCGGTGATTTGCAATAAATTTTATATGGACTGCAAGTTAAAACCAATGATATTTACTGTTATCTATCACTATAGAAACTGGTATTCTTTAAGGCGTAAATAGCCTGTTAGGGTTACTAAGTTGTTAATCTGTAGGGTGTCTAAGGGGCTAATATACTAAAGTCTAGGTAGAGAAGTTTGGGATGCAACAGGGCTTAACGCCTTGATGACGATGATGTACTTACGAGCTACCATTTAGTGATGAAGTTGACGTAGTTTAGGCCCAGACCAAAATATCACTGCTTGATCTATAGTTAAGGGTATACTTATTTCTTTTTCTAGATCTATAAAGTCCGACAACTGGTAACTACAGAATGGGTTCAAATGTTTCATTTACTTTATTTAATATTATTTTAATTAATTCTCAACATAATTGTAAATTTTTGACGTTTACATGTGCTCTTTAAGTGCCTTAACTGAATGAACGAAATTGATTCTTTGATTGTTATGGTGATGGATGGATAGAAAATATTCCGTAGACGGAAAGTCGACACTAACTTAGTTTGGAAAAGGCTCCGAGGGATGAAAGGCACCTAAACTAACAACGTATTTTGCGACCGAGCGAACCGCTGGAGTCAATTCGTGGCGCCAAGCCCGAGGGCTTCCTCTCGCCTCGTTCCACCAAAGCAAACGTCCAGAGCTTCGTTTTAGGTTTTGCAAATTATTAGATAGAGAATTATAATACTGACTTAAGTTAGATATACAATCTAATATAAGTCTATATTTTTAAAAGCGGAATAGCACTCACTGAATAATCACGAAATCTCAGAAACTATAACACTTACAAAATTGAAGTTTAGCAGGTAGGTTCGTTATAGGGTGTACCTATCTATATAAGCATCCGCTAAAATGGTTTTTATGAAACTACACCCCTAAGATGGTAAAACGGGGGTGGAGGTTTGTGTGAAAGTCGTACGTTTTTGAAGTAAGAGACTTGAAATTAAAAATGTATGCACTATAGGTGGTGGTGCGGAGGTGTACTTAAAACAGGGAACAGTAGTTTATATGAAGTCGCAGGAGGCCGCTAGTTTATAAGATATCTGTTTAAAAAGGATCTGTATAGCCCAAAATACAGACCTATGGTATTGCTTTACTTCGGAATGCGCAAACTTACTTCATCACGACCCACGCAAGCAATAGGATTTTTTTGCTAACCATACCTAATTCTAAGACAAACTCGTTTGGGTATTAGTTTTATCAGTGGTATTCGCTCGCAACAGAATATAAATATGATAAAAAAAGAAATACCACGCGGTATAATGAAAATGGTACTGGAACGGAATAGATCGAAAAAAGGCCAATATCATTATTAGGTATATTAGGTGTAAAAGAACTACTTATACCTACTTAATAAGAATTAATAAATATTGTCTAAGAGCTATAACAAACCTGTATGCAACTGTCTTCCGTGCTGATGCACGTAGGCGGCAAGGGGTAGCTGTAGCCGGCTCCTCGCAGCCGCATACACGCACGACGGCAGCTCAGTGTTCAGAGAGGCCCCTTCGTCGTCAGACCCATCCCCGTACGCGAACTTCAACCCGGAGTAATCAAGACGGCGCCCCTCTCTGACAAATAATCACCACAATTCAGAATAATACTTATTTAACATACATGCCTACATATAATCATGCCTTTATCCCTGAAGTGTTAGGCAGACATTTCACCAATCATTGTATTCGGTCTCACGTAATAGGGAGTGAGCCAATTATCGTATGCCGGGCACTATTGTTGACTCGAGCCGTACATCTGAGGTTGAATCTGAGCCTATCCCTTTGTCGCCTTGTACGACACCGTATAGGTAGAAATGGGGTTGTTGGGGTTACTAAGTCGACGACATAATGGAGAGATGGTATTTGGTTAAACTGCAGTTTATTCGTGTGTTGTCATTGAGGGCCTTAAGTCAACTGATCTTAACTAACTATAATACAGCTAATGCTTTCCGATTTGTTTTCAATAGGTACTCTAAATTCTTATCTGTTGGTACAGTCGCATACATAGTCGCTACAGGGTGGCCCAAACTCTGGATTTAGTGGAACCACGCACAGATTTAACGATTAATTCAATAAGCAATAAATAATAAAACATCTGAAGAATTTGTCAAAAATATTATGTATCAAATACTGCACGTAGTTATAGAAACATTGTAATCACTGTATACAGTGAACACTTTGTCATCTGGCCTTTTTGGAAAGCTCAATGAACGCACAAGTTATTTCCGTAATTTGAACGCTCACTGTCACAATATTTTTTAGGGATAAATAACAATTACGCTCACTGTCACAATATTTATTAGTGATAAATAACAATTACTGGAGAGCAAGGTGAAACATTTTTTTATTTAAAGAGTTTTTTTTTAGGATTTATTACTATTTTAGGTTAGCCAATTTAAAACCACACAAATAAATTAGAATGATTCACACTCGGTAAAAACTTTGTTTGGTCAATGCGGAAAATACTTAAAAAGTCAATTATTTCGAAAACTATTGATTTTCAATCGTACATATGGGGCGTCAAATTTGTAGCATTTTAGGTCCTCTAACACCCCCTGACAGGAATAAATCGAGTTACCAGTAACCCTATATTATGAAGTCGTCTGTCTGTCGTGTATAATATATGTAGAAGGACACGTTTTTAGAACATCATCAGTGATTAAAAAATTACGTTAATTTACCATTTTTCCTCAAAGTACCTCGTTATGTAGGTACAGTCAAATATAATAAATACAGTGAATTTAAAAAAAAACATGCAATGACTAAATGATCGCAGTAGACAAACACTCCGTACACACAACATAAACTTCATTAAACCTACCACGTACAAAATAACTTTAAAATACTCATATTTACCCCAGCGGCGGTGATGTGGAGGAATCTGCGAGCTGAGTTCTCGTACCAGACATTCTGTCTACGTCTGATTAGCAAATGTCGAACCGACTATAGTAACCCGACTGAATCCGCCAGATCGTATAAAGTTATTTTATACTAATAGGGGTGGGTTCGTATCCACATCTACACTAGTGTGCAATCGTCGAAACAATATTTATTTCTACAAAAATTGAACCTAATTACTGAACGTCATGGTTTAATATCCATTGGCGTTGTATACGGGCTACATTTGTGTGCCCATAAACATCCCCTGTGTGGCAGGGGTGGAGCTTTTCAAAATGCTGAGTGCCAGGGGCGGAGTCTACGAAATTTTCCGTCAAGGATTAGGGGTTATTTGGTAGATTCTTAACTAAAGAAAGTGGGGTAACCATGTCCAGTATTCAGTATTATTGGGATAGTATTGTTAATTAAATTTCAATTTGGAATTTCGGTGTCCATTATCTTATATTTAAATTCTTATTTTATTATCTATTGTTCTCCTGGAAGTGAATTGTATGTATTTTTTGAAAACAAATTCTTTAACTTAAACATAAATGCAAATACTGAAATAAATTGATAGGTGCTTTGGAATTTGACAAATAAAATTTGGAATACTTACGTTAGTATTTTATTGTAATTTATAACCATACATAGATACATACATACATATACTCACGCCTGTAAATTCCCGAAGAGGTAGGCAGAGGTGTATCAACACCCATATTTCGCCAACTATCTTACTAACTATATGTTTGGACCAAGTATCATCCAGCGTCTTCACAATGTGTATTTGAAGAATTTTGTATACTCTGGTAGTTTGTTCACCCGCTGTGAAATTCTCTAAGCGTCTAAGCATTCAGCGTCGAGCGCAGCACTGCGACAGCCTCGATAGAGATTCTCATTGGACCTCATGGTCATTGATCCAGAGACGTCACCCAGTCTAACTAATGACAATCTTTATCAAAGGCTGCGCCCGACGCTGAAACCTTAGAGAACTGCACAGCAGGAATGGAAGATACTTAAGAGATATTGCAACAAGAGCGATTGCGTGAAATCGTGTGAATGGTAGGTACTAGGTACACTAATGAGTGGTCACTGGTTAGTCTGTTCATAAGTATACCGGGACTAGTTCCCACATGGGCGGCCAGCGCCTCCTTCTGCGAGCATGTCATGCTCGTGAAGGAGACAGCAGAGAAGCGAGATAGCGAGAGAGACTCGCGGACATCGGCAGCCGCTCGTCACCCTAGCAGCAGCAGGCCACGGCGGCGAGTCGGGGACCGCGTGGTCCCTCCTCCCGAGGAGGGCCAGACCGAGAGGAATGGCCCTGGGTCAGTCAGGGTGCGAGGGATATGTCGCGAGACAACCTCACCTTCGGCCTAGCACATCGACCCACAGACGGCGTGCAGTATAGTTGGTTCGAGTCCGAAATAACCTCCCCCTCCGGCTCCGGAAGGGGGGGGGGGGGGTTTCCCAGTTCCCACAAGTGAAAATTGTTAAAACAGAAAACAGTAGTGTGAGTGCAGTTGAGTTGCAATAAAATAGACAGAGAAATGCAGATATTCGAGAATTAAAATAGTTTATTATTATTATTATTACAGAGGGACTCGAAACCGATGGACTCATGCATGATAGGTTTAATGGTAGTAAAATTTAATAAGTGTAAGGACAGAAACAGATAGTGCATGGGTGTCTCTAACTAGCTCAGCAAAAGAAGGAAGTAAGTAAATTATTGCAGACAATCTGAAGTTAATAAGTAGATAGTTTAGTTATAATTTTGAGCGTCACTATACCTAGACAAATAAATCTATATGAAAAAACATGTAGCCCAAGGATTTGCATCAAGGTTGGTATTTAGATCAATCAATTAGCCCACTGCAGTCCACTGCTGGACATAGGCCTCTCCCAATGTGTGCCATTTCAGCCGATCTTCCGCCTTCCACATCCATGTCTGGTATTTAGATAGGCGTCTAGCATTTAGACCAGTTATTGAACTATTTTTGGGGCTCGACGGCTTAACGTGCAACGCGAGGCACGACCAGATCAATGCAAATACTCATATTCATGCATACAAAAATTTATGCACGCATGATCCATGACACACTGAATTTGGTCTCCTATGTAGGAGCTCTCATAACAGCAGTCAACTTTATAAATACTCGGATGTTCTAAGAGAACTATCTGTAAGCGTGCGGAGGTATTGTGACAGCTTTTTATAAGGAGTGAAAATAGTTTTTACAGAGCTTCTTTAAAATTGTAACAAACGTATCTGTTACTCTTTTCACGTATGTTAAGTACGCAGGTTGTCGTTCGCTTGGGTACTAGCGAACTACAGACTCTGAGGTGAAAACTTCAGATGCCTTCGGGAACAACGTTACAATGATGATGATCATGATACATTTTATTCTAGTTACCAACCATTTATGATCATAATCTCTTTTTCTTTCTATTTCTGTGGCCTAGATATATTCGTTTGATTTAGTCCCGTAAATATAGTCGTTTGTTTTCAGGGTTAGTTTTTTCCAAAGGCGTGCTTATTATTTTTTTTCACCACATTTACTTATAAAGTGGCTCTATTTTCACCGCAATTGGGCACATATGACACCTATAATCAACATATATATATATTTACAAGTGAGTAATCGATTTTTTAAATTTTATTGATTGAGTTGAGAGAAAAATGTTTCTAAGTATATAAAAAAATCTTTAAAGAAAATTACCTGGCTTGGTCATTTCATGCAAGTTCATAGGTCATTTCTAAATAGTTTATGAAAAGGGTTCTTAAATTTTGAGTGCGAGTTAAAAAATGAGCCGTAGGCGAGTTTGTTATAGTATCACACGAGTATTTAAGACCAAATTATATGCAGTTAAATACATTAATTTATCTGATCTCATGAAATAATTAATATTTAATTTGCATAATGATGATGGCGGATGCATGGTACGCTGCGTCCACAGACTACGTAGAAAAAAAAAGTTTACATTTCAGTATGATAGTAGATAAAATGATTTTTAGTATTATTTTATTCGTAAAGTCTGTTGAAAAGCGATATATGATACACGTGTGCATTGTTGATTACCGACTTGGCTCTCTTAAAACCCTCGCCTACCGGCTCGGGTCACAATAAAGCTTCATCCGTATTAACCAACTTTATAAACTTGTACCATACTGTACTATTAACTTATTGACATATTGTGTGCCTTTACAGTTCAACTCCAGCCCAGTTCTGTCCGGTAGTAAGTAAGTTTTTTAATAGCCGGCCATAATCATAGGTACCAATTTAATTTATATCTCCTTTGTATATTCACACGTCTATATATCTTTATAGATACCTATACTGTTATCTGTACTTGTAAATCGTTAGCAGTGAGGTTTTTATTTTCCCACAGATTTTTCAGTAAACCGTTTTTCTTTATCTAATATTTTTCTTTCATATTTTCCTCGAACTCACGTTCCAAGAGGTCCCTTTGTGGGGTGGGTGCTCTGACAATCGATACTGTACTCGTCCTACCATTGGTTGCTCTCCGAGTGTTCGTGACAGGGCTTCGTAATAAAACACTCATAGTTGTTGCTCCCTTGGTAGTAGTAAGATAAGTACTGGACTTGCGTTAGCAACCCGTTGAAATGAAAATGAAATTGATTTTTAAATCGCTTCGTGAATGCGATTTTTAATATTATTTCGTGTCGATGCCTTTTAATTTTTTATGAATAAATCTGTTAGATACTTGTGTATTAATTGCTACTCTGATCCTGGGCCCGTTACCGATAAACTAAATTATGCCATAAGACTATAGAGACTTACGTGCACTGTTGCACACTTGCAAATCGGGCCCGTTTTGACTTGCAAGTCGATGGGAACCGTGTGGCGTTAGTACCTAGTTAGAGCTTAGAACACTCGAATTGACACATGAGCTGTGGGACTGTAGGTATATCTACCTACCTACATTATTCTATTTACTTCCGTTTCAAGGTTATGTCAGGCACATGAAAATAGATTTTAATTACTCTCTATATAATAAGACTGTATGATAAATGATTGAAGACAAAAGAAACCAATGAGTGTATTGTTGTCAGATAAAAACTTAGCAAATATCTAAATATCTACTTAGTTCGAGATGTTTAAAAAACCGGCCAAGTGCGAGTCGGACTCGCGCACGAAGGGTTCCGTACCAGAAAAAAGGCTAGCCATGAATAAGGGGTAAAATATCATTTTTTTTTGTATGGGAGCCCCTTTAATTATTATTATTTTTTTTTAGTGTTTGTTGTTATAGCGGCAACTGAAATACACAATCTGTGAAAATTACAACTGTCTAGCTATTACGGTTCTTGAGATACAGCCTGGTGACAGACGGACGGACGGACGGACAGCGAAGTCTTAGTATTAGGGTCCCGTTCTTACCCTCTGGGTACGGGACCCTAAAAATCAGCTTAATTCGAGATGATAAAAAATATATAAATGTCTAAAATCAAACAAGTCAAACCGTGTTACCGTGGGATCATCTGGTGCAGTTAAGTGAGTGTTTATAACATGGCCAATTTTATTTGAAGCAAGCAACAATTTGTCATGACTATAAATTAGCGAGTCACCCTCTATAAACAAGTAACTACTATAATTTGGTGGTAATTCTGCTCGGAAGTAATGCCCACGACAGACGGGGTCGGAGCTGTAATTGATTTGTCGCGGGCCGCGCGACCCTGCGACCTGCGCCTGGCTGCCGCGCGCGGGCACGTGCCGCGACCACGCCCTGCACCGGGCAAGCTTTGTAGTTTTTCGCGTGAGATCTCATGTCAGTTTCTGTTAGTACTTTAGTACAGATCTTGTTAGCATTCAAATTTCTTTTAATGATAAATTAGTTTGCCTATTTTGAGGTTAAGTATAGTTATATAGAGCTGGAGATTAAAATATGGCCATTTATTTATTGATAGCATTCAGGGACAAGTAATTTGTACGGAAGTTTTCCAGTTTCTAGTTTTCTTTTTTCAGTTTTTCCTATGGTTGGGTTGCGAAATACATAAACATACATACCTCGGCGATAGACACAATGCTATAATAGGTCCTAGAATAATTGAATTCTATTGGATATCTGCATAAGAATAAATAATAATATTAATAATGTATTAAGAAAGATAACATACTCAGTCCGTTGTGGCTCTGTGGTTTCGCTCTGAGCGCTCTACAAAACTGAAGCAAGCCAATCTTAACCGGTCTCTCACTCTTTCAAAAGCTGGGTAGAGTATTTTCAGTCGACATAAGTACCTACATATAAATAGCCCATTATCAGTCTAACCATACACTATTTCTTTAACAGCCGTTATGTTTATGTAGCCGACTATTATTTCGAAAAATGACGGTCAAGTCTAGACGGTACTTAAGTACCTATCTACAATTAAACCGTCTCATAAATAACTAATGAAATGAACTACATTTAAATATATTATATTTTTTATTCCCATGAGCTTTGATTTTAATCCAAGATTTAAAAAACCACTGGCTTTAGTTAATTTATTTATTTGGGTGCGTATGGTTGGTGAGGATTATCCCGGGAGTGGTTGCACGTGGTGGCAGACACAAAGGGCCCCTTGTGTCTTGTGGCGCGTGGCCCCGCCGCGTGGCGGACACGCGCCACTCAAAGTGCCCGGAACATGTCTTGACGCCTTTACCAAAACTGTTTTTCTGACTGCACTTAATTAATCCGTGATGGTTTGTCGTTCAAAACTTAAGGACTGTTATCGAAATTGCTTATTCACAAATATCTACTGTTTGGAAACTAATGGACACTACAGGACTTTAAGCGTTTCTAGGTGACCTAATTATCACCAAGTAATGCTTATGAACGTCGAGATTAACAGCTTCTAAACTAAAACAGGCACCTAATAAAAATTCACAGCCACATTTGCAAGGTGTTGGACAGCCTTTCACCAGTCTTACTTACGTAATCAAAATTATTAGCATGTCTCTTTCAGTTGGCATAGCTCCTATTAATAATATGTGTGTATTTATCTGCATTCTAGAAGCCATATTACAAGCTATGCTTAATTTGGGGTTGTGCTGTGTAGTTTGTAACCTAAGTTCCTAGTTTCTGTTTGTAATCGCACCATCATATCTCTTTATAGAAAGTCCTAACTATAGTATTTCAATTGACTGGAAACTAAATCGTTGCCTTTGTGATGACCCCAGCCCGTATTTGTCTGTATGTTGTTGTATTTAAGCATTGATTAGACGCAATTATTAACAAGTCGGGAACAGATTCGAGCCTGTCAACGGAGACAGTGTTGCTCAAAGTGTTATGAAGTAGAATTATTTATATGATGAGTGTGCCAAATTCCATTGACATTTTGTTCAATCGTTTTGGCGGGATTCCATCGATACAAACCATCCTTTTTTAACAGTAGAAAGGTATCATTAGCAGGTTCTTTTTAAATTGTAAGTAACTATATAGCAATAAGCAGGGACGATCATTTTAATATCGCCAGTTTTCAAACGTGTAGTACCTACCTATCTTCTTAAAAATATAAAGTTTAAAATAGTCCCGCAGTTGACAACTTCTCTAACGATTCAATTTAAATGGAATTCTAAAAACTTTGAGAATCCATATGATAGAGCCCCTTAAACAACTGCGTCGGAACCAGAGGGGTTAACCGTACACGCGTGCCATCCCTTCAAATACAAGTACAGTCCTATGGGAACTACACACAAATTGCCCAAAACTAATTGTTTAATATGTTAACGCCATTTATCTAAACAGATTGTTTTTCGAGTGGTTTTTTCGCGGTTGTTTATCATGTACATACTTAGCGGTGTTTGTTTTTATACGTACTTTATTTGTTTACAGAGGTAGCTAACGCCATTAAATATTGTGGAAGGTAATATAAATATTTCTTTAAGTAGTTAAATAAAATAATAACAGTAAATATAAACATAAGTCTTTTTATAATGAGGTATTATCTATCTGTTATTGTTCAAATAGGAGCCTAGGGGTAACTGTCATTTGTGGTAGACATTTTCTGAGCGTCTCCAGCGAGTAAATCGACCTGGTCAATCTAAACCAAATCATATGAATGAGGCTACAATACTTCGCACTCGGCTAAAATTTGGTAGGCTTGTTCAAAATACTGTCATAAAGCAAAATATAAAACGTCCTCATCCATCCGATGCCTGGTTATTTTTTATTCGGGGTCAAAGGTCACAAAAATTAACGGTAACGGAGTCGGGCTCGGGTACTAAGGGTTCTGTACGAAACTTAATTGAGGCGCAGACTTGCGCTACGTAAACTATACTATACATTGATTGCGTTAAATTATAACTTTGATTTTAGGGTATTTCCAGTTGAGCTAGAGCTAAAATCATGAAATTTGCGACGAAGCTCTTAGCACAAGTAAAGGGAAAAGACCGAAATTCATAAATATGTAGCTCATCGCTATAATCCACCTATCTACGGTAGCAAGCAGTACGGTACGGCACGGGTAGCAGGTATTTACGGTCTTCAAACTCTTCCCTTTAATTGTGCCATAAGATCTTGCTTCTTCCCAAATTTATTGATTCGAGCTCAACGGGAAGTATCCTAAAATCAAACTACTAATTTTATGCTATTCAAGTAGATTGTAGTTTTTGTTGCACAAGTAGGTACGCGCGTAAATTCAGGTTCGTCGGAATCTTAACGCGCGAGCCCGACTAGCACTTAATCGATTTTAATAGAGTGGAAAACCCGGATAATTGCATGATCTTTAATTTTGTCTGAGACATTTTATGATAGAACTTACCAATTTGCTGAAAACATGAAAATACTGTTTTTATGACCCTGAATAAAAAAATCACAGATCTCGATCCTGTCACGACCTTCTGGTACATTGGAAATGCACTTAGATAGGGCAAACTATAATGAAAGCAACTCTTTGCGCAAGAGAAAATTCCATCTTGCACGTGTATAATAAACGAAACTTTTACTCAAATATAACTTAAATAACAAGCACTAGTATGCTTGTTATTTATATTTTCTTTTTCAAAAAATTGGTACTTTAAGGAATTATATTCTAAACTAGCATTTTGCGCGGTGCGCGAGCTGCAAGCAGCTCGCGAGTGTTATGTGTAGCGCTCTATTCTGTTTATTTATTCAAAACTTTATTGGGCATAACTTCAAAGAAAGAGATGTTTAGGATTTTGCTTATTAGTCTCCTTTGAATAAACTTTTAAACATGGGGGATATTTTGAATATTGATAAATAGTAAACGCATATAATTATTGTGTTTATAATGTAATGCAGGTTGTGGTTACGTGTTTACTATCTGAATCTATTTATACCTGTGTCTCAGTTTGAAAGGTTAATACTATTGTTAGCAAAATTTCTGGGCTAATGAGATGCGATTTTGAATACCACTCCATCAAAGATCCGATGATTAAGAAACAACAGACAGACAATCTCATTCGAAAATTGGTCCGGCGGGAAAAACTCAAAATCTGTATTATCTGAAGATGGCGCCACTGGTAGGTACGTGGGCAAAATAGCCCGAAACATTTTATTGGAAATCGATAAAATTGTGCGATTTCTTAACCAATCAAATTTAAAAATATGTTTTTTAAGCTATTGCATAGATTTTATCGCTGGCTGAGTGCGGCGACCGAATCAAGAAATTCCGTAACGATAAACCTGTCACATCGTCTAACGTCGTTTTAGTTCGGCAGACTTCCGACCGCACGCACACAAACACCGTGAATATTTAGAGTTTTCAAACGTCTAATCATAATGTCATACACGTAAACGGCCAGAATCGAAAGAGTTTTCTTTCAAAATACTTCGCGATTGAACTTTAAAACTACTATCACTTTAATAGATAGAGTGATTGGAACGTTTCATTTCATGTTTATAATAAGTATGCTTTATACCGCGGCAGTACCTGAGTGCCTTTGGCCCTGGCAACGTACAACACGCTCACACTGCGAACCGACGAGAAGCTCGCTGAACTCGAGGAAGAATTGAGCAGGTTACGGTGGGATATCGTAGGATTGTGTGAAGTCCGGAGAGAGGGGGAGGACACCATGATCCTCAAATCCGGTAACCTGCTCTATTTCCGGGAGGGCGACAAACTGTCCCAGGGTGGTGTCGGGTTTATCGTCCACAAGTCCCTTGTCAACAACGTGGTCCAGATCGAGAGTGTTTCGACGAGGGTAGCGTACCTTATACTCAGAATCACCAAACGGTATTCGCTGAAGGTCATACAGGTACACGCACCGACCTCGAAACACCCCGACGACGAGGTGGAGACTATGTATGAGGATATCTCTAAAGCCATACATAGCTCCCGAACACACTATACCGTTGTGATGGGGGACTTTAACGCGAAACTGGGCAAACGAAGCGACAATGAGCTGAGAGTGGGGCAATTTGGATATGGAAAGAGGAATGCACGTGGCCATCTGCTGGCCGGCTTCATGGAGAAGGAGGGCCTTTTTATGATGAACTCCTTCAGAAAGCCGGAACAGCGTAAGTGGACATGGCTACACCCTAACGGTGTCTCAAAAAATGAGATTGATTTCATCTTGTCGACGAAGAGGCACATATTCAATGATGTCTCCGTGATCAATTCAGTAAAAACAGGAAGCGATCACCGGATGGTAAGAGGCACATTGAATCTTAGAACAAAGCTCGAAAGATGTCGACTGATGAAGTCTACGCTCCGAACAGCACCTATCCAGTTCCAGAACCCTGAGCACTTTCAGCTCGAGTTGCAGAATCGCTTCGAATGCCTGGGAGATGGCGAAAATGTGGACGATTACAATGACAGATTTGTGGAAATTGTCCAAACGACTGGGTCTAAGATCTTCAAAGCCCGTCGTTCAAAAGGAACCAAAAAGATCTCGGACCTCACCAACAAACTCATGGAACAAAGGCGAAATTTGGTTCTGCAGTCCTCTGAAGATGCTGCTCGGTATCGGCGTTTAAACAAACAGATCTCCAAGTCCTTGACTCGCGACCTACGCCAATTTAATACGACTCGTATTAAGGAGGCGATTGAGAGCAACAAAGGCTCAAAGGTTTTCGCAAGGGATCTGTCTGTTGGTCAAAGCCAACTGACTAAGCTTAAGGCTGAGGATGGCAGAATTATTTCGTCAAAGCCGGAGCTGTTGGAAGAGGTCGAGAAGTTCTACGGTCAAATATACACGAGTGTACGGCAATCTGTTAATAATCTGGCTAAAGACCCAAGAGCCAGATTGACCCGACACTATACCGAGGATATTCCGGACGTCAGCCTGTACGAGATCAGAATGGCTCTTAAACAGCTAAAGAACAATAAGGCACCGGGTGATGATGGGATCACGGCTGAGCTTCTGAAAGCTGGTGGAACACCGGTACTCAAAGCTCTTCAGAAGCTATTTGATTCCGTCATACTCGAGGGACGAACGCCTAAGGCATGGCACAGCAATGTGGTGGTACTCTTTTTCAAAAAAGGTGATAAAACCTTGTTGAAGAATTATAGACCCATCTCGCTTCTGAGCCATGTCTACAAGTTGTTTTCGAGAGTCATTACGAATCGTCTCACTCGCAGGTTCGACGACTTCCAACCTCCCGAACAAGCCGGTTTCCGAAATGGCTTTAGCACCATAGACCACATACATACGCTGCGACAGATTATACAGAAGACTGAGGAGTATAATCAGCCACTCTGCTTGGACTATGAGAAAGCCTTCGATTCGATCGAGACCTGGGCTGTGCTACAGTCTCTCCAACGGTGCCAAATTGACTATCGATATATCGAAGCGCTGAAGTGTTTGTACGAAAACGCCACCAAGTCAGTCCGCCTCCAGGACCAAAGCTCAAAACCTATCCAGTTGCAGCGAGGGGTGAGACAGGGAGACGTTATATCTCCGAAACTGTTCACCGCCGGCCTGGAAGAGGTTTTCAAGCTCCTGGACTGGAGAAGACTCGGCATCAATATCAACGGCGAGTACATCACTCACCTTCTATTCGCTGACGATATCGTAGTCATGGCTGAGACCTTGGAAGACCTAGGCACAATGCTCGAAGACCTCAGTAGAGCCTCCCAACAAGTGGGCCTCAAAATGAACATCGACAAGACGAAAATTATGGCAAATGTCCATGTCGCACCCACTTCTGCTTTAAAGGTTGGAGAATCTACACTCGAAGTTGTCGACGAATATGTTTACCTGGGACAGACAGTCCAGTTAGGCAGGTCCAACTTTGAGAAAGAGGTCAATCGTCGAATCCAGCTCGGCTGGGCAGCGTTCGGGAAGCTTCGTAATATCTTCTCGTCCAAAATACCGCAGTGTCTCAAGACTAAAGTCTACGAGCAGTGTGTGTTGCCAGCGATGACCTACGGAACTGAGACTTGGTCCCTTACTATGGGCCTCATCAGAAGGCTCAAGGTCACCCAAAGGGCCATGGAGCGTGCTATGCTCGGAGTTTCCCTGCGTCATCGAATCAGAAATGAGGAGATCCGCAGGAGAACTAAACTAACCGACATAGCACACAGAATCGCCAAACTTAAGTGGCAGTGGGCGGGGCACATAGCTCGTAGAACAGATGGCCGTTGGGGCAAGAGAGTTCTCGAGTGGCGACCACGCGCCGGAAGACGCAGTGTAGGCAGGCCTCCCACACGGTGGACCGACGACCTGGTGAAGGTCGCGGGAAGGGCATGGATGCGGAAGGCGCAGGACCGGTCATTGTGGAAATCCTTGGGGGAGGCCTTTGTCCAGCAGTGGACGTCTTTCGGCTGAAATTATGATGATGATGACCTGAGTGCCACATGTATTTTTTTGAAGTGAAAACTTCTTTAGCGGCGTTGGATGAGTAAAAACGTTTGAACCGTAACCGACGACTGACGTCATACAACATTAGCAAGGGATTGTTTATTTTGTCAGGTACGTTATGAAGCTTCGTAGTTTAGCCGTAAGCGCTTCGACTGTAAGTCCTTATGGTTTCAGATGCTTTCTGACACTTCATGTGATTATTTTTTCTTTTTGTAATTTATTACTTTTCATGATTATTTTTTCTTTTTGTAATTGAGTAATTTCTTCGGACAGAAAATTTGTGATAGGTTCTATGATTGGCGCTATATTATAGGTATGGTATGGTATAGTATGTTCTTTATATCTTTTTCTCTGTATATAACGAAGAAAGAAAGAAAGAATAAGTTTTCACTTCTGCCGGCACTCCCAGAGTGCAACCCATCTTTTTTTTAGTTAAAGATCGTAGGTCGTTCCCAAAAAAAAAAAAATAAGTCGAGAGACAATAATTTGTTACATAAAATCCGTAGTTTGATTCACTTAGCGACATCTTACGAACTAAAAGGTACATACCTATTGCCGTATATTTTTTTGTGGGATTGAGATTGCCTGTCTTTTGTTTTTTCATCGTCTTTGGGGTATACGTCTACGCAAATTTCTAAGCACATTACGGGAATGGTTAATTAAGCAAAGCTTTTACGACACTTCAGATTTCCTGAAGAGCAGTTTTTGCCGTTTCGGTGCGCATTGATTGAAAAGCATTGTTTCACATGTAATTGATATATTGAAATATTTAGTTCGTTAAGATTGTACTATTGCTTGCTATGATAATCTAATTCTGTTGACTGTTCCTTACATTTATGACATATTCTGTAATTTTTAAAATTTCGACTTTGACTCGTTTTAACTTTTGACATGTTTGCCTTAATTTTTCATATTGTTTTTAACTTCTTGGGCATAATAATTGTCAAAACGCTAATTTAGTTTTGATTGATAGACATTGTTGCCCGCGGAAATTTCTGTGAGACATGCTGTACACCATTATATGTTAACATCTTTATACCTGACCATGTTTCGTGCAATAAATGAATTTACTTACTTACTTACTATGTAAGGGGAACGCTCCCGAAGCCGAAACCCTGAAATCGAGAAAAAAATTTAACTGTTCCATACAAAAAGTTCGTCGACTCCCGATAAAATGTATGGGACAGCTGATTTTTTTTCTTGATTTCAGGGTTGGTCCCATAGTTAAAGTTGTTCATAATGATGAGTATAATGACCCCCTTTGGCTTCGGGAGCGTTCCCCTTACACCCGTATAGCCAGGCGTTATCTCTTGTTCGACTTATTATTATTCTATCACAGTTAAGTATGCTTTACAAGTTTTTGAGTATCACAATCGATAGTTATAAAAATAATGTTGCTGGCGTAGTACAAATTCCCTACATGGGAATCACTAAAATAACGTGGTTAGGTGAGTAAATCAGGTTGTTTGCTATAATTTTAACTTTCTTTCCGCCCTTCAGACGCTCAAAAGTAGAGATAGGTCCGATATCTTAATTTTTTTAACTTTTTTTTCAAAAATTCAAAATCAGAACCCCCGATTTACTGAAAAATGACACCCATGTCGCCATGACATTAAAGATGGCGGAGTACAATCCACCATGTTGGCCGCTATCTTGAATTTCTTGACATTTCGGATTTTTCCCATACTCAGCTCACCCATATCTACACTTTTCCCATATATCATCTATGCCCCCCGTTTCAATTCTGTCCGTGATTGAGTCAGTGACAAATGCATCCACCATCTTGAATTTCAAACCAAGTGTGAAACTATAAAAATACAACAGGATACTGGCAACAATACTGTATAATATTTTTTTTGTTATTACAATTTTCGTAAAACAAACTATCTTTTGAAAGTCGGCTCTACCCAAAAATAAAAAGTTGGACTATTTCCTGGTGCTGCCAGTTAGAAGAGATAAAAATAGTCAAATGTCATTAAAGTGGATCCAAATTTATCTTACCATATGAAATTTGATTTAAAAATATCGTTAATTCAATGTGTCAGGTTTTTCGGGAAACCTCGTAAATTTCCCGAAAAATGGGTAAATGTTTCAATCTGGCGACACATCTTAAAGACCCACACGACTGACCCATACAACTCAAAATACTCCGGTGTTACCAACTGCCTCAAAAATAGATTTAATTTTCATTGAAATTTCATCATTTTACATAATGACTCCCCGAGCGTCCGCCATCTTGTTTTTATTTTAGACATATTTTTTTCTAAATACTCAAGGATACTGGCAATACTACAAAATAAAAAATTAATCGAAATTGCAACATTCATAAAACAAACTTTTTTCTGTAGTAGGGTCTGAAAATTGCTAAATTTCAAATAAAAAAATCGAACCGCCATCTTGGAGTTTTCAACGTTATTTTTCAAAAATTCAAACTCAGAAGCCTCGATTTACTCAAAAATGACACCCATGTTGCCATGTCATCAAAGATGGCAGAGAAACGACCACCATGTTGGCCGCCATCTTGAATTTTTTGACATTTCGGATTTTTCCCATAGTCACATCAGCTCTCTCTACATTTTTCCCATACATCATCCATATCCCCCATTACTCCTTCTAGGAGAACAATTGTGTCAGTGAGTGAGTGGTAATCGAGCTATATATAATATAATAATAATAATAATAATAATATATGGCAACACCGGGATTGAATGGTTGACATTTTGTGCCCTAAAGAAAAATTTTAATAAAAATATACAATAGATTTTCAGAGATACACAAAACACGGAATTAAATAAATTTAATAAATTTGACTGCAAAAATATGTGTAAAATTTGTAAAATAAAATGGAAATAGTGCTACTAAAAAAAATTCACATGACAGCTATTGTCAATCATCGCTCAAGAAAATATGAAAAATAAAGGACACGAATATGATTACTCGATCCCAAACGAGAAACGCACGCCCAAGATCTCCGGACTCGTCACTCAGCTCCGCCCCACAGCCAACCACAAGTGGAATTCCTGGGGCGTCGAGCAGCAGCAGCTCGAGTGACGAGTATTTCTCCCCACCGTCGTCACCAACACCTGCGCGTCGGCGAGGGAGAGGCCGGCCACCGACCTGCTTGGGGTCCCGAGGCCCGCCGGCCTCGAATAGGGCCCCCGCTACCGGTGGCAAAGTGCGCCGCATACGATGGACAACAGCAATAAATGAGAATGTCATGCGGGCATATTTTGCGGCTACAGAGGGAGGAACCAACCTCACTGCGTACCGTGCTCGTTTACTGTCACTGTTTCAGGAACTTGAACCGGCTGTCAACGTCTCAGCACAACGGCTATCGGACCAGGTACGGGCTATTCAGCGTTGCAACTTGTTGGATGGTGCCGTACTTGAGCGGCTATTATCTGACGTACAGAATAGTCTTACTATTACCACTTCGTCGCAAGCTGTGCCTCCGGTAGAATCCGGTGCAGTCGCGAGTGTAAACACACCACAGCTCTCTTCTGCTGATGAAGTGGTGGAAAGTGAGACTATATCCGTAAGTACCCAATGTAATGAACGACTAAGGAGCACTTTGGAAGATGCGATACTGGAATATCGGGCCATGACACCAAGTAATAGACCTCGCTTGCCCCGTTTACCTATGCATAAACGCAATATAGCGCTGGTGTGTGCCCTAGATTCGCTATTACCTAATTATTTAGAAAATAGCGAAGACCTCGGTGATACACATTCGATTCTGTATTGTGCGGCCGTTACAGCATGTCGTGTGGCTGGAGTCAAATTTAGTGTTAATAAACCGGCCACTCGCCCTAAACCTGCTGTGCCGGCCTGGCAGTATAGGATCGAATGTCGTATTGCCGAGGCTAGGGCACTTATTGGTAAGCTATTCTGCTTCAGATCGGGTAATACGCGCCCTAGGGTGATGCGCTTTGTGACACAAGCATTCTTGGGTACCAATGTTCACCCTCAACAATATGCTTCATGTGTCACAGAGCGCATCGACTTTCTGAAGCAGAAAGTTTATGCATGGGCAAATCGAATCCGTCGCTATAAAAAGCGCGTTAATAGGTATAATCAGAATCGCATTTTTCAAAAGGACGAGAGGTGGGTTTACCGAAAATGGGAACATCCCGAGTTAGGTGTGGACGACACTGTTCGACCGGATGCTGACGCTACGAATACATTCTGGCGTAACATCTGGTCGACGCCTGTCGCCCACACTGAAGGTGATTGGATGAGAGAGGTTGAGCGAGCATGTGAGAATATACAGATTATGGAGCCAATTGTCTTTACACCTGACGATGTTGCAAGTGCAGTCCGTTCTTTGCCGAATTGGAAGTCGGCAGGACCGGACGGACTGCACAACTTTTGGCTGAAGTGGCTCCGTAACTCACATGCTTGTTTAGCAACTCAATTCCAATTAGCTCTTGACTCGGGTTCACTACCCAATTTCATTACAACTGGAATAACCCACCTACTCTATAAGTCCGGTAGTGTTACGGACCCCAAAAATTATAGACCAATTACTTGCTTACCGACGGTCTATAAGCTTCTAACTTCCATTCTGAGAGTCAAAATTAATTGTCATTTAGAAAAAAATTCGATTATATCTATCTCTCAGAATGGATGTAGGAGGGGGGCCCGTGGCACTAAAGAGCTCCTTTTAGTTGACATGGCCATTAGTCAACAGGTGCGTCGTAAACGTAAAAATCTGGCTATATCCTGGATAGACTATAAGAAGGCTTACGATTCTGTACCGCATACATGGCTTCTGAGGGTCCTAGAGTTGTATAAAATTGATACAACTTTAGCGACCTTTTTGAAGGCATGAATGGGGCAATGGAAGACGGCCCTTCACTATCCAGGATGTTGCCAGACAAACGATGCACCCATAAGAATTGAGAGGGGTATATTCCAGGGTGATAGTCTGAGTCCCCTGTGGTTCTGTCTAGCACTGAATCCTCTAAGTACTATATTAGAGAATTCAGGGCTAGGCTACCGGTTGCAGAAAGAGGGTCGAGCTATATCCCACCTCCTCTACATGGATGACCTGAAATTATTTGCTCCGAATAATACACAATTGATAGAATTACTAAAGATGACTGAAAGCTTTAGTAGCTCTATCAAGATGGAATTTGGTTTAGACAAGTGTGCGGTCATGCATGTAGAAAGGGGTGGAATAGTGGAATCCGAAGGTTTGATTCTCTCGGATTCCATTAAGCTTACAGCTATTTCTTCAACCGAAACCTACAAATATCTAGGTATGTCGCAGGCATTAGGAATACCTGAAGCTGGCATGAAACAGGCACTGCAGGAGCGTTTCTTTGGCCGCCTGAAAAAAGTCTTAAAAAGCTCTTTATCGGGCGGTAACAAGGTGCGCGCTTGCAATGGTTGGGTCATGCCAGTCCTAATGTACTCCTTCGGCATACTTAGATGGACTCAGACGGAACTAGATGCCCTGGATAGAAGATTTCGTACACTGTTGACCGCATTTCGGATGCATCACCCCCGATCTTCCGTAATGAGGTTGTATATCCCGCGGAAACTGGGGGGTCGTGGCTTTCTAAATGTCAAGACCCTTCATAATCGTGAGATATACAACCTCAGAGAATATTTCTTACGTGCAAATACGGATATGCACCGTGATGTGACAGCAGTGGACAATGGCTTAACCCCTCTTGCGTTGGCTAAAGAGAACTGGCGCAAACCTGTAGTACTTGGTACCGCTGATCGCAGGGAGGTATGGATGGGTAAAGAACTACACGGACGGTTTTATCGGGCCTTAAATGGACCCGATATAGACTTGAAAGCGTCCGTATCTTGGCTAAAGTTCGGTGATCTTTTCGGAGAAACCGAGGGTTTTGTCTTTGCAATTACGGACGAAGTTGTTATGACGAACAACTATCGGAAGTATATTCTGAGGGACGGTACGGTAGACATCTGTCGGGCATGCCACAGCCCCGGAGAATCTCTCAGACACATTATTTCCGGTTGTTCTCGTCTTGCCAACGGCGAGTATTTGCACAGGCACAACCAAGTGGCCAAGATTGTTCATCAGCAACTTGCCCTTAAATACAATCTTGTGACTTCGGCGGTACCATACTACAAGTATGTGCCCGACCCAGTTCTCGAAAATGGTCGTGCCATATTATATTGGGATCGATCTATCATCACGGACAGGACTATTGTCGCTAATAAGCCTGACATAGTGGTTATAGATCGATTAGAGCGCCTTGCAATGATTGTTGATGTCACCATTCCTCATGACGAAAACCTCATGAAAGCCGAAAAAGACAAACAAATAAAATATTTGGATCTGGCTCATGAGGTTGTCAACTTGTGGAATGTAGATTGCTAAGAGCCTCGATCAACACCTTAAGAGGCTCTCGTTAGGCAGCTGGCTCAAGGGCCCGATGCAGAAGGCGGTACTCCTCGACACGGCACGTATTGTGAGGAGGTTCCTTTCTCTGGAGCCCTAGCCACCGGTAGCTTGGTCCCTGTGCCCGATGCCGGTGGGACTCTATTTTTTATATTTTTAAATATATGTTTTTATATGAGTATATGTATTTAAAAATATAATTTATAAGAATAAAAATGTTAATAAAGAGGAATAATAATAATAATGCTGGCAACACCGACCGCGATTGTCGCGTATTTTCGTTCTCCGCATAGTTTTTCTTTATATAATTAAATATTAATACTTTCACTGGAGTTATATGGTCATACAAGATTTTTTCAATTAAAGCACCTAAATTACAATTTATTTAATACCATGAATCAGCCGAAAACTAAAACAGCCAAAACCAAAAACCATTGACATGACATCCATATGTCAAACCATTTTGTATATAAAATGAGGATTTTGCGAAGACCGAAATGCTGACAAGAGCAAGAGCAAAACAGCTGAAACAAAACGCACAGGAAACACCCTCGGACTCGTCGCTCCGCTCCGCCTCGCAGTGCCCGCCATCCGTGTCTACGAGTCCGGTCACTGCTGAGGCGTCGAGCTCTAACAGTAGCAGCGATGAGTATTTCTCCCCGCCGACGTCGCCAACACCAGTACGTCGGCTGGGGAGAGGCCGACCGCCGTCCTGCTTGGGGTCCCGAGGCCCACCTGCCTCGAGTAGTGCCCCCGCTATCGGTGGTAATGTGCGCCGCATGAAATGGACAACATCGATGAACGAAAACGTCATGCGGGCATATTATGCGGCTACAGCGGGAGGATCTAATCTCACCGCGTACCGTGATCGTATGCTTCCTCTGTTCCAGGAGCTTGAGCCAGCTGTCAACGTTTCGGCACAACGGTTATCGGACCAAGTGCGTGTCATTCAGCGCAATCAGATGTTGGATGGAGACGCACTTGAGAGACTACGCTTAGAGTGTCTGCAGAGTAACCCTGTTATCTCTCCAACCCCAGTTAACGTACAGAGTGAGTTAACACAAAGTCTTAATAATGAGGTAGAGGATAATAGGGTTATAACCGTAGACACCAGGTGCAATGAGGAGGTAAAGGTAGCTTTGGAATGTGCGATGCGCGAATATCGGTCCATGCCCATTAACATTAGACCGCGTCTACCTCGGTTGCCCATGCATAGGAAGAATTTGATGCTAATGAGTGCTCTTGACCCACTTTTACCTGTTTATTTGGATAATAGTGAGTCTCTCAGTGATACTCATTCAATCCTGTACTGCGCTGCTGTGGCGGCATGTCGTTTGGCTAGGGTTAAATTCCCAGATGAAGCCTCTGCCCCACGACAAATGTCCGCCGTGCCAGCATGGCAGCGCAGGATTGAGGGACGTATCGCTGAAGCAAGAGTACTCATTGGCAAGTTAACCTGTTTCAGGTCAGGTAATACTCGACCAAGGGTAATGCGCTTTGTGAACCGAGCATTTTCGGGAACGGGCATCAGCCCAACAGAATATTTGGCTCGGGTCACAGAGCGTATTGACCTCCTGAAACAGAAAATCTATGCGTGGGCAAACCGAGTACGTAGATACAAAAAACGTGTGGATCGGTTTAGCGTAAATCGTACGTTCCAAAGAAACCAGAGGTGGGTCTATAGAAATTGGGATCGACCTAACAATGATGTGAGTAGCGGGTGCCTACCGAATGCTGACGAAACTAACATGTTTTGGCGCAGCATCTGGTCGGTGCCCGTTGCTCATGTCGAAGGCGACTGGACCCGTGATGTCGAACGAGCATGTGAAGGAATTCCAGATATGGAATGTCTCATTATAGACGAATCAGACGTGGCCAGTGCAGTCCGTCAACTTCCTAATTGGAAATCTCCAGGGCCGGACGGACTGCACAATTTCTGGATTAAGTGGCTGCGTAGTTCACATGTTCGTTTGGCAACTCAGTTTCAAGCAGCCGTAGATTCGGGGTCGTTGCCAATTTTTATGACTACTGGAGTTACCCAACTGCTCCATAAAACAGGAAGTCCCTCGAACCCCAGTAACTATAGACCGATTACGTGCTTACCATCGGTCTATAAGCTTCTTACATCTATTTTGAGAGATAAAATAACAAAGCACATCTTTACACACAACGTAATGAGTGCCTCTCAGAATGGATGTAGGAGTGGGGCTCGTGGTACTAAGGAGCTCCTCCTCATTGATATGGCCATTAGTCAACAAGTTCGCCGTAGCCGTAAGGATCTGTCGACATGCTGGATAGATTATAAGAAGGCGTTCGACTCTGTGCCCCATACGTGGCTCCTGAGGGTGCTGGAGTTGTATAAAGTAAATACAACTCTTTGCACCTTCTTGGCGTCATGTATGAGGCAATGGAGATCAGTTCTTAACTATCCAGGATGTCGAGGGATGTGTGGTAGCGGTGAACCAATAAGTATTGAGCGTGGCATTTTCCAAGGTGACAGTTTGAGTCCCCTTTGGTTTTGCTTAGCACTGAATCCTCTCAGTACCTTACTGGGGAATTCAGGGCTAGGTTATAGGTTACGAGGAGGAGGTCAGATAATATCACATTTGCTTTACATGGATGACTTGAAATTGTTTGCCACATCAAGCTCACAATTGGTGGATTTACTAAAGATTACCAAAAGCTTCAGTAATTCCATCAAAATGGAGTTCGGTATGGACAAATGTGCAGTCATGCATGTAATGCGAGGGCGGGTAGTGGAATCCGATGGTATTCAACTTTCTGATTCCATTCATCTGACATCACTACTCGTAACCGACACCTATAAGTACTTGGGTATGTCGCAGGCGTTGGGCATCAATGAGGCTGACATGAAACAGTCATTGCGGGAACGTTTCTTTGGTCGCCTGAAAAAGGTATTAAACAGCCTTTTATCAGGCGGCAACAAGGTGCGCGCCTTCAATGGCTGGGTCATGCCGCTTCTGATGTACTCCTTCGGCATACTTAAGTGGACTCAAACTGAATTGGACGCCATAGACAGGAGAGTTCGTACACTGTTAACAGCATATCGAATGCATCATCCTCGTTCATCGGTGATGAGGTTGTACATCCCACGAAAATGTGGTGGCCGAGGCTTTTTGAATGCTAAAAACCTTCACAATCGCGAGGTGTACAACCTTAGACAATATTTTCTCCGAGTGAATGAGGATATGCATCGCGATGTTGTTGCGGTGGACGTCTCTCTCACACCGCTCAAGTTGGCTAAAGAGAACTGGTGCAAACCTGTGGTGCTGAGTATCAGTGATCGGCAGGAGGTATGGCAGAGTAAGGAGCTCCACGGTAGGTTCTATCGCGCCCTCCATGGGCCCGATGTGGACCTGTTAGCCTCCGTGGCCTGGCTACGTTTCGGTTATCTCTTCGGAGAAACCGAGGGTTTTGCCTGTGCAATTGCAGATGAGGTTATCATGACGAAGAACTACCGTAAATATATCCTGAGGGACGGTACGGTCGATATATGTCGCGCGTGCCACCAACCCGGTGAGTCCCTCAGGCATATTGTTTCCTGTTGTCCTCGTCTTGCTAACAGCGAGTACTTGCACAGGCACAACCAAGTAGCCAGGATCATCCACCAGCAGCTTGCTCTGTTATACCATCTTGTGGACGCTGAGGTGCCGTATTACAGGTATATTGCTGATCCAGTTCTCGAAAATGGTCATATCACACTGTACTGGGATCGGTCTATCATCACGGATAGGACTGTTGTTGCCAACAAACCTGATATCGTGGTGATAGATCGGTCTGAGCGGCGCGCGATGATTGTTGATGTCACAATCCCTCATGACGAGAATCTCGTGAAAGCTGAGAAGGACAAACAAATTAAGTATCTTGATTTAGCTCACGAGATTGTCGACATGTGGGAGGTGGACTCTGCAGTCATTGTGCCGATAGTCGTTACCGTTAACGGACTTATAGCCAAGAGCCTCGACCAACATCTAAAGAGGCTCGCGTTGGGCAGCTGGATCAAGGGCCTTATACAGAAGGCGGTACTTCTCGACACGGCACGCATAGTGAGGAAGTTCCTCTCTCTGGAGCCCTAACCACCGGTAGCTTGGTCCCTGTAATCGATGCCGGTGGGGTACTATTTTTTATATTTTTAAATATATTTTGTATTTTTTTTTTTAGGATATATTTGAAAATGTAATCGATATGTAATTTTAATGAATAAAGAGAATAATAATAATAATACAAACCTAGTTCTTTGTGGTGTATGTGTACCTACTCAATGTTAAAAAGTATTTGATATATTATATAAAATTATTTTTGTATAATTTAGTATTATTTCATTCACAAGTGTATTGAAAAGCGTTGTTTGATGCACGTGTGTATAGTTGATTACCGTCTTCGGCTCTTTTAAGAATAATGGCGCCTCAGCGGTTATCACAAGCTTTACACATTTGTACCATAATATACTAAAAAACGGACTACATGCTTTTACAAAGCTCAATCTTTTTTTCGCCGTTTGCACCGCTTTCGTCCGTCCAATGTGGAATCATCGGCATTGCGTATGCGACGCTATTCCTACGTTCGAGAAGACGAAGTATAGAATATAATAATCATAGTCTTTTATTAAACTTAATAGTACACATAACTCACGTAGGTACGCGGACACTCCGCCGCATAAAGGTAAAGCTTCCTCCAACACCATTACAGATAGCTAGGTTCCGTTCAAACTGTAGCCTAACTCAATACACAGAGTAATTTCTTTCATTGTTTCGATTTCGCCTTAGTTTTCGACCTATCTTCAATCAAGTTGAGAAGTCGCAAAAAATCACGTCATTTTTAGCTATATTTTCCAATTTTTTCAAAAAGTTTTTGACTTTTCGAATTTTTCTTACACCATCTTGTAGATCTCATCAAGACGCTTCTTTTGATACTTATTAATATTTCTAATAAAATCTAGGTATTGGATCGATGAGAACTTTTTAAAGTTAGTTTATGATGGTGTTTTAAAAAATCTACCAACTTTCAGGCGGGTGCGAATTATTATAACCTCGAATTTTTATCTCGACCGGAGTAATCACGTGTTACCTACACGTGAAGAAATTATAACAAGAAACTATTTGAAAAATCGTCACTTTTTAAATTCGTCAAGAAGTGGGTATTTTGTTGGAGGAGAGTGGTGTGTCGTGAACTAAATGGATAGTGGCATAGTGCTCTAGCAAGGAAATTACCATAATAATACGTTTGTACGGCCGCTTTCTCACTTACGGACTGAATTTAGACAGTACAATACTTCGACATGTCGCGAACTTCGAAAACACATAGATCGACAAGTCATTGCTTCGACAAATAATTATTAGACAACACACACCTTCGAATTACCACTACTTCGACAGACGATTATTTGACAGACACTACTTAGACAATACATATCCTTCGAATGACCACTACTTCGACAGATTTTTTTTGTAGTCTTACGTTGAAATGTAACTGTTTTTTTTTTCTTTGGTTTTTATGCCTTATCATTATGGTTAACACCCCGACTCAGAGCGGGATTCCATCTTTTGTCATAATAGTTTTTGTCCTAATTTAAATTGCCATAACAAATTAGGCATAATTTTGTTTGTCATAATAATAGTGTGCCATAATTGGTTTTTAGCATACTGTGTTATTAAGCATAAATATTGTATATCCTAATGTTTTTATTCATAACATTGATTTGCATAAAGTTGTAAAGCATATAGTGTTTATTTGTCTAATAGTTATTAGGTATAATGATAAACGCCTGCTAACATGGTGCTAGCAAGCTGGCAAGGATCTGGGTGCAATCTGGACTTTAGGGCACCCCGACTCGGATAGGTTAGGTTAGAAGGCTAATGCGGGAGCTTCGCTACGCTCCGCTCCCGCATTAGGCCTTCGTGGTTATTTTTTTATAAACCACCCAGAAGTAGGAGCCCCGCGTAGCGGGGCTCCGTCGACCAATTAGGTCAAAAGAACTTTAGGTTAAATGAACTTTGATGCGCCTATAAGTTTGAGGAGAGCAATGTATAAAATAGTGTAATATTGTTAATAAAAAATTTGTAGAGATTTTTTCGGAATAATTATGGTTATGCGTCGTAATGCTTAAGTAAACTTATGCTTTGGCATATTATGCTTATTAAATATTATGCTTATAGTAAATAGGAGTAAAAAAATTATGCTTAAAAAGTTATGGCAAATGAGTATTATGCGTAAATAATGTTATGACAAGTAACATTATGCAATGTTAAATTATGACATAAAATTTTAGGAATAAAAATAGAGAACCACTCAGAGCACCCCGACTCGGATAGTTGTTAAAGTTGCTAGATTTTCATAGTCTATCACTGCTTACCCTATTTTTACCTGAAAAAGAGTAGATATGTCTGAAATCGGCTTCTTGCTTTGCCTTTGTCATACTTTATCGGTTTTGTAACGTACTCCAGCTATTTAGTGCTGACTATAAAACATGTAATTAATACTGGGTTAAGTTGGTAATTATTATTAATTTAATTTAAACTGTACCTAATAAGCATCAAGTAAAGAATTCTGAAAGAACAATCTGGTTCTATTGTGAAGGCGTAAGGTATGATTCCAAAGGTGACCGCATACGACAACTGCGGATGCACGTAGCACATACCTACGCGTAACTCGCTGCGGTTTACCAAGTATCCGTGTTTCGAGCAAGAGAAAGGGCTAGAGCTATATATATATATATACAGGGTGTATTTTTGAAACGGGGCAGTAAGGGCAAGTACCTTAACCGTTGCAGTTACAGCAAAACGTTCTTAAAAGACCTTCCCTAACTTTTTGGGACATTTTGAACTGCATTCACAGATTTTGTAAAAAACTTACAGTTAGCAAAAAAAATGCAAAAAGTTCAAAATTTTTTTTTATGCCAATCGATTCTATTTTATGTGGGGATCATAAAACTCTATGGGACCATTTTAGCTTTCAGTACTAGAAAAGACAGAAATCGCCAAAGACCTTTCCCATACATTTCGGCAACAGAAACAAATTTCTACGATGGTCTAACTTTTTGTTATGGCCAGGAAGTGGGTAGAATTGACTGTAAAGTAAATAAAAAGAATTTTTACCCTCAAATTTCGAATTTGATTCGAAAATCTGTGTGTTATTCTTAGTTTCAGCTGAGAAACTTCGTATGAGTTATTAATTAAGGATTTTCGCTAAAATGTCTTCTAATCGTGAAAAAATTGACTTATTAGAAGCGTATTTTGTCAATAATCGAAATGCGGGAGCTGCATTAGTGTGGTACCGCAATAAGTATCCGTTGCGGCATGTGCCAACAAGAAAGGTTATTACAAATCTTTTGAAAAACCTGGAATTGCAGGGTTCTTTCAAAAGAAAGCGGCAGCCTCGTGTGGACATGGACACGGAGATTGCGGTTCTAACTTATGTCGAAGCATA
Source organism: Eilema caniola (assembly GCA_949126895.1). NCBI lineage: Eukaryota > Metazoa > Arthropoda > Insecta > Lepidoptera > Erebidae > Eilema > Eilema caniola. The sequence goes on along the minus strand of OX421460.1, from coordinate 43,223,359 downwards.
TCCAGAGGTATCGTCCAGGCAAGTCGCCCTTGAAGTAGGTGTATCCCACTCCCTTGTGATAAAGATATGGAAGAAATACGGCTACAAGTGCTATCGATATGGGCGCATAGTTCAAGTGTTACATCCGGGTGATGTATTCGAAGGCTTACTTTTTGCAGATGGCTAAGAGGAAAAATAAGCAGAGATCATGAATTTTTAAATTACATACAGACGAAACGAATTTTTCCAATAACGGTATGTACAACAGAAAAAATCACCACTATTGGTCCAAAGAAAATCCACTAAGAGTTACGGCAAGTCATAATCAGGTTCGCTTCTCATTCAACTGTTGGTGTGGTATAATGTCCAATCGAGTCATAATGGTGGAATTTTATGAAGGGAAACTGAATTCTGCCATGTTTAATGAAGTCATTTTACACCATCTTGAAAACGAGATGGACGAATGGCTCCTGTCGGAATTGCGAAAAGTTCATTTTCAACAAGATGGTGCTCCGCCACATAACAGTCACCTTTCACGTTCCAATTTGAGCCGCCTATTCGGTACACAGTGGATAGGTACACATGGTCCAACACAGTGGCCACCTCGTAGCCCCGATCTAACACCACTTGATTTTTTATTTATGGGGCTTCGTGAAAAACGAGGTGTATAAGACGACGTACGCCAGTGTTCAAGAGCTCAAGGATGCATTAATGACCATTTTACGTAATATTCATCCCAGAACATTATTAGCCGCCATTCGTTCAGTGCAAAAAAGGATAGACTTATGTATTCGTGTAAATGGAAATCATTTTGAGCAATTTATTTCATAAACCAATTTCTTAAATGATTAAATGATTTTTTTTATTTAAAAAAGTTCAAAATTTTACCTGACCTATAAGTTTCGAGTTGATTTATCATATTTCCGTACGAAATGTATGGGAAAGGTCTTTGGCGATTTCTGTCTTTTCTAGTACTGAAAGCTAAAATGGTCCCATAGAGTTTTTTGATCCCCACATGAAATAGAATCGATTGGCATAAAAAAAATTTTGAACTTTTTGCATTTTTTTTGCTAACTGTAAGTTTTTTACAAAATCTGTGAATGCAGTTCAAAATGTCCCAAAAAGTTAGGGAAGGTCTTTTAAGAACGTTTTGCTGTAACTGCAACGGTTAAGGTACTTGCCCTTACTGCCCCGTTTCAAAAATACACCCTGTATATATATATAACAGCTATTATCTATTATGTTTTATACGCCTGCCAAAAAATAAAACGAATATTTAGTCATAAAAATATCTACTTCTAATTTAATTCCTATAATAAGTTAATGTTCTTTCTCTGACGTGTTTTTCTTCTCCGGTAATTTGATTTCTTCGATTGCAAGATTTTCCTCGCTCGAGCTTAGTTCTACGTATTTGTATCGTAGGGCCATCATCGTGAATATCAACATATCGATAAACATCAACCCGGCGAACAGGAAGAATTCTTTCCACTGAAAAAAAATAACGAAAAATTTATAAAAGTAGTATTAATACTTCACATTATTAAATTATTGTACGGCTTTCAACTGCTATTTTCTAAATTTATAAAATTCAAATTTAGAAAAAAAACTTGTGTCGTCGAGGGTCTAGCTAACATCTTAAAGACGAGACGCAAGCCAACCTCCCCTTGCAAAACTATAAGTCATTAACGGCAATTGCGTATGAGTATCCTCTCACCGATATTAATATCAGTCATATCAGTCTTTTTGCGCAATCTATGTTCAACTACTTAAAAAAACCAATACCTGTGCATCCAAAAAGTTTCCTTCCACGATGAGCACTACGATCAGATTCCCGAACGCAACGGTGAGTAGCCACACTGACTGCAGTACTGACTTCATGCTGGCAGGTGCTTGAGTGAAAGAAAATTGGAGGCCGGTGACAGAGAACATCACCTCTCCCATGGTCATGACCACGTACTGCGGGACCAGCCACAGGATATGGATACTGTTCGGAGGAGTGATGGTCACAGCATTCGCCATCTGTTTTTTTAGTTTCAAGTTAAAATTTGTTGGATAACACATCATATATAACTCAACATCACTAAATATTGTGAAAATTATGTCATTATTTATTGGCAATTAAATTCATTTTTCAGTATACATTTTCTCAAAAAACTAACAACAGTGCAGATATTGGCGTTAGGTAATCTCTTTTATAAGTTTTACTTAGAATTTTAACAGAACAATGCATCCATGCTAATATTATAAATGCGAAAGTAACTCTGTCTGCTTGTTACACTTTCACGCTTAAACCACAGAACCGATCTTGATGAAATTTGGAACAGAGGTTTATTAGAGCTTGAGAACGGACATAGGCTACCTTTTATCGCGAGAAAGGGGGTTTAAGGGAGGGGGGATGAAAGATTGTATGAAAGTTTGTCATTTTTGAAGATATCCTAATGAAATTTGGTACAGAGGTGGATATAATATAAGATAGATTAAGGCTTGGGAATGGACAAAGGCTACCTTTTATCGCGAAAAGTGGGGTAGAAGGGGGGATTAGGGCCATGGGATGAAAGTTTATTGAAAGTTTGGCATTTTTGAAGATATCCTGATGAAATTTGGTACAGAGAATAGTTGCTTGGGAACGGACATAGGCTACCTTTTATCGCAAAAAAAGGGGTAGAAGGGGGGGAATATGGCTATGGGATGAAAGTTTATATGAAAGTCTGTCATTTTGGAAGATATTCTGATGAAATTTGGTACAAAGATAGATGAAGCCTTGCGAACGAACATAGGCTACCTTTTGTCGCGAAAAAGGGGGTTTAAGGGGGGAAGGGGAAAGGGGATGAAAAATTTGTCTCTTGAAGATATCCTGAAATTTGTACAGGGATGAATTAGAGCTTGGGAACGGACATATGCTACCTTTTATCGCGAAAAACGGGTTAGAAAGGGGGAGGGATTAGGGCTAGATAGTTAGTTTGAAAGGTTGTCATTTTTGATGATATTTATATATAATTTGGTACAGAGATGGATTAGATCTAGGGAACGGACAAAGGCATACATTTTATTGTGAAAAAAGGCTTAGAAGAGGGGTGATAGGGCTAGGGGATTAAAGTGTATCATTTGTCAATCGCGCAAAAAAGGGGGTAATTAGGGGATAAATATTAAGATTTTTTTTAAGATGTCCTCATGAAATTTGGAACAAAGGTGGATTAGAGCTTCGGAACGAACATAGTCGAGTAACGAGCCAAATATAGAAGCGAGTGGAGAGGCGAGTAGAGATTCTTATAGGGACGAGTGGATAGGCGTGTAAACTATAGAGGTCAAATAGTCAGTAGAGTTGATTACAGGGGCGAGTACATATGCGACTAGAGAAGCCAGTGGAGGGGAGAGTATATAATCAAATAAAGTGCAGTAGAGAGTCGAATAGAGAGACAAATATAGAGGCGAGTAGAGATCGAATAGAGAGTTAAGTAGAAATTCGAGTAGTGGGGCGAGTACATAGGCGAGTGGGGAGAGTCAAGTAGAGAGGCGAACAGAGAATCGAGTTCATGGGCAAGTAGAGATACAAGAAGAGAGGCCAATGAAAAGGCGAGTATTGAGGAGAGTACAAAGACGAGTAGAGAAGGGAACAGAGATGTCGGTAGAGAGTCGAGTATACATTCAAGTATAGAGGCGAGTGAAAAGTCGGGAACAGAGGCAAGTAGAAAACCAGAGGACAAAGTTGAGTAGAGAGGCTAATTTAATGCTCAAGAGCGTCGGCTCAACTCTAAGCGATAACCGACATCCACGCGGGCGGAACCGCGTACAAAAGCTGGTTAAAAAATACAAGCGTATTTTTAATAAAGAGTAAAAACGGTAAACTTCCTACGACTCCGTTGTTTGTCTGTCCAGAGCCAGACCGTATCTCAAAAATCGTGATAGCTAGGAAAAAAATGGCGTAGTGGCACGAAATCCTTTAGTGCGCGAGTTCGACTTCTCATCATCATATCCGCCACAGTCCACTGTTGAACATAGGTCTCTCCTATAGACTTCCAGAACGACCGATCTAAAGCAGCCCGCATCTAACGCTGCCCGACAACCTGGATTAATTTTTTAACACTTACGTAGCTTCCAGATGCATCCCGAAACACGTTGATAGTGTAAACAGCGCCAGATAGAAAATTATAGTCCTTCATAACCACTTGTCCATCGATGATGACGTCACTTATCCCTTTTTGGATTTTACTTTGATTGTAATTACTGCTAAATATACTTAATTTCGTGTTATTTTTCTGCGTATCTACTATTTTGATAGGAACTTCATCGTCAATGTTCGACAAAAATCTGAAAAGGAAATTCAAAAATTATGTAACTTAAGCCCTCTCACACACAACCAACGAGTGGAAGACTATTGGATGGTTGTGTAGTTCTCACATTATAAGCCGGCCAGTTGTAGAACTGCTTTAAATCTTGAGTTAGTTACACAAATTGCATTAATTCAATTTAGGTTGATGTACAATAAAGGGTAAGTATATATCTATCTAACTCTGTTCGTGCCCTTATATATCGTTCAATCGCTGAGTGACGCCAAGATCCTCCCCGTTGTTCTATCTGTAGATACCTTCAAGGGTATATTAATCACAAGGACAATTTCTTTTAAAATCAACAAAAGGTCTTCTTGAAGTAGTATTCTTTTTAATATGTGAACGTCGGCGTTAATTACATTTTTTAGTATGTTAAACAATTTATTGATGAGTAGTAAGATCAATTACGTATTTTCCTGTAGTTTAAATAAATTATTTAACTGAAAAAAGGAAAATTAAAGAACGCCGCAATGGAGCCACAATATTATTTTGTGCCCTTTGCGGTTGAGACGCCTAATCGCGGCAATCGGTCGCAGTATCGAAGAGCAAGGAGGTAACTCCCGCTCCGGCTCGTTCCTGGGGCAAAGATTGGCTATTGCAATTCAGCGAGGCAACTAGGAACGATAAGGGCGGGTTGTTCGAATTAAGTATGTTAATTTAAATATATATTTTATTTTTAGTTATAGTGTATGTCAGTAATTTATTATATTTTATTTTTAGTTATATTGTACAAAAGTAGTTTAATTACATTTTATTTTTAGGTATACTTTTTGTTAAATAAAGTGTATTTGTAGTTATTTTTAGTTAAGTATAACTATTGTTATTTTAAAGTGTTGCATGAAGAAAGTTCTTAATTTAACCGAGCTTATTAAGTTAAGAATGATGAAAGAGCGGTTGAAGTAGCGTCTTGTCTTATTTTATCGTTTTATTTATTTTCAATTATCCACCCGACCTATGAATGATTTGACTAATGAATATTATGACGTCACAATAATATATTTTCATATAAGTTTCCTTATAACTTACCAATAGACGTTTAGTAAAAAGTTATAAATTTGATTTTTTCTGTCAAATTCCCATTTAGGTACCAATATAAAAATTTAGGTTAATTAAAATAGTAATTTCAAATAGTAACTGGTAGTAAAATACGTTACTGTTACCTACAGTTGTTTTCTTATCGAAGTCGTAAACCTTAGAATTGTTTTTTAACTTCTTTATTGTTATGCATCAAGTATTGCTTATTTTTATGTTTAAATTGCATTCTCTATTCCACTGTGCTCTACCTATCTGTTGTTTAAGATCTTAATTTAGACAAATATTTACAAACTTATGATTATCTGCATTACATATTTGTATTTTTTCTGCTCCATTTTATTGAAATGAAAACATTTGCCGGTTAGATGAATTTAATTTACGTCTGATAATATAACCAAAGCCATAACCAACTCGACAGCCATTTCAAGAAAGTGCCAACGGTTTAAAATGAGTGATGTGTCGAGAAATATATTTATTTTTATTACTATTCCTTTCGGTGGGAGGAGATAAAATTGTAGTGAAGGTCAAACAGGGAAGAATATCTGGTCAAAGGGAAGGTACGGTGTTTGATAACAGGTTATACTTTGCTTTTTATCATATTCCATATGCACAAGCCCCGATCGGTCGTCTGAGATTCAAAGACCCTCAGCCTGTTAAGAATTGGAAAGGTACTCGCGATGGGACCACTCCGTATTTCGGAACTTGTGCTCAGCCGCATATTGTTCACAAAACCGGCCTGTATGGAGTCGAAGATTGTCTGTATATGAATATTTACACACCTCACGTTCCTAAAACTGAAGATGTGCATTTGATACCTGTCATTGTTTGGATTCATGGCTATGCTTTCGCTTCATGTTTCAGTCATTTATACGGACCGGACTTCCTCGTCAATCAGAAAGTCATCTTGGTAACTTTAGCTCATCGAATAGGAGTTTTTGGCTTTCTAAAGTTTAATGAAACTGATTCTCATGCAAATATGGGGTTAAAAGACATCGCAATGGCGTTAAAATGGATCAGGGTTAATATCAAAGCATTTGGTGGGGATAAAAACAAAATAACGCTCATGGCTAATGGTTCTGGCGCCACCTTCATATCACTCCTAATGACGACAGAAGCAAGGAAAATGTTCTCTAAAGTGATACTACAAAGTAGTTCAATATTTTCACCATCTATATTTCAAGGAGATTATGTATCCGAGAGAGCTAGACTGCACCAAGAACTCAAGCGAAAACATTTAGAACTATCAAACGCTCCAGCTAAAGACATTGTTGCTGCAGCACACAATATTTACATTCGCAATAACAAGGAGATGGAAAATCTTCAGAGACCAATAGTACCTTTCACACCCATTATAGAGCCCGATGAGAAAACTTCATTACTTGTATGGACTCCAAAAGAATTTTACGATACTTTGAAAAATAAATCTTTGTATTTGAACAAGCCAGTATTAATAGGATACAATACTCAAGAAAGCATCTCAGAAGTCATGCCCTTTATTCACAATCCATATCATTTAAAAACATTTCTAACCTTTTTCAAGTATATGGTTCCCTTTTCAGACGGATGTAGTTACAACAGCTCATCAAAAGTTTACAAAAAAGTCTCAAAGATAATAAAAGACCGATATTTTACAGCGAGTGACACTGATAGTTCCTTAAAAAGTCTTTTAAAATATGCATCAGACCTTTTGAAGTACCCCATACTCAAATTTGTGAAAACATATTTAAGTTTAAGCAAAAGCAAAGTGTTCATGTATAAATTCGATTATAGAGGTAATATGAACGCAGTCAAAGCAACCTCACTTGCTGAACAGAATGTTAAAGTAAGTGGCGCTGCTAGTGGGGATGAACTATGCTATATATTTAAATGTGAACCTCTTTATGAATCGTATAAAATACTGGTTAAAAATGAAACAAGTAAAGACAGAACGTTCATAAGAAACATATCGTTATTATGGGCTAATTTCGCAAAATTTGGCAATCCCACCCCATTAAGCTACAAACACAATATAACATGGCTACCAGTGAATTCAAATTTTGAAAACGTACTCTTGATTAGGAAGTCCTTTAAACTAATTAATTCTAAAGACGATAATGCTATGTTTAATTTTTGGTATCTTTTGTATGAAACTTATTATAAGAAAGAAAATTGTGATAGGAGACATGATGAATTGTAAAAGTTATATTGTATAAACTTACCTTACATCAACACCGTCAATAGCTTTATCATTGTTGTCAATGAATTTAAAAATTTGTTCCTTTTGAATAAAAAATGAATTTGCTGTTTGTTCCATAAGTGAGAATGTTCCTGCTAACTCCTTGTTGGCACATGCACTGTTTGCTTGTCCTTGCACGAGATAGGGAAGATCGACGCGCTGATTTGCAAAAATATCAAGTTTTTCATAAACTGAGAGAGCTTCTATCACCACTTGACTAGATTCATTGGTGTATTTAAGAGTATGTTCATGTGATATCGTTAATGTGAAGTTGCAATCGTAACCGTTGTATACCCTCAATTGTGCTAGTCCTTCGGTTACTGGAGTCCCATAGGTTGGCTGCAAATCAACAGTATTAATTAAGACAATTGTATTAATAAAAATAGTTGTATGTATTATGAGTATTGATTAAAATAGGCCGTAATAATATTAGGAAGAATATTCATAACGTTCCTATGTCGAAGTAAGAAAATAGCAAAACCTAAGAAAGAAATACTCCTGACGATAAATTTGTTTAGATATTACTGAAAGCCGAAACTACTAATATGATAAAGGATTTTGAAAAATAAATTGGTATTGAGGGAGGAAAAAAAAATCTGACCAAGAAATTTGGGGAGTAAATGAACCTAAAATGATGTGAACCGGTGCACCTGCTAATTGACGGACGAGCCCCATGCACCCCCTTCCCACTGCGACTCGTACCATATGTATTAAAATTTGATTCACATAATACAATGATACCGTTGGAGGATGTAACAAAAGCTGAATAATATACGTCGAATGAAAATGTCATACCTGTCTGGTCCAGGTCCGACGTAATAATAGGTAAAATGGAGCGTAGTAACGTTGCGTGATAACATTTTGCTTTATTTTACCAATTTATGAAAATATCATGTGTCGTTGTGACTCAGACATAATAAACATTTAAGCTTGCATGAAAAATTGGTAGATGTTACGAGAAAAATGCAAGAATACAATATTGTTTACCTTTGACCTTGAATACAAAAAAAAGCAGATGTCCAATCGACGAGGACTTTGATATTTCTTTCATTATGGTGTACTTAAGACCCCACCAATTTCCAGCTCTATAAGAATTTATACAAGCTAACTATACATCAATTATTTGTATCAATTTTTAATAGAGAATGGAGTATATTTTTTTAAATATATAATAGCCCGCCAATCAACTACACCCCGCTAGATGGTAAGGAGCTAAACTGAAGTCCAGATGATGAGGACCACTATTCCAGATGTTAGTCCCGACCTTGACGGCCTTAGCAGATGCTTTTCACGATCCACTTGAAGAAACCCAGATCGTAAGAAAAAGGAAATACGGGTGCGAGCAAATCATTCCATATCTTTGTCGGGCGACAACCAAATGAAGTTTCTAATAGTTTTCGAGATGATTTTTTTACCGCGCTTGGGTGACACCGCAGACCAACACGTTTTATTCTATGTCCTACTAACATCCTTGAGACATCCTGTATACTCGTACTTAGGTACCTACTTACTAAGATAAATACACTTGTGGACACATCTATTGGCCCACCTTAGAGTTTAGGTTTCGATGGCCCCTACCTAAATATGATTGCTAGATTGAACAAAAACTATTGATGCAGTTTTAAACCTGATACATTTTACCATTTTTTTCGATCGTATCGTTTTAAATTTGAATTCAGAATACCACAGGACATGGAGCTACGCCTAAAGAGTCGCGTATGCGTCTTGATGAGTGCAGTTGATTTTTAAATAAAAAACATGTTTTATCAAAATAAAGGTTTAATTATCAAATAAAGGTTTAATTTAATAACGCGTGTTGCCTCCATGGCCATCTACGACAGCTCTCATACGATTAGGCATAGAGTTTATCAACCGTTCTATGAAATTTTGAGGGATCATCTCCCATTCCTCTTCTATGGCAGTTTTCAACTCCGGCATCGTCTGGGCAACTGGCTGGCGAGCCCTAACACGTCTGTTTAACTCGTCCCACATGTGCTCAATCGGGTTTATGTCTGGGCTTCTGGCTGGCCAGTCCATAACTGTTTCCATAATTCCCTGACGATGCCGGCCGTATGGGCTCTTGCATTATCATGCATAAAAAGGAAATTTGGGCTAAGCACTCACGAATGTACCTTTCAGCATTTAATGTTGGCAACCGTGGTCCCGTAACAACCTCAAGTTGAGTTTTGCCGCTCGCGGATGTACCGCCCCAGATAGTCCATGAGCCACCGCCATAAGCAACCCTCTTTTGAAAGCAGCATTGTGCAAAACGCTTTCCCTTACGGCGGTAGACCATCTTCCTTCCATCATTGCCATGTAACGCAATTTTAGACTCATCAGAAAAAAGTACACGGCTCAGATGCTGCTGAGTCCAATTTAAATGAGTGCGCGCAAAAAGAAAACGCGCTGTTCGGTCGGTTCGCGTTAGTTTGGGGCCATTAGCTGGTTTGTGTGGTACCATTTCGCGTTCTTCCAACCTTCTCCGAACAGTTCGAGCGCTCACAGATACTCCGTGGAAGTCGCGAAGTTGGTTTTGTATCTCAATGGAGGTAAGGTGACGATTTCTCAAGCTGGTCGTCACGATGAATCGATCCTGGCTTTCAGTTGTGACCCGAGATCGTGGCCTTCCTTGGCGACGAACAATGTCGGCAGTCTCTAGGTTTCCCGATAAACATTTCGGACCGCAGATCGACTTAAATTAAGATGAGCACTCACATTTCTTTGGCTGTATCCGGCCTGGATAAGTGCCACAGCTTGGGCGGCGACTTCAGGCGAAGTATCCATAGATTATTGATAGAACCTCACCTTAATGCTAAGAATAAGTAATGCTTGTTGCAAAACCTAAGAGAAAAATCACACTGTCGAGAATTGAATCCAAGTAAACGAATAAACTTAAGTTTTCTTAGTATTCGATTGTTTAATATCAACTAACAGGCTCCAAATTATCTTTTGTTTCTTTAAATTCTGTGTTCGAAATTCAAAATAAAACTATTGAATAAAATTATAAATGTGCCTGGTTCAAAACTGCATAGAAACTTTTTGCTCGACCTAATATAAATTTTTAGCTAGGTCTAAACGAAACTTAAAATGCAAGGTGGGTCAATAGATGTGTCCACATGTGTAATGTAAAAGTAGGTAGGTAGGTAGTAGGTCATAGGTATACTTCGTTGATTCACATATCTGCAGGTAAATGCAGTAAAGTAATGTTATGGCTACACTACCGTGATCTGCCAATCTTTAGGGTTTTGAACGATCTAACGGATTCGACAGCTGAATTCACGGTGAGATTTCAATTGTGCATGTTCTAAATTTGCTGATGTCACGTTAGAACATGCAGAATTGAAAATCTCACCGCGAATTCAGCTGTCGTGTCGGGCCCATTTGATCGTTCAAAACAAAATAGCAACACAACAGCATTTCACACAGCATGTGCCTGCTGTTGTAAAATATGAATTTGTTAAAGTCTTACCAGCAAATTGAGTTCCACGATTCCCGAGATGATGAACGCAGCGGCGGCGAGCACCCCGCCCCATATCATTTTATGAAGAGGTTTACTTATCAATTTGCACCAAGTAAGGAACGGGTAAATGGCCTGAAAAAGAAAAATAGTCATGTAAAAATAACTATCGTATGAAGACATTTATTGTAACAATCGGTACCGATCTGAAATGGTACACGCTATATCTAGACTAAGACTAGACTAGAGGCTGTGCTCAAAATTATTTATTATTGGCCCGGTCAATCTAAACCAAATTATATGAGAGAGGGTAGGTACAATAATTCGCACCCGGCTGAAATTTGGTAGGATTGTTCAAAACATTATCATAAATGAAATATAAAAAGTCCTCATCGATCTGATACCTGGATTTTTATAATTAGGGGTCAAAGGCCACAAAAATGAGTATTTCGCGATTTTCAGCAAAACGGTAAGTTTTATTATAAAACTGCCTGAGAGAAAGTTAAAGACCACATAATTATTATTTATAAAACTTGATAAAGAGTGAGCCGGGCCCGTGCACTAAGGTTCCGTACGAACCTTAATAGTAACCCGTACCGTATTAGTTTTTGATTAGTTGGTATTGGATTCTTGCAATTTTTTCGTAAGTATCTATAGTGAGTATCTATTATAATCTATGCGCAAAATTACGCAAATGTCTTGAAATTGATAAGTCGATAGTGCTAACCATAAACATATAAGAGATAATATACAATAAACTTTTCTTTACTTACCACTTCAAACAATGGAATAAACACAAGGATCAGTAGCGGATTAAGCACTTGCATCTGATCTGCTTTTAGAGTAAAAGAGCCAATATCTTGTTCCATCCGGTCCGCTTGGAAAGTCCATCTTGATCCCTGTAAACATTGTTATCTTTTAATTAGCATTAAAAAAGTAGGTATCTAAGTACTAGCTTCTACCCGCAATTTTCTCAGCGTAGACTTCATAATTGGGCCCATGGGGACATGAAACCTAGCATTTACCGGGATAAACCTACAATGGTGCCTCTCGACTAAACGAAAATCTAGCTGCAAGGCTTAGGGGAGGGACTAATACACTCATATATCTGTAAATTGTGGTTGTTATCTAACTAGGGTAAACGTAAGATCTTAAAGCGAGGCCCCATTAGTCCGTTGCACTACGTTGCGTCGCGCTGTGTCGTCGCATTTTTTATGAGATGCCCCATTACACTGCTGCGTCTGCGCGACGTTTCGACGGATCGACGGACAAGAGACGAAGTGGGTGGGATGGTGATGCGCTTCGTCGTAGGAACTCCGCTGCGTCGTCGGAGCTATGCTGCGACGACGGAACAGTGATTCACTGCACGAGGAGGAAGCTAGACGAGCGGAACGACACTTTTTATCTTGGTGGTGGTAAAATAAAAGGAATAAAAGAGCATGTTTGTATATATCTATCGCCACCAACCTGCTTTAATCAGCCGTTCAATTAATTGCCTAGACTGTTAACTAAACGGCATTTAATGAACGGCCGGAATGATATTCAGCCGTAACGTTTATTACGACATTTAATAACCTGGCCGGTCTAATATATTTTCACGAAATTTTCGGCAGCATTTCCTAAACTACGTTATTCTATGGCCAGCTTCTAACATAATACTGAATTAACTATATCATAGTAACGATAAAGCATGTATTAGCAATAACAATTGTACCTATTACCTTTTCATTAGATTTGATTTACCTAATCAATATTGATGAACAATTATTTGTATTTTTCTTGTATCATGTGACAAATCCATATACAATACGTTGTCAAGTAATTTAGGATAGACGATTGAATTAATGTTAATCATAGCGTTTCAATAGTAATCAACGCATCATTGACTTGAGACCTTGGTAGATTTTCATCATCCTCATCTTAGTGAAGAAGACTTAGATCATGAAGATGTTGATGGACGTCAAGACTTTATACACTCTACATAAGGTTGTTATTTAAGAAGCCGGACATTACTGCATAATTGCGAGTCATTCATCCGATTTGATCAACGAGAAACTTAAAAATTATTAAATTATTTTCTTTTTTAAGATCAATGATCAATGTGCAATCATTACTGAATAAGCCCGAAAACTAAGCTAAATTACTTGTGCTAGGAGTGCCATAATTCGAACCCGGGACCTCTCGAAGTTCATAGTATTCAAACGTACCTGTTGATCGAAGAGTGCCCAGAAGACTGGCAGCGGTATGAAGAGCACCAGTACTCGAAGGAGTGACTTGACGTCTTCAATAAGATTTATGTCATATTTGTCGTCCGCGTGGTCCAGCCAGTGGTCGCGCTTTTGTTTGCTATTCCACGAATTTGTTATTGCACGCTATATGAAAAGAAAATAATTACCGAGAATTAAAAAAATATGGGGTGAGGGGATTAGAGAAAAGAATTTTGAGAAATATTCTAACACTTTGATTAAATTTATAAGACTTACTACCTACCTATAAGATTTTGTGACTGCCTCTTTAATAGATCTTTCGTTCGGTTCAGTCTGTGAGATCGTTCATAGTTAGGTATCAAATTGAGCTTTTAATATCCACATTAGACGTTCCACTATTAGAGTTTTAACTATGCATGTTTGATGCAATGTACAAACATTAATTAACCCAGGTACCTACCTACCTATTAGTTTTATTATGTAATAGTAAATATTTGTAAGCAGTTACACAACATACACTGCTAAACATGAAGTATCTACCCAAGCATGAAGAACTAATAGATTAACATTGTCTGGACCAAAGTGTTATTAATGCAGCAATTAACAATTCACCTCGCTAAAGAGGTACATAAAAAGTAATGAGTGCCATTTAAGAGAAAGCGTATTTAAACTCATACTTACGCCGATGCATGTCGACACTTTCCCGAGTATATTACCGGCGGGGTTCTTAATTATATACAGTCGTTTACCAGCTACGAAGAACACTGAAAGAACAAAACACATGTCAATAATATTTATACAGCTGCAACTTGTACGGCGTCACCGTCATGGAACTAGGACACAAATTAGTGTTATTTTTGCTTGGCTTGGAACTTATGTCTGTAATTTATTAGTTTTCAAATAATCTACGGGAATCTGCCGAATTTGCTGATATATGATCACTACTCCAATCCCTTGAGTAGTAGCGTAATGATATATACTAATTTTAAAAAGTAATTATTCGAATAACTTTTAATAATTGCGAGCAATCCATACATATATCTGCAACCGTTGGTAACGTCAGGGTTAGAAATTGGAACATCAACTTATTAGTGAATTGACGCAGGCTTATGTTCATCTCTAATCACTTATTAATTGTCGCACTGTTAGTTCACTACCACAAGGCCATTGAAATTACCGAGAACTAAATAGGCTATTAAGTAATGAAACTAGGCTGGCGGTTAGACGATTCTCTCCCGTCTCACCTAGGACACATGGCTCAATTTTTGATCTTATCAGCTGGCTTAGTAAGTACCTATACAAGTATACAAGTCATTTGGTAAATTGACTTAATTACATAGTAGATACTATATATGGGGAATGTTTTAAACCGGTAATGGTGCAACACCACTAAAGCTAGACTTTCTCAAATATAGATAAGAGCTTGAACACAAAAACTGTACTTACCAATAGATACTATCATTAATATCCCCGGCACGCCAAAAGCCAAAGGGTAACAGTCATTATCACCGAAGCAGTGGACATCAGCCCTTAATATCGGAGTCAGGAAAGTGGAGATAAGACTACCGGCGTTAATAGCGAAGTAGAAAAGAGAGAAGAAGTAGCCCAGATATTTCTCTTGCTCTGGCAACTTGAACTGGTCCCCGCCGAAAGCTGAGACACAAGGCTTTATACCTCCTGTTCCGAAGGCTATCAGTAGAAGGGCTACTACCGTAAATTGTCTGGAAAGAAAAAAAAAACAAATTACCTGCCATACTAAATGTTATGAGCGAAGTTAGTTACATATTAGTATTAGTTACATATGAAACTGCCGAAATTTTCTTACACTGTAATTTTATAGCTATTTCCATTATTGATACTTTGTTTGAAAGTTGATATCAAGATTTTACAACTCTGTATTAAATTTCGTTTTTTATGGCCGCTTGATAAAAACAGTACTTCCTAAATGCTATCCAATTTGATGATAAATTTCGTATCACTTTTTTTACAGCTGTCCATTTTCAAAATTGTAATAAAAGTTGCTATTAGCTGAAAGTTGTCTCATTCATACACAAAAAAGAAAAAAAAATTGGATTTGTCATTCCAAAAAAAATGCAATAATGTTAGTACCTACTACAAATTGGGTTTCCTCCAATTCTTCAATAAAACGGCAATTAGGTCATTACATATGTAACGACCTATTATGAGAAGAGGACTGCGCGTCTCGACGTTGACATGGATTATTTTTTTATATACACTGATCCGATGTTGAGTCGTCATGAAATTAACTCTGATTGATTTAAACTTTCATATTTATCACAATGCCCAATTTATCGCTTGGTCCATAACATATTCACAATATCAATCTTCGATCTTGACGAATAAAGTACTCAAAATGATGTTAATGCCTTGGGTTTCCCCCTGACTTCATTTTGTTTGACTGATTGTTCTAATATTTGGTACACACTTTAAGTTCGGACAATTATACAATTTAAATCTATAAAGCAGTTTCATTAAGATTTTAAAACCTTGGTTTTAATATCATTTTGTTAGTTTGTAGTCAAGAACTTTTTTACGCTGTGTGTACCTATGTAGACAGAGAGAGAGAGAGAGAGAGAGAGAGAGAGAGAGAGAGAGAGAGAGAGAGAGAGAGAGAGAGAGAGAGAGAGAGAGAATACAAGAAAAATCATAATTATTTAATAGAACAGGTACATAATACTTACAGAGTGGGCAGATTCAGTTGCGGCATTGCACTAACTGATATCAACGTACTCCCTGCCGCATACACAATTGATAGGTAGAATATTGTTCTGAAACAAAGATGACATCTTCAAAGTTAAGTAGGATCAAAGTTATTTGCTAGGATGATGCTAGCATGCTTGAAGGTAGCTATTAGCGCTCCAAGTGCTCCAAGTGTTCGCATAGCAGATAAACAGACTGTATCATCGCTAAACGCAGCCTCAAAGGTGACTCTCCTGCATTTTATTTGCGATGTCATGGACATGAGGGCTGTATGGGATGCAGTCTACTGGAGGATCTATCCGCATGTATTTTTTATGAGTATTTCTTCATCTCCGTGACACACAGCTTCTGCTTATGTTGTTATAGCAATTGTCACGCTTCGCGTAGTGAGACCATTTGCACGTATGTCACCCTCAGGCCTTCTTGAGCCTACCCCTTCTACCGGGACCCGGCGGGGGCGTCGTAAATAGAAATGTATTTGCGAGTATAATTTGCGGACGACTCCACCAAATTGGTTAATTCTATTTTTTATGTTTGTTAGTATCAGAATAAGGTTTGTATGAAAAGCAAATCAGGGGACTATAATTATACGCCAGTGAAGCTGCTTACAACATCTAGTATTGAGTAAGGAACAACTAATGTACAGTAGGTACCTATACCTCCGGACACGTATCTTGGTCCTAAGCCGCGAGACAAATGAGGCCCTGGCGATGACGTGTGCGGATTGTTTTGTAATTACCTAGTATTGGTGATTTTGAGCTCGTCCACCACAGTAGCTCCCGCTATCCTCAAAAGACACCCAGGAAATGTGTACTATGTGTAAGTCTAAGATACACAATGTCCCGAGCAACACAAGGGCCCCCACTATGACCTACGGGGCTAACCCAACTTCACCTGCTGCCTGTAAGCCAACACCTGCTAATTTGACGGACGAGCCTCAGGCACAGACGCTCCTCTCAGAGTTGAGAGGTCACAGTCATCCTCATAAAAGCCGAAACCAATAAGAGACAGCTTAATAAAATAAAGAACAGCTGAGTTTTATGGTGGCAGGTATGGCACTGCGGTTTGAGCAGCTTAACTGTAATTTAGCCAATTTCAAGCCGGGAAGAAATGACTGTATTTTTTTCATGTTTGAGCGGTCACCGTTGCTTAACCTCCCAACAAAGTCGCTAATGATAAACGCGAAAAGTCATAATTTAACTTCCTGAATCATTGCACGAAGTATCGTCCGGGAGGAAGTTATTGACCAAATTTAAACGTAGCTCGGGGACTATTATCCTCATTGAGTTGACTTTTTTTAACGTGCGTAAGACTATTATTTGTTCTGTGATCTGAAACTGTTTAGTTAGGATCAGCAGAAAGCAGTTTTGGTAATTGATGAAATTCACTCAAGTTCACCAAAATATTAGCAAACTCGTATAGCTCGCTAATATCACATTACTGACATTTCTTATTATTTTATATTTGTCAAATTTAAAAATAAAATTTAATTATTTACACACTCTCCTTACATAAATACAAAATGTCAAGTACAATAATTCGTAACTATAAATATTATATAACTGAACGTTTCAAATTTTCTCGTAATGAGTAGGTAATATAACTTGAATGTTAGGTTAGGTAAAACTGCATAGACATCGATTTCCGCGTGCAATAGTACCAGGAGTCGTTATGATCGAGTCATAGGAAACTGCGAGACAACATCGCATTGAAAATTCACAATACTTAAGTTGAAAAAGTGACTAGGACAGACTGGATACGGAAGGTGGACGACACGAGTGATGGCGCATATTGGGAGAGGCCTATGTCTAGTAATGGACTGCAATAGGCTAATTTATTGATAGGGCGCAGAAGAACAATGATCTCAAATAAATCCAATCGAGATTCTCACGCCAATTCGGAGGACGAACATCGCGGTGGTATTTTATTTTCTAAAAGTGGTGTATAATTCCAAACTTTATCTGTTAAAAATGGTGGATTAACCGTCTTTGACAACGTACACAATATGAGGAAAATGGTATATTACTGAGAATTTTTTTTTTTGTGTTGGTTTTAGTATCTACTTAGAAGCCCTTGTAAAATTCCACTACTTTACTGGGGTACTAACTTTGACTTGACTATGACGGTCTTTACTTGACTTTGACTGTGACGAAATAACGAAGACGTTGCAGAATATTTATAATATTTCTTTAATAAGTATAATTGATTGATTGATTGAAGTATCTGGGGGCACTGCAGTGCCCCCGCCAAGACGAGCCAAGCGACGCGCTAGGGCACTACCTACCTTTTCTCGAAACACTTCGTCGTTTTTTTTTAACTTTGCTTTGGATGATGCTAAATAGTTAAAATTTTCAAGATAGAATGCCATCGGTACAATCATTAAACATACAAAGTTTGAAAGTCGTAGCTAAATATTTATTTTAGATTTTATCAATGTCTCAAAACCCTTAATTTCGTCACTAACTCATCTCTCACTGATTATTAAAATTGCTTCCTGAAGTCCTAGAAAGCTGAAATTTGGTATGTAAGCCAATATTACTACAAAGACAACAAAAAAATTAAAAAACCTAACCAAACCTATCCCCTGGGAATAGAAGGTGGAAGCACAGATTACCTACTACGATGGAAGTTTGTATATGAGACTTGCACTACAGTTTGTGCTACATAAGGCAAAATGAATTACAATATTTCTTTTATCAAAAAAAAAAATACGTTGGTACGTCATAATTTTTAACCAACTTACTAAAATAAATGAAATCCCACCAAAAACATTTTCATGTAAAAATGTTGCCAAGACAAGTTTACGTAGCTTACCCTGTGAAAAAGTTATCAGATCTCGTATAAAGCCAAGCTCTAAAGACGTACGCTCTAAACCTATAAGCTCTACACAACACCTTAGGTTAACTCGTCTTGGCAACGTTTTTACATGAAAATGTTTTTGGTGGGATTTCATTTATTTAGTAAAAAAAAGTAAAGTTACGAATTCGATTTTTTTTTCGTGCTCGGGGCACTGTATTGAGCATCCATTGCGAACCGTCTTTAATTACTGGCTGAGAGAACTTACTGAATTTGCTCCTGTGGCAAACTGCTTATGAATCTCAGTAATTGCCAAAGTGCCAGTGTGACAGATATTGAGGCATATAAAAAAAAATGTTTTAGCATCCTAGCCCTAAGTACTGGAAAATGTTTAAAGTTTGTGAAGTCGTTTGGTACATAATTGCTATTCCATATCTTAGTGTAAGTACCTAAACAGATTTTATGCTTTCTGCTCCTTTCTACCTTATTTTGAAGGCTATTAGAGCGTTTTCACACTCATCCGATATCCGACATCCGATATCCGACATCCGATATCCGATATCCGACATCCGATATCGGAGGTAGTTATCGGTTATCGGAGCCAACACTACTGTTTTGGCTCTGATAAATGATATCGGGCCGGACAATGTGAAAGAAAGATACATATCTCATACATTTGACTTCCTCCGATATCGGATGTCGGATATCAGATATCAGATATCGGATATCGGATGTCGGATATCGGATATCGGATGAGTGTGAAAACGCTCTTAGTGTTCATGAGCATTACTGTTGCCTAAAAGAGAGTAAACCATTTGCCTATAATTAAGGTGAGAAAATAGAGGAGTATGCACTCATAATAAAAGTAGACAGTGGACTAAATGGTATAATTAAAAAAAATAACCGTAACATGTAGAATGTAGATAGTTAGGTACTTCTGTAAACACTTATGCATATGTCGCCGCCAACTAGCTTAATCATGCAGCCGTTCAATTAACTGCCTAGGCATTTAACTAAATGGCGCCATTCAATTAAAGGCCTGAATGGTGTTCAGCCATTTAATTAAACGGCTAGGCAAATAGCTTGGATCGATGATGTTTAACTACTTGCCTAGCCATTTAATTAAACAGTTAGATAAAACCGGCCAAATGCGAGTCGGATTCGCGCACGAAGGGTTCCGTACCAGAAAAAAGGCTATAAGTAAATATATAACCTTAATAATTTGTAATTATTTCTAGCGTCTACGTGTAGCCATTATTAATATCGATAAAAAATACTTTTGTTGTATGGAAGCCCCCCTTAAATATTGTTTTTGTTAAATTTTTAGTATTTGTTGTGGTAACCACAGTAAAAATACATATTCTGATGTGCAAATTTCAACTGTCTAGCTATTAAGGTTCTTGAGATCCAGCTTGGCGACTGAAAATGGGCATGAAAAAGGGCTAAAATATCACATTTTTTGCATGGGAGCCCCCTTATTTATTTATCAGCAATCTGTGAAAATTTCAACTGTCTAGATTTTACGGTTCTTGAGATAAAGTACGGTGACAGACGGACGGAGGGACGGACAGCGAAGTCTTAGTAATAGGGTTCCGTTTTTACACTTTGGATACGGAACCCTAAAAATGACTTATTTAATCACCACGAAGGCTTAATGCGGGCGCTACGCTCCCGCATTAGCCTTCTAACCTAACATAACCAAGTCGGTTTGCGCAGCTATCACAATAAACCTAACACTAATTTTCTGTGAATACACCTCTGTCTACCCCTTCGGGGATTTACAGGTGTAAGTATATGTATGTAGGCATGTAATTTTCTTTCGTATTTTAAGGTAGTGCCCCATCTTACGATTAGCCTAAGTATTAGCCAGCCAGGTTATTAAATGATGTAATAAACGAGATGGCTGAATATCATTCAGGCCGTTAATTGAATGGCGCCGTTTAGTTAACAGTTAATTGGACGTCTGATTAAGCTAGTTGGCGGCGACACATACATACCTACATTATTATGCACATTCAGGTAGTCTCATGTTATCACATACGGAATTCATGGTCATTCATGATTTGGGTACCAAATTTCAGCCAAATCGATCAAGATCACAAATTTCTGCGTCAACAACAAACAAACTGCGTCATCTATTCTTAAATCACTACCGACAAACAGCTCTCTAATGGATAAATACTTGTAAAAGAAATTTCTACTATTACCGTTAACCCTTCCAGCTAAGCTAATTTCAAGTTCGAGTGGGTACTGTAAACAGGATTCAAACGTACGCTGTCCCGGTATGGTCGCCTCGTTTAGTGACTAAGCTACCCTTTGTTTTGAATCTTGTAAATTAAACACGAATACCTTCCTAAACCCGTATAGCTCATGTAGTATGTAGTTATTGATTGCTTGGTTAAGATATGTAAGGACTGCTGTCAATCGACGGCTTCGTCGATATTGTAGTGGAAATAGGTTTAGTAGAAAGTTAGTTAAATTATATAAATTAGGTACCTGAATCTGCCCAGCCAGTTGTCAGCAATCATGGCACCAATTAAGGGGAAGAAATAAGCGAACATTGTGAATACGTGGTATATGACAGTTGCACCATTGTCACTGTAGCCCAATTTATCGCGCAAATATAGTGACAGCACCGCTGAAAATAAAAGAGAAAGAGATTGTTCAATAGCTAAATTTTTATAAACTACTAGCTGTCGCCCGCGGCTCCAACCGCGTGGATGTCGGTTATCGCGAATCGGGGTATGAAAAATAGATGTTGGCCGATTCTCAGACCTACCCGATATGCCCACAAAATTCCATGAGATTCGGTCGAGCCGTTTCGGAGGAGTTTGGCAACGAAAACTGTGACACGAGAATTTTATATATTAGATTAGGAAGAAATGATTCGACTTAGAAACTTATTGTGGTATTCCACAATAAGACGGCCTATGGATAATTTTTCTAAAGGATAGAGCCTATGTAGGTACAGCCGTACAGGACTATATCCATAGAGGTGGAAAGAACGGAGGGCATACGGAGCACTGTCCTTCGAACAAACTTAGGTCCCAGAATAAATAATAGTACTACGTACAGAAGTTGCACTGCCTAAGATCTTGAAGAAAACCTCCATTTTAATAACCTACTAAATTTCGTAGGTACCGTCCTATGTTCCAAACATACTTGTATGTACAATGCCGCCAACTCGAGTGTTAGGGCTATCACTTTGTAAGAAAATTAAAGTTAAACAATCCAACTAATGTTCAGTGTTGTTCAGTGTGTTATTGTTATTTACCTTTAATATAATGTCCGATGCTTTTTTTAACCTTCTCTAAAGATCCAATTACATTTTCTAAATCTTTCAAATAATTTTAATAAATATTCTGTTGGGAACCATGTATGTAGGTACATGGTTCCGAACAGAATATTATACATCCATACTAATATTATAAATGCGAAAGTAACTCTGTCTGTCTGTATGTTACGCTTTCACGCCTAAACCACTGAACCGATCTTGATGGAATTTGGTACATAGGTATATTAGAGCTTGAGAACGGACATAGGCTACCTTTTATCACGAGAAAGGGGGTTTGAGGGGATGAAAGTTTTTCATTTTTGAAGATTTCCTGATGAAATTTGGTATAGAGATAGTTTAGAGCTTGGAAACGGATATAGGCTACCTTTTATCGCGAAAAGAGGGGTAGAAGGGGGGGGGGGGGACTACGGCCTTGGTATGAAAGTTTGTCATTTTTGAAGATTTCTTGATGAAATTTGGTACAGAGATAGTTTAGAGCTTGGGAACGGACATAGGCTACCTTAAATCACTAAAAGGGTTAGAAGGGGGGGGAATATGACTATGGGATGAAAGTTTGTCTTTTTTGAAGATATCCTGACGAAATTTTGTACAGGGATTTATGAGAGCTTGGTAACGGACATATGCTACCTGTTATCGCGAATAATGTGGTAAAGGGGGGGGGGGGGGGGGAGGAGGGATAAGGACTAGATAGTTGGTATGAAAATTTGTCATTTTTGAAGATATACTGATGAAATTTGGTACAGAGATGGATTAGAACTCGAAAATGGACATAGGCTACCTTTTAATGCGAAAAAGGGAGTTGAAGGGGTGGAATAGGGCTAGGGTATGTAAGTTTGACAATTTTGAAGATATCTTAATGAAATTGGTATAGAGATGGATTAGAGCTTGGAAATGGACATAGGCTACCCCTTATCGCGAAAAAAGGGATAGAAGGGAGAGGGGGGAAGGGGAATAGGGCTATGGGATTAAAGTTTCTCATTTTTCAATGGCACAAAAAAGGGGGTGACTATGGCATAAATAGTAAGAATTTCTTTTAAGATGTCGTCATGAAATTTGGTACAAAGGTGAATTAGAGCTTCGGAACGGACATAGTCGAGTAGCGAACCAAATATAGAAGCGAGTGGATAGGCGTGTAAAGATCGAAAGTCGAGTAGAGTCGACTATAGGGGCGAGTAGATATGCGACTAGAGAGCCAGTGGAGAGGCGAGTATAGAATCAAATAGAATGCATTAAAGGGTTGAGTAGAGAGGCGAATAGGGAGTTGAGTAAAGGTGCGAGTAGATAGGCGAGTGGATGGTAATGGGGAATCGAATGGATGGGCAAGTAGAGAGGCCAATGGAAAGGCGAGTATGGAGAAGAGTACAAAGTCGAGTAGAGGGGAACAGAGAAGTCAGTAGAGAGTCGAGTATACATTCAAGTAAAGAGGCGAGTAGAAAGTCGAGTAGAGAGTCGAATATAGAGGCGAGTAGAAAGTCGAGAACAGAGGTGAGTACATAGTCGAGGACAAAGTTGAGTAGAGGGGCGAATTTAATGCTCAATAGCGTCGGATCAACACTAAGCGATAACCGACATCCACGCGGGCGGAGCCGCGGGCAACAGCTAGTATGTAATAAAGTTAATGTTTTTTAAACAGCGATAATAGAAGTCACAAGACCGACTGAAATATTGTTTACTCATGTGGTGTCACGCTTGTGCTCCACATGAGTAAACATGCAAGCCCTGACTGCGCTTATAGCCCGGGGCTATAGCGCGCCGTAGGTATTACTCTCCGTAGTGTGGACGAGTGACGGGGGCTTGTTCAGTAACTTTTCGTATATGTAAGGTACTGTGTTTTGGGAAGTTTATATTATTGGTTAAAAGAAAAAGAACGCCCCTTTCTGCTACTGACGTTTGGAATGGAGGTCTACACGGTTTTTACTGTTACTACTGCGTTCAATTCTGTTGTATCGATCGATCCCCACATTGTTACGTTATTTCATTGATTTATTTTCAATTTGAACAAATTGATTTGACAAATCCAACCGAAATTCCGCATACTCTTTGTGACCATCAATTTGTAAACTTACGCTCATCATTTCATCGGGCATACAAAATGGGTCAGAGCAAAAGATTCTCTTGAGAGTCACGATAAAACTACATTAATTGAGAATGCGATTGCGATAGAACTTCAAACGTTTAAGTATCGTGAGGATCATTGATATTGTCAACAGTGACCTCATTCTTATCAAAGAATTAGATGTCAATTGTATGTACCGGTTTGCAATTTCATCGGTGAATTGTGAATAGGTACAAAATACTTTACAGGGAAGTTTTGTAACAAATCGTGTATCTACAGTCCATCAAATCTAAGAGGTACCGTTTGACGTTTCATATTTTTCAAACCGAAACAACTTTGTTCATACGTACATTATTCAGTTTCGATAACCTTTTTCATAAAACCATGAATTTAGAAAGATTTCATTATTGTATCTAAAAATGTACAATTCTTAATATCTAAATGTAATTGAAAACTTTCAAACAAAGCAAAATAACACATATTTACACAGTAAATAATTTCTAATAGTTATATTCTTGACCGCATTACAAAGTTACGTAGTTAGGTCACTGCACGTAGTGTTGCGACTCTTCGGATACACTTGTATGCAAAAAAATCGTTTACATATACGAAAAATCGAATGTATTATTTACAAATTACACTTGACAACCAAACAAATATTTTTTCATGTGAATGGGATTTATCTCACATATTACGATTACATAACTAAATAGTTATGTAATCGTAAAATATGAGATAAAACCCATTCACCAAAAATACGTATTTATAAATCAAATATATTTGCTTCTTTAAAAAGTTGTCGAAAGCGATTTGTCGATTTTTGATTTTCGCGCCCAAATAAGTCGGGGTTTCTCGCGCTAACGCTGTCGAAATAGTAAATGGAGTCAGGGATAGTGTTTTTTACATTTATTTTTGTGTATGATAGTATGGGTTTGCATATTACAGAGAAATAAACAAATTTTTAACAAGCACATCCATTGATTTTACAATTACATTTTTTTCTTCTAAGTCTTATTTCTACGTCTAAAACTAATAAAAATAAGGTATGTAGAACCCATTCACAAAAATGTTGTTGCCTGATGTTATAAATTAACGACGTTACTGCGCGACCGCATAATGCACTGAATACACAGATACCCTAAAATAAATTAATTTAATTATTTTTAGGTCAATAGGCAAAATCGCAGGTGTCCAAGTCTCTACAATTTTTTTTTTCTGGCAACACTGCCAACTACAAGCGCACGCGGTCCGCTCGGTCGGTTCGGCGTCAGCAGTCTCTCGCCATCTTGGATGCTGACTGTGCGCGTACTTGCTTTCTCGTTTGTGTTTTACAATTTGTGACTTGGCTATTACTTTTCTGGACTGATCATTCTTTATCCGTTTACCTTGGCAATATTTATACTGGACTCCGAACTAAGCAAGTGTTTATTAATAATGTCGAAAAGAGGACGTACTTTGAACAGCCAGGCTCGTGAATTGGTGGTGAAATTACACGAGTATTTTGAGCGTGAATCTCAAAATGGTGGACTTCTACTGCCAGTTACACAAGTTCGGGATCGCGTCGGTGAAGCTCTCGGTATTGGTAGCCGCACCGTTGGCAAAATATTAAGTGAAAAATATGGGCCTTCGGGGAGTGACAGTAACGTACTTCACACACCGAAAAAACGAAAAAGAAATAAACCTGTGACAGGCATCGATGAATTCGATAGTCATGCTATTAGAAACCATATATACGGGTATTTTACAAGAGGCGAATTTCCAACATTGGCAAAGTTATGTGCAACTTTAAAAGATGCCGGGCTGTATAAGGGAAGCATAGAGTCGTTGAGAACGGTAATAACAGGAATTGGCTTCAGATACAAAAAAGTTGACAAACGAAAAATTGTTATGGAGCGACATGACATAATTATGCAGCGACTAACATTCCTGCGCGAAGTTAAACAAATTATAAACTGGGATAATGTAATATTTTTGGACGAAACTTGGCTAAATTCCAACCATTCTGTGCCGAAAACATGGACTGATGATTCTGAAGCTTCGTGCTCGAAGGTGCCGATAGGAAAAGGTGGACGCCTCATAATATGCCATGCTGGGTCAGCGTCTACAGGCTTCGTGGAAAACTCTTTATTAGCTTTCCAATCCAAAAGCACTAAAGAGTATCATGAAGAAATGGACGCAGTAAGGTTCCGAGAGTGGTTCTTAAATTTATTACAGAATATCCCTCCTAACAGCACAATTATAATGGATAATGCCCCATACCACTCTGTGCAAATTGATAAAGCACCTACGTCAGCCAATAAGAAAGCAGATTTGGTGGCATGGCTGCAAAGAAAAGGAGTGGATGCCGACATGTCACTATTAAAAGCTGAATTATTACAGTTAGTGAAATTGCATAAACCACCAAAACCGGCATATGTAATTGACCAATTGGCCGAAGAGCACGGGCACAAAGTCATACGACTTCCTCCGTACCATTGCCAATATAATGCCATTGAACTGATTTGGGCCCAAGTTAAAGGTAATATTTTATAATATTATAATAATAACACGAGTACTTCTAACATTTATAATTTAAACAATGGTTTTCGTCTGCTATCAAATAGTTACATTATTGTTTTACAGGTTATGCAGCAAGACACAACACAAAACCACCCTTCAGTGTCAAGAAAATGGAAGGTTTATTAAAGGAAGCATGTGCCCAAGTTACACAGGAAGATTGGAGTAAAGTAGTACAAAAAACAAAGAAAATAATAATGGACGACTTCGAAAGAGACGTACACTTTGATAATGTAATGGACAATCAACTGGTCATTAATTTAAATGACGATGATGACGAAGACGACGATACTAGTACTAGTAGTGAATAAAAAAATATCCTAAACATTTCTTTTATTTAATTATAACAATTGATTTCTTAAAATTCGGATATTATAGTAATCGATCTCTTAAAGTTCGGATATTATAGTAATCGATTTTTTCATCCCATCCCTATAATTCAATTGTCAGAACTGTCAAACGGTACTTCTTAGATTTGACGGACTGTAATATTGCGGTCCATTTAAGATAATGCCAACATGACATATTTAATTAGATACACACGTTTGTATACAGTATTTACAAAAGAATTTCACCGTTAACCGGCATTGTTACGGCTTCGAACCGTTCTATAAAATGAGCGCCACCGAAAGCAGGATATCAGTTTAATTCCATTACGAAGATAAGTTTGGATGAGTTCGGAATGTGGAACATTGAACATTGGCGACCCAGCTCTAGGATCGAACTGTTAAGAAACTTATTCCAACACGAAGTCAAGAAATTTGCCCAGTTGAAAATCATTTTTGGATCTACTGTTTTTCTTGCCCAATGTTAAGGCGCTCACTCACTAACAGTTTACCGGACGACGGCCGGACGATATTAATTTGTTAGTTAATCGCAATAACCCACACATGAATAGTTTCTTTAACGATTTTGGTCTGACGAATAATACGATCCGATAGAGTGTGGCTGCCGAACGATACGATTCCAGACGTCTCGTGTCAGCATTTTTTTACGTAATAACCTCCGAATAAAACTATGTTATTCTTTTAGCTTGAGGTAATAACATAATGATGAAATGTACTTCACTAGTTTTTACTAAGATTTTAATAATATTGTATACATTTTTTTTTAAATAAGAATATTAGCAACCGAAATTTTCGAAATTACTAATATTCCCTCTAACCCCTCCAACTAAGCTAAATTGCTTGTGCTAGGAGTGGGTTCACGTCGGTAGTGTAATGGCCAGGATTCGAACCCGGGACCTCTCGATCGTAAGGCCGACTCCTTAACCACTAAGCTACCGACGCTACTACTACTACCGACGCTACATAACTGTCTATATTTCTAATAAACATAGTCCATAAGGTTCAAAATGGCTAACAACTATTTTTTACAATGATTTTCACGTACTAATATAAGAATAACGCAGTGCAAGCGAGTGACGTAGTTTTCGACCTTATTGACATCGCAAAGCATCTAGTATTTTTTCTTATATTCGTGATCAGCGGCATTTCTTCTTCATCCTAGCGTTAATCCCAGTCGCATCCGAAGCTATCAACTTGGAGTCAGGGGTCCGCTTTAACCAGTCCAATTGCGGATTTGGCTAAACTTCGACATTTTCCGTGAAGCGACTGTCATCTGACCTCCACAACCCAAAGGCGATATCGAAGCATTGCAGACCAGCCCCTCTAGACAAGTGGCAATTCGCTAGCAAGCGTTTGATGGAATAGAATGACGAATGTATAGGATTTGACGTATTTGACATGCGTTAACGACTGTCATTTACATCAAATCCCATACATTCGTCATTCTATTCCACCAAACGCCGGCTAGCGAATTTCCACTTGTCTAGAGGGGCAGTTATTGGAATTGAGAGGGCTCCAACTACCCGTAACGACTGCCATAGATGTTTGTTTGGCAACCGGGAACGACGGCTTAACATGCTCTCCGAGGCACGATCAGACCAATACAAATACCTATATTCATGCATACAAATATTTGCACTGAGCGGCGATCGAACCCACGCCTCCTGGACAGCGGCCACGTTCACTACCGCTACTCTAAGCAGCGACATCACGTTTCATCACTAAATAATATTATAAATGCGAAAGTAACTCTGTCTGTTTGTCTGTTAGCTTTCATGCCTAAACCACTAAACCGATATTGATGAAATTTTGTATAGGGATAGATTAGATTTTGAGAAAGGACATAGGCTACGATTAGTTGCGATAACCGATATCCGCGCGGACGGAGCCCCGTGTAACAATTAGTTTTCAATATTCTATGCGCAATAGTAGGTAAGTATGAATAGGTTACCTTATGCCCTTTTTGAAAGCATGATGAACACGTCTACGGAGGTGTCCATAGACGTGTGCAATGTGTTTTAATTATGTTTTTATATCCTATTCATAAATCTTTATCAGCTAGTACAATAGTCAATTTAGATAAAAAATACTTAGGTACGTCTAGGATAAATCATCATAATTAACTGAGTTCAGCGGCAACCCGGATTGGTAGTTCAAGTAATAAACGTAGCAATACGTCGTTCCATGTTATCTTTATGATTAACGTTCTAGCAAGTATACATAATATAGTATGTTTGTACGGTAAAGTTGTGAATGTGTACCTATTTGCAAATTTTATACCTAATAGAGCAAAAAACTCCTTTTTCTTTTGTTTTAAATAGCACACTTTAACAACCTAACGCATTTTTAGTATTGAATCGAATGCAAAAAAAATTTTTTTTTAGTTTAGCGCGTCAGTTTAAAATAATAAAGTATTTATCTGCTGTAAAATTTGTAATATCATACGTCCGCAATTTGTATATTAAATTAAATTGAGTATTATATTGAAAGGTAAATGTTTGTTTACTGAATAAGTCATTTATTTTTGACTTTAGACGAAAAAAAGAATATAATAAAAAAATGTTTATTCCAAAGTTGTTAAGAATTAAATTTCCTACAATTTTGGTCTTCATCATTTTTTTTCTAGGATCCATATTTTTCGGTTTATACCTCAAAAGGTGATGGGTGAACTTATGTTTGATTTTTTTTTGTCATAGGAAAAAATCCGATTGTTTACAAATTTGTTCTGTAAAATATATTCACCCTAAGATTCAAGATGGTGGAGAACATAACAAATTGAATACCATATAAAACAAAGTTTGGACTACCAGTCCTTTGACGTCAGTTCTTTGACGAATTCCCAATGAAAAAAGCTACTAAGAACTTATCCTATGCCAAAAGAATCAGACAAAGAATCACCATCAAACACAGATTAAAAATTAAAAATATCGATCCTGGATAAAAATCATGCAGATCAAATTTAATTGTAAACAACGTCGCAATTACCATTTTTCGTGCAAAATTAAAGATAATTGACTTATTCGGTAATAAAAAAATTGCAATTTAAAACTACTACAAATTATTTTTAAGTCTAATTCTATATTTATTGCAGTAATTTTTTAAATTTTATATCTATTATTTTAATCTCACCATTACTTCGACTGAATATTTATTTCTACAACTGTTTTAGGGTGTAAATGGGGCCTTTTACTTTTTTTGCGTTTAAGGTTTTTTTGCGTTTGGGAGGTCAGAAGGCAGTCACTCCCCATATAAGTCATATAGAGAACAATGCAAAGATGACTAGTGGTGCAACTGTTAAATACCTTTCCTTTTACACTATATATAAAATAACATATTTGTTTTATATGCATCAGCCAAAGCTATAGTCAGTCGCATTTGCAATCAATGAGCATTAGATGCTTTGCGAAGGCGAGCTGCAAGAAAAACGATGAAAGAAACAGATGGACTTAAGGCGCCCACTCACTAACAGTTTACCGGACGACGGCCGGACGATATAAATCTGTCATTTAATCGCAATAACCCACACACTCACAATTTCGTTAACGATTTTGGACTGACGATTATAGTGTGTGGCCGCCGAACGATTCCGGACAGTTCTAGGCCGGACAGTCTTAGGCCGTCAGGGCGAACGAGCACACATTATCAGGCAGTCAGCCGGCGGCCTGTCGACCAACGTGTCGTGTCAGCATTTTTACGTAATAACCTCAGAATAACACAGTGAATTAATTTTATTCTTTTGTCTGAAGT
The DNA here is from genome assembly GCA_949126895.1 of Eilema caniola. Taxonomy (NCBI): domain Eukaryota; kingdom Metazoa; phylum Arthropoda; class Insecta; order Lepidoptera; family Erebidae; genus Eilema; species Eilema caniola. The sequence continues at coordinate 43,192,620 of OX421460.1, read as the reverse complement.
AACATTATGATGACATGTACCTACATCACTAGTTTTTACTAAGATTTTATTCATTTTATGTACATAGTCGTCTATATTTCTTATGCACATAGTCCGTAAGGTTCAAAATAGCTAACACCTATTTCTCACAATGATTAGCACGTACTTATATAAGAATAACGTAGTGCAAGGTATTTTGAACCTTATTGACATCACAACACATCTAGTTTTTTTTCTTATATTCGTAATCAGAGGCATTTATTTATGCGAAAAAACATGTAATTAAGAACTTGCTTGCACTGTTTCGTAGTCTCTATGTAACTGATATCAGACCATTACCGGCAGGCGATCGTACGACGTAAAACTGACGACTCACAAACGCTAATGTGTGGTCGAAAAACTGACAACAGGCAATTGCCGGCAGGCCAAAATCGCTTTAGTGTGTGAGCGCTAGCGGCTTAGGACTGCAGGCCGCCGGACAGATCAGAAACTGCAGGCGGACTGCAGGCGGACTGTTAGTGAGTGGGCGCCTTTATGCTTTTGCAGTGAGTAGTAATCCCGTTTACATCCGAGGTATCTTCTTACCTACCCTCCAGGACTATTCAAAATACATCTCTACCACGCCAGAACAATGGTACTACGCCAATGGTACGGGTAAGGTATGGAAATACCTTCGCCTCAATGTAAATCGCACGATCCTGTCAATATATCTGTTACAGTTAAAACGCGTTTTTCGTAGAACTAGTGTTCCCTAGTTAAAACTAGTTTTTACTTAATGCCTTTGTTAAAACTAGAAATACTCAGTTCAAACTAAAATTCACCACTGATATATTTGATTTTCCACTGTGATTTTCAGTTAAAACTAGTTGTCACTTCGAGCTGTACTTAAAACTAGCATTAGGAAAAGAAAAACGACTTATGTCTGCATGGTTATAAAAAAAATAACGATTTATGTCTGCATGGTTTCTTTTTTCATAACCAGAAAGGAAGAAGAAGATATTAGAATTTCGAACCTAACCTATTCTGTTCTATCCTATAACTTTCTCAATAAATCTATCACGAATTTTGATTTTTGAATACATCTCTGCCTATTCTGCTCGAGAATTTAAAGGTGTGACCTGTAAATTCCCGAGGGGGAGTATATGTATTTATGTATGAAATGTTCTGCGTGCGGACAATGCTGTTCACCCGCACTTGTCGAATTAGGTTACGTCTCGCTATTAATCGGCATGAAGTACGATGATCAACAGGGCTAACATGCGCGCGTCGTCAAATATCTCGAATCGAGATGAGATATCATCTCGAGTCTTCTCGAGCGAAGTAACGTCGACATATTTTGTCGCGTCAAACTTTTTCAATAATTGTCTATGGCATACACATTTTTTAAACATGTTAGTTGCTGTTTTCACAGTTATCCGATAAAATCGGCCCGATACGGCCATTTGCTCGAAAGCACAGATTATTTAGGGATGCTAGGTATGAAAAAAAGAGAAAAAATAGTGCAAACAATTCTCGACCTTATTGACATGACATGCTATCGATTTTTTTTTCTTATATTCGTGATCAGCGTCATCAATTAATGCGAAAAGACACGTAACATAGGAAATGTCATTAAGGTCGAAAATGGCTTGCAGTCGCTGTTTTAGTCCAAAATGAACCGAGCACATAAAATGTTTACACGAGATAACTTCTCGTCGACCAAATGAAAGACGGGAGACAAAACATTTTAAATGTCAAAATTCGAGTAAATAAGGGCACGTATGTTACAATTTGCAGACACTAAGTAGAGATGATTTCTCGAAGTCAAGTTATGTCGACATCTGACAGATCGCCATGAAATTTGCCATGTTACCAACAGTCGATATCGACATATAACTGCAAAATACCTCGAGATAGCTATCTCGTGGCGCGCATGTTAGCCCTGCATGTTACCAACAGTCGACATATCGACATAAAACGGCAAAATGCCTCGAGATAGCTATCTCGTGGCGCGCATGTTAGCCCTGCAGGTGATACAGTGATAACTAACTCGCTTGAGAAAAACGCGTTTTGTTTAATAAGGACTAGTTCTAACTGATATTCGGTTTGAGCACTAGTTAATTCTAGTATTAACAAAGGCATGCAGTAAAAACTAGTTCTAACTGGGAATGACGCGTTCTATCTAAGAACTAGTTTTAACTGTGACATATGTATTGTGGTGCATATCAAAGGCGATTGTTTCCTACACCGGATCGATTATGTACTGACTGTGTAATTGCGCAAGGCGCCCTAAGATTTGCAAGTAAAAGGAGGTATATAGTCAGCTAGTAGTCGAGATTTATAAGCTTTGCATCTTTAGTATGTAACCAAAGGACTAACAAGTCGTCCATCAGTAGACATAGGCAGAGCACATCAATACTGTATGTAGATAAACTAACATTAATTGTGAAACATGGCACAAATACCTGGCGATAACGTACTCAGGTATATTTAAAGTGGGTTAGAAAACGTGGTGCTGGTTGCGTAATCAGTACTTACCAATCGATTAACCTCGCTATGAGGTAGGTAGGTACTCGAAACCTTTACCTATTGTAATAATATTATACATGTGACAGTTTGCGAGGATGGATAAATGAATGGAGAGGATCATGCAAATCGGCTGAATCGATCTGTATAAAATCTGGCATCGGCACCGGGATAAAACATAACAGTTTGATCAATCATTAAAATATCTCTATCTGCCCTTCGATGCTATTACGCGCGTGTAGCCTCGTCAGAAAAAACCATGTTACTGCGACCGTAGGTAAAAGGAGCTATTACTAGTAGTTCTGTGAATATTAGACCTCCCGAGTATCGTTTACCACATTTTTCTGATACCCCTTAATCAAATCTTAACTTTTTTTTAAATTTTTTTTTTTAAATTAACTTTTTAACAAAATGATAAGTTCTAATTTCAAATAGCCCTGGACGTGTAACCATAAAATAATAATGATAATGTCTTAAAGAACGCTACAGCACTTCTCCCCGTTTTTACCATCTGTTTTTTTATAACGAAGTTCACCTTTACGAGGACCCAACGACCTGCGAGGAAATTATGTCCTTTATGTTTCAGCCAAAAATCATTAAGATGCGTTTATAAATAACACGACAGCAAACTTCTCCCCTTTTCTTCCTTATTTTCCCACATATCAAAAAAGCTCTCGACAGTAGTTGAGTTTTAAATCAAAGAACATGTGTGCCAAGTTTGGTGAAAATCGGTTAAGAAATGCACCCTCTAGATCGGAGCTGACAAACTGACGTAGATACGGACAAAAGCAAAATCGATAATTAATGATAAGCTGTGTACCATTAACGACAGACTCGCTACGGGGAATTGGTAGAAGAGCCTACCTCCATAGAGCGTTAACCATTGATATACAAATTACTGGTAGTTTTGTTCTGTGAATACTCCCTTCCACACTTTGCCACATTTTTTGGTACCCGTATCTGGTATCAATAATAAGAAAAGTAATACGGATCTTCTTATTTTAAACAACTCTGGATGTTTCACGAAAAAATAATAACGATGCTTTCTTAAAATAACGCTAGAGCAAGTTTCCCTCTTTTACCTCATCTGTTTTTTTATAACGAAGTTCACCTTCACGAGGCGACAGCCTCCGTGGCGTGGCAGTAGTGAACGCGGCCGCTACGCAGGAGGCGCGGGTTCGATCCCCGTTCAGTGCAAATATTTGTATGCGTGAATATGAATATTTGCATTGGTCTGGGTGTTTCTATGTATAATATGTATGTATTTACAAAAAAATATATATAAGTATGTTTATCCGCATTCTAGATTCCATAACACAAGCAAGTTAAGCTATGCTTACCATGGGTCTAGATAGCGTTGTGTGAAATGTTGAGGAATATTTATTTATTATTATTATTACGAGGATTAATTTTTTTCAGAACTATCTGTCAAGAATCATGTCCTTGATGTTTCAGCCAAAAATCATAAAGATCTTCATAAATAAGACGATTCCGTCGCCTTGTTTGTAAATTACCCCCTTTTCTCCCACATATTCCCTTCTATCAAAAAGTAACTCTCGACAAAAGTGGTGTGATTTACTTAGAATATGTGTGCCAAGTTTGGTGTAAATCGGTTTAGAAATGAGCCGTCTAGACTGGAACTGACCAACCGACTTAGATACGGATAAAAGCAAAATCTGCCACCCTAGTCGAAATAGAGACTCTCGTTCGCTTCGCTCGCTCGGCCGATAATGTTATGAACAAAGTAATTATTATTATTTTCTACCAGAACAAATGGATGACGAAATCATGTCACCAGATCTTAATCAAATAACTATTTACACATATAATGCAATAGACGCAGTATAAATCCACAGATTAGATAACTGCATTGATGATTGGTATAAGTACATTAAGATTATTTTTAATGAGTTGATAATGAATCGATAATAAATTAAAATATTATTAACTAGATAATAATTAATAATTTAATTTGTTAGTAGGTTATCTTGGAGGTGCAAACATTTACAGGGTGGAAGATTTTAACCTTATGTGGATGGGAAGTACTCTAAATACTGGAGATAGCGAATTTCGCTCAAAGGAAACATTTCTTTATTTTTAATAAGAAATCAAACTGCCTTCAAATATTTTTCAAAACTCGCTTGCCACACCCGGTAATCGAATCGACTAAAATCCCAAAAAGTTGTATCTGTGTATTGTATCCCCTGTATTTTTATGGCATCATTCGATGGTGTCAATCATAAGGATAAAATCTATCTAACAAACAAGGTAACTTAAATGAAAGTAAGTAAGTCCCAGTATATAGAGTATTTCCCCTCCAGGTAAGGTTAAAATCTTCCACTCTGTATATATTATTCAGAAAATATAGACATGTGAGATTGCATAAATTTTCATAGAACCGAAAATAAGTGGAGGTCTTAAATATACCGTAACATAAGAAATATAAAAGTCCCCATTTATTTGACTTCTGATTTATTTTTTTTAACATCAAAGGTCCAAATTTTCAGGTTCATTTGAACTTTTGAAATAAGAATTAATGTTCAGGAGAAATATGCTTTCTCCTTAACAGTAATTCTTATGGCAATAGTTGTTTAGACAAAGTTGTAGATCATGTAATTACCTACAAAATGATCCTACTTCTTTTTTTATACGAATAACCATTACGGAGCTAAAAAAATACTTGGTGCCAAAATTTTGTACACTTGCGTCATTTTAGAAATAGGATAAGAACACGTGTTCTCTTATTTTTAAAATGACGCATGTGTACAAAATGACAGGCTTCCATATAATTTTTCATCCCTTATTTTACCCCCTTAGCAAAATATTTTCCAAAAATCCTTTGGATGCTAACAACATGAAGAGCGTCTACTGACAAATTTTCAAGTTTACAGGAACAGCGGTTTAGACTCTGTGTTGATGAATCATTCTATGGGAACAAGTAATTTTGTATTTATAATATAATAATAAAAAAGTACTACTACAATTTTGTAGGTAATTACATGATCTACAACTTTTTCCAACCTACTTCTGCGCTAACACTTGCTGTTTATGAGAAAAATGCGAAATCCAATATTATTCACATTTGACCTTGAAAAAAAGACAGATATAGAATCGATAGGGACGTTTGATATTTCTTTCATTATGGTGTATTTAAGACTACCACCAATTTCCACCTATATGCGAAATTATGCAAAATTAAACTGGATTATTAGGTATACTATATAAGTATAATGAAAATTTAGGTTAGTTGCATCGTCTTACATTAGAGATGTAAAAAAACTGAGATTATATTAATGATACTGATAAAAAATTGCTTTTTGAAAATGGTCACAGTAATCATCGAACGGATTATGATGCGGTTTTATGTTTAGAAACTTCATGGTCAAATTAAAATCCAAGTTATTAAGTGCTTGAAACATGGATGAAAAAAAAATTTATGGTAGGTAGTGCCATCACTATTCCGATATAATCTTGTCTGCAATAGTTGAAAATAATTGTCGTTAGTTATAAGTACCTATAGATAGAGCATTAACGAACTGAGTTTGTAATTCCTTTCATTTCAATCCTTTTTTTTAATACCACTTAGGTGGCAGACAAGCACACGGCCCACCAGATGGAAAGTGGTTATCGTGGCCTATGGACGTGTGCAACACCAGGGGTGTCACACTCGCGCTGCCGATCCTGAAGAAACCTTCAAATGCCCTTCTTGAAGAAGTCAATAATATTACTTAGTAGGTAGGTATGTTACATATATACATTATAATACATAGTAGTCGGTATTTCTTAACACTCCTCACATTTACAAAATACATGAAATACCTAATAATATTCAATTGGACGAGCTATGACGAAATATTTTGGCGAGTTAATAAATTAGTTTAAATGTTTTTTTTTAATACCGCCTTTTTTAATGGGTTTTATTATTAAACTAAGTGACCTACCCCAATTAAGCATACTTCGAGACCCCGTATCAACCATTTATACCTGATATTTATTAATTTTCAATTAATGAATGGCAATTTGCCGGATCTGTTGACATTTATAGTTACTTCTCGGCTCCATTGAGGAGTAACGTGATGAAATTTGCCCTATAATGTTCCTCGCTTAACGGGCTATTCAATACAATTTCTTTTCCATTCTAACCAGTAGTTCCTGAGCACTGAAATACATATTAGCATAGAACGGCCATGTTAGTTGTGAACGCGTGGCAACTTTTTAGTCAATTCCTGTACTATTAAGACTAGCTTATAATACTTAATATCGGTAAAATTGTGTAAATATATGCCATATTGTGCCATTAAAAAAAGGTATTACTTATCTCTAGTGAGTATTTATTGATAGTGAAAAAGTCGCCACGCGCGACAAGCTGGTGAACACTGCGTATATAGCCTTGCGATTAGCGCGTCCAACGCAACCAAATAAACAAACTCTTCAGCTTTATAATACTTACTGGTAGATTCCGTAGTAAGTATGCGTAACCTGGGAATACATTCGATCTATAGTAACCTACTGTCAGTATCTTTGTACTTCTCAAAATTTCACGTTTTTGTCAAAAAGTAAGTTAGATTGATATGAATCTCTTTACCAAAATCCGTAGGTCCGAGCTGGCCTGACGAATACAATAGGGGTTCGGCAAAGGGAAATATTCTTATGACAAATCGTTTTAAAAGATATTTGATTTGAAAAATCAATTTCTCAAGCCACCCGAAAACGCTCCACGCAATTTTTTATACATACAAGTGACGTCACACGTAAGTAGCGCGTAGTGCAATGTATGGAGTGCAAAAGAATGTCGCATTTATCTCAGTTCACGTGACGTTTACATGTGTATATATGAATAATAAGGAATCTAAAAGTTTTGAATATTGACTTAATTTGATTGTTTATATTTCGACCTATTTTGGAAATTTAAAATAATAAAAATTCAGACTTCCAGTTTATTATTATATAAGAGTTGGAGGAGTGGCATTTGATTCGCATGACTCAGCCAATGTAACCTTAAGGAAAAAGTCAACTCAGCTTCCACCCTTGAATATGAGCCCTAGTACACCAAAATCTAACAGCTCAGGAAATATGAAGGACTGCTCCTTGAATACGGTTTTAATGGAGCTGCGAGCGTTCCGTGAGGAAAGTGATAGTAGGCACTGTGCTCAAAATAAGACCATGCGTGAAATGTCAGATAATCTCAATGCAACCAAGTCGTCAATAAATGACCTATATAATAAATATAACAAACTTAAGCAAGACGTAGATCAACTGATGGGAACCGTGAATGTTACAACTAGCGCCCAGACTGCTACACAATTACACTGCGATGACAACACGAGGTGTATATTGGAACTGGAGGTGAAGGGTAGGTCTTTCAGCTGTGAACTGGATCATGCGAGGCAAAAGATTGATGGCATAGAGAGGTTCATCCTTGGCAATAAAGTGTCGATCAGCAGTGTTAGAAAACATCTACATACTATTACACAACCTCAGTGTTTGTCTTCACAATTAGTGGAATCAGAAATACTGGAGAAACAGCTGGTTGAACCACCAAAGCCAACATTACAGCCGGTGTCGCCACCTCAATCACAGCCTACTAGTGACTGTGGAAACCTACCAAGTGGGAGGAACAGTTACAGTTCGAGGACATTCACGACAGGCAAAATACATCAACGTTCTAGACGATCAGTAGTACATGCAACTGGAGACACTGATGATGACTTAAGAACAGTACTTCCTACAAAACAAATTCATATTTGGAACTTCCATCCCGATGTAACTGAGGTGAGTATTCGTTCGTACAAAATGAGAAAACATCCAGATATTAACATTTCTGTAGAGAAACCAAACCCCGAGCATTCACGTCATAACTGTTTCATACTACGTGTTCCCGCACACCTGTTTGACTTTTACATGACACCTAGAAACTGGCCTACGAATACATCATTACAGCAATGGTATGCTTATAGGAATAAGAACAAAAAATCTACAACCAAAACGTTTTTTCGTGAACACAAACAATAGTAAAATAGAAATATTTTATCAAAACGTAAAGGGTCTAAGAACAAAGTTAGATAGTTTTAGAAACAGTTTAGCATCAAATAATTCAGACCTTTGTGCAAAACTGAAACGGGTTGTTGTGAATCTATTCAAGATGCAGAAATAGTTCTACCAGGTTACAAAATATTACGATGCGATAGAGTGGATGGTAGAAAACAGGACGGCGCGCCTCTAGTGGCCACATACCGCTTTGAGCTGCGACAAGTACGTATCCCGCGTGTGTCGATAGACGAATGCGTTTTTGAACTGGTGTGCGCGACTGTACATTTAAACAATAGATTACTGTTTTTGTGTTGTGTTATAGCTATAGACCACCAAGTAGTTCAGATAACGATTATATGGTTTTATTTAGTGTAATAGAAAATTTATGTGATATATATAAAACAGTGTTAGTAATAGGAGATTTTAATATGTATTCTTGTTCTGTAAATGTTGTTAATTATTATGAGTATTTTGTGTCATATTGTGAGTTCACTCAAAGTAACACTGTACCGAATCAGCTGGGGCGTCAGTTAGATTTGGTGTTGAGCAAAGGGTTTAAGGGTGAGGTGTCGGTGAAGGACGCGGGCGAGTCGCTCGTGGCTAAAATTGATGAACATCACCCACCACTAGTGGTCAGTGTGAGCTCTGCATATAACGCATTGTGCCCTGCACCTATCCCCGCGGACGCTGACTATGGTGACTCGCGCAGTATTAGACCGCAATGGAATTGGAATAAGGCCAATTACCAATTATTGTATGACAAAATTGGCTTTTATTGATTGGAGTGCAATGTATCGGATTAGGGATTCTGAAGATATGTTAAACTTTTTTTATGATAAACTTTCATGCATGTTTGACGAATGTGTACCGCGAAAATCACTTGGTCGAAACGAATCACGCTTCATTTATCCGGAGTGGTATACCAAAGACATAATTAGAGACATAAAAATAAAAGCTAATCTTCACAAAAAATACAAAAAAACTAAAGATCATGGTGATTATATAGAATATTCAAAATATAGAGCTCAAGTAAAAAGTCTATAGAGACTGCACATCAGGAGCATAAAAGTAAAATTCAATATCGATTTGCAAAAGATCCAAAATCATTTTGGCATATAAGATCGCAGAAAAATAGGACAAATAAACAAACGATTATAAAGGACGGTCTATATCTGGCGGATGCTGAGTGTGCCAGAGAATTTGCCAGTTTTTTTGAATCGGTATATACCAAAGAGCCACCGTGTCTCGACCCGCGGGAGGCAGCGTCTGGGACGAACGCGAATAGTGCACGAGTACATATAGATAGTTTGAGTCTTAAGGATGTAAAAATAGCCCTTGCAAATCTCAAACCAAAACATTCATCAGGTCCTGATGGAATACCTGCTTTTTTATTCAGAGACTGTGGTACAGTATTAGCGGAACCACTGCTTTATATTTTTAACAGCTATTTAAAACTGGCAATGTTCCCGGCTCGTTGGAAAACTACGCGGGTTATACCGGTTCCTAAAGGCAAAGCAGGTCCGGAAATTAGTAGTAACAGACCAGTAGCTGTACTGTCCACACCAGCCAAAGTCTTTGAGTCTGCCATCCAGCGGTGCATGCAAGAACAAGTTAGTTCACAATTGTCTGACGCACAGCACGGATTCAGATGGAGACGTAGCACGTCCACTAACCTACTGAACTTTATGGTGCAAGTGGTACCGGCAGTTGATGCTGGCACGCAGGTCGACGCGGTATATATCGACTACAGAAAGGCATTCGACACCGTTGATAATGATATCCTTTTAAGCTAGCTGACATAGGATGTACGCAGCACATGCTGCAGTTTTTTGCTAACTACATGAGGGATCGGCTGCAATACGTCGATTACAACGGGTGCATTTCTGAGACATACTATACCAGGTCCGGAGTGAGTCAAGGTAGCAATTTAGGTCCTCTCGAGTTCCTCATAATGATAAACGACCTGCCAGAGGTTTTTCGACATGGTACATGTTTATTGTTTGCAGATGACCTTAAGTTGCTACTCGAGGTTCGGAATAGGTCAGATTGTGAACGCTTACAAGACGACATAAATAAAGTGATAGAGTGGTCACTCCACATCTAACGTTCCGGGAGCATATTATTAGGATATGCAAGAAAGCATACAGAAACTTGGGTTTTGTGTTGAGACAGTCCAGTGGTTTCACTAACATAACTACAGTAAAAGTGCTGTATGACGCTTTAGTCAGGAGTCATCTGGAACATAATGCAGTCATATGGTCTCCTTGGGAAGATAAATACTGTGTTATGTTAGAACGCGTTCAAAATAATTTTTTAAGACACTTATATTTTAAATTATACGGAGTGTACCCTTTTTATCAATTAATGTATCCAACGTTGTTTGTTTTGGGTATGGTGGGATACAACCAACTTAAGGTACGCAGAGAATACGCGCTTGCGCTATATATGTAATTATGTTATTACGGGGAGTAGAGCACAACGCGGGAGTGTTGAAGCACCTTCAGCTTAACGTGCCGGACGGATATGTGTCTAAACGTAGACGTCCACAGCTGTTACGTGTACCAGCAGCTAGGACTAACTTACGCGCAAAAAATCCGCTGACACGTACAATACGGGTTCTGAATGAGGTACATGACAGAATAGACATATACTCGGATGGTTTGAGGGAACTCACAAAAGTGACAATGTTTATTGTTTGCTATAGCACATTCACGATGACGATTGTGTAGTGTGGGCGCTCAACAGGGATGATCGAGTTATATAGCGGCGCCCTATGGAGAGCCGTAATATAATTGCTTGTTCGATTGCTACATATATATTTTAATAAATTAGATTCAATGTGATTCAATGTTACAATATTAAAAAAAAAATTTGAATTGAATGGGTTTGATATAACTAGTTCGTAAACTGTGTGTATTCGACTTAGGTATGTAATTTACATTTACACTAGCGTCACTATTGTATTAGGTTTGATATGTACCCGTAATGATAGTGTAAAAGTTATAATAAATAAATAAATAAATAAATTATTTACTATGCATATTTTTGGGGGGAAAACTAGGACATTAAGCTGTTTTAGTAACGACCACGGAGCGTCCCCTACTATTCTTGGTGGGCCCCATAAAGACTTAGAATTTTTCACCAACAATTTGCATCTGCCTGCAATTCTCGAAGCCGTCGAACTATGTAGATTATTGTAGATAGATATAGAATATAATAGTGACCTTCATTCTTTAGACTTAATACCCAATTTACATCGTATTGACGGCAATTTCACCAAATGATAATATACATAGATACAAATTCGCAATAGAAAAATTTTCAAGAACAGCATAAGCTAATTCGCAGCGCATTATAATGAACTCAAACTACAAAAACATGGAAATGATATTCAACTTACTTCGCATGCCATAATAGGAAAATCTTTCGCAGAACTCATTAGTGACGATAAACCCAACAGATTTTGGATACGGCAATTTCTGAAAGGAAAAGAAAAAACCTTTAATTTTTTATTTCATTATCAGATAATCTAGTACCTATTTACATATTACGATGTCTATCGTTCAAAAAATTATTATACTGAACCTAGTTCTTGAACGATTAGGTCCTTACATATGAAATTGGCGTGTTATATGCAAAAAGAAAATACGTTAATTTCATCAATCAATGCATGCACCCTTAGATTATTAATATGTCTAAATAGACAGTCACAACGTTGAAAGCGGCAAAAAAATAGGGCCCAACTATTGGGCCCAAAACGATTTTCCTGCTTTCAGTGTCAGACGCACTGTCAGTGGGCACAGACAATAATATGTGATTTTGAAAATGGCGGTTTGTGTGGTAAAATTGTGTAGAAATTATAAAGGACGTACTAAATCAATAATAGTAGTTTATGATACTGTTGCATAATAAGGATTCTTATAACACGAGTGTGTTTTAAAAAAACGAGCCGTAGGCGAGTTTTTTTATATTATCACACGACTGTTATATATAAGACCAAGTTATGTACAGTGTCATACACTACTTCATCTACTCTCATACTATAATACATAAACTAATTTATTTTACAAACCAAACCAAACTTTGTTTAATTTAAATGTATAGAACAAAAAAAAATTATAATGTTCGCGCCAAGGCGCAAACATCGATTGCGCATGCGTGTTTCTTTTTTTTCCGAATCGGCGGATTCTTTTTTTAAAGTAGAGGTTTGGTCCAGATGGAGGTTGTATAGGTGTATCGTTATGATTAAAAAGTTATTTTATGATATAGGTGTCCATACAAGACCTGTATCGTAATAAAACTTTTTTTTTGGCCTGTGCATATGTTTGTCATAAGAGTTTTGATTTCAATTTTATAATCTTTGTATTATAGTATCAGAGTAGATAAAATAAGTTAACTATCATCGGTAAGTACCAGTGTATCGTACCTACGTTAAGGACTGCCTCATCTGATTTTTTTTTTACCAATTATAGTAGTTTATGATACTGTTGCATAATAAGGGTTCTTATAACACGAGTTTTTTTTATTGTATCACACGAGTGTTATAAGACCAAGTTATGTACAGTGTCATACACTACTTTATCTACTCTCATACTATAACTAATTTATTAACATAAACTAATTTATTTTTCAAACAAAACCAAACTTCGTATAATGTAAATGAAAAAAAAAGTTGACGCCAAGGCGCAAACATCGATTGCGCATGCGCGTTTCTTTTTTTTTCTTCCGAATCGGCTGTTTTTTTTAAAGTAGAGTTTCAGTCCAGATGCAGGTTGTATAGGTATATAGTTATGATTAAAAAGTTATTTTATGATATAGGTGTCCATACAAGAACTGTATCGTAATAAAACTTTTTTTTTGGCCTGTGCATAATGTTTGTCATAAGAGTTTTGATTTCAATTTTATAATCTTTGTATTATAGTATCAGAGTAGATAAAATAAGTTAACTATCATCGGTAAGTACCAGTGTATCGTACCTACGTTAAGGACTGCCTCATCTGATTTTTTTTTTACCAATTATAGTAGTTTATGATACTGTTGCATAATAAGGGTTCTTATAACACGAGTTTTTTTTATTGTATCACACGAGTGTTATAAGACCAAGTTATGTACAGTGTCATACACTACTTTATCTACTCTCATACTATAACTAATTTATTAACATAAACTAATTTATTTTTCAAACAAAACCAAACTTCGTATAATGTAAATGAAAAAAAAAGTTGACGCCAAGGCGCAAACATCGATTGCGCATGCGCGTTTCTTTTTTTTTCTTCCGAATCGGCTGTTTTTTTTAAAGTAGAGTTTCAGTCCAGATGCAGGTTGTATAGGTATATCGTTATGATTAAAAAGTTATTTTATGATAAAGGTGTCCATACAAGAACTGTATCGTAATAAAACTTTTTTTTTGGCCTGTGCATAATGTTTGTCATAAGAGTTTTGATTTCAATTTTATAATCTTTGTATTATAGTATCAGAGTAGATAAAATAAGTTAACTATCATTGGTAAGTACCAGTGTATCGTACCTACGTTAAGGACTGCCTCATCTGATTTTTTTTTTTACCAATTATAGTAGTTTATGATACTGTTGCATAATAAGGGTTCTTATAACACGAGTGTGTTTTAAAAAAACGAGCCGTAGGCGAGTTTTTTTTATTGTATCACACGAGTGTTATAAGACCAAGTTATGCACAGTGTCATACACTACTTTACCTACTCTCATACTATAACTAATTTATTAACATAAACTAATTTATTTTTCAAACAATCAAACTTCGTATAATTTAAATGAAAAAAAAAGTTGACGCCAAGGCGCAAACATCGATTGCGCATGCGCGTTTCTTTATTTTTTTCCGAATCGGCTGTTTTATTTTTACAGTAGAGGTTCAGTCCAGATGAAGGTTGTATAGGTGTATCGTTATGATTAAAAAATTATTTAATGATATAGGTGTCCATACAAGACCTGTATCGTAATAAAACTTTGTTTTTGGCCTGTGCGTAATGTTTGTCATAAGAGTTTTGATTTCAATTTTATAATCTTTGTATTATAGTATCAGAGTAGATAATAGTAGTTTATGATACTGTTGCATAATAAGGGTTCTTATAACACGAGTGTGTTTTAAAAAAACGAGCCGTAGGCGAGTTTTTTTATTGTATCACGCGAGTGTTATAAGACCAAGTTATGTACAGTGTCATACACTACTTTATCTACTCTCATACTATAACTAATTTATTAACATAAACTAATTTATTTTTTAAACAAAACCAAACTTCGTATAATTTAAATGAAAAAAAAAAGTTGACGCCAAGGCGCAAACATCGATTGCGCATGCGCGTTACTTTTTTTTTTCTTCCGAATCGGCCGTTTTTTTTTAAAGTAGAGGTTCAGTCCAGATCCATGTTGTATAGGTATATCGTTATGATTAAAAAGTTATTTAATGATATAGGTGTCCATACAAGACCTGTATCGTAATAAAACTTTATTTTTGGCCTGTGCATAATGTTTGTCATAAGAGTTTTGATTTCAATTTTATAATCTTTGTATTATAGTATCAGAGTAGATAAATAAATTATCGTTACTACCGCCAACTAGCTCAATCAGCCGTTCAATTAACTGCCTAGGCAGTTAACTAAACGGCGCCATGCAGTTAACGGCCTGAATGGTGTAATTTTTTCACAGGGTAAGCTACATAAACTCGTCTTGGCAACATTTTTCATGAAAATGTTTTTGGTGGGATCTTTATTCTAAGTTAGTTAAGATAATAATATGGTAACGCTATCCATGTACCAATAAATCCTTTTTTTTATAACTTAGCCAAATTCCGAAAAAACGGTAATCGTCTAATATGTCGTCTAAATAGTATTTTGTGCAGTGTGTGGTCTTTTTTCCACAACAAACAAATCCCCACGGATCCCCCCCCCCCCCCCCCTCCGGAGCCGGAGGTTATGTCGGACTCGAACCGACTAAACCGCACGCCGTCTGTGGGTCGATGTACTAGGCCGAAGGTGAAGTTGTCTCTAGACATATCCCTCGCACCCCGGCTGACCCATGGCCATTCCTCTCGGTCTGGCCCTCCTTGGGAGGGGGGACCCCGCGGTCCCCGACTCGCCTACTTCTGCTATTGTGACGAGCGGCTACACCCGTCACCCTCAGGCCCGCGCTCATGGGGGGCGGAGCGTTGTCCTGAAGTAGCAGTGGGCTAGAGCAGTTGACCAATCTCGGCTGTTTATCGACTTAGCTTTTCCATCATGGTTTCCAATTGTTACCAATACAGATCTGACGTAATCGTCTGACCAGATCTTAGGAAGGAGTAGTGAATGACTCCAACGCTGGTCCACCAGACACTAACCAGTTCCTTTTTTTGAGTCAACGTTCGCTTGGTGCAGGATTCGGCCGGTTTGAATTACCGATTATCGTATAGGATCCATTTTTCATCATAAGTAATGATACGATTCAAAATCCCGTCGTAATTGTGACGGTCAAATAACGTGACGCAGCAGTAGACGCGTGTTTCTTGGTTTACTTGTCTAAGTTCATGCGGTAACTTTGATTGACATTAAAAAATAAATGAATTTGAATTTGGAATTCTTAACTAAATGCTGGATTTTTGAGATCAAAATGGCCAGTTCGATAAAACGACAATTTCATTTACGTAAAGACCTATTAGTATAAATTCTAATAACCAAATAGTGGTAAGTACAGAGGATTCCTTTCACGGAATAAGGAAAATTCATTGTGCTTTGCATTGCATTATTAACACAAATGATTAATGGGGAAACACCCAGAAATATGAATTTCCTTATATCGTTTTCCTCCGTCCTAAAAACTTCAGATTTAATTATGTACAATTATTATTCCTCTTTTCCTTTTAAAAATCATCTTAACAATAAAAATAAAATGCATTTATCTAAAACATATATTCAAAAATATAATCTTTTTTTATTATTATTCAAACATTTGTTTCGGAAAATGAACCAATTTGTTAGTAGCGTTGTTGCTTAAAAACTACTAGGGCTACTGGACAATAATGTTAGATTTTTTCTTTGGTATGCAACGGAGATGGGTCTGTATTATTTGTACTATTATCCCTCTATGAAGACATACATAAGATATGTACACTCATCAACAAAATACATTCCACGGAGGGTGTATGACTAATCAATAATGTCGCGCAGAGAGCACAATGCGCAGGCTACCAGACTCACCCGAAATGAGCAAATAAAAATAAAATTTAATTTTCTTCTTAAAAAGGTATTGTAGCGCTTGTAAGTATGTATTATTTATGTTAAAAATAAGTGATAAATAATTAAGAAGTGTATTTAATTCTATTGTTTACGTGAAAATAGTATATATGTCGCCGCCAACTAGCTTAATTAGCCGTCCAATTAACTGCCTGAATGATATTCAGCCGTCTCGTTTATTGCATCATTTAATTACCTGGCTGACTAATGCTTAGGCCAATCGTTAGATGTGGCACTACCTCGAAATAAGATAGAAAATTACACATATACATACTTACACCTGGAAATCCCCGAGGGGGTAGACAGAGGTGTATTCACAGACAATTAGTGATAGGATTATTGTGATAGCTGCGCAATTCGACTTGGTTGGGTTAGGTTAGAAGACTAATGCGGGAGCGGAGCGGAGCGTAGCTCCCACATTAAGCCTTCGTGTTTATTTTTTTATAACCATGCAGAAATAAGTAGTTTTTCTAACTGTTTAATTGAATGGCTAGGCAAGTAGTTAAACGTCAACGATCCAAGCTATTTGCCCGTTTAATTAAATGGTTTAACACCATTCAGGCCGTTAACTGAATGGCGCCGTTCAGTTAACTGCCTAGGCAGTTAATTGAACGGCTGATTAAGCTAGTTGGCGGCGACATATACATGTTAAGTATATGGTTCAAATACTACCAAGTTTAGCACATAATGACTTCGTCATGCTTATTATCTACTAACAAACATGCTACTTACAAACATTTAAAGTAAAACAAAAGTAATACTTAGCACCAGCGGTCGGTTCGAAATCACCGTATTGCTAGTATTGATTATATTTCATCGCTTCATTCTTCAGATATAAGATGGTCACGTTGTAGTTATTTAAACTTACAGGGCAATACTCCGTACGTTTAATACTTTTGAATTATTTACTCTGGTATGGTTTGGTATCAGGGCACGCCGTGATTGCGGCGGTAAGGCCCATCATGGGGGAGTGGCTAGAGAGGCCACACGGTAGCCTCTCGTACCGTCAGACGCAGATTATCACCGGGCACGGTAGCTTCGGGCGGTATCTGCGTCTGATGGGTATAGAGCCAACGCCCGACGAGTGCCATCACTGCGACGCGAGCGTGGACTCGGGGCTGCACACGCTCACCGAGTGCCTGGCGTTTGAGACGCCGAGGCGGGAGCTTGTGGCGGCCCTGGGGGTGAGAGTGCTCACGCTCTCCACCCTGCTCGCGGCGATGGTCCACTGCGCGGATGCGTGGGCGGCCAGCGCCTCCTTTTGCGAGCAGGTCATGCTCGCGAAGGAGATAGCAGAGCGGGCGCGGCGCGATGAGCGAGAAAGGCTCGCTGACATCGCTGCACGCGCCCGAAGGCGGCTCGGGCGTCGGAGGGCGCAAATTGACCTCCGCCCCCCATGAGCGCGGGCCTGAGGGTGACGGGTGGAGCCGCCCATCACCCTAGCAGAAGCAGGCCACGGCAGCGGCGCGCATCGTAGGACGATGCGCGTCCTCCCACACCGGGGTTGAGTCGGGGACCGCGTGGTCCCCACCTCCCGAGGAGGGCCAGACCGAGAGGGATGGCCCTGGGTCAGCCGGGGTGCGAGGGATATGTCGCATGACAACCTCACCTTCGGCCTAGCACTACGACCCAGAGACGGCGTGCGGTTTAGTCGGTTCGAGTCCGACATAACCTACCCCTCCGGCTCCGGATGGGTGGCTATCCGTGGGGATTTCCCGCACGTAAAAAAAAAGATTCCAAGAGGAGGGGGGGAAACCAAGGCATTGAGATCATTTAAATACTTTGTTTGTCAAGATCGATCTGATGTTGACTTATCAATGTATGTATGTATGTATGTATGTTAAATTACTGTTTAATGTCAAGTTATTATTTAATGTTAAATTATTATCTAATGTCGCGATATTTATAAATGTCAACAATTTGATTTGATTAATGGAAAATTTATTAAAATTTTGGGCTATTTCTAATGAGTTGGGAATGTCTGCCTTTATATTGTTAATCACATTACAAATATCTTTGGGTCCATTTTTACTATTATTAATATAGTAGTTATTTTTTATTTCGCAAAATTCATTAAAAGACGTTTCGGGATCATCACTACTATATACATCCGATACCTTTTGCTAAACAAGTTACGCAACTAAACATTCTTACTTATACGTTTTCTTTAAAAGAAAGATATGAAATAACAGAAGCCATCCAAATTTAAGTAGATTTAGGAGCAATTGTTCAATGCAAGCCACGTGACGATCAGTACCTTTCAAAGATATTTTTGATTCCGAAATCTAACGGGGTAAGAGAACCTCAAGTCTTTAAATTAAATTATCAGCTCTAAAACTCATTTCAAGATGGAGGACTACGGAACGGCGTCCAAACTTATATCTAAGTTCCATAATACCTAACACTAAGTCTCGATTTCTTGGATTCTATGCCCATTGATAAGCAAGAGCACATATCACAACTATTACAAAGATGTTATGTTATTACCTACATATTCCATTAGGGATTTAGCCTATTTAATAGGCAGTTTAGTAGCTGCTTGTCCAGCCACCCGCTATTGCAGGCTGGCTTTACACAAATATATGCAACGAATAAAAATTTTAGAATTAAAAAAGCATGGCTGATATGATGTCAAAAAAATCTGCCGGTAGATACCATACAAGAGCGATAATATATTCTCTTCTCACAATTTTATGGGTTCCGCAAACTTAGACATAGAGATTTTTACTGACGTCTCCAGTACGCACTTTGATGGAAACCGAGTACACAGAGGATGGAAAGACACAGAACAAAATGTTCATACTACTGCAATTAGTTACATTAATAGGATGGGTGGAATTCAGTTTCCCCATTTAAACAACTTAGCTAGAAACATTTGGCAATGGTGAGAGAGGAGAGGTCTATTGCTGTTTGCTTCTTATACCTACTCATATTAGCACAAAAGATAATAGGGAAGCTGACAAAGAATCTCGAAGAGCGAATCCTGACATAGAAAGCAATCTGTCAAGCGAAGCTTTCCAAGATATAGTTCGAGCTCTCAGAATTCCAGACATTGACCTTTTTGCTTCTCGCACCAATGCCAAGTGTAATATTTATGTATCTTGGAAGCAAGACCCTGACGCTGTTGCAATAGACGCTTTCACACTGAACTGGGAACAATGGTTCTTTAAAGCATTTCCATCATTTTCTTTAATACTGAGGTGTTTGCAGAAAATTGTTTACAAAAAAGAGGTCAGGATGTTAGTTATTCCTTATTGGTCCTCTCAACCCTGGTTCCCTCTCCTAAAGAACATGCTAGTGTCCGACATAATTTTCTTAGTCTTCTTACGCTTGGTCTCGTTCATGTTCCAGAACTCGCCAGCAGTTCTTCAACCAGAATACCCTGGCTGTAGCGAAGCTCTCAGGTTCGCATTCTCTAGAATAGGTACCCCAGAGGCTACTCTAAATTTGATATTAGCGTCCCTGTCTAAAAATACAATAGCATAAACCAATGTAACTTATAAAAGACATTTCGTAAAGATAACAATCTCAATCTCTACGAATTTACTCCAAATTCAGTGTTATTATCCCTAACAGAACAATATAATAAAGGTGCAGCTTGTGGCACACTGAATAGCCATCGTTCAGCAGTTTTAAAGGGTTTGTTACGGACTTAGATCAACTGTACCTAAATACGTCAGAACGTGGGACCCAAAACTAGTATTAGATTTTGTTTCAAATTGGTTCTCCAATAACAGACTCTCTGTGAAAAAAATCACTAAAAAATTGGACGTGCTGCTCACTTAATGTTTATGTTATGTTATGCATAGAGTGCAAACACTGTCCCTCATTAAAGTGAGTAACATTACCAAATGTCCTAATGCCCATAAGATTAATATTTCCGATGTGATTAAAACTTCAGCTCCTGGGAGTGAGCAACGAATTTTGTTATTGCCTTATTTTGATCAAAATAGAAATATTTGTCCAGCACAAGTTAACTAAAAATTACAGAACTGAGGGTTTCAAAATTTATAGTGTAAAAATTTATTTACAATGAAATCACCACACAGAGTTGCTAGCGCTCAAACTGTCAGCCGATAGGTAAAATAAACTTTAAATGAAAGCAGAGTTGATGTATTTGTGTTTAGTGCACACAGTATGTGACACGCATTCACATCGGCTGCCAGATCCGCCGGAGTCTTTATAGAAGTTACCCGCAGGACAGCTGGCTGGACAAATACATCAGAAACTTTTGCAAAATTGCATCAACGACCCATCATTAACGAGAGTAATTTTGTGAAAACGATGTTTTTAAATAGTAATATAGATATCAAAGTTATAAACAGTAATTAAGTTAAACATTATGAAAACGTCGTGGTTATTTATTATATTTATAACCATGCCAAAATAAGTAATTTTTCTAACTGTTTAATTTAATTTCTAGGCAAGTAGTTAAACGTCATCGATCCAAGCTATTTACCTAGCCGTTTTATTAAATGGCTGAACACCATTCAGGCCGTTAATTGAATAAATTGAGCTACTTGGTGGCGACAAATCAACGAGGATTCTTCCGATTTTGAATTTAGGTGTCACCCACACACACATCATGGTACGGAAAGTTATATGGTTGACACCTACATTCGGGATAGGAATACGGTTATATCTTTCTTTATCGTACAATAAATAATTGTAATATTTTGGGTATTTTAAGAGGACTGTAAAGGAAACATCATTAGGTCCTTTTATTTAGGTAAGTTGTTCTGGTCAACTAAGTATTTTAAGAAACTTGAAACTAAAGAATTCATTTAAATAATTATTTGTCACCTTCAAATAGTGTTGGTAATTTGTTGAATGACTTCCCATTCATTGACATCTTGAATATCTACTGCACTTCATTTTATTTTTGAAGGTAAATGAACTGTGTATGACGTTGCCGAGAAAACATTTGCATTTTAAATACCTACCGACAAGGACTAGCCAAGCGTCACCAGCGTGCTAATATCTACCCACACAACGCACTTCCAGGAAAATAAAGGCACAAGTACGAATACCTCAATTTTTATTATATTAATAAATCTTAATATATAAATCTCGTGTCACAATGTTTGTCCTCAATGGACTCCTAAACCACTTAACCGATTATAATAAAATTCGCACACCATGTGCAGTTCGATCCAACTTGAGAGATAGGATAGTTTAAATCTCAAATTATAGTCCGATTCGCGATAACCGACATCCACGCGGGCGGAGCCGCGGGCGACAGCTAGTATTATATATAAAATAAATAATAATATTTAACGGTAAATTCCCACTTTAAAAAATCAGTAGTTTCGTCAAAGTAGAAGTGCTAGAAGCGAGTGAGTTAAACAGTTTTTTACTCTCCTGTAAAGTTACCGTTTTCATTACGCCTTTATTGCTCTGCGGGTGTGATTAGAGAGGAGCCACAGGCCGAAAAGTCACATATTTATTACCTACGTACATAGAAAAAGGCAGTTATGTACATAGTGATTACCAATCACTGATTAGTGACAGAAGCGCAATGGCTAAACAATTGAGAAGTCATTCTTAATTAGAAGAGTTAATAAATTTTATGAAAAATATTATCTGACGCAATCGTTGCATGCGATTGAAGCAGAACTTTACATCAGAAAAGGCGGCTATTAGAAAGAGAAAGTTACAACTTCAACATGCTTTCAACTTACTTTTTTACCCGACTGTCAAGGAAGAATTATATTGTAATTTTCGGAAGTGTGCGCGTATTAGCTTGCTGGTCGGCTTATGACAAAGATATAATCAAATGGCCGTGCAACTTATTTGTGGTGTCTCTCAATTTTCTTAAATGGTCTTCCCTAATTGCAGGCGGCTTGAATCAAGTATGAAAACCGGTTGCTACCTACCAGTTTCAGTGATGACAAGCATTGGGTGTAGGAAATCGAAGCACTGTTTGAACCAAATAGGCCTGATGAAAAATTAGATTAACTACTTTTATTATATACTTCAACTGATTTCAATTGATAAACGGATGAGCTTATTGCAGATGCTTTCTTTTCTGGATTATGGTTCAGTCGCTCCCCTATAAGCCAAGACAATCCAAGTAGAATGGCGGATAAAGAGAGCGAACTCAAAGCTCCAAACGGTATTGACGCTCGGATAATGACGATGATGAAAACGAAAACTCGGATAATGAAAACAATGGGCCCTGGTTGGGCTTAATCATATGCCAAGAAAGCGGCATGATAACTTAACAATGTTTGTATTTTATTATCTTTTTCTAATTATGTTTATTTACTTTCCAGAACCAAACTGTGCCTACTGTGGCCTAGAAAATTTCTGTATTTTTAAACGTCATTGGAAGATTTATGATACAACATTCCCGCCACATGATTATTTACATATTTTCTTTTGTTTAATAAGAGTCATTCACGCGACATGATAATTTATAAACAGAAAAAATACTACTTTATATATTATCACGAAAAGCAAAGACACAAGATAAGATTTATTATTTGACTGTTGGAGCGCATGTTGATTTACAGCGCTCTGTTACCATTATCCAACGGATCAATGTACATATGATCACAGATTTTATTACCTTAGCTGTGAATTTTATAGAAAAAGCAAATTAGGCAAGGTAAGATGCATAAATCAAAGCAAAAACGTATGTAGCTATAGGCCTTATAACTCTTGCCACAGGATAGATAATAGTACTAGCGTACTCTTGCCCTTTCTGCGTGATTCACGCCTAATAGGCCTATGAAAAGGGCCAGTGCTAGAGTGAGATACGCAGGAGCTGTGTATCACGGAGATGATTTTGCTGCGGTGGATGTGCGGAGTAAGATTCCGCGAGTAACGGAAAGGAAGGTGAAGTATATTAAATATATAAAAAACAGCTTTTTAATAGTTGCAAGTACCTACTTTTAACAATTATCATTTTGTTACTTTCTCTACTCCGGCTAATCTTACTGGGACACAGTCGATACTACTTATAAGACGTAACGTAACTTGAGTGAATAAAAATAATCCAGATGTAAGCCCGCTACAGTGTTCCCATAACACAGTCGCGGGCAGCAAATATTTAATTTTATTAATAATATAAATATTTTATTTTTCGGTCCGCACGATAAGCAACCTAAAATGTCTTGCAAATCAGTCCCTATCAAGGTTAAGTCATCGTATAAGGAAGAGGAAGGAAGTGGATTGTACTCGCACCTTGAACAACTGCAGTTACGCGGTTTGCTTCTTTAAGCAGACGCGGCACGATGCGATAGGATATAAAAAGGAAAGTGTATTAAATCTTGTCCGGTCGTAATAGAAACATTATTGAGTATTAAGTGATGTTAGCATGGGATCTGAAGGTCTTGGTGAATCCCAAATGCCGATAATACCACGTACTTAAAATAGGTACTATCATAAGTCTTGACCCGAATCACATCACAAAAGTACACTATATGCACACTACGCGTGTGTTGTACACTACGTTTGGGTGTCTTTTGAGGATAGCACGGGTGCTACGAAGGCGAATAGAGAATAGATACATAGATTATATCAAATCCAAGGGTCTGACAGTCGCTCTCATGAAAGCCTTATAAGTCAAGGAGGAGATGGAGGAAGCGAATTCCGTACTTCGAGATGAAAGCTTCGGATGCAAATATTCTTTCTTTCTTTCTTTCCTCATTCAATGTTCCTCATAAAAGAGTATCTCGTTATCTCTCTTAACCTGTACAGCTCCCCAAGACAAATAGCAATTCGTGAGCTGGCGTTTGGTACATGACAGTCGTTAACGAATGTCATAAACGTCAAATCCCATACATTCGTCATTCTATTCTATGAGTATAAAACGCCGGTCAACGAAATGTCACTTGTTTGAGAGTGCAGATCGGCAGGGCGTTTCTACCTTCTTGATGGGTTACGTAGAAAAAGATATAAAATGTGTGAGCTTAAGCTGAGTGCACACCGCTAGAAGCCCTTAACTAGTTACCTCGTTAGACGATCAACAATAAATGTACCTAGGTATGAATCAACAATAAATTTACACGCGATGCTCGGCGGTCACAGGAGCATGTGTGCGACTACTCTCGTCGCCACGCCAAAACGATGGGTGTTTTTATAACTTGTTTGGTCGTTATAAATTATGAACGAAAAGTTAATTAACTTAGTGCAATCGTATGCATATCTATTTACGTTATCACTACATAGTATAAAACAAAGTCGCTTTCTCTGTCCCTATATCCCTTTGTATGTTTAAATCTTTAAAACTACGCAACGGATTTTGATGCGGTTTTTTTTTAAATAGATAGAGTGATTCAAGAGGAAGGTTTATATGTATAATACATGTTTAATATAGTAGAGGGTGCAGCGGGAACGGGATCTGACGCCACGCGGGCGGAAAAATATTGGCGGTACGAAGTTCGCCGGGTCAGCTAGTTATCTGATAAACGCATGAAATCAGTAATAAATGCGGCGCACTCGAAGTAGCTGCTGCTAACTGTCTAACTCGCGGGCGTGCTTACCAAGAAAATACTCTTCGCCGCGCTTCCAGCGGTCTGCGCTAGGGCTTACTATTCATTGTTCTAAGAATAATAGCAATGAGTAATGAGAATGACCGTCATTTATAGAATTAGGTACTTCAGTGGCAATAAAATGTTAGAATAGATCGTGTAATGGCATATTTTTAATAACAGAATACAACTTCCACAAACATTCTTACTTGTAATTATTTTAACTTGCTTTGCGAATACCAACCTGTAAAATTTATAGATTTTTGTTGACATGATTTTGTTATAAGAATCAACATGATTTACAGTGTTCCTCGTAGTTGCATCATAAAGGTGATACCTTACTCCCAATTGAGCAGTCCGACTAGGGAAGTACCTCCACCCTACATAATACAGCTGCCATAATGACCTCATGTTGTGTTCCCGTTGGTAAGTAGAAAATCTTTCCAGTGGGAAGACTGAAGGCTTTTCCTGGTTTGTCTTCTGCACTGACGGCACAAAAAGTCTAAGTTCTTATAGGGTCGGCAGTACGAGTGAGACTCCCCTAGTGTTGCACGCGTCCATAGGCTATGGTAACCGTTTTCCATCAGGTGGGTCGTGTGCTTGACTACCACCTAAGTGGTATAAAAATATATTTTCAGTAAGTTGTCTAACTGTCAGCTATTGCATTACATACTTTACCTATTTCGGAGTCTTTCAAAAATATCCTACATAATATTGTAATGATTTATACAAAACATTTGGAAACTTCGATCGATCCATTTATAAGATTTGCGTAAGTTTAAAGAGTAACAATTTGTCAACAAGGCGTGGGTCTATAATGCCAACTTACGCCTGTTGAAAGTTTCTCTATTGACCCTCAACTATATTACGGTCATAATTATATTATGTTAATCGATTATATTAGGGAATGGTTTTAGGACCCAATAGTAAACCGCTTGTGATATCTGCAGTCCCATACCATTATTCCATCCATTTAAATGAGGCTTTGATACGTAGTAGTAGCAAACGAGTAGATAGATTCTGTGGAAGTATATATACTTAAAAACAGTTGAATTCGTCTTTGTTTATTCGTCTCATATCCGTTCTTTTATCATATCTTATACAATTACAAAGATTTCTAAGTGCCTATAAAAAGTTTGGAGACCTTGAAATGCAATCCGTCAAACAATAAGTAAATTAAAGACGAGTACGGAGTAGGTAATTCCTATTATACTAATTTAAAAAAGAGTTTCCTTTACGTCTAAGAATAATCTCTACGTACGATTTTAATATTTTTATCCATATTTGTAACAAACAAATGAATGTAAAAATAGTCTTCGGCCGTCTACGACATAGGTTTCCAAATTACAAGATATTTTGTATCAGAATTTTGAATTGAAATTCACATTGTTTATTGAGTTAATATTTAGAGAAAAATGCAGCCCAATCAATTAGC
This sequence comes from Eilema caniola, assembly GCA_949126895.1. NCBI lineage: Eukaryota > Metazoa > Arthropoda > Insecta > Lepidoptera > Erebidae > Eilema > Eilema caniola. The sequence goes on along the minus strand of OX421460.1, from coordinate 43,165,952 downwards.
CCACCGCAGTCCAGTAGTGATTTGTTGATTGATTGATTAGAGAAAAATACAAGCTCAGTATTCATTTGTGAAGTATCCTTGCCTTTTCTGCGACAATTTCCTTTTTGTCTTCCTGACAAAACAAGGCCTTTTTGATAAGGAAGGATATCGTATTCATATCGAGATGAGAACACTCTCTACAATGAAATAAACACACATTTGAAGATTGCATCGATTTTTTTTTATTAAATATATTCTAATGTAAGTACATTAAGTAATTAGTAGGATACAGATTCTATGTAAATGTGTACACTACTGTATGATGTGCTTAAGAACCATCTTATAAGCCCCATTTAGAGAGAAAACGTTAGTCCCCACTAGCTCAGTCTAGAAATAAGTATTTTATACTATGCCACTAGTTTGTGTGACCTACGTTAATATTGTCCAAATTTGAGCTTTATGGTTGACGCCATAGCAGGGAATGATGCAAGTTTTAGTTGTTTATTTTGGGACAGCACGTATGGCGCAATATTCTACGTGTGATGTGAAAGTGTTATGGATACCAACCATATCTAGTCTACTACGTTGGCAAACATCCACAAGGTAATCTCATGATAAGCGGTTACCCTAGTCAATAACGCTTGCTTTAGTAGTTTCAATCTGTGCTACTTTTGTTACGTAGGGTCTTTTGGGGCCCAAAATAACCTGAACTGCTATACTATTTGCTAAAATTTCATCTCGGGTGAATGCTTCCTGTGAAACCCAGCATACCAATAAAAACACAGACAGATTCAAACGTCTAATGTTGTATACCCGCAATGTTTTGAAAGGAACTGATACTGCCCCCAGTCGGAAGCTCCGTTTCGAACGGGAAGTCGCGCTATACGGTAGGTACCTCCCCCCCCCCCCTCCGTCTTTGGGTATACTATACGGTACGATACGCACTTAGAATAATAATATAATTTGAAGAAGGTAGCTACACTGTGCCCTGGACCGTGTCGAGGTGAGCATGCGACAAATTGATGTGAAGGTAATCTTGTGATCTGTTTTATTTGTGTTTACTTCAATCAATTTAATGTTTATTATTCAGACTCGACTGAGCTCGTCTCACTGAATTTATACTAGATATTTCTTCACTTGCAAGAAACTAGATTAGTTTTAAAATTTCAAAATCCTGACGTATAATTTTATTATAATTTATAATGTAATAGTGGACACCGAAATGGCAAATAGACCGATATACCTACTTATGTATTTTTATGTTCAATTATAGATATTGAATTTATATTTTGTAAGTTATTAGTTTGGCAACGTTCAATGCAGTCAAAGTTACTGCTATATAAAAGAGAAAGGGTAAATGGCGAAGGCCATATTGCCATTGCAGTTTTAATTTCAGACAGGTGACTAAAATATCCTTTCGGCACCTCAATCATTTAGCCTATGACAGTCCACTGCTGGACATAGGCCTCACCCACTGTTGGGAGGCTTTGGCCTAATGTCCCATTCTCAAAACGTCCCATTCGCAAATTGTCCCATGTATAGTGGGAAAAGTTAAAACAATTTTGCGAATGGGACATTTTGCAAATAGGACGTTATGGAAACATTTTCTGTGAAACGAAATTCTATGAAATTTCTTTCTGCTAAATAAGGGGCTACACAAAACGAAATTTTTTAAAATTTTTGTCTGTCTGTCTGTCTTTCAAAAGTTGGTAAATTGGGAAGTTGGTGAAGTGGGGAGTTGGCGAATTGGGAAGTTGGTGAAGTGGGAAATAGAATTGGTGGGTTGGCTATATGGGAAGTTGTCTATTTGGGACAGTTGTCCAGATGAACCTAAAGGTTTCCACGCTAGCCAGATTTGTTGGTACAAGGATTTATTTCAAATTTCCCTTCTCTCGTAGTGATATCGTCTGCGTATTTTGCCGTTAGTCGCCTTTTACAACACACTTAGGTTTTTTTTCCAAGTTCCTCAGACTTCTCCTCATCCTCAGTCCGAGCCTATTCTTCACAATTTTGTATTTATTCTAGTCTGTTAATTATAAACGATAACCTTCACAGGGTTCCTTTACTTTTAACTAGTTCCTAAATATATCACGCAATCATTTCGTTTCATTCATACCAGGCCCTCGATTCTGCAAAAGCCAAATCAATTGTCATACCACAGACACTGCAATAAATGGCATTAAATTTTAGACTTTAATTCTATAATCTTAAAGTTCAAAATTAAATGAAGAGTGTCACATTTCACTGTTTCATTCCCTCTACAAAAAGCCATATAATATTAGACTTTAACTCTATGACTTTAAAGTTCAAAATTAAATGGGTAATTTTTGTAGTGTCTGTGGTATGACAATGGTTTTACTTTAGTAGAATCGAGGCCCTGTTCTCGCTTCTCGCACTTTTTCCTCTCATACTTCCATACAACCTTTCGTTCTCTGTGGGGAGTGGGGGCATCTGAGTTGTGTGTGTACCTACTGGACCATCTTTGTTTAAATTTTTTGTAGGAACCAACAAGGAAATCGGTTGAGATGGGATGGTGATAGGTAAGTACTTGTATTCTCTCTCCGTCATCACACAGGTAACTTCATATCGGCACCCGACTATGTATACTTATCACGAAATAGCTCTTAGTCAAAATAGCCTTAGCTTCATAAGTAGATTTATTCTACGTTAGATAGGTGCGAGGAAATCTAAAACCAAATATCTTTTCGATTACTAATGGTGGCTTTTTAAGTGGTGCCTGGTAACCAATCTGGGACGTGCGATTTGCAAAAATTGCAAATGCACGCCATTTGCAAATTTGGATTTTGGCGCACAACGTTTGTTTCACTTTAAGCAAATTATAATAATTATTGCATGAGATCAGATAAAGTAGTGTATGAAACTGCACATAATTTCATCTTAAACCACAGTGGTTCAACTCGCCTACTTTCTTTTTTTAAAAACTCACATTGACATTTGAAGAACCCTTATTATGGAACAGTTTCATGACCTATTTATTATTACATACCTGATCTTTAAATTTGATGAATTTCATACGTCATACATATGTCATTGCCTATAACATACCTATCTTCTTTATTTTAAAGCACAGTAATGGCCTAATCCGCTAGTTTAAACACTTTCATTACAATATCATTTCACGTGGTTTTATCTTATCATGTATACAGACACATAGTAAGGAACTGTGACATACGTCTGAATATTAAACACTGCATAAATGTTTTATTTATACGCACAAGTAAATCAGTGGCAGATTTATTTTATACTAGCTGGCCCGCCCTGGCTTCGCCCGTGGCATATCTATATTACCTACTTCGAAACTCCATGCCTGTAATTTATTATTTAACCGGCTGTATTTGTTGACAATTAATGATTACTGCTCCGCTCGCTCGAGTAGTAGCGTCATAATATATAGATTATTCAACATATAAAAAATTGTTCAATTCGAACTAGTAGTTCCTAAGAATAAAGCGTTCAACCAACTAACTCTTTAGCTTTATAATATTACAGTATAGATTTCTGCCCCTCTAGACAAGTGGAAATTCGCTAGCTCACGTTTGGTGGAATAAAATGACGAATATATGGGATTTGATGTATATGACAGTCGTTAACGCATGACAAATACGTCAAATCCCATACATTCGTCATTCTATTCCATCAAACGCCGGTTAGCAAATTGCCACTTGTCTAGAGGGGCTGTTCTGAAAAGATTCCAGTGGTCCCCGGTATTCTTTAAAAATAATGTATATTAATAATCTACTTAAAACGATAAGGTCCCACTTAAATTTACCTTTTTTATTTCGTCAGCTTATTTTACAGAGAATTGCCAAAACCCGTTTGCGGGATGGGTGAACGCTTCGACGTTTTTATCAAAAAATCATTTTATCTGGAGAAAGAGACTATAATAAGTACCTTTACCGTGAAAGGCAGGGTAATTGTCCTGTCTGTCACAACTTTAAACTAAAAAATGTTGCTTTGAATCTCTGCGCAATCTTATAAGGTGTCGCAAATTCGGACTTGGCGATACCGAGAAACATTACAAAATAAATATTGCCTGCGGTTCCTCCCGCGTGTCATTTGATTCTGTTCCCATCTTCTGTCATAAAAAGTAGCAATTATGTGTAGCAAGTATCAGCCAGATCCGATCAGTATTTAAAGGTTGATTATTATTATTATTTTATATCACTTAGGTAGCAGACAAGCACACGGCCACCTGAATGAAAGAGGTTACCGTGGCATATGGACGTGTGCAACCCTGAAGAACTCCATATTGTAGTCGCTTGGGAAAATCACAGCAAGGAGTTCATTCCACAGCTCGAGCGTGCGTGGGATGAAGTTTCTTTCGTACCACACGGTTCGCACCATTTCCAGTCGCAGTGTGTGAGGATGAATTCCCTGCCTATGGCGAGCGGTGCGATGATAGAATGTAGCTGTGGGCATCATGTCAAACAATTCATCTGAGCACAAGCTATTGCATAGGCGGTAGAACACACACTGTGAGGCGAAGTCCCTCCTGAGGCTGAGAGGTTCCAGTTCGCCTGCGAGTATGGGATTGTTGGCGAGCCTCAACACTAGTCTCTATATCGATAAATAAGTAACATAGAAACATATTCATATATTTACCCATTTCTAATACCTATAGCTTAGAGTAAGGTATGTCGTCTGATTGATGGAGCTTGCTAATTGACATAATGGTAAACCTCTGATGGAGAACACAACGTTAAACAAAATATTTAAACGAATAAAATAGATAGATATACCTAATAGTAGACAGTTAATTTTCTTAATACCCACCGTATTAAGAAAATTATCTCCTTCAAATTAGACTTCAACGCAATCGCAATTTTAATTGGCGATATTTTTTTGTAATTTTCTGCATGACTATAGTTAATGAATTTATTAGGGGTTAAAGTTTGAAATTGCCGATTTGTACTGACAAATTGAAATTCGTTTTTTTTTTTAATTTAACGTATTTATTTAATCAAAATAATTACCATTATTATCTATACATTGCTGCCATCTAGTAGGAAGGTCATTTATGCCTTTGCGATAGAACTCTGGTGACCTAGATTCGACAAACTGTGTGAAAGCATTTTGTACTGCCTCCTGAGAAGAAAACTTTTTATCACATAGAAAATTGTCCAAATCACGAAAAAAATGGTAGTCTGTTGGAGCAAGGTCTGGCGAATACGGAGGGTGACGGATAGTTTCTAATTGCAGTTCCTGTAGAGTTAAAACGGTTTCTCGTGCTGAGCAATAATGGTGAAGATCGATTCATGAGTCGGGGCTGTTTCACTGCTAGTTTTGCTATCATTGTTCGGAGTTCGGCACAGTAGACATCTGCCGTTATTGCTTGACCAGATCGTAGAAAGCTATAGTGAATAACACCATGCTGAGACCACCAAACAGTTACCATTACCTTTTTATTGGTAAGCTTTGCTTTAGGACACTGTTGTGGCGTTTCACCTGGGGTCAGCCATTGCATTTTTCGCTTACGGTTATCGTAAAGTATCCACTTTTCATCACATGTCACAATTCGATCCAATATTCCTTCATTTCTGTATCGATTCAACAAGGCAACACAAGTTTCAACACGCATTTCTTTCTGCAGATCAGTCAAATCATGAGGTACCCATTTTTCACATTTTTTTATTTTATTGATTTGACGCAAATGAGTCAATATTGTTGGTAAGGTAACGTTAAACCATGCAGCTGATTCCTGGGTAGTTTGGCTCGGATCGGCTTCCACCATGTCTTTCAATTCATTGTTATTCACCTGTGTGGACGGCCTTCCTCGTGGTTCGTTCTTCAAATCAAAGTTTCCATCACGAAAGCGTTTAAACCAAAATCGCACGGTGCGTTCATTAGCAGTCCCCTCTCCAAACGCAACATTGATATTGCGAGCTGTTTCTGCCGCGTTAGTTCCGCGTCGGAACTCGTATTCAAAAATCACTCGAATTTTCGAAGTATCCATCTTTCTTGTCTAAGCTGAATAAAAAAAACAACTGAAAGTCGATAATCGAATGTTGCACATTTTTAAATGAAGAACTACATAGGTACCATGTGGAAAAAGTTTCACTCAAAAATCTCAAACCATGAAGGTTCTATGTCAATTCGAAGTACCTATTACAATGAAACGGCAATTGCATACTTTAACCCCTATTATTACACGCTTTAGTGAATATTAATGTCGTAAGTATATTATTTTTAAATTATTAACATTACTTAGACAAACGTTTACCCCCACACCACATAATATGTAGGTAAGTGATTCAGGCGTATCAGACCATTAAGTAGAAGCTACAGATTTACATCTAATTAAGTTATGATATAATAAAAAGTATTTTTCAGTACTGTTAATAATTAAGAAAAATAATGAAATGAAATGAAATGAAATGAAATGAAATGAAATGAAATGAAATGAAATGAAATGAAATTGAAATGAAATTATTTATTTATCTCAAGTGGTGACTAGAACTAGTGTTACTAATTCATCAAAAAAAAAGTCTGTGCTTATAGATAGTTGCATTTTAAAAAAGGTAAGTTAGAGATTTTTTTGTACATTTCGACATCCGTCCACGGAACAGTTCTTTGCCACAAATCACACGAATTACAGTACCTACTGCCTATCTCACAATACCGACGACAATAAATGTTTGCGAAAGTTACGTCATGCCTATGCTCGCCTCCGCGTGCCAGCCCGGATCCCTCTAACAACTACGAGTTGTCGCGAGTCGTAAGTACTTGTCTCCGCAGCTATGAGCGAGTGACGGAAGCCTGATTGCGGCCAAAATATAGTTTTTGAATCGGCTTTTACTAAAACGACTGCCGTCTGATCTTCCTACCCCGAGGCCCCGAGACTCCATTCCTGGTCAAGTAATCATCTTAAATCGATACCTAATTGTTTGTTTCGTAATACACTGGCCTGCAAAAGTAAGTATCACACTTTTCAAATGTAATTTTTTTTCTTAAGTAGAGATTGTGAATAAAAAACGTTTTGTTGCAAATTTTATAGGCTTTAATTCTTAGAAACTAGTAAACTATAATTAGTAACATTTTTTAACTTAAAAAAGATAAAACAGTGAAAATAGACATTTTTAGCTTAATGTCAAAAAATTCAACTGAAATGTATTACATGGTATTTAATTTTTATCGCTGCATGCAGCTGTAATCGGAGCTCGAGGAGGCAATACCAGTTATTAAAAATTAAATAACACAACGTAATATATTTTAGTTGAATTTTTTGATAATAAGCTAAAAATGTCTACTTTCACTGTTTTATCTTTTTAAGTTAAAAAATGTTACTAATGTATAGTTTACTAGTTTCTAAGATTAAAGCCTATAAAATTTGCAACAAAACTTTTAAATCTTAAATCTCTACCTTCTATAGTTGAGAAAAGAATTATATTTGAAAAGTATGATACTTACTTTTGCAGGCCAGTGGAGACTAGTCTAGTAGTATGAACTGCAGACCGCGCTCGTAGGCGGCTCGGGCGGCGGAGGGCGCAGACCGACCTCCGCCCCCCATGAGCGCGGGCCTGAGAGTGACGGGTGGAGCCGACGAGGGTGACGGGTGGACCCGACGAGGGTGACGGGTGGAGGAGTAGGACGATGCGCGCCACCCCACAGTGGGGACGAGTCGGAGACCGCGTGGTCCCCGACTCGTCTCCGTTAAAACATCAAAATTTCGTCAACTATGATTTTAGGTCCAACGTTTGCTGAGCCTATTGCCGCCAAGCAGCCACTTTGTTATGTTCTAAATCTTTGTTTACTACCGGATGTAAAACAGCCCTCTCTTAGTGGCCTTCAACGTCACCCGCGGGAAGGTATGGAGTGGCCGTGTGTTGTGCAATGCAATGTGCAACGGTATGTAAGGTATGAAGTATACTCGTACGTCAATATTAAATATACAGCATGGCATTATCAAGAGAGAGCGGCGTACTCACTTTCCAACACATAGGTAGGTACTGCAATGTTGGCGTAATCATACCGTGCAAGTTGCTTTTATTAACTTACGATGATGTAAACTGGTAAGCGATTGTTGTGCATGTTTCAAAGAATATTGAGACATTGGAAATGTTCACTGAACACACATTCATTAGATATCCAAGATTCGCGAGAGTCTTTAATACTAATTACTTCTTAGAATTATGATAAAAACGTAGCGTTAAACAATTTAGTAAATCTAATATAAAATTTATGCAGAAACAGAAAATGTTTTCTGTTACATGCGGCTAATTGTTCGTTTGATTTCAATTCCCGGTACAGCTAATTAGTAATAATAGTATTTCATACGGCAGATCCAGTCGACACTAATGACATTGTATGTATGTAATGAATAAATAGAATAAATAAAAATAAAATGAAATCGACTTTCACGACCAAAAAACAAAGTGCATTTTAGTGCACAACAATCGATCACAAGTTAAATATAATATAAGCAATTGTCTATCATGTCCATGGACATGTGCTATAGTGCTATATCACTCACGAGATGTTCTTTTGGTTTGACCGCTTTAGATTTCGTCAATCAATTATTGAATATATCTACGTAGGTATGCGAGTAAAGATGGACTGACTAGAGTAGCCGACTGTACTGCAACATTTCTTGACAATGATTGTGAGTTGCAAATGTGTGAAACGTGAATCTATAATTATTCAAGAAAGATTTTAACAATTATTTTAATCCTGCTATTTTACATTTGATGTTCATTGACTACTATCTTCTGTCCTTACTATCTACTATATAAAAATAAGTCGGGTTTCCTTCCTGACGCTATAACTCCAGAACGCGCGAACCGATTTCCACGGTTTTGCATTCGTTGGAAAGGTCTCGGGCTCCGTGAGGTTTATTGCAAAGAAAATTCAGGAAAACCGATATCCACGCAACAGCTAGTGAATTTATAAAAGGGTAAATTTTGTGGAAAATATTGAAAACAAGTAAAAAAACTGTCGTGTGTTCGGTGCTACGCACGTTGAGATTGTGGCCCAAAGCCTTGACCAATCTAAGTAATTATTCAGTTTGGTCTGAAGTGCGGCAAAATCATCCTCGGTTGACTGATGATGACAAAATTATTGAATATTACATAATGTCGGCAATCGGCTGCCCGTTACAGAGTTTTTTTTAAATAGGGAATACGGTTCCGCAATACAGTGGAGTATTATGAAAAATACTGGCGGTCCTGAGGCCATATACATAGACCGAAGCAGATGCCAATTATTCATCAAAAAAAAAAAACCTTAGCGTGAACGGACGTGCCAAGTTAATTATTTTTGTTAAAAATAGAAATAAGTGATCAATGGGGACTAAATGTCATGGATGTAATACACTAATAACTGAAGTGTTACAATATATGAAATGTCCTGAACAAAAATGCAAGAGAACATACCATCTGAAATGTCTTGCCGTATCCGAGAAAGAATTTTCTACGTTTACGAAGGAATACAAGCACAGTTGGAGATGTCCGGAGTGTAAACGGGATATCCCCAAACGAGGTAACTCCGATACACCAGTGCGCACACAAAACACCATGATCCAAGTATCGACACCGACCGACTTTGTAAACACTACCCGCGGCGGCAGCCGTGGTCTGGATGACACACCTATCATGGAGAATGAGCACATGCTAGCATGTTGACGGAGCTTAGGGAGTTCAGATCCGAGATGAGATCAATGATGATCGAACAATATAAAAAGTACGATCAGCTGTTACACAGATACGTGCAACTACCCTCATTGTACTTAAAGGTACAATGAGGGTAGTGGAGGAGAAACTTAAAGCCGTAGAATCTTTAGAACACAAAATTAATGTGCTAACAGAAAGAAATAAAGTATTGGAGAATATAAATAAAATGACTACAACTGATGATATACAAAAGCCTTTGAGAATGTCAGTGCCGTCGCAATCGTTCGCCAATACCGTACACTGCACCTTTGACATCTACAATAGACGAACGATCGCCATCAGTCAAACCGGTTAAGGCGTGTGTGACCACAAAATCGACTGATGTTTCCGCGGGATTGAGCCGAACAGCAGAAAGTGCGGATGAAAAGAATATTAAAGAACAAGAAGGAGCGAATTGGACAGTAGTCAATAGAAGAAAAAGTAGATTTCCGAATAATGAAATAAAAAGAGGAGGCAACACTACTTCTATGGAAATTCAAGGCCTGGAGCGAAAGAAATTTTTGCATGTATGGCGGCTGAAAGCAGAAACTACGACAGAGCCTAGAAAAATATGTAAAAAAACATATGTGGCCAAGGAGTGGATGTCAAAGTGGATAAAATAAAGCACAAGATGGAAAGAGGGTATGCTTCTTTTATCATCGCAGTACCAGAGAGTAAGTATGACTTACTATGTCAGTCACAAAATTGGGCTGTGAATATAGAATACTGTGAGTGGGTGTGGTTTCGAAAAACAATCACCAAACCCAGTAGCCACTAGCAGTATTGATATAATTTATCAGAACGTGAAAGTATTACGAACGAAATTGGAAGAGTGTTATCGTAGTGTACTTGAATCGGAAGCGGATTTGATTGCGATAACAGAAACCGGATGTAACAATTCAATTTACGACACAGAAATAATACCGCCTGGCTACAATATCATTAGATGCGATCGAGCCGATGGACGCAAACAGGGCGGCGCGTTTTTAGTGGCCACACCGAGCGTCGAGATACGACGAGTAGCGATACCGGGTGACGTTAAGTTAGATGATCACATGTTCGAGCTTGTGGGCGCTACTGTGTACTTACGTAATAGATTTTTATTTCTATGTTGTGTTGTATACATTCCGCCGAATAGCAGCGAAACTGAGTAGGTACATGATAATGTTTAAAATTTTTGAACAATATTGTAGTATGTATAGTGCTGTTTTAATAGTGGGAGATTTTAATTTGTATTCTTGTCCAGTAGCAGTCAATAATTATTATGAATATTTTAAGGCCTATTGTGAATTCACTCAGAGTAACGAAGTAACAAATTGCATGGGTCGGAAGTTAGATCTTGTGTTGAGTACGTGGGAAGGGGTGCGAGTGAGTGGGGCCGAGTCGCCCGTGACGACGTCGGGTCCCCTCCACCCGCCGCTGAGGGTGAGCGCTCCGCTGCCAGCGGCGGCGAGGCGCGCACCGCCTGCGCCCGCGCCGCCCGTGCTGGCACCGCACACTGATACGAATTATGCACCGATGCAGTGGAACTTTAATAAGGCAGACTTTCTATCCTTATATACATCTATAGCTACTGTAGATTGGACACCGATGTACAACATGGATTTAGAATGTAGTTTAAATTATTTCTATAGTAGGTACTATAAATTCAATTTTAGATAGTTTTGTTCCGAAGAAAAAAAAGGTACAGTAGACAAATTGGCTATGTATATCCAGAGTGGTACAATGCGGATATAATACGGGAAATTAAACGTAAGGCCGTTCTTCACAAGTGATATAAATCAACTCGCTCTGAAATTAATTACAAATATTTTTCAGAGTGTAGGGCGAGAATAAAATGTATGATAAAACAATTTGTTAAAACCCAAAAGAGTTTTGGAACTACATAAGGTCAAAAAGGGGAAAGGCGGGTTCACAGAATATCATACAAGATGGGGAAGTTTTGACGGGACATCAATGCGCGACGGAATTCGCGAGGTACTTCCACTCGGTATACCACGCTGAGCGGGCGAGACTGGATGTGGAGGCTAGCGTGATAGACGCCGGCGCTAACAACTCGGCTGCGCGTGTTCACCTGGACCGTCTGCATCTGGCAGACGTGCGCGCCGCTCCGCGGCGTCTCAAGCCCAAGAAATCCGCAGGGCCCGACGGTATACCACCCTATATATTTAGGGATTATCGGTCGGTACTAGAAGAGCCACTGCTTCATATATTTAATTCCTCCTTGACAGCAGCGGAGTTTCCGGAAAGATGGAAAATTACCCGAGTAGTACCGGTACCGAAGGATGGTTTGGCATCTGAGGTGGAGGGGTATAGACCTGTGGCGGTTCTGTCAACGACAGCGAAAGTCTTTGAACCCGCTATCCATGACAGCGTCTACAAGCAAGTGAGCGGGCAACTGACGGACGCGCAGCATGGCTTCCGGCCGGGTCGGAGCGTAACTAGCAATCTCCTCAGTTACATAGTGGACGTCATACCGGTGGTGGATAGTGGGATGCAAGTCGACGCCGCTTACTTCGACTTCAAAAAAGCGTTTGATCGGGTTCATAATGACATTCAGCTTAAAAAGTTAGCGACCGTCGGTTTCACCCCGCATCTACTGCGGATGTTTGCCAGTTAAATGAGGGATAGGCAGCAATACGTAGAGTACTCGGAGTACGTCTCGGAGCTGTACTGCACACGATCTGGTGTAAGTCAAGGCAGCAACTTGGGTCCTCTGGAATTCCTCCTGATGGTCAATGACCTACCCGCGGTCGTAAGCGATGCGAAATGCCTGCTGTTCGCTGATGACCTTAAGGTGTACATGACCATTGGGAATCTGTGTGAGGTTGCAGCAGGACATTGACCGAGTGGTAGAGTGGAGTACCAGAAATGGGTTACAGTTCAATGCCAACAAGAGTGTAACTATAACCTTTGGTCAAGCGCGCAACCCCACACTGTACCAGTATAGAGTGGGTGGAGAGCTCATGGCCAGGGTAAAGGAGGTCAGAGACTTGGGCGTCCGTCTTAATGCGGGACTTACATTTGGAGACCATATAGTTGCGGTGTGTAAGAAAGCTTACAGAAATTTAGGTTTTATACTGCGGAGAGCAAAATGCTTTACTAATATAAGAGCGATAATAGCCTAATATAATGCACTAGCAAGAAGCCAGCTGGAAGGCAACGCAGCTATATGGTTACCACATGAGGTCAAATATAACCTAATGGTGGAACGGATACAGAATAAATTTATCAGATTTCTGTATTTAAGGTTATATGGTGTGTATCCCTTTTATCCTCTACAATATCCCACCTTATTTGTATTGGGAATGGTGGGGTACAATGAACTACGGGTGAGGCGCGAAGTCGCGCTAGTGTCATACTTGTTGGCAGTACTGAGGGGCAAGCTGCATAACCTAGCCATACTGGGTGCCCTGTGCCTGTGTGTGCCAGACCGATACGTGTGCGCGCCGGCGCCGGCCGCCGCTGCTGGCGGTGCCGCGAGTGCGCACGAACTTGCAGGCCGAGGCTCCGTTCACTCGGGCCCTTCGCGCCCTCAATATGATAGCCGAAGTAGTGGACATATTTACGGGTTCTCTAAGTGAGTTCACAAGAGCATCATTTTATTTTTAGTAATTTATGAAATAATGTATTATATTTGGTATGAGTTTTTATTGTATTAATTGTATTGTATGAATTGTTTTCTATGAAGTGTATTGTATGAGTTGCTATCTGCCGCATTGGGGCAACCTGTAATGGCAGTTGGTAGATTAAAATAAATAAAATAAAAAAATCTTCATCATCTTAGTATTTTAATCCTGGTTGCAAATCCGGTGTCCGGCTTTTGTCGTTTCCTTCTTCACTTCGTACGGCCTTATGCATCCATGGTGTGACCATTTATATGCATGGCATCATGAAAGATGTCTAAACAGGGCTATTTACCAATATTATCAGAATTATATAAATCTCTCTATTTTGAAGCGTTACACTGTTGTTTTGATATTTATACTTATTACATTTAATTTATTGTAGAATTATTAACGTTTGTCCTTAGATATAAAAGGCGATTGTAATAACACGTGGACAATAACAATATTCTAATAAATATTATATATAATGTTGACGGCGACTCGTAACAGTGCGTTATTCATCACTGTCATCGTTATTTAAGTCACACCTAGGTACTGTATCATCTATTTTGTGGTAACATTCAAATATCCGATCTCTTTATTAATATAGTAAGGGGAATCTTTATTTGCACCTCTAAATAAAATAATGCTAACAAAATTTTGACACTAATAAACCATGCGCATAACTTTTAAATGCTTGCACTTCAAAAAAAACATTTACTACTCATATCAAGCATAACAAAAAATATATTAACTCTTATCAAAAGTTGATGATCTTTTTAACTGAGTGTGCACCTAAAATATATCTAACAACACTGAAATACTATCTTCAATACAAATAATCCCGTGACACACCAAAAATACTGATTTGCACACAAAATAATACAATCTCTTCGTACAATCTTACAACGGAATTCCATATAGCTGCGCAATCCGACTTGGTTTTTTATAACCATGCAGAAATAAGTCATTTCTCCAACTGTTTAATTTAAAAATTTAAAAATTATTAATATTGTACAATTTAGAGTGCAAGTTAGTATTTTTGATAAACAATTCGAATAAATTGAAGTACGTTTCGTGGAATAAAAGTTTGCATTCGGAAATAAAAAGTGTGCAAAATTTGTATTTTTTGGTATACAAATTTTGTGGCGCATTCAGTATATTTGTTTTAAAAAATGGTATTTATTAGTTAAGCGTTTAAATACCACCCATATAGTAATAGTACCTACCTATAGAAGGTATTAAACCCGCGCTCTGCCCGCGTGCAAAACCATACCTGTCAATTTTCATATTATTTCTTTCCTTACCAACATTCTAATTCATTTTAATAGCCATATCAGAAAACTTGACCACATTACAGTTTTATCTGCTATTAGTCAAAGAGACTCGAGAATCTCGAATATTAGTGGCGATGCTGAGGCTGCGAATAAAAGTAAAAAAAACTCCCCCTAACACCTTCAGCAAACCTAAATGCTTTGTACTTATCATATGTGATTAGATTGGAATTATAGTTAGTTTCCGTGATTGAACTCGAAAGGCCTGTTTAAAAAGTTAGAGAACAGAAGCGAACAGAGGATTATTGTTCTGTCCAGAAAGTAAATATGTTTAATTTAAAAGTATCTATATACCTATTACTGCACAAAGCACTCACAGTATTACACACATTATTTACAACAGTTTTTACAACAGTTAATAAATAATAATAATAATAATAAATGTAATAAGTATAAAATAATGTTAGAAAACTGTTGTAAATACTGATTTACAACAGTTTTCTAACATTATTTAATAATGTTCCTACGATTTACTCATTGCCAATGTACGTACAGACTTTTCACTTACACAGTTTTATTATAGAAATTTAATCGAAGGTAGACTTAATTATCATACTAAGATTCTACTTCCTACTAATATAATAAATAATATGAAAGTTTGTAAAGATTTGAATGTTTGTTTGTTGCTCAATGACGCTAAAACGACAGAACGGCTCTGGCTCAGGTATACATTATCAGGCGTGGTTCACTCCGCGCAGTACATCCGTTATATACCTACAGCGAAGTATCCGGCCGAGCGGATTTAAAATTAGTCGAGTGTCACGCGCACGCTCGTGTGAACGCTTGAGGTGTTTTCTATGCTCGCGCTCGGCTGGGATTTTATAAAAACATTTTTTTTTCTCTTTTGATCGTGCCTATTTAAAGTAGTTAGGTACCTACCTTAGAATGGACAAGAAAAGCAAATATGACACGATATTGTGTGGCGTTCTGCTGTTTGAATTCGAATAGAAATATACCGGATTTATATTTTATCTCGCTTGCCAAAGATGCTGAAAGGTAAGTTTGCCAAATTAATAAATCTTAAAATTTTAAGGTACCTACCTACCCATAACCCAACCTATCTATACTACTGTTCGGACAGAATGCGTGTCTAGACCAAAACTACTTATTTTATAGGTAGACCACAAAGTAGGTAGGTGCCTAGCCAGCTAGATTTTTGAATTGGGGGGGTTATTGGATCGGACCCATCGGGGTCAACGTACTTCGCCGTCACCCGCCCGACGTATTTTTCTAGTTTCGAGTGTCCTTGACGGGCATCGCGCGCTGACTATCGGTAGGTAGGTACCACTGACGATACCTACCCTACGTAATTTCTGCAGTTCCAAGTTCCTTCTTTTTAAACGACTTCAAAAAAGGAGGAGGGTCTCAATTCGATTTTTTTTATGTTTGTCTCTTCATAACTCCGTCAGTTATTACTTCTTACCTACATATGAACCTTCGCGCTCGAAGGAGTGTTAGGTACCTTATGTACCTACCTTATAGCTTATAGGTAATATCTAGATTCTTTGCTTATAGTCCGAGAGCTGAAGTAATAAATTTAATAGGTATACAAATGAATAGCATAATATTTAATATTATTTACCTGAACATAATATTTAGATACATTGGCCAGGCGTGGTTCACTCCACGCAGTACATCCATTATATACCTACAGCGAAGTACCAGGCCGAAAGAAAAATAGTAACAGGTACATAACTGGACTGGTAATCAAATATTCAGTTCTTCACAAGAAGGCAACCCTAACAGCGTAAGAAGAGATAAGAGGTACGCAATAGAAAGAGACGGAGTAGTAGGTGAATAAAATTATAGGTACCAAATGTTGTGCGAGTTGAATTCCACCGTATTGCGTCGGAGCAAGACTGGAATTAATTAAAATCTTCTTGCGCAGTGGTCCTTCTGTACGTTAGTACTATTAATTATTCTGTGACATTATATTATAATTAAAATATAAGTACCTAGGCAACAGTACTGACATCTAATATTTTACGCTAGCAGTTCATAGTTAGTAGTGACACAAAAGCTGTTACCTCATTTTTTCTCGGTATCTGCTTGTTCTTATACTTATTGTCGTTTTTCTGACCACAATAAAGAATTTGACGCTAGGTCAATGCCAATATTCAGTGCGTAACACTAAAATCAGTAGGTCTCTTGTATAAACTGAATCTTATAACAATAAATATACCTACAACGTAAGTAAAGTAAAGTACCTAGCTTATAACTAGGCACATCGGAGAGAAGAGTGGGGGTCCAGCTAAGACCGGCTGGCATCAGTTTTGTAGCGCGCCCTCTCTATCACACATCGGACTGACAGTAGATACCTTTATATCAAACTGTCAGTTTATACTAAGACTTACTCTTCTACGGTAACTTAGTTGTAATGTATATTTCTATAAGTCATATAAAATTTTGCTGTACCATCAGCCAGCATAGACCCTTAATAGGATACGGAGCGCGGCGAGGAGGTCGAATGGTTTGTTTCCCCCACCCTCACTTCACAAGCCTTGGCCGGCACGCGGCGTTCCGCGCATACAATGGCCTCGTCCGTCTTGTGCAACGACTAAACAAGGTCTCACGTACAGCCAAAAGATCAGAGCTGTACGTTCGTTATGAGAAATTAATCATCACTCGATTTACGCGGAAGGAACCCCAACAACATTACAATTGAGAGTTTCTTTATCTTAAATAATAAAGCTTCACAACTTGTAAGATGAGTTCGAGATATAACATTTTCGCTACGAGCATGTACAATTGTACACAAGTACTTTTTATATGTACATAAAAACGCTTAACCTAGTGTAACTAGAAACATAATATGCATACAACAATAACATTACATACAAATGTTGAAGAAAAGAAAAATAAATCATCATGACTTGACGTGGAGGTGCCACCATGTAAAGAAAATTCGCCTCTTATGTTAAAGTTCAGATATTTTTGTTTATGGCTGCAGGTACCTATATACAGCCTGAGATCTATCTTGATGAACAAAGTGCTCAATACCTTGGATTCCCCCCTTCTCCTGTTAACTGGTTAATCTGATATTTGGTACACACCTTTAGTTCGAACAATCGGACATCAATAAAACTTTTACTCAAACAATCATACATACCTACTTACAACATACATAAATACACACTCTCGAATAACCCTTTCTGGCGCATTCGGGTAAAAATAGAAAATCTCTTTCTGATGCAGTCGAGTAAAAACAATGAAAGCAAAATACATATACCTAATAAACATCAAATTCGTAAAAACGATCAAAATTGTTTTACCTAGACGACGCATACGCGTATCGCCATTTGACAAAGAAATACCGAAATTCGCCCGTTTAGAATTTGTTTACGGCTTCTTAACACGAGACTTTTAAAATAATTTTGATACTTTGTAGTCAAGATATTTAAAGGGTATCATATCATTATTTACCGTATTATAACCGGTCTTATTATAATTCTGTTCGCGACACGTGTAAGGAATAATAAATGATAACTACTATAAACTTAATTATAAATTAAAATTAATTTTACGCCTCTGATCTGTTTCTCCGATTACCTACATCTTCTAAACCACTCATCTGATTTATATTATGATACAGTTTCATTATCATTTGGAAGTTTTTTTTACGGAATAATTATCTTAGGTAAGTAGGTATGATGTAACCAGTGGATGTAGGTAACTATAAATTGAAGTGTCGGCTTGTATTTTTAAATAACAGATTTTTACATAGGTTGGTAGGTACATTATTCGTGTAATCAAGGCACTTTTGTTAAACTTCGGCCATTGAAATTCCCAATCAGACTACCCAGGCCGATTTAGGTACCTACTGACAAATATTTATTAAAAAAAAACTCATTTCACGTTTAACTTCAAAATTTCCTGCATGGCATCTGACTGAACGAATCATTTTAATTTATTGTCATTCAATTTGATAAATTTAATTTTCATTTAGGTAGGTAGGTACTTATCTTAATTACTTAATTACTTAATAATTGTAAATATGCTATATCAACAGTAGACCTTGTTCCACGACTGTTGTACAAAGTGCCACTTGTGCTTTAAAATTTTGCAATCAAACTCAAAACAAAGTCGATAAACGATACAAGGTTTGTTCTCCAAGGAGTAAGTAATTATTCTGCAAACAGCAATTAGATAAACAAATTTTTTCTGCAGTTAAGCTATTTTGAAACCTTTCAAGTCTACTTCTAAGAGTGTATAAGTGGAACATTTTACTAAATTGCCTTCTCATTCATCCAATCATAGATACAGACTGGATGTGGTCATGGGTGTGGGTGTTAAATTATCAGATTTTTCTATTTCTTGTCTAACTTTTGTCTATTTTCAATCTTTTCCCGTATCTTGCACTTTGGATCCCGGGGTCCGATTTTCCACAATTTGCTTGATGTCTACAAAGTTTGAAACTATTTACGTATTTAGATTAAAACGAATTCCACATTAAGATTTAAAATCTGTTCGATAATTAAATAAGATACCACATAGATCTACATGGATGTTATTAGACTTCTAACAGATCAGTAAATCTGTAAATTCAGTTACTTTTCTGTGAATTATTTTGTACTTTTCAGTTTTTGAAGTCCGTTTTTTTAAACGTAGTTTTTTATTTAGATAAAATTTATTTATAATGAAGTAGTATGCAGAAGTATTATAGGGATAAGTATTTTTAATATAATAGTCCAAACTATGCATATTGATAAATTGCTAATCGAGGAGAAATAATCCCTAATCGATCTGTCACTACAATGGTAGTGATGATTACCCAATCTCAGTAAACACACCGCTTCGACCATTATCTAGAGACGGATCAGGCACATAGCACAGACAGCGTCACAAATATCATGACTACAGAGTTTCAAAATGATCTTAATACTAAGGTTTTAAGAACAATTCAAACTGTTTTATAGATTTAAATTGTATTATTGTCCGAAGTAAAGGTGTGTACCAAATATCAGAACAATCCGTCAACAGGAAGGAGAGAAATTAAGGAATTAAGATCATTTTGAGCACTTTGTTCATCAAGGTCGATCTGATGCTGACTGTATCTACCTTAAACCATAGAACCCTTGGCAGTATTTTACCGTCTCTACCATGGTGAATGTTCTGATGAGCTATTCCAATTAGTCCCACCCTCTCCTTTCCTATACAGGACGACACGTGCAGGACTTAGATCTCTTCCTACAGTCCCGGGTCCGTTAAGCGGGGCGTGAAAAAGCATCTGATGAGGCCGTCAATTTGTATATAATGGTGGCCTTCTTTTCTGAGACTTTGCCTTCAGCTTACCATCAGGCGAGGTAAAGTAAAATTGACGTGTCCAAATAAAAATAAAAATTGGAGAGGCTCTCTCCAAGTCTTTGCTGTAAACACAGTGTCTCTGAAATGACATAAACATTAGAATAAGTTACTGAAAGACAATATCGAAGTTATTGTTTTAGAAATTGTTTTAGAATAAATATCGGGTCAAGGTACCCATAGAAATATTAATCGGTCAATAGAGATAAAGATAGTAGTTAACTCTTATCGCAGTATGTACCTATGTAATGTAAATAAAACTTATCATTATGAATTATGGATTGTGTACATAATCTTGAAAATCTTTCAATAATTGAAAATTGGTCATTAGTCCCTTATCTTGGTCGTATCAAACAATAGATCTTTTTTGAGACGTCAATTTAACTTCACCTCGCCTGATGGTAAACTAAAGGCAAGGTCTGAGGGTCACCATAACATACACGTACCATGTTAACGATGGTGGCACTCAGCTTGACGGCCTCATCAGACGCTTTTTCACGCCCCGCTTAAAGGTTCCGGGACTGCAGGATTAAGGAAACACGTGAGCTGGCAAGAAGTTCCAGGTTTTAATGGTGCGACAAAGGAAAGAGTCACACACCGAATCGCTTGGTTCTTGATGGAACATTCAGCACCGTATGCGGGTGACATCTAAGCCCAGCACGTGTTGTCCTATGTAGGAAAGGAGAGGGTGGGACTGATTGGAAGAGCTCATCAGAACATTCACCATGGTAGAGACGGTAAAATACTGCTAAGGAAGCAAGATACTTGTAAAGATACTTGTTCACTGTCATTGAAGACTCAACACGGATTATTAAATTATTGTTACATGGATACACAACACATATCCATCTTTATCAATACCTTCTTGCACTTCATATGGAGTTTTTAAATGACTAAATTAAATTTTATGGGGTTACATTACAACTGACGATAACAATATAAATAACGAAATAACAATATAATAATTATTATAGTATGTGACATTCGTACACAATTTTAGATTTAGAGTAGAAATGTTCTTCTATAAAGGGTGCCTAAAAACATTTAGTTGATTGTTTCGTAAATCTAAAATCGAATACTTGCGTGAACACTGGTTCCACTAAGAACTGACTATTTAAACGTCGGTAGCTTAGTGATAGGAGTCGGCCTTGCGATCGAGAGGTCCCGGGTTCGAATCCTGGCCATTACACTACCAACGTGAACCCACTCCTAGCACAAGCAATTTAGCTTAGTTGGAGGGGTTAGAGGGAATATTAGTAATTTCGATAATTTCGGTTGCTAATATTCTTTTTATAAAAAAAGACGAGTTGCACTCCGGGAGTGCCGGCAGAAGTGAAAACTTTTTCTTTCTTTGTTTCTTCGTTATATACAGAGAAAAAGATAATGAGAACATACCATACTATACCATACCTATAATAAAGCGCCAATCATAGAACCTATCACTAATTTTCTACTAATTATCTATTAGAAGAAATTATAAAATTACAAACAGAAAAAATAATCACAAAAAGTAATAAATTACAAAAAGAAAGATAATCGCAAAAAATGTCAGAAGCCCAGGTTCGAACCCGATACTATCTGAAACCATAAGTACTTACAGTCGAAGCGCTCACCGTTAAGCTGCGGAGTTTCATATAATATCTTGCAAAATAAATAGTCTATAGCTAATGTTGTATGACGTCAGTCGCCGGTTACGGTTCAAAGGTCAAGTGATCCTGACGCGCGAGTTTAACAATTTTTACCCATCCAACGCCGCTAAAGAATTTTCACTTCAAAAGAACTACAGAACTATTTTGTTTATTTATTTAGTTTAGAGATTTTTTGACAATCTTTGCCGTCAATAACCCAATAAGCATTACAGTCCGCATCAGATCGATCTTGATGAACAAAGTATTCAAAATGATTTTAATGCTTTGATTTCTCTCCCTTCCTGTTGATGGATTGTTTAAATATTTGGTCTTGAATTCAGACAATAATACAATTTAAATCAAAAAACAGTTTAATTTGCTCTTAATACTTTAGTTATAAGATAATTTAGAGACATTGCAGTCAACATACGTGTGACGCTGACTGTACCTTAATTAATTTGCCAGGCTTATTGTGAATTTCACTAGTATCTTTAATTAATGTAATAAGAATTCGTATAATAGGTACTGAAGCAGGTACCTTAGACCTTATTCAAATCGACTAAGATAGGTAAAATATTGAATTGGTCTAGGCAGTATTTAAGCCGCAGTGTCTCAAGACTAAAGTCTACGATCAGTGTGTGTTGCCAGCGATGACCTACGGAACTGAGACTTGGTCCCTTACTATGGGCCTCATAAGAAGGCTCAAGGTCACCCAAAGGGCGATGGAGCGTGCTATGCTCGGAGTTTCCCTGCGTGATCGAATCAGAAATGAGGAGATCCGCAGGAGAACTAAAGTAACCGACATAGCACACAGAATCGCCAAACTTAAGTGGCAGTGGGCGGGGCACATAGCTCGTAGAACAGATGGGCCGTTGGGGCAAGAGGACCGGTCACTGTGGAAATCCTTGGGGGAGGCCTTTGTCCAGCAGTGGACGTCTTTCGGCTGAAATGATGATGATGTATTTGAACCCGCGATCTTTCATATTCAATGCTTACCTACCTTTATAGTTTAAAACTAGGTAGTAGTTCTGTGAAGAGACCTTGCTTCATTTTTCTGGTAGCGTTAATTAATATAAGATTTGATTTAAAAAAGAACTAAAAAAAAATCTTAATTTAAACAGCCCTGGATGTTTTACCAAAAATTATGTCCTCGATATTTTAACCATAAATCATCAAGATCCGTTTAGAAATAACGCGACAGTAA
The DNA here is from genome assembly GCA_949126895.1 of Eilema caniola. Lineage (NCBI taxonomy): Eukaryota > Metazoa > Arthropoda > Insecta > Lepidoptera > Erebidae > Eilema > Eilema caniola. The sequence goes on along the minus strand of OX421460.1, from coordinate 43,143,233 downwards.
GCTTCCCCCTTTTTTTCCCTATTCCCCCCCCCCCCCCCCCCTATCAAAAACCTATTCACAAAAGTTATGCTTTAAATCAAAGAACACGTGCGCCAAGATTTATGAAAATCGGTTAAGAAATGCGCTGTCTAAATATAGACCGCGCATTTGTTAACCTGACCGATCGGACCTTGTCGAAGCGGAGAAAATAACCAAAAGCATACAGTGGTCTTAGTTTTCACGTATTGTATGTACTTCAACAAAACCGTGTATATTATTAATATTCAAATTATGTAATGCCTATCACGGAAGTGTTCATTTCAAAAAGTACTCCACCGTAAATATATTTTTTGCAGAACCTTGTTCTGTCCACTATTACGACTATTAAAATATATTGCAGTAAAAACTTATGCGATATATGTAATATGCTGAGTAGATATTTATTTTTAGATTTCTTCGTTTTTGTTTCACTAAATAATTAGATATTACGTTGTCTTGTCTCTGAAGAACTATTTAGTTACACGCAACCAAACGCTAATTGAAGCAGATGTTGATGGTAGGATCTATGAATTCAATGTCTCATTCAAAATTTGGGTAAGGAAGAATAAACTATTTTAATATATATTAAAACTCACTTTACAAGTTCCACACAATTATATTTAGTTTTTTCACTGTATAATATTAATATTTAATTTATAACATTACGACATGTTTCGATTAACTCATCTTCAGGTGAACTTGTAAAGTGAGTTTTAATATACATAAAAATAGTAAAATGAAGTTCCATCAAGAAGTTTCAACAAATTCAATCAACTACAGGAAGAATAAAGTCTGTTAACCTAACCACATTTTAAATAGTTATAATACTAACTACTAATGTACAGTCAGTGCCCAAAGTTGTTTGTTACTATTCAGCATATCACGCTGAAACAGAATGTAAATAAATACATAGGTTATTATCCCTGGAATGGGTTACCAGTTATATTGGGTGCTAAGACGGGATTTGGATTCCAGAATAGTAAAGTCTAGGTAATAATTAGTTTCTAGTAAAGTTATTCTGTTAGTCTTAAGCCTCTCCGAATAACACAGGTGGGAGTCAGCCCCGTGTTTCATTTAATAAAAGTGGATGGATCATAATAAAATTAAAAAAAAGACGGGTTGCACTCTGAGAGTGCCGGCAGAAGTGAAAACATTTTCTTTTTTTCTTTCTTCGTTATATATATAGAAAAAGATAAAAAAGAACATACCATACCATACCTATAATATAGCGCTAATCATTGAACCTATCACTCATTTTCTGCTAATTTTCTGTCAGAAGAAATTAATAAATTATGATAAGAAAAAATAATTACAAAAAGTAATAAATTACAGAAAGAAAAAATAATCATAAAAAGTAATAAATTACAAAAAGAAAAAATAATCACAAAAAGTTTCAGAAGACCAGGTGGTTTGAACCCGATACTATCTGAAACTATAAGGACTTACAGTCGAAGTGCTTAACGTTTAAGCTACGACGCTATCTATCGTAACTTGCAAAATAGATAGTCTGTACCTAATCTCGTATGACGTTAGTCGTCAGTTACGGTTCAAAGGTCAACTAATCCTGACGCTTCCTTAACATTTTACACCCATCCAACGCCGCTAAAGAAGTTTTCACTTCAAAAATAAAAGCTATCTTAAAAGATGTAGAATTTTTTTATTTTATTTATTTATTAAAGTTATCATTTTCGCAAGAACATTATAAATAAATAAAAATGCGTTTTACATTGTTAGCTTGAAAAATGCGCGAGAGACGGTTGCTCACATTAAATTTGGGTGTGACGTCATCAATAAAAGATGATATTTACAAGTACAAAAGATATAATAATATCTGATCAAAGGCGATTATATTTGTAAGGCGACGGGCGAGTAGTTGTTACAGGACATGTGTTTTATTGTTAAAGATTATTTGTTGAATAGGACACTCAAATAATGATCGATTGACTCACAGAAGGCGTGCGGTTTAGTCGGTTCGAGTCCGACATAACCTCCCCCTCCGGCTCCGGAGAGCGGGGGGGGGGGGGTATCCGTGGGGATTTCCCGAACGTAAAAAAAAACACCCGAATGATATGAAAAATTACGTACATACAATATGTGCACCAGCATAATGAATCATGATAATGGGTTTTACAGAAATTTATCCTATCTATATAAAAGGAATAGATAATTTAGAACCTCACTGAAAACTATTTCAAGTCTTTTTATAGTCTAGCTATCGATTCTGTTAATATATAACGCTGCATTACTTTGGATAAAGTTATTAACACTAAAGTATTGCATTCCGATACTCGGTAGAGTAAAGAAACCTAATAGTTAAGTTATAGGTATTGGATGCAAAGAAGAAATTAACTATCATTAATGAACGTATTTAGATAGGTTTGCACTGTCGGTTTCTATAATATCTTTGCAAATTTCATCTACTTTTCACAATAGGGATATAAGTTATAATTATTTATTAGTATAACTGTAAGCAAGCTAATTATAAACACAAACATTCGAAACGGGACCATTTTCTTTATCACTCGAAACGCGCACAGTGGTTAATGACGTCACATAAACTGTCAACTGATTCAACCGCGTTTTGCTTCGTGTAAAATACAGATTTAAAAATCGCAACTTTATTTTGTCAAAGTAAATTATTTACAATTCATGTTGAGTGAAATAAATTTGTATAGTTATTATTTATATATAAGCTATCGTATCCAATACATTTCATATTTTATTGTAAAAGTTGTCAAATACCCAATTGCAAGCAGGCGGAGCCTCAACCGCGTTTTGCTTCGTGTAAAATACAGATTTAAAAATCGCAACTTTATTTTGTCAATATAAATTATTTACAATTCATGTTGAGTGAAATAAATTTGTATAGTTATTATTTATATATAAGCTATCGTATCCAATACATTTCATATTTTATTGTAAAAGTTGTCAAATACCCAATTGCAAGCAGGCGGAGCCGCGACCAACAGCCAGTATATCTAAACAACGTCAATAGGTAAACAACGTTAATTAAAAAAGTTCGTAAGCTTGTGTGGCTTCACGTGGCCGCGTGCTTCAGTGATCAATGGAAAACAAAAAAAGTTTGTAAATTTTCGTCAGGCAGGCTCTTACATCTCACGATACGCCACGTGACGGTCTGTGCCTATTGTGAGCCAACCCTCGAAGATGCTTTTAACAATATTTTAAGGTTTCATACATTTCACAATATTCAAACACAATGACCAAAAATTTCGTTCGTCAAAGGTATCGGAGCAAAGTTATGTACCTACCTACCTACTTCTAAGTATATTTTTAACGAAAATATTGTTTACCTTCTAAATTTTCATTCTGAATTTCATCAGATTAATTAATAATTTTCATTCAGATTTTTGATTTTGAAATCTATATAACTTTCATCTACTTTTGACGCTGACTAAACCTTTCTCAATACGAATAAGTAGATTGTATTGTTTGTCCTTTAGGTTGCATTCTTGTTTTAACGGATAAGTATTAATGCTGAAGTTTAAATTAAAAAAAAACAGGATCGTTATCCCGTTGATCCTGTATTTTTAATCCGGTGGGATAGCAAAATCGCATGACCCACCTACTGAAGTATGCAAACCTCAATCTATCCCAATCAATTAATTTAATCAATCTATATTAATTTTATATCTAAAACTGGTGCGAATGAAAAAATAATATTGTGTTGTATAGTCTGTTTAGCGGCCGTACGTTTATATCATACTAGCTTATGCCTGTGGCTCCGCCCCCGTGTATGTGAGTCATATAAAGTCTAATCTGCCCCTATCATCATCATCATCATCAGGCTATATTAGTCCACTGCTGGACATAGCCCTCCCCCAATGAGCGCCATAGCGCCCTGTCTTCAGTCTTGATCTGCCCCTATACAAACTTACATCAAAATTGGTTTAGTGGTTTAACCGTGGAAGACGGACAAACAGACACACACACACACACACTTTCCCATTCATAATATTAGTATGAAGTATTATGTTATCTGTGGTATGGATTAAGAGAGCGGAGCAGTGATCGTAATTATCAATTTATCAACCAGATTTCCATCCTACATTATATGAAGACTAACGTGATGACTGGTGATATATTATTCCATATATGTTGTATGATATACAATTGTTAACATGGTACGTGCATGTAATGGTGAGTCTCTATCCCGAGACTTTGCCTTCAGTTTACCATCAGGCGAGGTGAAGTCAAATTGATGTGTCCTATATATAAAAAACCCCTGGCGGGTCAGCTAGTCTATCTATATAAATAAAAATGGTAACCCCCAAATGTATGTATGCGCATAGCTTCTGAACAAATGCATCAAATGGGATCATTATTTTTGTTGTTCACTTATGTGTGGCCAAAGTTTTGGTAAAAAAAAAAGAAAAGGTATTGCAGGATCGAGATCTGAACGCGGGCGGAAACGGCCTTTGTCGTGTCAGCTAGTAATCCACACTAATACTACAAATTCGAAAGTAACTCTGTCTGTCTTTTACGCTTTCACCCTTACACGCCTTAACCACTGAACTGATTTTTATGAAATGTTGTATAAGGGTAGGTTAGTAGAATAGCAGTAGACAGGGTCGGTAGAATAGACCTTGAGAAAGGACAAAGGCTATGGTTGGTCGCTATAATCGAAATCCACGCGGGAGTAGACGTGGGCAACAGCTAGTATATAAATAAAATATACTCATAATAGAAAACGCAATGGCAAATCATAAAATCTACCCAATTTAAACTATTGTGGCATATTGATAAAGAAATATCAAAAAGATAAATTCATTTCATTAATGCCAATTGAAATTACTTATTATTAGGGGTTAAAGTATGAAATTGCCGATTTGTACTGACAAATTGAAATTCGTTTTTTTTTTAATTTAACGTATTTATTTAATCAAAATAATTACCATTATTATCTATACATTGCTGCCATCTAGTAGGAAGGTCATTTATGCCTTTGCGATAGAACTCTGGTGATCTAGATTCGACAAACTGTGTGAAAGCATTTTGTACTGCCTCCTGAGAAGAAAACTTTTTATCACTTAGAAAATTGTCCAAATCACGAAAAAAATGGTAGTCTGTTGGAGCAAGGTCTGGCGAATACGGAGGGTGACGGATAGTTTCTAATTGCAGTTCTTGTAGAGTTAAAACGGTTTCTCGTGCTGTATGAGGTCTTGCGTTATCATGGAGCAATAATGGTGAAGATCGATTCATGAGTCGGGGCTGTTTCACTGCTAGTTTTGCTATCATTGTTCGGAGTTCGGCACAGTAGACATCTGCCGTTATTGCTTGACCAGATCGTAGAAAGCTATAGTGAATAACACCATGCTGAGACCACCAAACAGTTACCAATACCTTTTTATTGGTAAGCTTTGCTTTAGGACACTGTTGTGGCGTTTCACCTGGGGTCAGCCATTGCATTTTTCGCTTACGGTTATCGTAAAGAATCCACTTTTCATCACATGTCACAATTCGATCCAATATTCCTTCATTTCTGTATCGATTCAACAAGGCAACACAAGTTTCAACACGCATTTCTTTCTGCAGATCAGTCAAATCATGAGGTACCCATTTTTCACATTTTTTTTTTATTGATTTGACGCAAATGAGTCAATATTGTTGGTAAGGTAACGTTAAACCATGCAGCTAATTCCTGGGTAGTTTGGCTCGGATCGGCTTCCACCATATCTTTCAATTCATTGTTATTCACCTGTGTGGACGGCCTTCCTCGTAGTTCGTTCTTCAAATCAAAGTTTCCATCACGAAAGCGTTTAAACCAAAATCGCACGGTGCGTTCATTAGCAGTCCCCTCTCCAAACGCACCATTGATATTGCGAGCTGTTTCTGCCGCGTTAGTTCCGCGTCGGAACTCGTATTCAAAAATCACTCGAATTTTCGAAGTATCCATCTTTCTTGTCTAAGCTGAATAAAAAAAACAACTGAAAGTCGATAATCGGATGTTGCACATTTTTAAATGAAGAACTACATAGGTACCATGTGGAAAAAGTTTCACTCAAAAATCTCAAACCATGAAGGTTCTATGTCAATTCGAAGTACCTATTACAATGAAACGGCAATTGCATACTTTAACCCCTATTATTAATTTGTCATTGCAAAAGTGCATTGACGCTCACTCGGGCAACGGCAAATTTCAGATTAGAACATAGTTCAACAAAGATTAGAACTAAGTTCAACTCGTGAAGTAATGTATAAATAATAACAATGTATGAACAAAGCATAGGTTTATAATAGATATGAAATATATCATAAATTTTAATGCATATTTCTACGTCATTCTACACCTTGCCTGTACAGTCTTGTGTTATGGTTTGCGGGTAAACATACAATACTGGTTGTATATGGGTTGTATCACAGATAATATAATAATTATAAGTAATTCTTATACAGATGCACAATCAGGAACAAAAATGGTTACTCGTAACTTCGAGAAGCAGGCAGGCAGCTTTTTAGTTCAGGATTTATAACTTTAATTATATATACCAACGAGTTTTATATGCTTACATGCTTCCATTATCTTCTACTAACCCCTCCAACTAAGCTAAATTGCTTTTGCGAGAAGTGGGTTCATGTTGGTCAGGATCCAAACCCAGGTCCTCTCGATTGTAAGGCCGACTCCTTAACCACTAAACTACCTACGCTTAGTAGTTAATATACATCTGTGGATCTATTGTTTACGTAAGACGTTCAGTTTTTTATTCTTGCCTATTCCTTTCCTACACTACAGAGGGGGGAAACAATACTGCATGCCTTGTTCGAATGGCAAAATTAATTGAAATTATTACCAATATTACTGCAGTGAAAACCAATCAAGGTAACCGTTTTCAGACGCAGATGATAACCGGGCACGGTTACTTCGGGCGGTATCTGCATCTGATGGGTATTGAGCCAACGCCCGAGTGCCATCACTGCGACGCGAGCGTGGACTCGGGGCTGCACACGCTCACCGAGTGTCCGGCGTTTGAGACGCCGAGGCGGGAGCTTGTGCAGGCCCTGGGGGTGAGAGTGCTCACGCTCTCCACCCTGCTCGCGGCGATGGTCCGCTGCGCGGATGCGTGGGCGGCCAGCGCCTCTTTCTGCGAGCAGGTCATGCTCGCGAAGGAGACAGCAGAGCGGGCGCGGCGCGGTGAGCGAGAAAGACTCGCTGACATCGCTGCTCGCGCCCGAAGGCGGCTCGGGCGTCGGAGGGCGCTTACAGACCTCCGCCCCCCATGAGCGCGGGCCTGAGGGTGACGGGTGGAGGAGGTCACCCTAGCAGAAGCAGGCCACGGCGGCGGCGCGCATCGTAGGACGATGCGCGCCTCCCCACACCGGGGTTGAGTCGGGGACGGCGTGGTCCCCACCTCCCGAGGAGGGCCAGACCGAAAGGGATGGCCCTGGGTCAGCCGGGGTGCGAGGGATATGCCGCAAGGCAACCTCACCTTCGGCCTAGCACCACGACCCACAGACGGCGTGCGGTTTAGTCGGTTCGAGTCCGACATAACCCACCCCTCCGGCTCCGGAGGGGCGGGTATCCGTGGGGATTTCCCGCACGTTAAAAAAAAAAAAAAAAAAAAAAAAAAGGTAACCGTTAAACATAAATGAAATATAGATTAATCTGATCAAGTACAGTGGAAGGTCGGTGACACTGTTTAGAGTTTTCGAGTTTTTCACCAACTAGATACGATATACTTTTACTACTATTCCCCCATTGTGTAGAAAGACATGCCACTTCTCTTAATCCATTTGGGCGGCAGAGTAGCATACAGTCTATCTGACGGCTAGTAACCATTTGCAGTTAGGTAGGCCGTGTGCTCCATAGGCCATGGAAGGCCACGGTAACCATCGTTGCCGTTCGTGGCCTATGGAAATCCGCAATATCAGGGGCGGGCGATCAGCATTCGGTACAGCGGCGATGGAAATTACATGCCTAGCACTGGCACGCATCCAACATCCCAAACATCTATCTCTGTGACAAATTTCATCTAAATTCGTTCAGAACCTCTAGCGTGATTAAGTAACAGTCTTATTGCGAATTTAGTGAGCTAGGTTTTGTGTAATGAAGCATAAATAAATTGACAATAATTTTAGTATCTTTATCTTGCAATTCCGGCTTTGCACAGCACACTTTGCCTATATGTAGTAATGTGGTTCTGGTTTGTAGATCATCTGTTACATAAACTTATCTACTTAACATGACATAATGTATAACCAAGCTAAACTCTATCATTCTAAATATGAAAACGGTCACGCTCGAGGCGATAGGCTGTTTCGGACATCATAATGACGAAATTACTTAGGCAGTCCGCTGAGTCGGGCGTGTGCACGTGCATTCATGCGGAATTCTGTTTCGTGCAAATACTATCGTAATACGATTTGCACGAAACGATACGCAGTGTTAGTGCTCACATGCATGCACTATACCGAACGGCTACAGGTTCTCATTCTATTTCACTATCTGACCATTAATCATTTACTTAATTACATTACCTATTCATGGTAGCCACTGGATCACTGCATTGAAACAAAACAACTTTTTGGAAAGCACGGCAGCGACAGTTCTAAATAATAATTAAACCAAGAAGAATGTCACCTACTAGAACACTCTTGCTGAAATCAAATCTTCTAATAAAAAGAAGTAAGGTCTCACAGTTTTTATTTTAAAAGTAATAATTGGTTTTTTATAAGTGCATAATAATCTTTACAAATCCTTTTGAGGTAAATCATCACTACATAGTATAAAACAAAGTCGCTTTTTCTGTCCCTATATCCCTTTGTATGCTTAAATCTTTAAAACTACAAAACAGATTTTGATGCGGTTTTTTTAATAGATAAGAGTGATTCGAGAGGAAGGTTTATATGTATAATACATGTTTAAGGCGCTACCTGTAGCAAATGACCTTGTGCATTCGCGTATTCGTTGCCCCACCGCACCGCGGCCCCTCTATAATATTCCGTAAAACACTAAAGCGCGAACTCTCCAACAACGCGCAGTAATAACAGCATCGAGTTTTTACCTATGTACATACGGCAATGAATAAAAATATTTATTTCTTTGAAAGAAAGTGTTTTTATGATGCTTTGTAAAACAGATATGTGGTAAGTACATTGATATATATTTATAAATTTACATAACGCACATTTTTTTATACCTGCATACCTACATTGACTGCACCCCGCCTGAGGGTAAGCTGAAGGTAAACAATCTCGGGAATGGGCTCCACCATAACAGTCTCACTGATAACCCATTTTAATTATGCACTAGCTGTGCCCCGCGGTTTCACCCATGGCATACTTCTTCCCCTTTCTAATTCCAATCAAATAATCTATACTAAGTATAATAATATATCTATGTATATAATATTATAAATCTGAAACGTTAGTTTGAACACGCTAATCTCTGAAAGTACTGGCCGGATTGGAATTATATTTATTTTGTGTTGGATAGTCTATTTATCGGGGTAAACTATACATCATCACCCTGCTACCCAGGGAAGCGGGGCAGTGATGTTGATAAATCGGGGAACATTTTTAATACATTTTTTTGAACTAATAATTTTAAAATTACTAAATTACAGGTATGTAAGTGTCACGGGGGCGAAGTAAGGTCGTGAAAAAGTTTCTTTGCATTCTATATTAAAATTTAAGACTGTTTTTACAGTCTGCCATCTTGTAGGCATAGACATGATCATATTACTGTAGAAATTTGTAACTAGGATCTTTGTCCCAGTAACCGGATTTATTAAATTTTGATAAGTATTTTACTTCTATCAACTCGATACATAAGTAAAAAAACCTATTGATTCAGCAAAAGCAGTACAGTCAGATGAAAATTTATAAAGGTAACAAAAAAAAGTGGCCAAGTGCGAGTCGGACTCGCCCATGATGGGGTTCCGTAGCAGCGAGTAGGTAAATTTCGGTTTACGATTTACTACATATTAAATAAAACTACTTACTAGATCACGTTCAAACTAATTTTCGGTGGAAGTTTGCATTATAATGTACATCATATATTTTTTTTAGTTTTATCATTCTCTTATTTTAGAAGTTACAGGGGGGGAGGGGGGGTGACACATTTTACCACTTTGGAAGTGTCTCTCGCGCAAACTATTCAGTTTAGAATAAAATTATATTAGAAACCTCAATGGTGTCGATTCGGGTTGGCAAAATTCCGACTAAACTAAACTATAATTAGTTTAGTCACGTCAAATTGCGGTTTCTTATTCGGGAAAACACCAACTAACTTAATTTGACAGGACTAAACTATTTTTAGTTTAGTCGAATTCAATTTAGTGAAATCCTCCATTTTGCTATTCGGTAAGGCAAAATTTTATTCCTGTCAAACTAAAATCCGACTTATTTTAGTGGCCATATTTTTGGTCGCGATTAAACTAAACTAAACCTTGTTCTGCTGATTGTTTGTGCTGGTTGAAATTTTTAAATTACAGAAAAATGAACGTATGCTTTGTGGCTGCTTTTTTCGAGGAGCAAGAAAGGTAAATAAGAAAATTTATCAACTAAATATGTGTTTATTTGTTCAAAACTGACCTAGCAGTAAAAAATTACGCATCAATGTCATTGTGGAGAAGCAGTTGACCGACTCGGACACCATGGCCTGTCATGCTGCAGGATCGCGGGGCGAATTCCACGGCACACCAGCCTCAACGACTTAATCCGCCGTGCTCTTGTCATTGCTGGCATGCCAGCTGTGCTTGAACCAAACGGTTTGGCGCGCGACGATGGCAAGAGACTGGATGGTATGCCAATAATGCCTTGGAAAATGGGTAGGACTCTGGTGTGGGACGCAACATGCGTCGACACCATTGCCCCTACCCATATAACTGGCACTGCTAGCTGTGCCGGTGCCGCTGCAGCTCCTGCAGAGGCTGTTAAGCGGCGCAAATACTCCAATCCTATTGGAGATTATGAATGTGTGCCGTTTGGAGTCGAAACGTTTGGGCCTTGGGGTCCGAGCGCCCGCAATTTCTTCAGGGAGATTGCGAAATGTATGGCTGACGCTTCTCGTGACCAGAAGGCTGGCCTCATTTCAGGTCAGAGATTAAGTATTGCCATACAACGTGGCAATGCTGCTAGTCTTCTGGGAACACTACCAAAAGAGGCATGCGATGCGGATGAATTCCACGACGCATTTTAACTTTTAGTTTTAGTTTTTTTATTATATTTAGTATTGTGTATATACCTATAGTAACTTTATTAATTTAATTTAATATTTGCCAATACATCTGTAATATATGTTAAAATTGTGTAACAATAAAAATAATTGAAAAATTAACTATTATCATAAAGGTTGGGTTTGAAATTTATTTTAAGGTTAGAAATTTATTTGTTTTACAGAAATCGGGAAGAACGGGCCAGGTTGCTTCGGTCGAAGGATGGATCAAATCCGTTTGAGATGGCCGACCGTAAATTTAGAAAATTCTTTAGGGTCATCAGCGGCCAAGTTCCTGTTGGAGATACTTGAAAATCACCTTAAATTAAGCGAAGAGGATTTTTTTGTGATTGTGACATACACACACATACATTGTTTATTTTTCCTCTTTTCACGTAATATTCCCATTACCATGCCGCCAAGTTTGTTGTTTTGGTTTCTTTATTTTTTCAGAGGTTTAATTTACGGTCACGTTTGAATTTGAACACGTTTTTGACAAGAAGTTAAGTTGTCTCTCTCACACTTCAACAACAAGGACGTTGTCATTCGTTCATTGAATTCACAGATTAAAAAGGGTTTATTCAATTTAGTCGTGTGACCTTGACTAAAAATGCATGCACTATTTTTAGTTCGGTGGCCAAACCGAATAGACAAAGCGTTGAACTAAACTAAAATAAGAGAATTTTTAGTTTAGTTTAGTTTAATCGGGTGGACATGCCGAATTAACACCAATATCATTTTTTAAGACCTATCCATAGATGGGTTTGATGAAACACGTAAGGGAGTGATGAAAAAAAAAATTTTGAGTATCAGTTCTAGGTATGGGAACCCTAAAAATTTTCAATTTTTTTATCATTTTTTTTCTATTTTGGATGAGAAACAGGGTGGAAGATTTTAAACCTTACCTGGAGGGGAAGTACTGTAAATACTGGAGATAGCTAATTTCGCTCAAAGGAAACATTCCTTTATTTTTAAAAAGAAATGAAATAGCATTCAAAAATTTCAAAAATTCGCTTGCCACCCCCGGTAATCGAACCGACTAAAATCTGAAAAAATAACAATTTCTATTTTTATGTCATCCATCGACAGGGTCAATCATATGGATCAAATGTCTCTAACAAACATGGTACATTAAATGAAAAGAAATCCTTGAAATCTAAACTTATAAATTAAATTTGACTAAATAAAGCACTTTATCTCAAAGGCTCATCTGATATCATACTAACAATGAAATTCGATATTTTAATAAAATTACTTTTTTTTTCTTGCGTATACCGCAACTGGTCAGTAGGGGATTTACATCGGACTCAAACCGACTATAACCGCACTCCATCTCAGGGCTCAATTAACATCTTCTGTAGTGTGGCGGTAGTGAACGCGGCTACAAGTTCGATCCATACTCAGTGCAAATATTTGTATGTATGAATATGGGTATTTGCAATGGTCTGACTGTGCCTCGGAGAGCACGTTAAGCCATCGGTCTCGGTTGCCATACGAATATCTATGGCAGTCGTTACATGGTAGTTGGAGTTCTAAAAAGTCCAACAACCGGTCTAACTGTAATGCTTCGATATCACCTTTGGATTGTGGAGCTTAGATAGCAGTCGCTTTACAAAAATATCGAAGCTAAGCCCAACCCGTAGTTACACTAGTAAAGTGAATTCCAGTTTCTGAGTTGAAAGCGCTAAGATGAAGAAGAAGAAAGGCACTAACACGGTATTTCTCTCGCCATGCCCGTTGCCTTTTATGCGATCAAAGGTAGCCTATGTCTGGTCCCAAGCTTTAACATATTATCTCTGTACCAAATTTCACAAATAAAGTCATTCATAGCCCCACTCCCCCCTTCAAAGGCATAGTATCGCGATAAAAGGTAGCATTTATCAGTTCTCAAGATCTTATTCATCTATGTACCAAATTTCATCAGGATATCTTCAAAACTCACAAACTATCACACCCTATCCCCCCCCCTTAAACCCCCTTTTCACAACAAAGGCTAGCTTATGTTCGTTCCCAAGCTCTAATTCATCCCTGTACCAAATTTTATCAGGATATCTTTAAAACTGACTAACTTTCATCCCCTATTCAACCCCCCCCTTAAACCCTCCTTTTCACAACAAAGGGTAGCCTATATTCGTTTCAAAGCTTTAATCTATCTCTGTACCAAATTTTCATTAGGATATCTTCAAAACTGACAAACTTTCATCCCATATCCCCCCCCCCCCTCCCACCTCTTTCTCGTGACAAAAGGTAGCCTATGTTCGTTTCCAAGCTTCAATCTGTCTCTGTACCAAAAATCATCAGGATATCTTCAAAAATGTCAAACTTTCATCCCATGGCCCTACTTTGCAATAAATGGTAGCCTATGTTCATTCCCAAGCTCTAATCCACCTCTGTATCAAATTTCATTAGGATATCTATATAAAAATGACAAACTTTCGTCCCCTATTCCCCCCCCCCCCTTAAACCCCTGTTCTCGCGATAAAAGGTAGCCTATATCCGTTCCCAAGCTCTAATATACCCCTATACCAAATTTCATCAAGATCGGTTCTGTGGTTTAGGCGTGAAAGCGTAACATACAGACAGACAGACAGAGTTAATTTCGCATTTATAAATTAGTATGGATATGGATTTACAAAATAATTTTGTGATTTTGTTGTCTGTCTGTTTGCGTCTTTTTGCAAAACATAAACAAACAAGAAAATATATACACAAAGCGTCCTTTCGCAGTAAAGAAAGAAGTTAGTACGCAGCCAAAAACAGTGCGAACTTAGAATACTGCTAAAACAAATATACCGTGACGTTAGCAATAAATGTGCGCTAGGCGAGCGCGATGACAAGCGACACAGGCTTCTCGTCTGAGAGCTTGCATCGCACTGAATTCTCGACCCGGCGCGCGGCGACGCCAGAGTGTTCCTTGCAAATACCCAAAGATTTATGATTATCTTTATTAAACTAATCAATTTTGGCTCTTATCGAAAAATTTTTTCTTAGTAGTTGTTCTTTATGAAATGATTTATCCATTAGTATTAGTTTCAGGTTAAAATTGTGTGTGCTTTAAGAGCTAACGCATGTTATTAATTGTAACATTTCAATTTTGTCATTCACTTTTTTACGAATTTACTGAATATAATTGGAGTCCTATAAAGGAAAGGTTATGATATTGTAGCAATATGGACTGTGTTTGTTTTTCTATATATCTTACAATTAACGAGTAGATAGCCGTTTAAAATGTACTAAAATACGCTTTTAACAGCTTTTCGCTGGGGGTAGGGTCTTAATATAGTAGAAGGTGCAGCGAGAAAGGAATCTGACGCCACGCGGACGGAAAAATATTGGCGGTACGAAGTTCGCCGGGTCAGATAGTGTCTAAAAAATCACAGTTTAAGGTAGGTTTGTAACTCCTTTAGTGGTCAAAGTACCTAATTAACTGACTATTTTTTTCAGTGTAACGTGACTTGATACTCATGATTTGAAACCTAATATAGACACATCTAGTTTATTAACATGCTACGTCCTATTTATCTAATGACAATGAAGCAGGCCACGGCGCCAAAATATTAATGATAACATAAACGAATCTACTAACGTATGCTCAGGCGGGACTCGAACCCGCGATCTTTCCCTTACAGGGGAGTCCCCCTGTAAGGGAAAGATCTCTGACCACTGTGCCACCGAGCTACGCCTGAAGCAATCCATCGCTGTCTAACAAACTTTTTCATATTATAAATGCGGAAGTAATTCTGTCTGTCTATGTAGCGAGGAAAGAGAAATCAGACCAAATAATTCGTATAGCTTTGAAAGTTATTCCCTAAGCTGCGCAGTTGAGCATACTAAAGTCGGTGGGGGAGGGAGGGATAGGTCCCTATTTTCAGTCTTTTGCTTTTATATTAAAAGCTATTAATAATATCTCTTTAGACACCTCTACATGAAATAAATACGAGAGGTCAAATTAAGACAGCTTATAATTCGTGACAAAATCAACTCAGCTTGGCTAGAGAGAGATCGGCGCTTCTTCCATTATTTTTTTCTAGAGAAGATGATGCTTCAGGTACGTCAAGCACCCGGTATAGTAAGAGAACTGGTAGACATTTCTGGGCAGGTGTTTGAGGCCTATTTGTCGCCTTTCATTCGTTCGCCGTTCATCACCTATTTTAATAATATAATCTAACGGGTATGTAATATAACACCTATGTAATATAACGGGTAGCCAATTTTCAAGTACGTGTTCCTACCAGTTTAATTTTCAACTAGTGTATGGGAATTTGGTGCGGTTGCGGATGTGATGACATTTATGGTATTTTCGCCGCTCCCCTGGGAAGTAGCGTATTAATATTACGAAAAAAATTCTTCAATTCGACTGGTAGTTCCCGAGATTAGTGCATTCAAACAAGCTCTTCAGGTTTATAATATTAGTATAAATGTAAATGTTAATTAATAAGTAACTGTAATTAGTGTATTACATGTACCTAATTAAACCTTTACCATAAATTAAATATCAAAGTTGTAGAAGAATAATGAATGTTATAGTTACTTTTCACAATAAAACATTATTCAATCATGTTTGTCAATAAAGATTAAAACGTACAGCAGTTTTCTTATAATATTTTGCATTTCAGCATTTTTTATTACTTCGTCTACAACATAAATTTCGTTTTCATTTAAAACCAATGTCCATTATTGTCTATACGAACAGACGTTGTACTTACAACAAATTCGTAAATCCTTGACACAGAAATTAAGAATTACTTATTTCATGGCCGCTACTTTATCCTGTTGACAATCAATAGTCTAACCTATTCAATTAGGTAATATTCAATCCATTATCAGTAATAGTATTTTAAAGTAGGTTGGTACAGTCTGGTACATATTTTGTTTCATTTGTTGACATATAAATACATAATACATGGACAATCCCAACTATTCAGGCAACCTACTTAAATACATAAGTTTTAAACTTTTACGTAGGTAACTACTTAGGTGAATTAGATGCGTGGGTACACGTTCATGTCATAACAAAATCGATCTTGAGCAATAAACTCTCAAAATGATCTTAATACAAAGGTATTAAGGTCAAGTCTTACTGCTTTATCGATTAATAGTAGATTAGTAGCCAAGGGCTGTAAGGCATCAATTGCAGCCCGAGATATTTAGGCGCACGAGCGCAGCGAGGGCGCCTATAGTTCGAGGGTGCAATTGATGCTTACACCCGAGCTAACTACTTTGCTTTACATCTCTAAGTAGAAAAACCGGCATTACAAGAATAAAACATTTTGTTAATTAAAATTTATAGTAAAATGAGAACAATTTTCAAATTTTAGGGACAGGTGTTTTTTGGGTATGTTCAATTATTCAATTCTTGTTGACTGGCTTCTGTGTGTTGCCACAACTTGCCAATGTCAGAGTGTTGTGAAAAGTTATTCGGTATTATGAGATTGTTGTCTTGGGTATGTTAATAATAAAAGATTTCCATTCCCGCCTTTTTTCATCTCCTTTATATTAATTTTTTTTTTTTCAAGAACGAAATTGAGCTTCGCCGTTCGATATTTAAAATTGATGCCTATTAAACTCATACGAACTAGTGCCAAAGGGAAAATAAAATAAAAAAACTCATACGAAGATAAGGCTGAATAGCGAAGCGACCTCTTTTGTCATTAGGCTGAATGCATGATGTCTATTGCCAGTATGACGGTTAGATGTACGCGAACTATTTGAAAGAGTAAAGTATTTTTTTTTTAATTACTTACCGCCCTAGGGCTTTTATAGCTACATTATTACCCTAGAGCGCTAATTGGTCACCTACAAGCTCCATTTGGGGGTAATAAGGACCTACTTACCGAACATGAGAGATGTAAAATTGTATTATCGTCCTAACTAAGTAAAGGTGTGTACTAAATATCAGAACAATCAGTCAACAGGAAGGGAGTGGTGAAACGGTTTTGAGTACTTTACTAGTCAAGATCGATCTAACGCTGCCTTTACTACTTATCCAACAGACATAAATAATTTGTACAGTTAGCATCATTAAAATGTCACTAGCAAAAATACCCAAAATAATCCAAATACCAAAATTCCAATTTTATATTGGTTATTAAAGTACATTTTCTAGATTTTTTGAAATTATACTTGACTGGATACCATCGACCGGCGTGATTGTGTATATGAATATGAATACTCCACTAACTGACATAATTCTGGAAGGCCGATTGTTAAGATAGTTAGACTACTCTAGATTCTTACAACTATTTGAGTACTCTAATAACCAATATAAAATTGGGATTTTGGTATTTGGATTATTTTGAGCACTTTTGTTAGCGACATTTTAATGATGCTGACTGTACCTCCCTAGGCCTCGCGTGCCTATTTACACTACTTAATTTTTTTTTTTTTATTGACTTTGATCTAAGAATTTCGCCCGCAAATAAGATGGTTTGTAATACCACAGATATTAAAATATCATTTCTATACAGATGCACAATCAGGAACAAAAACTGGTTACACTCGTAACTGCAAAAAGCAGGCAGGCAACTTTTCTTTACAGTAGTTGTAACTAGATGGCGACATTGTTTTGGCAAACTTTTCTAATTTTTACTATGATTACTTATTCTGCCAGATTCTGAAGTAATTGTTAAATTTAAAAACTTATTGCACCATACCGCTAGATGGTAGCTTTCTAAAATAGCACAATTGTCACGAAATCTTTATTTATTATATTACCAACAAGTTTTATATGATTACTTACTTACATCATCACGTGTTTAAGTTCTAAAATAATTCACGTGATTCTAAATAGGGAATAAAGTGTTTTAGCCTTTTTTATTTTTTTTAAATGAGTCTACTAGTGCCATCTATTGAATTTGAATATTAGTAAAGATATTTTCTTTTCTTATTACCCCATGGTACTTATGTGTGAATTGGGAATTGACCCTAAGGGACATTAAAACTACCCATATTTTTTTTAAATAACGCTAATAACCGGAAGTTACTAGTATTCTCGTTACCCCTCCAGCTAAGCTAAATTGCTTTTATTAGGAGTGGGTTCACGTCAGTATGTACTTTATTGTCAATATTATTGAGTGTGCGCCACTGACCTATAATTACTCGCTGGACTGGTGATCAGTATCAATACATTGTGTCCAATTGAAAATTGGTATATTGGCGCTGATAGTTGCGGCACGCAGTAGTGAGTGTACTTGGAACTAATACCAATGATGGCCAACAATTGTCTTGATATACAATAAGGTGATTACCTTATTGATTACTCACAGTTTAGCAGTGCACCTTTAAGTCTGAATCTAGTCAGCTGTAGTAAGGTCGTTCTCATTTAAGTGATCATCTGACAAGTTTTTGCCGCTACCATTTACATAAATATTCTTTAAGGTAAATAGCTACTAAGCATAAGGACATTATACAGTACCTAACTGTACCTACCTAGAGTACCTAGTTCAAACTAGGTAGATACAATCAGCATCAGAAAAATGTATCTATGACGTTCAATTACTTGCAAACCCATTTAATCAAACAGCTATAAAAATGACTTATTTCTGCATTGTTATAAATAAAAATAGCCACGAAGGCTAATCGAGAGCTCCGCTCTGCTTCACTCCCGCATTAGACCTTCTAACCTAACCTATCCAAGTCGGATTGCGTAACTTTCTTCATTCACCCTTCACTAATTTTCTTTGAATATATCTCTGACTATTCACAGGTTTAAGTATATGTCGGGCCTGAGGATGACGGGTGGAGCCGCCCGTCACCCTAGCAGAAGCAGGCCACGGCGGCGGCGCGCATCATAGGACGATGCGCGTCCCCCCACACCGGGGTTGAGTCGGGGACCGCGTGGTCCCCACCTCCCGAGGATGGCCAGACCGAGAGGGATGGCCCTGGGTCAGCCGGGGTGCGAGGGATATGTCGCATGACAACCTCACCTTCGGCCTAGCACTACGACCCAGAGACGGCGTGCGGTTTAGTCGGTTCGAGTCCGACATAACCTACCCCTCCGGCTCCGGAGGGGTGGGTATCAGTGGGGATTTCCCGCACGTAAAAAAAAAAAAAAGGTTTAAGTATAGGGGAAGGTGAGGTAGTACGATCCCTGGAGGTCAAATGATCCCCCGCCGTAAATCAGAGACAACTAGTGGCATCTATTCAAATGCGCATGAAACATGTTCCCCGCACCGCTGCCAGTTGCCTCTCCAAGTGTCATGACGGTGCGAGCGCTTAGCGTGATTTTATTACAAAATAATCAAAATGTGTGGCTCTGATCTAAGGTAAGCCTGTTTTTGGACTTTCATTACTTTTTACGTGTTCATGTTTATTGAAATGTTGTTTTATTTGCGGGTAATAATAGCTGTTAGCTAATATTTAAGCAATGTTCGATCACGCACACGGTATTTGAAGATTATTTTTTGATCGATATCTAGGAAATGATGTTTGGGGCTTCTGTGTGTTAAAAATGATCCCTGGAATCATTTTACCCCATTCGTATTTGTTGTTTTTACAGATCATGCCAAGAATTTATATACGTAAAACTAATAGGTAGGTAAAATTAGCCTGAAGAAAGAACAAATGCAAAAGGCATTAAATGCCGTCAGAGATGGTATGCCTTACAAAACGTCAGCTGAAAGAGGTGAAACAACGACCGCAGTGATTTGTACCTCAGCTTCTGGAACTTTTGTTCCTCCAATGTTAATCTTCCGCAGAGTCCGTATGAAAATAGAAATTGAATATGATATTAAAAGCCAGGGACAATCACGTCACTATTCTATGCCTGCCGCCTCATTGCACCCACAAACTCCAACCCTTGGACGTTGGAGTCATGTATCCGCTAAGCGTTTATCATAACCAAAAACAGGAATATATCCGTTCAACCCCGACATTTAAACTAATGTGGACTTCATTACAGCTGAAACCACTGAAATTAATGTTGACAATGACGCGGTAGAACATCCCATTCCGATCCTTGAGCCGCCAAGTCCTCCATTAGCAGAAACCGTGCAAATACCTTCTCAAGCGAGTTATTCTAAAACACTACAGCCTTTACAAAGTGATGTCCAAGAATCACTTCATTTAACATCTCAGATGTCACCACTTCAAACGTCGACTCCAATGATGACTCAAAAATCTCCAGAAGCACCACAGTCATCGCGGCAAAAATCGTTCTTCCCATACCCTTCTTTTTCTGGAAGATTACCTCCAGCTTTAGTTGTTTGTATTCCATCCACATCTTTTGGTGTTGTTACACCAAAGGAAGTACGACCAACATCAAAGAAGTTGGAAAAAGAGCGAGTGTAAGACGAATAAGAGTAGACACATCAGTACTGACCAGCACACCTTACAAAAAGTACCTTGAAGAGGAAGACAAAAAGAAAACAGATATAGAACAAAAGAAAGCCGTTAAGAAAGCGAATAAAACGAAAAAAACAATGACTAACAAGCAGAACGATAAAGGAAAAGGTAGTGGGAAAGGAAAAGGAGTCGGAAAAGGAAAAGGACGTGGAAAGGGAAAAGGCAAAAAAATGCAAAACAGATCAGATTCTTCTGTAGAGGAGAGTGATACCGAATGCCTCTTCTGTACTGAAAGCTACTCCAAAGACAATAAAGGCGAAGGGTAGATCAGGTGCGTTGTGTGTCTTGAATGGGGACATGAGGCTTGTGCGGGAGTAGATAGTGTCGATGAAGGCGACTTTACTTGCGATATTTGCTTAAAAGTTGGTAGCAATGTTCAAATGTTTAGTTTTGTTGATTGAGTAGTAGGTAATTACAAAGAAAAGATCTCTAATGAAACTAGAAGACTGCAAAAGCTTTGTGTAACTTGCTTACATACTTAAATTGTTATGAACAATACATATAAATAAAATAAACAGCTGAGTGTTTCATTTCACTGATGGTTTATTGACTTATTGTATAAAATTATCCCTGGGATCATTTTACCCCTAACCCAGGGATCATTTTATGCATAGGTGTGTATAAAATGATCCTTTACTAAAGTTTAACAAAAACCTCTAATACAACAAAACTACATACATATAATAAAAAATAAGTATGCAGTGACAAAGTAAAGTAAATTCACTACCTCCAACAATAGAAATCTTGCGACTTTGCCTTCAACTTTAGCCACAGTTAAGTTTTTCCCTTAAGGGGATCATTATACCTCACCTTCCCCTATGTATGTACCTAATTTTGTTTTATTTCGGGGTGGCGCCTCATCTTACGAATGGCCTTAGCATTAGCCAGCCAGGTTATTAAATGACGTAACAAACGTTACGGCTGAACATCATTCACGCCATTCATTGAATGGCGCCGTTTAGTTAACAGCCTAGGCAGTTGATTAAATGGCTGATTAAGCTAGCTGGCGGCTGTATGTATTTAATAAAGATGACCTTTAAAAATATAAATATATATAAATTAAATCTAATATATAAAATTCTCGTGTCACAGTTTTCGTTCCCAAACTCTGTGTTCCCAAAATTTTGTGGGCATATCGGGTAGGTCTGAGAATCGGCCAACATCTATTTTTCATACCCCGATTCGCGATAACCGACATCCACGCGGGCGGAGCCGCGGGCGACAGCTAGTAATATATATATATATATATGTGTGTAAGCGCGCCTTGTTCTAATGCCATGTGTAATGACAGCTACATTTTTTTACATTTCGCAAACGAAATCGCAAGGTTTTTGCTGATTACAAAAGCTTGTCTCGGGTAAGTGTTTCTCTATTTTCTGTTCTGTCCGTGGTTATGTGGTTGACTGTAGATGAGAGTTCCTAGGGCCACTTTCTGATTCCATCTTCAAACACTTTTTTTTACGTGCGGGAAATCCCCACGGATATAATATTTGCTTCAAAATCGAGTTAAAAGATTTGCCCCGATCAAGTTATATACATGCATTCATACATGCCTACATGCATGCGTGCATGACTACAGTGCAAGTTAATAATTGTTTTGTAAAAAATCTTGCTTTTGTCGTACCCATTTGCCGCCTTTACTCGGTCAAGCAAACACGCGTTCTTGAGCGACCAGGATTGCCCAGCAGAATGCTCGTACATACGTATATAGGCGTGTGCAGTTTGAAGTTCAAAGATCACAAAATCTTTCGCGCGGTATGGGCCACGCGAAAACGCGAAGAAACGCGAAGCGCGCTTTTAACACGTGACTGCGGTTTAAATGTGTTAAACATTATTTAGTAACAATGGGACAAAGTTTTTACGTGCGTACTACCTACCTACATAGTGAGTGAATATATAATAAAATAAACAACTAAGCCAATGAATGGTACGGAATCCTGCTTGTCTTTTCATTTGGCCTGATTTAAGGTGCTCATCTTTCCAACTTAATCGTTATTGTCATAGCTAAGTAATAAAAAAAAAAGTTATAAACGTACTTGAAGTTAAATCTTAATTTCAATTTTATTCAGTCATAACTTACAAAAGTTTAATATATATATAATGTCACCGCCAACTAGCTCAATCAGCCGTCCAATTAACTGCCTAGGCAGTTTACTAAACGGCGCCATGCAATGAACGGCCTGAATGATGTTCAGCCATTTAATTAAACGGCTAGGCAAATAGCTTGGATCGATGACGTTTAACTACTTGCCTAGCCATTTAATTAAACAGAAAACGAAAGAAATTGATTATGTCTTCATGGTTATAAAAAAATAACCACGAAGGCTTGATGCGTAAGCCTTCTAAACTTAACCTAACCAAGTCAGATTGCGCAGGTATCACAATAAACCTATCACTAATTTTCTGTGAATACGCCTCTGTCTATCGCGGATTGACAGGTGTATATATGTAATTTTCTATCTTATTTCGAGGAAGTGCCCCATCTTACGATTGGCCTAAGCTTTAGCCAGCCAGGTTATGCCTAGGCAGTTAATTGGACGGCTAATTAAGCTTGTTGGTGGCGACATTTATAATATAAACTATTTATAAACATCCATAACAAAACACAAAAGCAAACTTTCACCGAGAATATAAAATTGTATCTAATAATTACGTAAAAAAAATTAACGCAAATAGTAAAAGAAATACAAATTAATATACCTACCTACACAAAAAATAAACTGTGTGGCAAAACGAAGAATATTTGAGATAATTATTAATGAAATCGCAAATTCTCAGTGTAAATAAATAAACAAAATAATATCTAAAGCGTGGTATACCAACCTGTGGTTTTGCCTCCATTGTTAAAAAATAGAATTAATTTGAACACCACTATTTATATTTTATTATTACCGTTTACCCGTCGAAAAAATAATTGCACTATGATATAATCTGTTACAACAATAATGCAATGCGCGTGCGCACGGACGAGCGCGCGAACTGTCAGTGCGCGTGAGTCGAGCCGCTAACTGCCGCTAGTATAACTCGCGGTCTGTCAATCGAAAGCATACTAATGACGATGGCGACAGCTCCACTGAGATTTTCATCTAAATACTGCAGCTATTAAACGTGACGTAATATTATAGTCTTCGTCACTTGTCTAGGTTACATGTTTGATAAAACTGCAGAAATGTTTAAATAATATGAAGTTGGTATGCATTATATTTTTATCCGTAACATAGTATAAAAGTGAATGGCGAAGAAAATTTAATTGTTTTTAATTTGACTTCCTTGAATGTCTTTCTTGCCTTATCATATCACAGTTTACCGAATGCACTATGTAATCTTTGAAAATTTATGAACTAGCATTTATGTCTTCCACGGAAGTAGCTAAGGTGAGAGAGAGGGCTTGGAGGTTCAAACTCAGTTATAGTTGCCTTGTAGGTAGTTATGTATAACGCAACATTCGAATTACAAGAGGAACGTAAAGCCCGACGTCCTTAGTTCAGAATGTCCACGCGATGCAGCCTGGTAGACAGACGCTACCGCTACCGCATACGTCAACTTCTAGCCGAGGCGGCAGCGGCCCTTTAGAAGGCTGCTCGGACGCTTTCCACGTGTCCTGCTGGTGAGTAGAAGGCACAGTGGCAAGCAGGCAAGGGGTGGGCTGGTTCTCCGAGCGCAAGCGTGGGGTGACAGGTGTTAACCATACCCGAGGCGCCATCTTGAAACTGCAAATGACCTAAGGTCAGCAGGGGTGCGAGGGAAATGCCATATTGCCAGACGACGTGGCGCTTTTATTCGCTCCAAATGTGACTTAAGCACTCCCGATGATCGTCGGGAGTTGAACGCGTGGGGATTTCAGCACGAGAAAAAGAAACGCCGGCTAGAAAATATCTAGCAAAACTACGATTATCTTGATCAATGGCCAGTAAGGTGCTAAACTGATCAGGTTCGCAAAATGTAAATATTGTAATTGGCTGCAGCCAATTAAAATCCCTAATTCGTAGGCCTCTCCTATAGACCTCCAGAACGACCAATCTAAAGGCGCCCACTCACTAACAGTCCGCCTGCAGTCCGCCTGCAGTTTCTGATCTGTCCGGCGGCCTGCAGTCCTAAGCCGATAGCGCCCACACACTAAAGCGATTTTGGCCTGCCGGCAATTCCCTGTTGTCAGTTTTGCGACCACACACTAGCGGTTGTGAGTCGTCAATTTTACGTCGTACGATCGCCTGCCGGTAATGGTCTGATATCAGTTACATAGAGACTACGAAACAGTGCAAGCGATTTTCGACCTTATTGACATTTTCTTAATTACATGTTTTTTCGCATAAATAAATGCCGCTGATCACGAATATAAGAAAAAAAACTAAATGTGTTGTGATTTTAAATAAGGTTCAAAATAGCTTGCACTACGTTATTCTTATATAAGTACGTGCTAATCATTGTGAGAAATAGGTGTTAGCTATTTTGAACCTTACGGACTAAGTGCATATGAAATATAGACGATTATGTACATAAAATGAATAAAATCTTAGTAAAAACTAGTGATGTAGGTACATGTCATCATAATGTTACTTCAGACAAAAGAATACAATTAATTCACTGTGTTATTCTGAGGTTATTACGTAAAAATGCTGACACGCGACGTTGGTCGACAGGCCGCCGGCCGACTGCCTGATAATGTGTGCTCGTTCGCCCTGACGGCCTAAGACTGTCCGGCCTAGAACTGTCCGGAATCGTTCGGCGGCCACACACTAGTGGATCGTATTAGTCGTCATTCGTCAGTCCAAAATCGTTAACGAAACTGTGAGTGTGTGGGTTATTGCTATTAACTGACAGATTTATATCGTCCGGCCGTCGTCCGGTAAACTGTTAATGAGTGAGCGCCTTAAAGCAGCCCGCATCCAGCGCTTCCCAGCGACCGTCCTTCCGCCTAGTCTAGAGAGGCCTATGTTTAGCAGTGGACTATGTATGGCTGATATGATGATGATGATTACTTTACAACAATAATAAAAATTGTTAATGAATATCTAAATAATAAAAATAAATAAATAATAACGTTGTTAAAAATGTGTTTCCTAAGATATAAGAATACCATGAAAACTTAGATTTTGTATCAGGTTTTGATTCGACAGGTCATACTGAACAGGTACTAAAGTGTATTTTGCATTTTTCTTGGCAAAATATCAACTGCCCGTGCCCCATGGAGGGTTTCATAAAGAAATACAATTTTACTCATCATCTGCACAGAAATAGGAACGGCACGCGGTAAATGTTAAACATTTACTAGTCTTTACTTTAGGTATTCCTAAACCACCAGGCGCTGCGCTGTGTTCATTTCTAAATAATTGTACCTAGCTGTAGGAGTTACTCGTACAATAAATCCATTTCCCTGTTTTGCAACAGAAGACAATACAGACAGGCAAATTAATTATACACGAGATACAGTACCACGGACACAAATATTATAAAGGGTAAGGTAAGGGTAATAAGTAAGGGTAGTAAGGGATATGTTGCACTATAATTGATATCCTGACTTACTGTTCACCAAACTCGACATGACGGGACTCGACATAAAGGGAACATATCAGTGAGCTGCATACGCCTAAACGCACGACAATTTATCCCATTTAATATGAGATCTTTGTATGTATGTAAGTGGGAGTAGGCCTGAACTCGTATTATAAACGCGAAAGTTCGTAAGCATGAATGGATGGACGGATGTTTGTTACTCTTTCATGTAAATACTATTGAATGGATTTAAATGAAATTTTACAACAATTTAGCTTATACATCAGAATAACACATAGGCTTCAATTTATAGCGATAACCGATATAACAGCGATAACCGACATTCACGCTCTCGAAGCCGCGGCCAAAAACTAGTAGGAATTAAAAGTGTATGTGTGTGTCTGTAAATAGTTGTAATAATATGTAAGTACATTGACGAATACCGAGTGATTTTAGAGACGTTTCTGATGAAAAGATTTTGGACACAGTTTCGTTATCAAACTCGTCTGGAAGTTCTAATTTGGGAAAAAAATTACAACCCCCATACATTATTTCTTACATCTGTACCTTCATCATTCCGATACGTTGTATAAAAAATCGCCAAATTAATACTTCCAGACGATTTTGCTATCGTAACTGTGTCCAATTTTTTTTTATTCGAAACAACTATAAAATCACAGTGTATAATTTGTATTACTAATTAATTTAACTTATATCTTGTAGGTATATATTTTAGTGAAATGTTGTTTACACCAATTTTGATCACACATTGTCTCTAGAATACGTCAATATTCGTGTTGCATTGGACTCTGTGCCTCTGTATCAATTAATCAAATCCCTTTTGTACATGTTTGATTACATGTCTAATTAATTTACAATTAACAAGTGTGAAAACGATCATGACCACGTTTAAAAGGCAACGACAACTATTAGCATTTAACGATTAATTTAACATATCATCCATTTTGATATACTTATTTGACAATTATTATTTAACAGGTATTTTAGACGCGTTTATAAGTATTTTGTAGAAGGTAGGACACGATGGTATTTCCGTACAATTGAGCAGTCCGACTGGGGCAGTACGTCCACCTCGTGTTATGTTCCCGGCGGTTAGTAGGGTAGCCAGAGCTCACTAAGGAGCTTTTGTGCTGTCAGTGGGAAGACCAAAGGCTTGTCTTGCTTTATCTTCTACATTGACAGCACACGAACTCTCAATTCTAACAAGGTCGGCAGCACGACTGTGACTCCCCTGGTGTAGCACACGTCCATAGGCCACGGTAACCACATTTCCACAGGTGGGACGTGTGCTTGTCTGCCACGTTTGTTTACGAGTCTAGTGAATCACAAATTAACAGTTTTTGAAGTGAAAACTTCTTTAGCGGCGTTGGATGGGTAAAAAATGTTAAACTCGCGTCAGGATTACTTGACCTTTGTACCGTAATCGACGACTGACGTCATACAACATTACAACAGCTACAGATCGTTTATTTTGCTAGAAGCGTTAAGATGCTTCGTAGCATCGCGATAAACGTTTCGACTATAAGTCCTTATGGTGTCAGATACTACCGGATTCGAACCTGATCGTCTGACACGTTTTGTGATTTATTTTTTCTTTTTGTAATTTATTACTTTTTGTGATTATTTTTTCTTTTTGTAATTTATTACTTTTTGTGATTATTTTTTCTTTTTGTAATTTATCACTGTTTGAGATTTTTTTTTCTTTTTGTAAGTTATTACTTTTTGTGATTTTTTTTTCTTCATTATTCATTAATTTCTTCTGATAGAAAATTAGTGATAAGTTCTATGATTGGCGCTATATTATAGGTATGGTATGGTGTATTCTTTTTATCTTTTTCTATGTATATCATGAAGAAAGAAAGACAGAAAAAGTTTTCACTTCTGCCGACACTCCCGGAGTGCAACCCGTCTTTTTTTTAATGTTTCATTTGTGGTAAACTATCTACACACTTGATTCCATGTAACAAAAATCAAGTACATTATTCTTTCGTAATACATAAAATTAAAAATCATTTTAGAGCCATTTACCTATTCTGAAACTGGCCTTGATTGACCGCTACCATGGCCGTATCTCAGTGGAAAAGCGAGTTCATTGGACTGTGGCCGTACCCTTTGCTTTCCTAATTTCTACATAGGTTGCAGGTATAATGGAAATATACCAGAATAACATCAACTAAGAAAAAGTAAATGAAAAATAACGTATTAAGGAATAGAAAAAAAAAAGCATCTCAATCGATTGAGGATATCTACTTCAAAATTGAAGTAGAAAGATTTGACTTGCCGATACATAAGCCTATACATACCTACATACCTAATACAAGTATATTTCAAGTTAAATAAAAGCTTGTAACAAAAATAGCTTAGGGTAAGCGAAAATATAGGACGCATTCATCTTAAAGCCGTATATTATAGATGGCCCGAAAAAGGCTTATTGCGTGACCCTACAGAACGGTAATGGACTCCGATAAAACTACCCCCGATGGTATGATTTCCATGGGGATTTCCGCACGAAAAAAAGCTACTCATTAGAAAGAACACAGCACATTACAACGTATTTTTATAAGAAATTGTGTTTTTCGTTTATTGTAGGTACGCTATTGGCATAGTACCTATTAGAAACAAAGATAGCAAAAGCGATATAACACTCTGCTTTAGTGAATAAATAAGTAATAAACAAATGTCCTTCTAATGTTGTGCTTGCACTTATAAGATAACCAATAAGTGGAACAATGTTATCAGAAATAAATCAATACGGTATTAGGTACAAGTATTTATATTATTTTATATGTATACTAGCTGTCGCCCGCGGCTCCGCCCGTGTGGATGTCGGTTATCGCGAATCGGACTATAATTTGAGATTTAAACTATCCTATCTCTCAAGTTGGATCGAACTGCACATGGTGTGCGAATTTTATTATAATCGGTTAAGTGGTTTAGGAGTCCATTGAGGACAAACATTGTCACACGAGATTTATATATGTATATTAAGATATGCCCTTATGTGACGAATCGGCGCTACTTTTATCGAGTATCCGTTCTTCAACTGGTTGAACCATACAGGTTTTTCCCTATAGATTACCGAACTCATTCGTTTATAAAAATCTCTCACGGAACTGGTTTTATTAACGTCACACAAAAAAGTTTACGTAAAAGTTAACCACGCCTCCTAAATCGCAAAACGTGTAGGTAATGTCTGAAAGATTTTTTATCTCGTGGGGGGCGGACACACGGAAACAAATTTTCTGGCGTGGCTAACGTGGCTCTGGTACACTTGACATTGGCGTCTCGCCATTAATAATTTTATACTACATTTTACTTGACATTGGCGAGTTGTGGCGATTTGCTGCAGGCCATTTTGACTCCCCACACCGGGGTTGAGTCGGGGACCGCGTGGTACCCCCCTAGACCCCCCGTAGACCGAGAGGGATGGCCTTGGGTCAGCCGGGGTGCGAGGGATATGTCGCATGACAGCCTCACCTTCGGCCTAGCACTACGACCCAGAGACGGCGTGCGGTTTAGTCGGTTCGCCAGGAACCATCCATCAATCAGTAGGCGTACAGGCTTGCAGTTGTGGTTGGTTTGCAGTTCGAAGATGTTGGTGCGCCCTGCAGCCTCAGCATGGCCATATCGACATATCTCTTTTATCTCTATCTTTCTATTGGTGAAAAAAGGTATCCCGTGGCAAAAACCTTATGATGTCGTTATATCGAAACGAAGAGATATTTCAATGCTGCTATGCTGAGGCTGCTCCACACCCCGGAGACATTGACACTTCGCCACTGAACAATACCGAAGAAGGTTCTAGAGACTATCTTTGTTGGCTCCGCTATTAGCTAAGTGAAATCACATTTATTATTTAAATTCAAACTCTCTTTCATGGAATTACCGTAACCGTCATAGTCTCTAAGTTACATTCAATTGTATTTTGTTATCAAAACTTATCGATATTCTAGAATTAACCTTTACAATTGAAAATATGCGTGTGTAAACTATAGGCACGTGGGAAACTCAGTGTACTTACCTTATTTTCATTTGTATCGTTCAACAAATTACAGCCTTCCACAGCATCATCAGGCTCCATATTTATTTGGTAAGATACACAACATAACAACCATCCACACGCGCTGAGAATATATGGATAGCATGATATCACTCGCAGTGAATGTATACCTCATAATTACATATTATATTATTAGATACAATTTGCTACTCTTTACGTGTCCAAGCCGTTTAGTACTTTATTGTGAAGCAATACGACTCACGTAATCTGTAATCTATTACGCTGACTTTATCAGGGGAGCTGTTATTTATCAGTTACTTATATGTTTATGTATGTAAATATCTACATTAGGGTTGCGAGGAAACCCCGTATCCATCTCGCCAAATGTGATATTTTGACCAGAATTCATGTGGAACGAACTTCCTGAACTCGCAAGCGACTGCAATATGTGATCATTCAAGAAGGGCATTATAAAGTTTTACAGGTTCGGCAGCGCGGGTGTACGCCTTTGGTATTAATCACGTCCATAGGCCGCGGTAACCACTAGTTGGTTCCTTGGGACTTCGCGAGGGGTAAAGATCCAAGGAGGTAGTGGAGCAAACTGCTTAGAAACCCGTATCGAAAGTAATCAGCAGTAAATTGGAGGAGTTAGTAATATAATAAATCCACTGCCTCACTCTAGTTTCGTTCTTATCATAGCGTATGACTGCGTACGATTATACACGATTGTAAATGCAACATGCACCCACCACTATAAATAATTATTAAACGAAATTATATAATACTAGCGATCCGCCCCGGCTTCGCAAACGTGGTGAAAACGTGCCCATGTTACTCAGGGTGAATGTAGCTTTCTGATGGTGAAAGAATTTATGAAATCGGCCCAGTAGTTTTTGAGTTTATACTCTTTATAATAGTAGTGTAGATATAATAAATTCAATTTCAGATCAGTAAAATTACCATGCTTCTAAGTGTAAAGGCTCTTAAATCAGATAAATCGGTGCAGGATTTTTACTACTTATGTTTAGTTATTTTTTTTTATGACATAGGCAACCGAGCATACCGGTCGCCTGATGGTAAGCGATCACCGCCGCCCATGGACACCTGAAACACCAGAAGGGTTCTAGGTGCGTTGCCGGCCTTTAATACTTCTTCACTTATCCATAGTAGAAAAAGCACTCCTTATACTCTAAAGAATCTACAGTGTTTAACACAAGAACACAATGTATAGGACCTGAAATACCTAGCTGATATTCACTAGATAGCGCTGCAATCGGATCAGAGGACAATTTTCCCGTGTGAAGCCGAGACACGGCTGGTACAAATTGAACTTGCATTAAATGCCAAACTTCCATGTTCATTAGAATAAGTGGTCTCCATCTTTATCATTAGCGTCCAAAGGTTTTTGAATGGTATATCTGCATTTCCAACAGCGACTGCCGTCTGAGAGGACAGACCCTGAGACGCAAGCTTGCACCACAGCCTCGTGGGTCGTTTAGTAGGTGCACCGCCTAGCAAATGAGGGTGACTCGGGCCTCCATGATTTGGTACGGCAGCGTAGGTACGCCCATAGGGATAGGCAGTCTTAAGTTCAACCAATGTGCTTTCAAGAATCCGAGGAATTCGATCTAACGAGACGTACTATGTTTTGAATATTATCCCCTCAAATTAAAGAGAAACATTACACACACAACTACATATGTAAATTTATTTTTTATTAGGTTCAAAGACACATGGCTTTTGTTTATCTGCATCTATAAAATCCACTGTCAAATAAAATGATAAGTATCGAAAACTTTGTAATAAAAACAAGTAAAAGTTGTCATAAATCTTGTGGCAGGTTACAAGTTGCACATGGGTTCCTAACACATTGCCTAAACTTCGAGCCCAGAAAACACAAAGCATATTTACGAGGGGTCTTGATCTCCTTGAGTTGTCACTGTTATCAGTTGAGCTGAATTGCATAATTCCGTATCAAATCAGGAACAATAGTAACAACACGCCTTCCTAGGCGCTGCTGGCATCAGTGTCGTGGGGTAAGTTTGCGTGAATGTCGATCGCCTGATAAAAGGATTCAGTGGTTCCGGTACGAGCCTGTGTTTCACTTCCATGTTGACCTTCGCAAACTTTTCACCTTTCTCCTCTTCCTTCTTTACCTGTATAAAATATGGTCTGAACTCGTTGGAGTACATTTTAACGTTTTACAATTTTTTTCTGAAGTAATAAAATATTTATAAAAACAAAATTCTCAATTTAATTCTTGGTGAACGACTCTGTAATTTTTTCTCTCTATAAACAAAAATATTGACAAGACGTGACAAGGCTAGCAATCAATTTTACCATTTTACTTGTCAACGTTTCAAAGAGAAGTACAAAGCGGTTTGACATCGTTTAGATGTTTATGAAATGACTTCTATTTATTTTATTTTTTTTTATCTCGACGGTGGAACCTTGTTCTTGGTTCGGGGACCGATATAACCCGATGCTTTTCGGCTTCCCAATGGATAATATGGTGCGTAATAAACTTTATTTTACTAACTTCCCATTTGAAAATTTCAGCCCTTCGCCACTGGTGCTCTCTAATGAATGCCTTTTGAAACTACAGCCCTTCAGCACTGGTTTTTCTATCATTTGTGGGCATTTATCTGTCTACTTATCTTAATATTGACCAGTAACAGCGCCGAACGAAGACGCGAGTAGCTGATAGATGTAGCTGCATACGAGGGTTCTTATTAAAAATAGAGATAAAAATGTGCAACAATCTCCATTGCTGCATAATGAGGCTCCCCTCAATATTATTTGGTAGGTACCCATTGCGGTGGAGACTTAGGGCATTTGGGGGTCGGACGCAAAGTGGCCGGTCGCAACTTTCGCGTTACTAGCTAGGTACTGCTACAATGACAAGGCACAATATATTTAAAAAAAAACCAACTACTTAAAACCATTATGCAAACTATACAAATGAATTTTTTCCTCCGTAGATTGGAAAATCTGCTAGAATTTATTTTATTAAAAATTAAATTAAATAAATATAAAAATCATCATGGGATTCCCTGTAAGTTGGAAAAAAATATACAATAATATCTATATCGCTATAACTATAGCAACATCATCACAAAGAAGTCATAATATGTACCTGTAAGTGGCAAACAATAAAAATCTAGTCAAAAGTTTAAAAATGTTATAGCCCAACTAACTGGTTCATTAAGTACGGTTCATTAAGTGGTTAGTTAAATCACGTTTGTTCTATGAGAACCCCCTTAAAAAATATTTTATTCAGTTTTTTAGTCTTAGGTGTTATAACGGCAACAGAAGTACATCAACTGTGAAAATTTCAGCTTTCTAGCTATCACGGTAGATTCGATAGACAGACGGACAGCGGAGTCTTAGTTTTTTTTTTTTTTTACGTGCCTGAAATCCCCACGGATACCCACCCCTCCGGAGCCGGAGGGGTAGGTTATGTCGGACTCGAACCGACTAAACCGCACGCCGTCTGTGGGTCGATGTGCTAGGCCGGAGGTGAGGTTGTCTTTTGACATATCCCTCGCACCCCGGCTGACCCAGGGCCATTCCTCTCGGTCTGGCCCTCCTCGGGAGGGGGGACCACGCGGTCCCCGACTCGCCCCCGGTATGGGGGGGGCGCGCATCGCCCTACGATGCGCGCCGCCGCCGTGGCCTGCTTCTGCTAGGATGACGAGCGGCTCCACCCGTCACCCTCAGGCCCGCGCTCATGGGGGGCGGAGGTCGGTTTGCGCCCTCCGACGCCCGAGCCGCCTTCGAAGCGGAGTCTTAGTAATAAAAAGGGTTCTGTTTTAACACTTTAGGTATGAAGCCGGCCAAAAAAGAAACAGTTACATTTTCAAAAATGTAATTTAATTGATCAGTATCTCAGTCTAGAAGACAAACGTGCTAAGTGATTTTTCGCACTTTACCTATAGTGTAAATTATTCATTTTATAGCACGTTTGTCTTCTAGACATGCGCTGTATTGTACTATACGCTGCGAATCAAACGCGATTCATTGTTCCTTTTTTTCTTTCAATAAAGCATAGGGACGTCACTGGTCTATTAAGGTTGTGGGCATGCCCATCGTGCCCACAATGGTCGGCTTTAAGTTCGCTTTTTCTGCATAATTCACGCCTCAACTATGCATTTAATTTGTTAATAAATAAATTAAAAAAATATACGTATTATTACATCTTTATTTGGGCTTAAATCCCTCAAACTAAACTAACAGCTTAGGTTAGGAGTGGGTACACGGTCATCTCGCTCGACAGCGTATCCGATGCCTTTATGCCAATAAGCTACCATATCTAAAATATAATTTAATTTGTGATAGACATTACACATTGGTACAATAACTTTCAGAGGAAGTAATAAATTTCACAATACATTTTTATTAAAACAGTAAAATTTATTGCGATAGTATTGATAGGAACCTAATTCAACATTGCGAACCTCGAAGTGAACATACCTACCTATTGCGAAAACTGAAAGTTATCAATAAATATGTTGTTTCTGAGACATCCTGTTTATCTGATATCTTTGGTTTTCTTTTTCATTTATTTCGGCAATGCTGTAAGTATAACGTTTTCGTTATTTAATTATATACATACATTTAGCTAATAATTAAGAAATTAGATAAGTCATATCTAATAATATACCTCATTTGGCCATGCTAACCACATTTTGAAATAATAGAATTTGTATTGTAATTATAAATTCAGCTATATTTTAGTAGTACAGGTAGGTACTCTCCAAAGAAAAATATTAAATGACATTACTAGCTGCATTTTTATTATACAGGCGCCTTGTCGAAAAGCGATCCAGCCTGTTCACCAGCAATACAAACCTCTGGTAGTTTCTTTGCCAAATCGTTTAGTATAAGGAAAGTATTCGGAAAGTACCTACATAAAATATTTGAAAATTCCAAATTTATCCATACTAATGCGAAAGTAGCTCTATCTGTTTGTCTTGATGAATTCGGGTATAAAATTGACTATAATTTAAAAAAGAGCAAAGGCTATGTTTGGTCACATTAGCGACATTAACGCGGGTGAGGCCGTGGGCGACAGCTAGTGAGAAAACAGAAATTTAATTAAAATGTGTGACAATAAGTAGTTTAGAAACCTATTACAATTTGATTGAAATCGCAGCAGAATATTTTTTCCAGTGTACTGTTTGCGCTGCTCGACGTTCTAAAGAGGACCCCAGAGAGAAGATTGTAAAAATCGTATTACCTAAAAGGAGATACGCATACCGCGTGAAAAACAGCTCGTCGCCATACTAAGATATCTACACTATATTTTCCTAAAAGGCTTATTGCTGCGTACATTTTTTGATTATAATGCATACTTAAAACCACGGCTAGATCTGTATGCAGTGATAAAAGCCTTAATATTTTATGGCATGATAACACTATTATGTATTCCGTGACGATAACTTCTATGGCATGGGGGTGAACCCCAAAAGGTCTCAAAGTATTGATCTTGGTCGTTGTAAATTCGCGAATACTTACCTACCTATCAATTTATAAATTTATGGCAATGGCTCTTGATATATAATTATCGTTCTGATGTTTCCGTGTAATTCATTATTTAATCAAAATATAAGTAAAGTGAAAAGAAGAATCACTGCGAAACAATTATTTCCAACTAGAAAGCACAGAGCTCTATAAATAGCTGTCTTAAGGTTCATCCGTGAAAGTGAGCCTCGTAACTAATGAAAATTCGGTAAAGACTTTTCTAAATTCCGGGCAAAAAATAAATGTAGTAGGATTAAGATCAACTATATAAGAAACATATGTTGTTATACGAAATTAGTAGGTAGATAGTAATAACTGTATTACATCTGGCAGGCGCGACGAGTGGCACATAACAGCAATCTCTTGCAAAAAGCCGCTCCAGTGAAGACCGAAACAACACCATCGCCCAAAATACTAAAAGTTCTAAATCAATTGAAAAATAGTAACGCCTTGAAACAAAAACATAGTTATGAAAAACTGGTGCAGAGGCTCAGGCAAGAGTTCAACACAAGAAGATCCGACCAAAATCAAGATGTAAGAGCTCCAACCTGTGCCAAAATATAATATTTATTGGTAATTGAATTAGTTTTATTGTAATCTTCAAAAATAACACAGGTCTGCAAAATAAAATGTTGAGAGCTTCTTTGGTTTTGTAGCTTAATTTTTATGTTTTTGGGTGTGCTAAATTCGAAAATGGTTTTCGATTCGTCACGCCACGTCACGTTTTTTGATAATGTACGTAGGCACAGAATAAATAATAGTACTACGTAGGGTAAATTTTGAACAATTTTACATTTCTACCATCTTAAAATAAAATATAAAAGACTAAAAAGATTAACAAAACTATTTTTTTAAATGTGGATAACATTAATTAGTAAGCAGTAAAAGTATTTATTTTTCCCAGTGAGACTCATTTTGCTTGTGTGAAGCATCTGAAAGGTATCTCTGAAGCGTCCAACAGTAGTCTGCCATCATTGAAACGCTCCATCGTTCGGGTTACTATATCTTTTTGTTTCTTGATGTTGTAGCTCACACAGGGCGTTCATTAGTTAAAAACTTATGATATTTACGGTCTGCATACATTTTAAAACAGTAAAGAAAATAAAATTTACTTTTTAATAACCTATTATTTATGTCCAAAAACACCATTTTTCTCATAAAACTTAGCGTATTGCAAAAAGTACCTGACTTCCTGGAATTTTTTGAGTATTTTTGTGAGTGCTCACAACACCCAAAAATGCATATGAATCAGTCGAAAACATCCATACAGCATTCTTGTTGTAGACCTGTGTAATCACTACATAGTATAAAACAAAGTCGCTTTCTCTATCCCTATATCCCTTTGTATGCTTAAATCTTTAAAACTACGCAACAGATTTTGATGCGGTTTTTTTAAATAGATAGAGTGATTCAAGAGGAAGGTTTATATGTATGATACATGTTTAATATAGTAGAAGGTGCAGCGGGAACGGGATCTGACGCCACGCGGGCTGAAAAATATTGGCGGTACGAAGTTCGCCGGGTCAGCTAGTTTTTAATAAATTGCAAATTCCTCTACCCGCTATTATGTTTGTAGTCAGCTGGCTAAATCAGTAGGAAAGTTTTACTACAATCTTAGTGTCGGGAATAAGAACTCTTCCAAGATTTTATTGTAAGGTTTAGGCACAATATCATTCAGGCTGCTAGTTGAACGACGTTGTTAAGGAAAGGGGCTAGGCTGTT
Organism: Eilema caniola; assembly: GCA_949126895.1. Taxonomy (NCBI): domain Eukaryota; kingdom Metazoa; phylum Arthropoda; class Insecta; order Lepidoptera; family Erebidae; genus Eilema; species Eilema caniola. The sequence continues at coordinate 43,105,941 of OX421460.1, read as the reverse complement.
GATCGAGGCGGGCTAGATAAAGGTACGGAACCCTTCTTGCATGAGTCCGACTCGCGCTTAGCCAGTTTTTTTGTACACCACTTTAAGGAGCCACCAACATGCGCGCCACGAGATAGCTATTTTGAGGCATTTTTCCGTTTTGTCGATATGTCGACTGTTGGTAACATGCAGGGCTAACATGCGCGCCACGAGATAACTATCTCGTGCTTAGATGAATTAATTTTTTTTTAATTCATCTAAGATCTCGAGGCATTTTGCCGTTTTATGTCGATCGACTGTTGGTAACATGGCAAATTTCATGGCGATCTGTCAGATGTCGACATAACTTGACTTCGAGAAATCATCTCCACTTAGTGTCTGCAAATTGTAACATACGTGCCCTTGTTTACTCGAATTTTGGCATTTAAAATGTTTTGTCTCCCGTCTTTCATTTGGTCGACGAGAAGTTATCTCGTGTAAACTTTTCTTGTACTCGGTTCATTTAGGATCAAAATTTAGTACCTTTGTGCTGAAAATGGCGGTGCCATATTATAATCTCTCTGGCGGCCCCACTCCGGCCGCCTCACCGCTCCGCGCCTGCGCAGGCTTAAATAAGAGCGTTTTTCACACTCATTCGATATCCGATATCCGACATCCGATATCGGAGGAAGTCAAATGTATGAGATATGTGTCTGTCTTTCACATTGGTAAATACGCAGCTGGTATGTTACGATGGGCCTTTAAATAGGCTAACTCAGCCTGTTCCGATAGCATTTCTCTTCACGTCACTTCTGTTTCAGACTGCTAGCGATACGGTCCAGGCTATAATATATTTTTCACACCATCTGCTCGACAATGCCTCATTATATATCATGCAAACCTTACTCAAAGTAAATCATTATAGCCCTTGTCTTTTGCCGGGGTGTAATGTTGTACTGAATTTCATTATAACCCGCCGGGCAGTAATGTGATTCTCACTTCTCTTAGTTCTTATCATTATGCTTTTAAAGTCTAATTTCGTCAAAATCGCGCGGCGCGCGGCTGCGAAAATGTGTTGTGTGGTGGTGGTTACAGTGTGGCGATGTTTTGAGTGTGGTGTTGTAGTGTTATATCGATTGTGATGGTGTGTTGGTACGATATTTAAGTGTATTAAATAATATACTTTTTCTAGTAGCCTTGGTTTTTATCGTCTCGCAAAAGGTGAGAAAAGTAGAGTATACTCCTCAGGGATAAAACTGATTTTGCCTTGGGCGCGCTTAAATCCTTCACTGCTCTCAGGACTACATTTTAATTCCCTCGCTTCGCTCGGTAAATACAGTGCTTTATCCCCTTGGTGTACAATCTACTAATGTACTATGTCACATACTACAAGGCAACCAAGACATTTGGGTGTCACACTATGAGTTGATGAGAAATAACTTTGCTAACAAGAAATAAGTATAAATCCCTTAAATAGGTCAATATTTACATAAAATAATAAATTCAAGTTTTATGTTACACAAAACATATCAATTTAGTAATAATAACAATATTTCCAATCAGCTCTTGACTCGGATACACTACCCAATTTCATAACAACTGGAATAACCCTACTCTATTAGTCCGGTAGTGTTACGGACCCCAAAAATAATAGACCAATTACTTGCTTACCGATGGTCTATAAGCTTCTAACTTCCATTCTGAGAGTCTAAATTAATTCTCATTCAGAAAAAAGAATCGATTATATCTATCTCTCAAAATGGATGTAGGAGGGAGGGCCCGTGGTACTAAAGAGCTCCTTTTAGTTGACATCGCCATTAGTCAACAGGTGCGTCGTAAACGTAAAAATCTGACTACATCCTGAATAGACTACAAAAAGGCTTACGATTCTGTACCAAATATATTGCTTCTGAGGGTCCTAGAGTTGTATAAAATTGATAAAACTCTAGCGACCATTTTGAGGGCATAAATGGGGCAATGGAAGACGGCCCTTCACTATCCAGGCTGTTGCCAGACAAGCGATGCACCCATAAGAATTGAGAGAGGTATATTCTAGGGTGACAGTCTGAGTCCCCTATGGGTCTGTTGTAGCATTTAAAAAAAATATTTAAAAAAGACTACTTGTTGGGGTCGGCAGAGGTCAGATGAAGCAACAAACAAGCAGGTATGGGTTGATCGGTTAATGCCACAAAATACTTACAATCAAAAGAAATAGCCCGGATAGAAACTCTGGCAGTCTGCAACAGAAACTTTAGGTCAAAGGCCTCTTGGAGAATAGCCCATGGCGTGGCTACAAGGGTTGAGTGAAATTAAAGACATCGAATTAGGACAACATGCTTATATTGTTTAACAAATTACAAGATGCGAGGACGCACACTGAAGTTCTAAACTAAACACCACGTGATTATGATACGCAATGGTCCAAACGCGACGCTGGTTGACTTATTATAGCTCTGAGTGAAGCTCCTCCAATGCAAAGTGTCATTTATTTTCGTCTACCAGTCTTTTCGCTGACTGGATTCCGGCTCGAACAAAATCACATCTTACACTTATAGCTAATATAATATTATTATATTACATTCAATAATCCGTAATAGTATGAAGCCGCACCAGAATACGACAAATCGTCAGCGCGCCACTCGCAACGCCTGGATAAATACCTACTATAACCACGAATGACCGCTTATATAATTACACAAATAGGCGGTTTTATACGGGCTGTCAAATGTTCGGCATACGTACTCGTAGCGATTCCCTTACTAACTAAAAATTTGTAGCGATACGCTACACTGTCTAGCACTGAATCCTGTAAGTACAATATTAGAGAATTCAGGCCTAGACAAGCGGTGACGGAGAGAGGGTCTCCTCTACATGGATATCCTCAAACTATTTGCTCCAAATAATACACAATTGATAGAACTACTAAAGATGACTAAAAGCACTAAAAGCTTTAGTAGTTCTATCACAGGTGTGCGGTCATGTGTGTAGAAAGGGGTAGAATAGTGGATTATTAGTGGATTAATAGTGGATATTTTGTGCCATATTACAGGTATATGCCCGACCCAGTTCTCGAAAATTTTCGAGAACTACACGTAACGAGAACGGCACGAGAACGACACGGCTATTAATAGCCGTGCCACAATATATTGGGATCAATATATCATCACGGACAGGACTATTGTCGCTGACAAGCCTGACGTAGTGTTAATAGTTAGAGCGCCTTGCAATGATTGTTGATGTCACCATTCCTCATGACGAAACCTCATGAAAGCCGATAAAGGCAAACAAATAAAATATTTGGATATGGCTCATGAGTGGCAATCATTGTGCCGATAGTCATGTCAGCCCATGGGTTTATTGCTAAGAGCCTCGACCAACACCTTAAGAGGCTCTCGTTAAGCAGCTGGGTTAAGGGCCCGATGTAGAAGGCGGTACTCCTCGACACAGCACGTATTGTAAGGAAGTTTTTTCTCTGAAGCCCTAGCCACCGGTAGCTTGATCCCTGTACCCGATGCCGGTGGGATTCTATTTTTTATATTTTTAAATATATGCTTTTATATTTTTATATGTATTTTAAAATATAATTAAATTTTTATTTATAAGTTTTCAAATGTAAATAAAAAGGGATAATAATGTACTTTATTACACATAATCATAATATGCTGCCACCACTTAGGTAGGTACTTACTTGTTATATAATGTCAGTCAAATATCGAATCAAAATTCGGATATATTGATATTTATTTTAAATATCGGATTTTTACGCATCCTGAGTCGTGGTGGTTTTGTAGCGGCAGTTGTCAAATCATAAAATTTTGTAATATCATGGTAAAACCAGTTGAACGGTGGTAGGTCTGGATAGAGGTCAACAAAAATTCCAAGAATTTTCTTCGGCAATTGATTTAAATCATCCTTCAAGGGCATCTAAAAGAATATATTGACAATATAGAAATATAATCTATAAGATTGGAAACGTTATCACATGAGGCATGCGATGCGGAGGAATTAAACAACGCGTTCTAATTTTAGATTTAAGTTTTTAATTTGTTCATTCATTTTTAGCTTTATTGTTTATTGAATATGCCATACTTTTCTACCAACGAATGTGACAAATTGAATTCCTGAATTGACTGAATAAAATGAGTAGGTTTGTCTTTTATAATCCCTGGCGAGAAACGAGGGATATGTTTTTGTGTATTTCTACGTTTAGGTATCTGTCAGAAGTGGCTAATGGCGCCACAGGTCCAATAAATACAATAAAATAATCAGCTTATTTGTAACCGACTTAAAAAAAAGGAGAAGGTTCTCAATTCGACAATAGTTTTTTCACTTTAAGGATCTTTACGAATGAGTTTAGAATAAATAACGGTTAAATTAAAAATTCCAAAACCCACGACACATAAATAATAAATGGTCCACGAGCCACATTTAAATTTGGTCAATGATTTCCTCCCGGGAGATAACTTCGTACAGTGGTTAAGGAAGTTAAATCATGAATTTTCGTGGTTGTCAGCTGGCACTTTGTCGGTGGGGTAAGCAGCGGTGACTGCTCAAACATGTAAAAAAATGAAAAAAATTCAGTCATTTCCTCCCGGCTGAAAATTGGCTAAAATATAGTGCAGGCAGCTGACAACTTTAGTCCTTCAAGGTATTGACGATTTTAATTTTTCATACAACTTTTTCAACTTTTGGTCACCAGCTGACGCGTATTCCACCGCGATATGGCCAGCTGACAATTTTTTTCCTTCAAGGTATTGGCTTAACTGTATTTTAGCCAATTTTGAGCCGGCAGGAAATGACTGACGATTTTAATTTTTTTTACAATTTTAGGTCACCAGCTGACAGGTTTTCCACCGCGATATGAGCAGCTGACAATTTTTTTCCTTCAAGACATTGGCTTAACTGTAACTTAGCCAATTTTCAGCCGGGAGGACTGAATTTTTTTCATTTTTTTACATGTTTGAGCGGTCACCGCTGCTTACCCCACCAACAAAGTGCCAGCTGACAACCACGAAAATTCATGATTTGACTTCCTTAACCACTGTACGAAGTATCTCCCGGGAGGCGATTGGTCATGAAAACCTGTCGCTGGCTTGCGGTCTAAAACCTCTAAGAAAGTAAAAAACATTATTAGGGCGAGTGGGGGCAAGCCTGAATGGTTTTTGATGAGATGAGTAGTGTAGTATTTGAACGCTTGTAGAAAAATAAGTAGGTATTGACACAATCTAAAAATGTAAATGTAGTAAAGAGCAAACATAATAATATATTTCCATGGTATTCACAAAATCCTGCTAATGAGCCCTAAAATGGGTGACGGGGTAAGATCGACATAGTTTCAAAATCGTTCCGATGAATGTTAGACGTTCATGATGATCATTACACCTTTTTTTTACGTGCGGGAGATCCCCACGGATCCCCCCACCCCCTTCGGCGCCAAATGGGGGAGGTTATGTCGGACTCGAACCGACTAAACCGCACGCCGTCTGTGGGTCGTAGTGCTAGGCCAAAGGTGAGGTTGTCCTGCGACATATTCCTCGCACCCCGGTTGATGGGTTTTAGTGCTCTACCCACTAATAACCGCCTGCGATGTCGAAATTCCATCAATTATGGAATTTATACTACGGCCGTTCAGAGAATGCGTTCCTGACACGTCGCGATTGAACTGACGATGTAACTTTGTAATGGCGTTGCAGTTACGATAAAAATATTTTTGCTGGTTGTTTACCGTTTTAACAATTGATGAGCATTAAAACAACACTATTATATCAATAATCAATTAATGTTATAATTTTGTGCCAAACTGAGTGTCAAATAACTTGGCAAATAATATTTTTCTAAATCTATACTGTGCTATTACAAGGTTATGTCAGCGCTTTATATTTGTAGTGCTGTGCTAACAATAACAAGCAATAATAGTATCGTAATCTGTTCTTATACAGTTATACTTTTTGGTTACGCCAGTTATTAAATTATTATTTTTCGACGTAGTGGACTGTAATGCGGTAATCGCACGGGCAAAACAGACGGGAATAGGAGTAAAAGGAATGCACTGACCTGGCTGATATTAGACCGGTAGGTAGGTACACCAACCTCAGCTCCAATCCCGACTTGATACTTTTACGCCGTGCACGGCGTAACCTTCCTTTTCTTGCGGGATGCGGGTTGTTCTTTACACGTCCGAGGGTCCAATCACGATTGTAAGGGTGCGGGAGCGCTCCTTGCGCGCGCGGTGACGGTTTCTTTTCAACTGTTTAATTTCTTCGCCGCTGCAGTCGCGTGGCGTGGTGATCGCGGTCGTTCCTTTTCTCATTTCGAGTGCATAAAGGAACGTAGGTATATGCGGTATGCGGATTTGATTATGGGATTGGGATTAATACATGGAATGTATGTGCCCTTAATTTAATTTATTTTAATTGTAATCCAATTTTCAATATAACTGGCGCCACCATTTCACCCCCTCTTAATGGGTCACCATTAAAGAAACCTTCATAATAATGGTGAGTGAATATACGTATATATAATGTGTGTTGCAATGTATAAGCGGGAAATATAAGTTCACACATAAAACCAATAATATGCCACAACCAAAGCGGTTCGCGGTATAAGTAATAACTAAACTATTTAAAACTAGCGATAAGTATTATTTATTTATTTATTGTTTAGGAAGAGGGCACAGACGAACGACCGGGCGGAGGTAGGTGCCTTTGACGGTTTTGACCGTGCAGACGCGCGTCACACCGTCCTTTGAAGGATGGACTTTCTCTACGACTGCCAAGGGCCAGGCCAAAGGTGGCACGTTATCGTTCATTACTATCACGACCGTTCCTGGCTCTATAGAGGTGGAAGAGACATTCCACTTCTGCCTAACTTGTAAACCATGCAGGTATTCCAACCTCCAACGGTTCCAAAACGACTGGACTAAATTATCTAATAGAGAGTGCCTACGAAGCAAACTGACTTGGTCAGATTCGACTTCAGGCGCGGGTAACGAGCTTAAGGGAGCTGTATGTAAAAAATGAGCAGGTGTCAGGGCCGAAGGCTCCGCGGGGTCGGAGCTCAGTACTGTCAGCGGGCGCGAATTGAGCAAACACTCTATCTGAGTGAGAACAGTACAGAGTTCCTCGTATGATAAAAGCTGTTGTCCCATCACACGAAACAGATGCGTTTTAACTACTTTCACCTGACTTTCCCAAGCTCCGCCGAAGTGGGGCGAATTCGGACATATGAAATTCCACGCTATGCGGTTTTCTGCGTACTCGACTTCCAACTTCGGCCGGTAAACTTCATCGAGAAATTTATACAGGTCACGAAGATAGGAATCCGCTCCCTTATAATTAGTAGCGTTATCAGAGTGCATAACTTGAACAGGTCCTCTTCGAGAGAGGAACCTCTTCAGTGCGGCAAGAAAGCAGGGAGTACTGAGGTCCGTTGCTACCTCTATATGTACCGCCCGGGTTGTGAGGCACGTAAATATACATAAATATGCCTTTTCACTACGGACGCCACGGCGGCGTACCGGGGTGTAGGAGATAGGACCTGCGTAGTCGCAGCCCGTATGAGTGAATGCCTTAACAACTTGACGCGTACGATAATCAGGTAGGTCTGCCATTAATGGGTATGTCGGACGTGGTTTCATGCGGAAGCAAGTATTGCACATGTGGACGCGTTGTCTCACAATGCGGCGGGCAGACAAGATCCAGAATCTTTGACGCAAGAGCGACATTAGCACTTCTGGTCCGGCGTGTAGATTTTTTACGTGGTAATAGTCTACGATCATATTTACTATATGATCGCTGCGCGGTAAGATAGCTGGATGCTTATGAGTAAAGTCCAGCTCAGAATTAACAAGGCGGCCTCCTACGAGAATCAGACCGTTCCCAATAAAAGGTCTTAAGCGGTTGAACGCTTGCGAACAAGGGTCATTATTTTTTATATTGCGGTATTCAACAGCAAAGTATCGACTTTGCAGGGCGCGGACAATTTTATTTTCTGCAGAATTAATTTCATCAGCAGACACTGTATGAGTGTTGCAGCTTAGAGGATCAACAGTCGCTGTACTAGCACTGCGGCGGCGCATCAGGTTAACAAACCTAAAAATGTAGGCAACGATGCGAAGTAACTTATCCCATGAAGATAAGCGGATGGCAAGGTCATACAGAACGCTATACTTTGAAGGTAAACACACTGTATGCGTTAGAACCTTCTGTTCGGGTACATCAACAACCTGGCCATCCAGACCTTTGAGCGGCCATTCAGACGTATCTAATGATGCCCACGGTGGCCCATGAAGCCACAGTGGATGTGTAACTAGTTTCCGTGGCGTGATGCCACGCGACAGGACGTCAGCAGGGTTTTCAGTGCCCGCGACGTGATAAAAGTTGTCAGCCGGGATATTTTCCGTGGCTTGAACAACGCGGTTGGCGACAAACGTTTGCCACCTGTGCGGTGAGCTCTTCAGCCAATACAACGCCACTTTCGAATCAGTGAACGCGTATATATTGATCGAGCCATAATTTGAATAACTGTCAAGCACAGTGCGAAGTAGCTTAGCCATTAGGACTACACCACAGAGCTCCAGGCGAGCGATCGTGAGCGGCTTCGTAGGGCTAACCCTAGACTTGGCGCAGACAAGCTGAATACTGTTGCCTGCCGCGGTGCTTACATGGACGTATATTACCGAGCCGTAGGCTAGTTCACTAGCGTCGGAGAATCCCAAAAGGGTAATTTTACACTCCTTAAATACACCCACGTGACGCGGTATACGTAAGCTATTAAGCTCTGGTAGTTCGAGGCAAAACTGCCTCCAGCGGCTAACTACATGTGTTGGGGGCTCATCATCCCATTGAAGATTGAGCTGCCATAAATCTTTAATTATTAATTTAGCATAGACGACTGTAGGGGCAACGAAGCCCATGACATCCCAGAGGCGGGCGACAGTGGACAAGATGGAACGCTTGGTGCATTTCGCATCTGCGGCAGGGGTTGAAATTTTAAAAAAGAAATAATCATCATTAGTATTCCAATTTAGACCTAATATTTTATGTTGTGCAGACTTGTCAAATTCAACTTCACCGGGAACCTTATGTGAGTCGGGAATGTTTTCTAAAACATCCTGACTGTTACTGTTCCACTTGACAAGGTCCCACTGTGCCCTTTTAAACAAATTAATTAATTGATGTGACACGGAGATAGCCTCACGTTCACACGGAACAGAGAAAGCCAGATCATCCATGTATAAGGATGTAAGCGCAATGCTACCAGCGAGCGGGTATTGCTTGCCGTCATCTTCCACAAGCTGTTTTACCGTACGCAATGCGTGGTATGGTGATGATGCCAATCCAAAACAAACCCTATTAAAGCAGAATAATTGCAAGGGATCTGCGGGACGGAAACGATATAAGAAGCATTGGTAACGGCGATCGGTTTCGCGCATTACGATCTGCAAGAACTGTTAACGGCAATCTGCGGTCATGGCGACGGCGTGCATACGAAAGTTCAAAATAATTTTAAATAAATCGCCTTGTAAATTCGGCCCTGAATGCAGTAAATCGTTGAGCGAACGATTACTGCCAGTGGTAGGCGTGCTAGCATCGAGTACCATACGTAACCGGGTTGACGTTTTGTCTTCCCGTATGACACCAAAGTGGGGAATAACATAAATCGGTGTGGGATCATGAGAACTAAATTGAGGTGCGGGAGCGATGTAATCTTTCGCTATATAATCTCTTATGACCTCGTCATAAGCTGACCTCAACTTAGGTGACGCTTCCAGCTTTCTTTCGAGACATAGGAAACGCCTACGAGCGATCTCGAAAGAATCGCCTAGGGTGTACACATCTCCCTTGAAGGGAAGAGCTACGACGTATCTCCCGCTAACGGGATCGCGTGTTGTTGTTTCCTTATAAAATAATTCGCATTCAACATCTGCGGGGTGTTGAATGGGCGGTGCGGAGGGTAACTGTTCAAGTTCCCAAAATGACTTGACTAGTGAGTCAATAGTGACAGGATCTTGAACGACACAGCATGCCAAGACCTGATTACAAGCTGGGGGTGCTGTAGGTACTGAATCCATTAGCACGTAGCCCAATAAAGTACGGAAGGCGAAAGGTGCCATCGGTAGGTCCCCGGGAGCATGTACTATCTCCGGGAGGAACAAGTGCGGGTACACGGAAGCACCCACCAACGCGTCAATGTGGTTAGGTTCTCCTACGGTCTCGTCGGCTAACTGCAAATGCGATAGGTACGAGCAGACGGACCGGTCTATTACAGCAGTAGGTAATAAGTCAGTTATATGATCAACAACTAGCGGCGAGAATTCAAATTTAATGTTGTTGTCAAACCGGGAATAAAACGTTAAATTAATCGACTTAGTGTTTATTATTTTTTGATTGCCACCGAATCCTTTCACGACAATACGATCAGCTGTTTGAAGCTGAATACCTAAACGGGTGCAACACTCCTGTGTTATAAAATTACATTGGGATCCGCTGTCTAAAAGAATCCGGATAACTTGTGGTTTATTATTAATATCGTAAACAATTACTTGGGCGGTCGGCAATAAAACCGTGGAGTTTACATTCTGCACTACTGCAGGTGACACGCGGGTCGAGCTATAACAGCTATTAGTACACAACGCTACGTTCGCTGCATGCGCGCTCGGCTGTTCATTAGAACGAGGCGGTGCAGGCGAGCTATGCGCGGGTGGCGCGTGCGCCGCACTGACGACATTAGCGCGCTTCGACGCGGGTTCGACGCTTGTTGTCCCTTGCGAGTCAGACAAACGCGGCGGTGAATTTTCACGTTTAAAATGTAGCATTGTATGATGATTTGATTTACAAACACGACAAGAGGATTTTGATGTACAGTTACTAACTTTATGACTTAAGCTAAGACAATTAATACATGCCCTGCTGTCCTTTATATATTTGAATCTATCCTGGGGCGACATGTCATTAAACGCAGGACATTTAAACAAGTGTTGATGTTTTACATTTGTACATAAACATTTGTCAGAATTGTTGCTGACTGTACTTAAATAATTTTGATATGTCGGTGCGGTATTATTATTACGGCGATTACTATTACCAGTCCGTCGCGAACTAGTTGAGGATTCGGTATCATTACGCTGCGAGCGTTCCAATACCTTAGCGCGTTTCTGAACGAATTCGACTAGTCTGTCAAAGGTAGGCATATCAGAACCACACTTGGTCTCAAAAGCGCGAACAGTATCTGGATCTAGCTTTTTACACGCTATATGTACTAAAATCAAATCCTTAAGATTATCTAACTTCAAGTTATGTAAGGCGCGTGCGGCACTAATAAACTTTTCTGTAAATAAATCAAAATTGGATGCGGTACCAGTTTGAAAGGACTTAAAATCAAACATTTGATCTAAATAGGTAGAAACGAGCATTCGTTTGTCATCGTATTTATCAGTTAGGGCTTTTAAAATTAGATTATAGTTTTCAGCGCGCGGCGATATACCGGCGATTACGATCTGAGCCTTTTCTGACAGTCTGCCTAATAGGTAATAAAGTCTTTCCGCGTTAGACAGCAAAGGATTATCGTGAACAGTTGTTTTAAAACTGTCATAAAACAATGGCCATGAACGTATGTCGCCTGAAAAGGTAGGTAGCTCCATAGGTGCCAATTTTGGTCTAGACCTATGTATGACATTCGCATCACTAGGACTGGAGACGCTCGAGTGCACTGAATATTGAGTTTGTACTCTCTTAATTCTATTAAACAAAGATTCAAATGCAACCAGACTGCTATAATCCGGTTTCGCTTTGGGCGTAGATAATAATAAGCAAGAGTTATATTTCTTTAATATTTGTTTGAACTCATCACGTAATTCATCAACATTAGCGGCTGCGTCGAGGAAACCTTCCCTACCAGCGGTGTCCGTCTGAGCATTTTTGGTCAAATCGTAAATCTTTTGTATAACCTCAAATAACGCTTCGCGTTCAGCCTGTAGCATAATTAGTTCGAAATCTAACCGGTTCTGTGAAGCAGAAACTTCGGGAGTTTCCTTCACGATAGTCTCCTTATTAGAAGCCATATTGATACAAAATACTATCAGGGTATAATAAGCAAACAACCAAACAAATATTAAATATGTATGTGTGTCTGCCTACACCAATGAGAATGAGTCGTGAGTATGTATATAAGATCACGAGAAAATAATGCGGTAAAGTTAGATAGGTCAATACAACTACTAACGGCGGGTGATACGCGTGACTATTATGCACGGTCGGGTTATACCGTGCAGACCTACCGGCGCCTATCTTATTGTATAAAGTAGGTAGTTTCAACGAGTATGCAAAATTTTCAATAAATTTGGTAATATATCAAAATACTATAATATAAATACTTCAATAATCATATAATAATGTAGAAATACACGTAACTGGGTGTTACGGGCGGTAATACGAATATTTCACGTAAATTCAGATGACGTATGTCGATCTGCGCGGAGATTTATAATGAATTTACAATAAATATCGTTAAATATATACTAATTAGGTCTATTTGAGGATCCTAATAGGGCGGTTTGAATATTTAAAGCAAGATTACTATAGAAATATGTGAAAGTATGAAAATATATGAAGGATTTATTCAATGTGGGTATCTCGGAGGCCAATAAAATCGGGCTCGCAGGATCACATAAGATGGTTACGCCAGTTATTAAATTATTATTTTTCGACGTAGTGGACTGTAATGCGGTAATCGCACGGGCAAAACAGACGGGAATAGGAGTAAAAGGAATGCACTGACCTGGCTGATATTAGACCGGTAGGTAGGTACACCAACCTCAGCTCCAATCCCGACTTGATACTTTTACGCCGTGCACGGCGTAACCTTCCTTTTCTTGCGGGATGCGGGTTGTTCTTTACACGTCCGAGGGTCCAATCACGATTGTAAGGGTGCGGGAGCGCTCCTTGCGCGCGCGGTGACGGTTTCTTTTCAACTGTTTAATTTCTTCGCCGCTGCAGTCGCGTGGCGTGGTGATCGCGGTCGTTCCTTTTCTCATTTCGAGTGCATAAAGGAACGTAGGTATATGCGGTATGCGGATTTGATTATGGGATTGGGATTAATACATGGAATGTATGTGCCCTTAATTTAATTTATTTTAATTGTAATCCAATTTTCAATATAACTGGCGCCACCACTTTTTAAAATAATACATTTTGTTTTTCTTTTTAAGAATTTGAAAATAATGGACTATAAGGTAACTTTAATTAAATATAAAAATAAAACTACGACCAAACCGAACGCGCGAAAGAAAGTAGCATTTTTATAGTTAGGTTGAAAATGGTAACCCCAAATGGCGTTACTAGCATTTTTATACTTAGATTAAAAATGGTAACCCCAAATGGCGTTATGGGCCGCCATTTTGTGAAGCTAAAATATTCGTCTGTTGTCGTTTCGTGCGCATAGACCACGTTTTTCAAGTCTTTTCAATCTGTTTTTATTTGATTACCCGGCTTTCGTTTAATGGACTGTTTCTGCTTTTCAAACTGACATCGGCGTTAAATCGGACTTCGATTATGTTTTGTATTGCGTTCTTTTTACTTTTGGTGCATAATAATGTGTAAATGTGGACAAACATTGAAAAGTGGAGCCCGTGAGTTAATCATCAACCTGCAAGATTACTTTGAGCGGGAGCGGCAAAATGGCGGACCCCTGGTACCTGTCGAACAAGTACAAGAACGTGTCTCTCAGGCGCTTGGAGTTAGCAACCGAACGATAACAAATTTATATTAATAAAGAAAAGTTCGGCTCTACTGGCACGGAAGATAATACTTTACGTACTCCGAAGAAGAAAAGTAGAACTAAACCCGTGACAGATATTGACACCTTTGACGACAATGCAATCAAAATCATAAATATGGTTACTATTCCAGAAATGAATATCTCAACAGAAAGAAGCTTTTGGCATCGTCAAGAGAAGCTGGACTGTTTAGCGGGGGTAAAACTGCTTTAACCAAAATCTTAAAAGATATTGGTTTTTCGTATAAAAAAAAAACAGACAAAAGACAAATTTTATTAGAACGATACTACATAATTTTAAAACGGATAAGTTTTTTGAGAGAAGCAAAAAAAATTGATAACTGGGATTATGTCGTGTTCATTGACGAGACATGGCTAAACGCCAATCACACGGTTTCCCGTTCTTGGACGGATGAAACACAAGCGTCGACGTCGAAAGTACCAATGGGTAAGGGGGCCCATCTGATAATATGCCACGCAGGTTCTGCAAAATACGGCTTTGTGGAGAACGCGTTACTGGCATTTCAATCAAAAACCACAAATGACTACCACGAGGAAATGAATGCCACTACATATAAAGAGTGGTTCCAGAACGTGCTTTTTTTTTTTTTTTTTTTTACGTGCGGGAAATCCCCACGGATACCCGCCCCTCCGGAGCCGGAGGGGTAGGTTATGTCGGACTCGAACCGACTAAACCGCACGCCGTCTGTGGGTCGTGGTGCTAGGCCGAAGGTGAGGTTGTCTTGCGACATATCCCTCGCACCCCGGCTGACCCAGGGCCATCCCTTTCGGTCTGGCCCTCCTCGGGAGGTGGGGACCACGCCGTCCCCGAACCACGCCGTCCCCGAACCACGCCGTCCCCGAGACCACGCCGTCCCCGAAGAACGTGCTTTTGCCCAGCCTACCAGAGCCTTCTGTAATATTCATGGATAATGCCTCCTATCACTCGGTTCAAATACAGAAACCACCTACCCAAGCTAATAAAAAAGAAGAAATGGTGGCTTGGTTACAAGCAAAAGGCAATAACGCAAATATGCAGATGCTAAAAGCAGAGCTAATTAAACAAGTTAAAGAAAATAAAGCCGCAAATGTGCGATACGAAATCGATGAACTGGCTCTGGAGTACGGTCATCGCGTTCTAAGAATTCCACCGTATCATTGCCAATATAACGCGATTGAGCTAATCTGGGCTCAAATAAAAGGTTACACCGCCCGCCACAATACTTCCCCGCCATTCAGCACGAAAAAGATGATGACCCTATTAAAAGAAGCCTGCGGGGAAGTCACAAGAGATGACTGGGCAAAGGTTGTTGAGAAGACTAAAAACCTGATTGTGGAACATTTTGACCGAGATATCAGGATTGATTCTGTTATTGATAATAATATAATTATACATGTAGGCGAAGATGATGATGAAGACACCACCTCCTCAAGCGAATCGGAGTCTGATTAATATTCTGTACGCACATTCAATTCAATGTACTTTATTGCATAGAAATACAGATTGTAACTTTGTAACAAAGAATAAATAAAACAATTTTATTATATTAATATTACCTCTTTTTGGTTTCCACTTAAATAACTGAAATATAAATTTTAAATGATTCCGCCAATCTAAAGTCACTGATCGACGGGCGAGTAAAGACCGCGGTTTTAAATACCGACGAGCCTGGCTCGCGGCTCGTTGGTGCTGATCGACTAGCGAGCAAAACAGTCGCAAACATGTCTTGTTGCGAGTCTGAAGCCTTCTGTTATTTCGCCATAGGATATTACGAAATTAAGAAAAAAAAAGAAAACGCCCTAAAGTGTGGGTTAGAAATTGGATTGAAAAAAGGCAAGCTTGAGCTCCGGCCGTGATCGACACGCGGATTTGCATGGCGAGCCGAGTAAAAAAATATAGCATGACGACGAGCCGCGAGCCAGGCTCGGCGGTATTTAAAAACCGCGGTTTTGCAATGATACACCGGCGAGCTTTACCGACGAGCCATAAAACCGCGGTCTTTACTCGCCCGTCGATCAGTGGCTTAAAACGAAAATAATCTTAAAAATAACGCGGCGGTTCATTTTGCAGGAACGGTAACGAACTCAGTGTTATGTTGTGCCCATCACTAGTCGTGACTAACTGATAGGTGTCAGGAACGCATTCTCTGAACGGCCGAACTTTAGAACCGTATTTTATATTTTTATATTTTAATTTCACCCCGGTGGAGATAGTTTGAATTAGTTATTCTCAAACATTTTCACGACTGATGGTCTCACACATAATCTGGAAATATAATAAGGTAGAGTACCCATTTGTTGTGTTTATAATAATTATATCATCATGATCACATACAGTTTGAGAACATCTAACCTTAAGTACTTAAGTATGACTTTTGTGAATGGGGTAACATTATAGTAGTTTATGATACTGCTGCATAATAAGGGTTCTTATAACACGAGTGTGTTTTAAAAAAACGAGCCGTAGCCGAGTTTTTTTATATTATCACACGAGTGTTATAAGACCAAGTTATGTACAGTGTCATACACTACTTTATCTACTCTCATACTATAATACATAAACTAATTTATTTTACAAACAAAACCAAACTTTGTTTAATATAAATGTAAAAAAAAAAGTTGACGCCGAGACAAGGCCGCAAACATCGATTGCGCATGCGCGTTTCTTTTTTTTTCTTGCGAATTGGCCTTTTTTTTTAAAAGTAGAGGTTCAGTCCATATGGTGTTTGTATAGGTGTATCGTTATGATTAAAAAGTTATATTATGATATAGGTGTCCACAAGACCTGTATCGTAATAAAACTTTTTTTTTGGCCTGTGCGTAATGTTAGTCATAAAAGTTTTGATTTCAATTTTATAATCTTTGTATTATAGTATCAGAGTAGATAAAAACTTTTATATGTGTATCTTTTCATTATTTTGATGAGTTAAGATAAAAAGTACGAGTAAATTCTAAACTACACACATCAACATTGTCTAGGGATATTTCAATTAAACCTAAATAACTAAAATTCTATTAACTTTTTGTTAACATACCTACACATTAAAATAAACCTTGTTCAATAGCCTATCTAATCTGATTATAAACTTTTAGATAAAGTATAATTAAAAAAATCGTAGAAGAGGAAAAACTCAGACAAAATTTCAATCTTAACTTTATTTTTAAAACATCAAAACCTACTCCATAAATTTCTTTAAATCTTTGTCAAACGCATCTCCGGTGTTCATTTAATCATGCCACGTAGACACTTGACCAGAAACGAAATGTTAAGAGCAGTGGGCATGATTCAAGCTGGCGCTACCCAAATTGCGGTTTCTGAAGCCATGAGGAAAAGTCAGAGCGTTATAACCAGGCTTTGGTCACGTTATCGTGTCACGGCGGAAGTGGTTACCGAGGACCTCAACGCATGTACAGGACCGATTCATAGTAAATGCTGCACGAAGTCAACCAAATGTAACGGCGATGCAATTGGTTCAAAGGCTACAGAGAGAGTATGATTTGCTGGTAAGCGGTCAAACTTTGAGTAGACGACTGCATGAAGTTAGCCTACGTGCTCGTAGGCCACTTGGGGCACCAGCGCTAAGGAAGGGCAATCGAGGAAGAAGATTACAATGGGCTATTGTACACGAAAACTAAAACCATTCTCAATGGTCACATGTGCTTTTCACTGATGAATCCAGGTTTGGATTTGGAGAGAACCTGGACGTTGGAATCGACTGCAGCACCCACAACAAGTTCATGCATATCAAGGTGGCACGATTATGGTTTGGGCAGGAATTCGTCTCAGCGTTAGAACGGACCTCGTTTGGATACAAGGTAATATGACTGCTCTAAAATACCGAGATGAGGTGCTAGAGCCTGTAATCTTGCCCCATAGACAGCAAATGGAACAACATTTCCAGCTAATACACGACAATGCCCGTCCACATACGGCGCGTATCGTTACTAGTTGGTTACAACAGCATGATATCCAAGCATTAGACTGGCCTAGGATATGTTCCAGAGAAGAGCTCTTAGAAATTTCCCTGAAGATATTGTGCATGAAAAGCAGCTTTTCTTGCATCTTAGCAGGACTTGGGACAGTACAACAGGGTAGTGACACCCTTGTTTTGAGTATGCAGAACCGCTGCAGATGTGTCAGGAGAGTCTTAGGTGGATCCACGGATTATTAATTTTAAGTTTTCAACATGTTTTATAAAAATTATTTAATTGTTTAATTAGGTTTTGAAGTTTTCAAAATAAAGTTAAAATTGAAATTTTGTCTGAGTTTTTCCTCTTCTTTTAAGTCTTTTTTAAATTTAACTTTATCTAAAAGTTTATTATCAGATAAGATAGGCTATTAAACAAGGTTTATTTTAAGTTGTAGGTGTCTTAACAAAAACTTAATAGAATTTTAGTTATTTATGTTTAATTGAAATATCCCTAACCATAGAGCTAAATTTAGGTGCAATGACATTTCTAATCTACCGTATCTACCTTTTTATGAAAGTTTGCAAAAATATTGTGTCGCCTAAATTGGCTTACTATGCGCAAATAGTCCCCCTACCGATAAACGATGGGTGAGGTGAGGGACGTAAGGATATGATGGCTATATCAATGTCACGTGTACTGCAAAGACCATGCTAAAACAGATGTTGTGTACGACTTTTATCTTATCCCATTTTTAATCTTTCCCTTCTTAGATTTTAGTTTCGCATATCATTAGGTAGTTTTGTGGTGTCACCGAAAATGAACGGTATGGTACGAATGCTTACCTATGTTAAAGTTAAAAGGCCATCCACCACATTTTATTTTTAACATGATGGAGGTTTGATGTTGGTGAAGAGGGTCGTTCACTAACGCTCTGCGCTAACGAAACCAAAGCCTGGTTTCTCCGGAGGATGTGTTTGTCAGATAAAATTAATAAGACGTAGGTAATATATTTTTATAAGTAAAACTGCTTATTGCTAAGTTTAAATAATTTAATTTCTCAGTGCGTAGTACTCAGTACCGGCGGCCGCGGCGGTAGCGGCGGCGGCGGCGCGGCGGCGACGGCTCCGACGGCTGCGGTGACGTCTCCGGTGTGGACTCCCCTGACAGCGTTGGCTCTGACGACGTCGTCTCCGGCGGGGGTGTGGTGGTGGTGGTAGTCGTCGTGGTTGTAGTTGTTGTAGTGGTTGTGGTGGTTGTAGTTGTGGTAGTGGTAGTCGTCAGCCGGTAAAATAGTGTAATATCGTGATAAAACCAGTTATACGGAGGTAAGTCTGGAAATGCGTCAACAAAACCTCGCAGAATTTTCTTCGGCCATCTCTTTATTACCTCCTTCAAAGGCATCTAAAAATTTAGATCGTTTTATACGTATATAATACTTAGCCTCTAGATATTATGGGAAATAAAACCACTTTTTAAAAGTTTCTGTGGCGGTATATTTGGTATTATTTACATTTAGCCCGACGTTTCGGCTACTTTTCAGCAGCCATGGTCGCGGGTTGACACGATCTCATCTCAATCATGTTGGTATTCATTTGCTATTATTAAAAACTGAGGTGGAAACCCCCAAGCACTCCACTAAAAATAACGTACCTTTGTTGTAGTTGTTGTTGTTGTAGCATTAGTGGTTTCACCACTCTGTAAAAAAGAAAATTACCTTTTACGTGTCGTTTCAAATGAAACCAATCCAAATTCACCAATCTTTACAAAATGCGCAAGGAAAGCGATATACTTTATACCTACTCACTAGTCTAGCAAACTATGTACGCTATGTAGTGGACTTTTGCTTCGTTATATTGCAACATTACCTCTCTTTCTTTTTTCTAGTTTCCGTTTCGCGTGTTGCAGTGTTTAAATTGGCATACCACCCCGCATAGACTAAGTATTATATTATATAATACCTATATTGTGCACAAGTGGGTGGTCTTACGTCGCTTCCAGAGATTACTACCCTACTCAAGAGTACAAAGAATATGTCTACATGGTCGCTTCTAAGTAACTCTTTTTGTATAGAAAACACGTATAGTTCAAAACACTGAAAACGTAAGTATTCACGCGTGGTGGTTATAGTTGTGACAGTGTAGTCGTCAGCTCGTAATATAGTGTACTACCATGATAAAACCAGTTAAACAGAGTTAAGTACGAAAATGCGTCATTCGATCCTCGCAGAATTTGCTTCGGCATAATCCGGTCAAAATGAAGCAAATTATAAGAGTGAGGGTACAAAAATTTGTACCCTGCTGAAAGTTGGTAGGATTGTTCGAAACACCATCATAAAGGAAATCTGAAAAGTCCTCATCAATCTGTCACCTGATTTTTTTTATTCACGGTCAAACTTCGCTACCTCTGGTTGCCGCGATTTTAAGCCAATCAAAAAGTTTTAGACATATTTAAAGATCAGATCTATAAAAAATCTTTAATACCTACTATTTTCCTAAGATCCGCCGTTTTTTAGTAAAAAAATTCCAAAACATAGAAAGACTTGTGCTAGCATGGGTCGGAAAATGATAAAAGACCTTTTTCTCCGGAAAGCTGAGGCAACTGATTGAGCAACGCAACGCATTTAAACTGTGAAAAATCAAACTTCTACGTCAATTAAATAAAAAGATACACCTTGGAAAAAATATTCGAGATATCTATATCTTTTGATTGCATTGACGACATAGAAGATTTATTTTTTTCATGGTATCAAGACGTTGCAGACCTGTGTTTTTGTATTAATTTCAATTGATTTCCTCCACGCATTCCAAAAAAAAATCTTTTTATCATTTTCAAACCCTGCCAGTACAATTCTTGGGTCTTTAGTCGTTTCGCACCACGCATTTTCGAACCGCGGTTCGAATCGCCCAAGTACTATTTCTGAATAGGACCATTCACACCGCAGTGGTTGGAGCGGTGCGAATAGCCCAAGGTATCTTTTGGAATGGGTCGATTCGAAGCATTGAGCGAAAGTACTCAATACTCATATTGTAGATCCTGATTTAAACTTTTATTTATTTGTACAGACGATGAGAAAAGTGGTAAGTGCATATCAAGTGTATAACAAGTGTAATATTAGTTATATTTTTATAGTAAGACGGTAATGGTTTAAAATCACAGTTTGATCAACATGTTATCACAGATTAGGATATCTAACGACAACGAGGTTGTCTTTGAATAAATGTCAGTTGTGGTCCGGTGCTTGGTGGTTCCATTGAATTTACAACATGGTGACAGCGGTATTCGATTTAATATTATCATAATTAGCATTTTCATGCGCAATATTTGTGATTGCAATGGAGCACGCCCGACCATCCGCGGAATTAGGTTTGGACAGCGCCGGAGGACCGGCTGGCCGTGCCGAGGTATGGAAAAAGTGGAAACAGCGATTTCAATTGTTTGTGAAGGCGTTAGGTGTAGACAAGGAGGCGGCGAGTGTGCAGTCTAGTTTGTTGGTGAACCTGATTGGCACAGAGGGCTTTGAATCGTGTGAGACTATGGGGCTCGTTAAACGTCTTAGATCTATTCAGATTTCAGATTACAGTGATCTATTTAAAAGCTTAGGATGTCTGCTAGGGTAATATCATAATATAGTAATCGATAAATCGGTTCCACCTGTTATTTGTGCTCACAAAGTTCCTCACGGGTTACGCGACAGTTTAAAAAGTGAATTGAATGCCATGGAACAGAATGGGGACATCAGCAAGGTTAGTCACCCCACTCGTTGGGTGCATCCGTTAGTATTGGTTGCAAAAAAGAATAATGGTATTCGAGTGTGTTTAGATGCACGTGAATTGAACCGCACGGTACAGCGCGCGCACTTCCAACTGCCTACTGTAGCGGAGCTAGCCACCCGCCAGCACGGTGCGCGTTACTTCTCGGTGCTGGATGCCAACGCGGGGTTTTGGACTATACAGCTGGATGATGAGAGTGCAGACCTGTGCACATTCGCTACTCCATTCGGCAGATTCTAATTCCTAAGGTTTTGTTTTGGGGTAACCTGTGCTTCTGAAGTGTTTCATGCTAAAATATGACAACTTCTGAAAGACTTCGAAGGAGTAGAGAGTTATATTGACGACATAATTGTATGGGGTTCTTAGAAGGAAATTCACGATCAGAGGTTAAAACGTTTACTTGAAAGATCGAGAGAAATCAATTTAAAATTCAATAAAGAAAAATGTAGATTTTTTGTGGAGGAAGTTAAGTATTTAGGGCATGTGTTTGATAAAAATGGAATGAAGCCGGATCCGGAAAAAATTAAGGCTATTAAAGAAATTCTTAGAATGTACTTGCGCGTGCACCTTTTTGCATCTATTTAATATTGTTTACTATAAGTATTTTAAGTTAATCAATATATTTAGTAAGTAAAAAAGGTTACCTATTTTAATCCCGAATTTGAATATTCCGAATATCATAATCCCGAAAACGTTTGGCCATTTTTTCATAATCCCGTTTTTTCAAATTTCGAAGTTTTATTTGCCATATAATCGCAACTCCGAATTTCATTTGCTTATTTATTCATTTGTACGACGTTTTATAATCCAGATGAACGAGTTCTAGACACACGAAATCTAAATACACAAAATCCACATGACCGTAATCCATATACACGAAACCCGAATATTTAAAACGCAAATTTTTGAAATGTAGTTAATTGATATTCAGACAAACAATATCCAGATTTTTAAACCTAAAACTAAACCTCATATGGCGACTACTAACTAAGCTCGACGGAGCCCGGCTTCGCGGGGCTCCTACTTCTGGGTGGTTTAAAAAAAATGGATTGCAGGATTGCACTGAGTCGGGGTGTTAACGATAATTAATTTCGAAGAATTAAGCGATTATAATAGAATCTGATATAGAAAAAATGATACTAGGTGAACCACAAGTGAAAAGGAGGAAAAAGTATATACAAAAGGAGGAAAAACTGCAGAAACTTAAAAAATTAAAGAAAATTTAAGTGAAATTTAAAAATTGAAGTAAATTTCTAAATTACTTACTGTACCTAATAAATGAATCGTACAAATTTAGTGAGTTTTACTATAATTGTATATAGTGTTACTGGAACACGATTGTATGGGAACCAAATAATAAGATTATGAAAATTTGGTGATAGTTTATTTGGAAAATGGTACGATGGGAAACAAAAAAATATTCTGAGAATCTGGATTATGACAATATGGGAAACAAAAAAATACTATTTGAAAATTTGGTTTTAGTGCACCTGGAAATTGATTTCATCTGGGAAATTAAAAACGGAATTATAGAAAGTTGTCATTCATTACATCTGTCTTTTAAAAGTTCTACCAACCGTTTTCGGGGTTTTAAGATTCGGGTAACAGAAATTCGATATTTCAATAGGTTACCAGTAAAAAAATGTACAGTGCAATAGCACCAATATTTTATGTAGCGGGCTTATGACAAATGTAATTGATAAATTATTTTTTGTTATTTTGTGCCTGGTTGTACTGTAAGGAATGTACAATAAAACTACATGTCTTTTCTGTCCGACTTCACCTATCCAAAAAGTGAAACAATGATCCCTATACTGTGGTCCGAATCAACCCATTACCAAAAGTTCTTGGGCGATTCGAACCGCGGTGCGAAAGGACTCATTGAAAAACAGCTCTTGCGCAATTCACACCGCGGTCCGAACCGCTCACGGTCCGAAACGACTAAAGACCCCAATTCTTCGAACATTTTCGAATTGTGATATCTCTGAAACGGTGGCTCTTAGGAAAAAGGTATCGAACATTGTTTTAGATAATTATTGATCTTTAATTTTTGTCTAAGATATTTGTTTTGACAAAACTTACCCATTGGCTGAAACTCACGAAAAACCCTTAGATGTGACGTTTGAGCTTGAATAAAAAAAGTCCAGCCATCGCATTGATGAAAACTTGGTGTTCTGAACATTCCTACCAACGTACATTCACCCGGATGCGAATTACTGTACTCTCAGATGTTTAACTTGACTGTAGTATAATTTCTTTATTATATTTTACAAAGCCATCTAAAAATACGCACATACCTTATACATATTCTCCGGATATTTGTTAAATATTGGGTTAAGGAGGTAGTGTGAGTGGGGGGAAGAACGAAAACGGGGTAAAACAAATAATCGCGCACAACATCTGTTTTGGCATGGTTTTTGCGGTGCACGTGACATTGTTAAGGCTCCATGTCCTTATGTCCCTCACCTCATATAGTACCAAAGCTATATTTAGCGATACGATATTTTTGCAAAATATTCGAATTTTGCAAGCTAACCCTATGATCCATAACTTTTATAAAAAGGTAGGTACGAGTGTTTTATTAGAATTTTCTTATGATATTAGCATATGTGGTAGAGTATTCATAGCTATTGTGCAGTTTTGGCGCAAATTTTCATCCCCTATTCTTACACCCCCCCCCCCCCCCCCCACCCTGTTTAACCTCTTCTATCGCGATAAAAGGGAGCTAACAAATTACGCGCATATGGACCTATGTCCATATGCGCGTAATTTATTTGCATTCAAATAATTTGTGGCGGCCTGCTCGACCGCCAACCACTAAGTCCTCGCGCGCGTGCGCTATGCACAGCACCGTGGCAACAGAAATAACTACACTGTCACTTCTCTGTATTGAGTAGTATATTATTGTAAAGTTTCATTAAAATCCATTCAGTAGTCTTTACGTGAAAGAGTAACAAACATCCATCCATACATACATACATTCATCTATACTTACAAAATTTCGCGTTTATAATTAGTCGGTAATACTTCTTCATTTACTACATTTACATTTTTAGCTTGAGTCAACATTTATTGTTCTGCACGCGTTCAAATACAAGACTCCTCATCTCATCAAAAACCCATTCAATCTTCCCCCCACTCACCATAAGCAGAAACAGCAGAGTAAAATGTGAATTTAACTTGCCTGCCAAGGTACCTACTTTTAAAATGTGGGGCCCGGCAAGATCTTTTGGGCTAAAGCCAACTTCATTCTGGCTGGCTCTGGCATATACTTTCTTCTAGCGGATCAGAAGGCAGTCGTATTCATTCAAGGAAATATAAAGCAACCCATGTCGCATATTATTTGGTAATTTGCTATTTATCGTGTAGGTAAATTCATTCACAATTACAAAAATCCGAGGTGGAAACCCGTAAGCAATCCCTTAGAAATAACATACCTCTGATGTGGGCTCACCGGACTGTAAAAAGAAAGTAATGTGTTAGGTACATTTTGTTTAAAAGAAAAATAATCCAAATTCGTCAATGTTAACAAAATGCGCATTTACAACGATATGTTTTATAGCCTCTCACTAGTTTAGTAAACTATAAGTGAAGCTCTATGCACGTCAGGTAGCGAACTTTTGCTACGTTACACCTTCGACATGCCCTCCCTTTCTTTTATACTATTAATGCGAACAAACATGCAATGAAGAAAATGTCATTACGGTCGAAAGTCGCTTGCTATGTTTTTATTGTAGAATGTTCTCGAAATATCTATAAAAAAATGCTTTTTTCTTTGTATACAAGGTCCTGCTCACGGAAAAGACCGGAAATGAGATCTACACCTACAGTTTGAGACACCCTACACCTAATATGGTACAGTGGTTTTTTTTTTTTCAAATATCAGATCAGCGTCATCTTCGGTTGAAAATCGCTTACAATATTTTTCGTAGTTTCTGTGTCAAAGACTTATCAAAAATATATATACATCATTTATTTTAACTAACATTTTATTAATTTTATGTACATAATCATCTATATATCCCTCGTTTATATAATGTTTATTTATACGTC
Source organism: Eilema caniola (assembly GCA_949126895.1). Taxonomy (NCBI): domain Eukaryota; kingdom Metazoa; phylum Arthropoda; class Insecta; order Lepidoptera; family Erebidae; genus Eilema; species Eilema caniola. The sequence goes on along the minus strand of OX421460.1, from coordinate 43,080,475 downwards.
TATATGCGATAGAGCACTGCTTTTTCCCATACAAAATTGAGTGACGTCTCATGTAGTTGTGTAAATAACTAAGGATTATGTATTAGAATATATGAGGCTGACGTCCAGATACGTCAACGTTCATATAGCGAAGCGACGTACCATCACGTTGTGCGCTCACACGTAGATAACTTAGAATCAAAACAGAATTGGCAGGAAATAATTCGATACGGTGTAGTACTAGAGTTTTGAGAATTTGATGTAATGTGGCATATTAAATGAATTGTAAATAATCGGATAGCCAGGGCCCATAGTAGTACGTTGTGCTCTATAAATCAAGTATTTAATGGCCGTGATTACCTATTATTTTAATTATTTTTGTTTTATTTGTCTCACCTCTTTGAGGTTTTTCGTATTATTTATCTGTTATCTTATTGGCCATCTGAAATCCCGGGAAGATTTGCTGCAAGTACATAAATAACTCTACCTAATTCCGAGCTATGTTCATAACTTAAGGAACATGATTCCATCTCAATCATGTATGCAAATTCATTCACTATTACAAAAATTCGAGGTGGAAACCTCCAAGCCTACTAAAAATAACATACCTCTGTTGTAGGTGTATCATTATTTCCCTCCGTGGTCTGTAAAAAAAAACGTCACGTTTTACGTGTTGTTTAAAGGGAAATTAATCCAAATTCGCCAATGTTAATAAAATGCACAGATATATGTTCTAAACCTTCTCACTAGTTGAGTATACTGTAATTAAAGCTCTATGCACGTAGCGACCTTTTGTTACGTTACACCTTCGACATCTGGCCGACTCGCCGTCCTTACAGAAGCAGGCCGTGGCGGAGGCGTGTCGTGTGTGTCCTACACACGCTTGCCAACTCACCGACGCGGGATATAACCCGACCCCACCAGGCGAGGCCGCGGTGGCGGCCAATGTCCGCCGGCAACCCTGGGGTTATCCTTTCGAGGGCTTACCCGGGGTGCCCGGCAATGGACACTGGGGAAGGACACCGTGTGGTTTTAGTCGGTCCGATTCCGACACGCCCACCCCATCGTCGGCACCGATGGGGTGAAGCCCGTGGGGGTTTCCACACGTTAAAAAAAAAAAAAAAAAACACCTTCGACATCTCCTCGTTTTCTTTTTCTTAGTTCCCGTTTCGCGTGTTAAAGCGTTTAAATTGGCACTTTAGCCTGCATAAACTAATATATTATACAGAGTGGCAGATTACCTGGAGGGAAAGTAGGTAGGTAATTTACCTACCTACTTTCTTTTACTGGAAATAGCGAATTTCACCAAAAAGAAACATCACCTTATTTTTAAAACGAAACAAAACCGCTTTCCAGTATTTTCGAAAACTTTCTTGCCACACCCGAATAGAACTGACTAAAATATAAAAAAATAACACGCTGTATTTTTATGTTTTATGTTATTTAGTGTCATTCATACTTAATTTATCATGTTTGCTAGGGAGATTGATCCTTATGAGTGATACTATCGATTGATGCCATAAAAATACAGAATGTTATTTTTTTTGGATTGTAGCCGGTTTGATTACCGGGTGTGACTAGCATCACTTCCAAAGTATATGTCTACTCAAGAATACAAGGAATAATGTCTACTGGTCACTTCTACGTAGCTCTTTTTGTATAGAAAACACACTAAAAACATAAGTTTTTAAGCGTGGTGTAGCATATGCAGGGCCAGGGTACACCGAAGCAGCAGCAGTTTGGCTCTTTCAGATATCACATGGCTCTATGTCGATGAATTAGTAGGCTGATAGCTTAAGGCAATTTAGAAATTTGTAAGATGCCTCTCTCATAATATCTTAATACAGAAATGCAGATCTGGGTGGCGCTGACAACAGGTGTACGAAAATAAATAAATGTGCAGAGCGAAATAACCGTACATTATGGTACAAGTTACACACTTGTACCATAATGTACTATTATTTCGCTCTCAAGAAAATTAAATCCCTCAATATAGATATAAATGTGGCCAAGGTGACCACAGGTGTTGGATAAAGGTGGTCTTGTAAGCTTGACCTATTGACATCTTCTAGAAGCCTCGGAGGGCTGTTGTTTTGTATAAAGAATGTTAGGTACGCCACTCATCCACTGCATCAATACAGCAATTTTATACTCACAGTCTCTGTGTCTGACTGAGAATTACTTGGATAGTTGCCAAAATAAGCAAAAATGAAAATGAAAAAATATATAAATCTGACCGACCACATTCTATACAACTGTTATGTTTTCTGCGATAAAGATTCAATATTCACATATAATAGGTATATTAAATAAGTACTAAATAGACGATTCGTTTTGTTACTACATTGGTTTCGGTACAGTCAGCGTCAGAAATATCTGGACTACAAAATGTCAAAATTATCTTAAAACTAAAGTAGGTATTAAGAGAAAACCATACTGTTTTATGGATTAAACTGTACCTATTATTTTAAGTAGCTACTTTGTTCATCAAGATCGATTTGATGCTGACTGTACATTACATAGGGAAAATCAACTAAGTACTTTTTTATTGCTTTAATTTTAAACTATAGGTACAGGTAGGTCTAGCTACTAGTACTATTGGGGGTGCATGATCCAGAACATCCAAGCGGTGCACTATGCATCACCCTGGGTGGCAGAGACGGCAGTGCCTCTCACCCACAGGGAGGAATTTTTGAGGTCTTTGTCTCTTTGACTGAGCTGGAAGTCCTGGATAAAAATGTTCATACATTGCTTACTGCATATTGAACGCATCATCCACGCTCCTCAGTAATGAGATTGTATATCCCGCGGCAGTTTGGTGGTTGTGGTTTTACACGTTATCCTTAACACAACCGCGAGAAATGAATAATTTCTCAAGGTGAATGTGCATGCGCTTCGGGCTGTAGTGGCAGTGGACCACGGACTTATCCCGTTCGCTCTTGCGAAATAGAACTGGTGCAAACCTGCAATACTCAGCATTAATAATCGCAAGGAAGTATGAGGAGCAAAGAGCTGCATGGACGATATTATCGGGCCTTATATGGACCCGATGTAGATTTAAAAGCATCTGTTTCCTGGTTACGTTTCGGTGATGTCTTTGGAGAAATTGAAGTCTTTTTTGTCTGCGCAATTACTGATAAAGTTGTAATGGCAAACAACTACCGGAGATATACCGGGTGTTAGGGGAACGCTCCCGAAGCCGAAAGCCCGTGGTAGTATTCGGGTATACTACATATTGGCACAAATTTTTTTTCGACTTGGAGAAAAAAAAAATATTTCAATTTTTTTTTTCATTTATTTTATCATTTTTTTAGCATTGTTTATTCTCCATCGTATTAGGAAACCTCAATAAAACGAAACGAAACGAAAAAGAATTTCATAAAAAATAAAAAATAAAAACAAAACGCGTGCTTTTTTGTAGCGATGTTTTTTCATGAAATTGTCGTTTCATTGAGAGAAAAATAGTGAAAATTTGAACTATTGTATAGTTAAAATTTTCACTATTTTATTTTTACCTGTTAGGTACATAGTTTATACAATTCTCTCTCTATTTTCTCTGATAAAATCCTACTAATATTATAAACGCCAAAGTTTGTAAGTACGGATGGATGGATGGATGGATGGATGAATGGAAGATGGATTCACGTAAAAACTACTGAATGGATTTTAATGAAACCTTACAATAATATAGCTTATACATCAGAATAACACATAGGCTATAATTTATAACAAAGGTAACCGATATTATAACGATAACCGACATCCATGCGGGCGGAGCCGCGGGCAATACCTAGTAAATAAATATCTTTCCTGAGACTGCCTTCAACTTACCATCAGACGAGGTGGATTCAAATGTCCTATATAAGATGAAAAATTCGATACATAATGAAGTTATTTGTGTTTGTTGGTTAAGTAGCACTAGCACAGTCAGCATCAAAACAATCTTAGTCAAGATCGATCTGAGGCTGACTGTACTAGGTACTACTGCAAAGTACTCAAAACGATTTTAGTGCTCCCTTCGTGTTGACTGATTGTTCTGATATTCGGTAAACACCAGTTCGGACAACATTACAAATTTTGCTTTTAATACTTTAGTTTTAAGAACCTTTGTCAACTTTGTAGTCAAGATATTTCTGACGCTGAGTGAACTTGGTTTAGTGGCCATAGTAGCCAGATAGATGCTCCATTTATTTGGCCTCTAATCCACGTAGATGCTCTAATCCAATGATTGCAACGAATGAGCATTATAGGTACATGAGTAGTACAGTCGGTATCATTAAAATGTCGCCATCATAAGTACTCAAAATAATCTAAAAACCAACAGTACTCAAATAGTTGTAAGTATCCAGAGTGGTTCAACTATCTTAACAATCGGTCTTCCATTATTATGTAAGTTAGTAGAGTGTTCATATTCATAATACAATCATGCCGGTCGATGGTATCCAGTCAAGTATAATTTCAAAAAATATAAATTTTGACTTTTATAGCACAAACTGTAGTGCAAGTCTCATATACAAACTTCCACCGTAGTAGGTAATCTGTGCATCCACCTCCTATTCCCAGGTTATATATATTTATTCCAACCTAACCCGTTAGGTCTTTTATTTTTTTGTTGTCTTTGTAGTAATATTAGCTTACATATACCAAATTTCAGCTTTTTAGGACTTCGGGAAGTACTCTAACAATTTTGATGACCAATGAGTGATCTCTAATCTAAATTACAATAGCTACGACTTTCAAACTTATGTTTAATGATTGTACCGATGGCATTCTATCTTGAAAATTTTAACTATTTAGCATAATCCAAAGTAAAGTTATGAGAGTTTAAAAAAACGACGAAGCGTTTCGAGAAAAGGTAGATAGTGCCCTTGCGCCTCGCTTGGCCCGTTTTCATCATTTTTATACGATATAGATGTATAAAAGTGTATCAATACTTTTTTTCCTACGAGCCACCGTTTCTGAGATATAACGCTTCTAAAAGTTATAAAAGTTGTTATCTTCGTAATATGCATGAGTACGCGATGTATATACATCTCTAGAGTTGTTATATATTATAATATAAATAACTAATAAATAAATAAATAAATAAATATTCCACAACATTTCACACAAAGCTTTCTAGATCCATGGTAAGCATAGAATCTAGAAGGCGAATAAACATACTTAGAGACTTTTTTGTGTATTTACATACATATTGTACATAGAAACACCCAGACCAATGCAAATATACATATTCATGCATACAATTATTAGCAGTTAGCGGGAGTCGAACCCGCGCCTCCTGCGTACCGGCCACGTTCACTACCCCCACGCCACAGAGGCTGTCTCAGGTATACATTATATAAAGAGGAACTGCTCGAACGCCAGCTGAAAAAGACTATTTATTCTTAAAACCATGAAAAGCTCAACATCAATCAGATATATATTCATCAAAAAGTTTATCTACTTTTGTAAAGTGTCAAAATCATGTACTATTGTTACACGCAATAACTGGCTGTGATACGACATGTGCATTTTTGCAGGAGGGATAAAATCGCAGTTTTCAAAATGTTTGAAAAACAAGATTTATTTCAATGTGCTGAAGTTTTTAAGAAGAGTAATTCATCTCAACAAGAAGTTATCACCAAGGGCATCCGCTTTCTTCTTTCTATGTACGGAGTGCCTAAAAGAACTACCTGTTTAGATACGAATCGATATGCATATTTCGTTAAAAATACTAAAAATAAAAAACAAGTTCAATTAGCTTGTCTTCGTCCAACCTCATTTGCTACTCATCAACATCTTTTTCGGGTATTTTACCAAGTTCAAGTGAGGCATAATTATCAGCTAGACCCTACAGACTGGGGTTGGAAGTTAGTCAACAATGTATTAGAGCCTGTTTTCTCCTGGCCGGATCGCCACCGTGGATCCTGGAAGCGAGGGCCCTTTCGACACTATATAAGTTCCGAAAGGAGGCGCGGGAGCGGGGATTTGATCCCGAGCCCGAGGATATTCGGGCCGAGAAATCCCGGCTCCACCAGGTCATGGTGGCCGAGTGGGAGCGACGACTTGGGCAACCACGCGCAGGGCACGCCGTCATTGCAGCGGTAAGGTCCATCATGGGGGAGTGGCTAGAGAGGCCACACGGTAGCCTCTCGTACCGTCAGACGCAGATTATCACCGGGCACGGTAGCTTCGGGCGGTATCTGCATCTGATGGGTGTAGAGCCAACGCCCGAATGCCATCACTGCGACGCGAGCGTGGACTCGGGGCTGCACACGCTCACCGAGTGCCCGGCGTTTGAGACGCCGAGGCGGGAGCTTGTGGCGGCCCTGGGGGTGAGAGTGCTCACGCTCTCCACCCTGCTCGCGGCGATGGTCCGCTGCGCGGATGCGTGGGCGGCCAGCGCCTCATTCTGCGAGCAGGTCATGCTCGCGAAGGAGACAGCAGAGCGGGCGCGGCACGATGAGCGAGAAAGGCTCGCTGACATCGCTGCACGCGCCCGAAGGCGGCTCGGGCGTCGGAGGGCGCAAACTGACCTCCGCCCCCCATGAGCGCGGGCCTGAGGGTGACGGGTGGAGCCGCCCGTCACCCTAGCAGAAGCAGGCCACGGCGGCGGCGCGCATCGTAGGACGATGCGCGCCTCCCCACACCGGGGTTGAGTCGGGGACCGCGTGGTGCCCCCCTTCCCGAGGAGGGCCAGACCGAGAGGGATGGCCCTGGATCAGCCAGGGTGCGAGGGATATGTCGCATGACAACCTCACCTTCGGCCTAGCACTACGACCCAGAGACGGCATGCGGTTTAGTCGGTTAGAGTCCGACATAACCTCCCCCTCCGGCTCCGGAGGGGTGGGTATCCGTGGGGATTTCCCGCACGAAAAAAAAAAATAGAGCCTGTTCAAACTTTACTCCCACCTGCGCCGGGAAAACTGCTGAACACAATTTTCTGCAACTGCAAAAAGGGATGCAGTGCTAAATGTGGTTGCAAAAAAGTCGGAATGTTTTGTTCTCTGGCATGCACAAATTGTCAAGGTCGATCGTGCTCTAATGTTGAATCACAAACAATGGAGGATTCGTTTGATTCCGACGAAGCGTCGTGCGATACGTCGCTATTGACGCAATTTACTTGCATCCAAAATGAAGATGAAGAAAGAGCAGGAGAAGAAAAAGAAGAAGAAGATCAAGAAGAAGAACAAGTAGAATTTGAAACTTACGAATCAGGCGAATGGACTTCACCACTTTTTTTAAATTTAAATCGCTTTTATCTTTTCCAATCTTTGAAAATTTCCGTTATTTTGCAATAGTTTCACATTAAACAGGATCTAAACTGACCCGTGGAGTCCTACTGGAGAAACCACGTTAAAATAACGTGCTGTACACTACTTCATAAGTGGCGTGGAAACGTGTGCATATTATGACGATAACAACTTTTATAACTTTTTGAATCGTAATATCCCAGAAACAGTGGCTCGCAGGAAAAAAAGTCGTTTTGCATTTTTATAGATAATTTTGTGATCCACAATTTTTGTCTAGATACTTTTATGATAAAACTTACCGTTTTGCTGAAAATCACTAGAAACTAATTTTGTTGACCTTTGACCTTGAATAAAAAAAATGCATACACGGGAATGATTGGGAAATTTTAGATATTATTTATAATTATGTTTTGAACAATTTTACTGATTTTCAGCTTGTTGGGACCTTATATACCTTCGATTGTTTAAGTAGACCGCATTATTAACAATGGCGCTAAAATAGCGCGGCGCGCGCAATGTTGTTTGTTATAATCCCACAAGTGAAAGGCAAAGGCAATTCATCCATACAGCCTAATTACATGCGATGTTTAGTCGTGACGCAAATACGTGCGCTTTTTGGCATAATCATAAGTTGATTTTTTGATGCCATAGCCATAAAAAAAAATTTACAAGTTTCATTGTAGTACGATTTCATCATCATCATCATCAGGCTATATCAGTCCACTGCTGGAAATAGCCATCCCCTAATGAGCGCCATAGCGCCCTGTCTTCAGCTTGCCGCATCCAGCATCTGCCTGCAGTCTTTCTTAGATCGTCATCCCACCTGGTCGGAGGGCGTCCTACACTACGCTTGCCGAGTCACGATCTCCACTCAAGAACACGTTTACCCCAACGGTTATCGGTTCTTCGTGAGATATGGCCAGCCCACTGCCACTTCAGCTAGTGTGGAAATGGTCATTGTAACACGACTTGGCAGGAATGAGTACTATTGAAATATGAATTGTAGTTATGTATTAAACAAATTACCAAATGGTCGTAGAAAAAAGACATATCTAGTTTGTTTCTGGTTAGTTAAGTAATTATCTACATAAAAGAAAGGAGTAGTATCCTGTCAAGTAGTAAGTAGTAAGTAGTAAGTAGTAAGTAGTAAGTAGTAAGTAGTAAGTAGTAAGTAGTAAGTAGTAAGTAGTAAGTAGTAAGTAGTAAGTAGTAAGTAGTAAGTAGTAAGTAGTAAGTAGTAAGTAGTAAGTAGTAAGTAGTAAGTAGTAAGTAGTAAGTAGCAAGTAGCAAGTAGCAAGTAGCAAGTAGCAAGTAGCAAGTAGCAAGTAGCAAGTAGCAAGTAGCAAGTAGCAAGTAGCAAGTAGCAAGTAGCAAGTAGCAAGTAGCAAGTAGCAAGTAGCAAGTAGCAAGTAGCAAGTAGTAAGTAGCAAGTAGTAAGTAGTAAGTAGTAAGTAAGTAGTAAGTAAGTAGTAAGTACCCAAGTAGCACAGATAGCTGTATACGTACTCAATTTTAGACTTATTTGAAACTCTGTGCGTATTAAGACGCTTCTAAGAGTACACTGGTGATGCTACAGCTGCATAATAGCGGTCAGTGATATTTAAACAGCTTTAGCTAATTAAAAGCTGTATTAAGGCCGATTAAGACCGACAAACCCACCATTAATACGCTAAGAGTGCTATAAAGGTATGTTTTTAATGACTCTATTCAGCTTCTAACCTTTTCTAATGCCTAAACCGTAGTATGGCCTGTATAGTGCTTAAAATTACGCCAAATGCTGTTTAAGAAGATATTTGTGAACTCCTATTACACTGACTTATTAAAGGGGCACGTGTGAACTATTTTGAAGTGAATAGCTGTATAATGGACGATATGTGGCCCATATTACAGCTTATACCTGAATATGTCTACCGCTAATCAGCCTTTATACTGCAATTGATAGTATCTGCATAGCGGCTATTTAAACATTCACTAGATGCCTCGCAGCTGCTTAGAGACTCACTAGTGTATAGAATTAACGGCTTCCACTATATAATGGTTCACATAAGTACCTTAAATCCGACGTTATCTGAATAAAAGTAACATATGTAGTACTTAATCAATCAGTGTAACTAGTGAGACCAATTACCAACGTATTTTTATTTGCTATATATTAAAATGAATTCGCGTAATTCGTGGAAATTGAAAGCAAGAACAGGAGGCATTAGAAGAAAATTATCGAAAGAGTATCAAAGAATTATAAAGGTAGAAGAAATAAAACCTTCAAGTTTGAACCAGGATGGTTCCGTAAAAAATATTAATAGCTCAGAAGATGTTGCACATCCGCTGGCAATGATAACTCCGAAGAAATATCGAGTTCTGAAGATGATGACGACGGCAACTACAGCGACTATGTAAAGCACTCACTGTTTAGGGAAAAAATTAGGACGTGGGCTGTAGAAAAGAGTATTAACCACTTGGCTTTAAAAGATCTGGCAGCAATTATCAACGACTTGATTCCACAAATATTACCAACTGATCCAAGGACAATTTTAGCAACGCCTCGAAATGTCAACATAAAAGAAATCGAAGGTGGCAAGTACTGGCACAACGGAATATCCAATTCTTTAATTAAAATATTGAATAGTTGGGATAAAGCTCCTGACGAAATTTCATTAAATATTAATTTTGATGGATTGCCAATATTTAAAAGCTCTAAACATGAATTTTGGCCAATTTTGTGCAACATCCACGAGAATACTGACATAAAACCATTTGTTATTGGTATTTACTTTGGAGCTGGAAAACCAAAAAACATAAACAGTTACTTAGAAGATTTTATAAACGACATGAAAAAAATTTTAGACGAAGGTATTCATCATTTCGAAAAGACTATTACAGTAAAGATTCGATGTTTTATAATGCGACTCGCCAGCCAGAGCCTACATAAAAGGTAATCGTTTTTGTTTAAATTAATTTAATGCCAATATAAATACGTGAATGAAGGGTGATTTTCATGGGTCATTTTCCATACAAAAAGTTTTGCAGCTTTAGGAGATAATAGCGGCCCGCCAAGGCTTCGCACGGATGGAGATTCTTTCTCAATCTACACTTTATCTACCGGTGAAAACCACACCGGAATCGGCCCAGTAGTTTATGAGATTAACCTATACAGACAGACAGATAAATGCGTGGGGAGACTTAGTTTTATACTATGTATTGACAAAAATCAAATAGGAACTACGTTCGAATTTATGGCCTTTTCTTCCTCTTTTTACCCCAATAGAGGTGGAATTTAAAAATAATGCTGAAAGACGTGTTTAATTATTTTTGTTAAGAAACATTTACTTATGGCAAATTTCAAGTACCTAAATCAGTAAAGATTTATTTTGTATTTTTCAGGTGTTTGCATCTTCAATGGCAAACACGATTGTTTGAAGTGTGTTACCATCGGAGAGTACTCACATAATTCCCATACAGTTACTTTCTCTGATATTGACTGTGCTGAGAGAACAAATGAAGGATTTCGGAACAAGCTTTATGGACCCCATCACAAATCTGATTCTCCATTACTTGATCTACCTATAAACATGGTAAAAGATTTCCCTGTTGGCGATTCACTACACCTACTGGACTTGGGTATTTTTTTTTTTTTTTTTTTTTTTTTACGTGCGGGAAATCCCCACGGATACCCGCCCCTCCGGAGCCGGAGGGGTGGGTTATGTCGGACTCGAACCGACTAAACCGCACGCCGTCTGTGGGTCGTGGTGCTAGGCCGAAGGTGAGGTTGCCTTGCGGCATATCCCTCGCACCCCGGCTGACCCAGGGCCATCCCTTTCGGTCTGGCCCTCCTCGGGAGGTGGGGACCACGCCGTCCCCGACTCAACCCCGGTGTGGGGAGGCGCGCATCGTCCTACGATGCGCGCCGCCGCCGTGGCCTGCTTCTGCTAGGGTGACGGGTGGCTCCACCCGTCACCCTCAGGCCCGCGCTCATGGGGGGCGGAGGTCTGTAAGCGCCCTCCGACGCCCGAGCCGCCTTCGGGCGCGAGCAGCGATGTCAGCGAGTCTTTCTCGCTCACCGCGCCGCGCCCGCTCTGCTGTCTCCTTTGCGAGCATGACCTGCTCGCAGAAAGAGGCGCTGGCCGCCCACGCATCCGCGCAGCGGACCATCGCCGCGAGCAGGGTGGAGAGCGTGAGCACTCTCACCCCCAGGGCCTGCACAAGCTCCCGCCTCGGCGTCTCAAACGCCGGACACTCGGTGAGCGTGTGCAGCCCCGAGTCCACGCTCGCGTCGCAGTGATGGCACTCGGGCGTTGGCTCAATACCCATCAGATGCAGATACCGCCCGAAGTAACCGTGCCCGGTTATCATCTGCGTCTGACGGTACGAGAGGCTCCCGTGTGGCCTCTCTAGCCACTCCCCCATGATGGGCCTTACCGCCGCAATGACGGCGTGCCCTGGACTTGGGTATAATGAAACGGTTGTTAGTCGGTTGGCGTGACGGGAATTTCGGTAAATATATTACAAAATGGCGCGCCAGTGACATCGAAACGGTATCAAATTTTTTAAGAAGGTGTAAGTTACCATCAGAAATTCATAGAGCGGTACGAGCCCTGGATACTCTGGCTTACTGGAAGGCATCCGAATTCCGATCGTTATTTTATTACTTGAGTGTCATTATTTTGCCTGAAGTGCTAAAATCAACTGCATATTCACATTTATTAACACTCTATTGTGGTATTGTAATTTGTTCAAGCGAAGCTTACCAGAATATGTTACCACTTGCAGATAAGCTTTTGAAACATTTTGTAAGACATTATAGAGAATTTTATGGAGCTGATTATGTCACAAGCAATGTACATAATTTAATTCATGTGACTGCTGAAGTAACGATGTATGGGCCACTGCAAAGTTTCAATGCTTATCCCTTCGAAAACCAGTTGTACATGATAAAAAAAAAAAAATGTTAAGAGATGGCCGGAATCCACTATCACAGGTGGCCAAAAGATTAGCCGAACTGAATTTGATTGACGTGAAAAAGAATATTGCACAAAACAACTCTAAGTATCCGTTTGTAAAGACAAGTAAAAATGGTCGTAAAATTCTACATATGAAAGAATATAAGCTATCTTCAAAAACATGTGACAGGTATATTTTAAACACTACTAATGATATTATTGAGATTAAGTTTATAATCGATGAATTAGATGTTTTGGTACATGGTACTAAAATTCAAAATAAAATTGACATCTTCACCTACCCAGTGAAGTCATCGCGCTTTGGCATATACAAAGCTTCAATTTCGGATGAATGTGATAACGTTGCCGTCATTTTAAATCTTCGAGAAATAAAATGTAAATTAGTATGTATTAAACATAAAGAATGCCAATATTTTATTCCATTATTACATACTTTGTAAATAAAACAAAATAAATGATTTAACTTATATTTATTGATTCATTTAATCATCGATTTTAACATCACAATTCATTTTCTTCCAATCAATACTCGGCTTCGAACGTTCATATAATCCTTGATCAGCTTTAAAATGTTTTTATTATTTCGAGGCCAACATAATATTCCATTATACTCCCAAAGTGACGGTACAATGCTCAATCGATCTCCGTCCGGTTCTGAGGTTCTAACTATCATAAAAGGCATTATTCTGTAATAAGGAAATAGGACAGTCAGTTATAAGTAATAAATACATAACTTGTACATAGGTATCATCTGGGTAGGTTATTATTATTATTAAACTGCAAATACCATGCAGAATTGTTTAATAAGCTTTTTGCAGTTTGTAGATACCCCTGTTTGTATATATGTCAATCGTAAACGCTACCTATTGCGAATTGAGGTATAAACACAGAACTAGGTATCTAGGTATATTAAAATAGTATGCAACGTTCCGACCATGCAGGCAACGGCGAAGAGCGACTGACGACCATTCGCACCAAAAGCCGATTGAGTGCAGCACACGGTGCGAGCCGAGGGGGGTGTTAAGCACCGCCCACTTTCCTAATTCCATCTACCGGTCAATAGAAAAACTACTCATGCCGTTCTAATCCGATATTACTACGTAGTTTATCTTTCTCACACTATTGTCACTAAATGTAGGTTTCATCGAGTACGTACTCAGGGTTTTCCACGGAGCAAGTATTTTCGTACCAAGGAGATCTTTTTAATTTTCTGTTACCACCGTGTGGAAACAGGACGTTTGACGGGTTCTGATTGATTTTCATTGAAAATGTGTGTGATCACCAGTGTATGTGTCCGATGTTCAGCCAAAGGTGTGACATGGCCGTAAATCGGTCGAAATTGGAGATATCTCTATGGAAGAAGTGTCAAAATGTGAAGGGCACGGTAAAATATCGTATGGCGCTTGAATTTGAAAATCGGTTCGGTAATTTTTGACTAACGAATTCAATTCTACCCTTTATGAATATAAAATATCCATTATTTTAATATAAGTCTTCAGGCTTTCACGGCCGGCGTTGCATGTAGAATATACTGCTTCCGGGCTGATTGGCCGTGGTCCATGTGAAACTAGCGTTCCAGACGTTTCGTCGATCACTGCGGTCGACATCTTCAGTGGCGCAGGGCCGGGCGACGACAACTTCGGAGACCTTGCCTCGTCGGCGGCTGACGTGCGACTGGCGCGATGGCTTGAGTCACGGCTGTATTTATAGGCACGGTCGGAGCGGGGAATCGACTACTACTCGATCCTGATTGGTTGTTTGCACTGTGATCCCGAGTGGCTCTCAGTGCTGGGTACCAATCTTTTTGGAGCTGAAATCCCTCGTTTTTTCGGTTAAAGTTGTTGGGATGCTTGAATATTTCGATGGCTTCTCGAAGTATACGTGGGAAAAAATGTGTTGTGGTAGCTAGAACTTTCGTGTTCTGAAATTCGATGGTATGATTCCCATCCTCTTGGGTGTGTTCTGCAACCGCTGACTTGTCGAAGTGGCAGAGGCGGCAATTCCGTTCATGTTCCGACAGGCGGGTCTTGATGCTTCTTTGGGTGGTGCCCACGTATACCGAGCCACATGAGCAGGGGATTCTGTAAACTCCAGCTGACGATAGTGGATCACGTGGGTCCTTGACCGAAGGGTGAAAATTCCGTAGCTGCGTCGTGGGCTTGAATATCGGCTTGATGTTACAAGCTTCTAGCAGTCTTCCGATACGATCCGTAATGCCACTAATGTATGGCAAGAAAGCCTTCCCTATCGGAGCTGGTTTTTCCTCATCCTGGTTTGTCTGCGAAGCTTTCTTTGGGTGAAGAGCTCTCCGTATCTCATGTGCAGAGAATCCATTAGCTTGGAAGGCCGAGTCCAAGTGGCGTAACTCGTTTTGTAGGTGTTGAGGGAAACCCCATCAGCCCGGTAGTCGCGAACTTTTACATGGAATCATTTGAGGAAGATGCTCTGGATAGAGCTCCCAAGAAGCCTAAGGTCTGGTTCCGCTACGTGGACGATACCTTCGTGGTTTGGACTCATGGGGACTCGGAGCTGACTAAGTTCCTGGATCACCTAAACAGCATCCATCCGAACATCCAATTCACCATGGAAGTTGAGAAGAACGGGGAGCTACCATTCCTAGATGTCCTAGTATCCAAGAAAGAAGATGGCAGTCTTGGTCACCGAGTCTATCGAAAGCCGACACACACAGACCGTTACCTACACAAGGACACCAACCACCATCCCAGACAATTCTGGAGTTTACAGAATCCCCTGCTCATGTGGCTCGGTATACGTGGGCACCACCCAAAGAAGCATCAAGACCCGCCTGTCGGAACATGAACGGAATTGCCGCCTCTGCCACTTCGACAAGTCAGCGGTTGCAGAACACACCCAAGAGGATGGGAATCATACCATCGAATTTCAGAACACGAAAGTTCTAGCTACCACAACACATTTTTTCCCACGTATACTTCGAGAAGCCATCGAAATATTCAAGCATCCCAACAACTTTAACCGAAAAAACGAGGGATTTCAGCTCCAAAAAGATTGGTACCCAGCACTGAGAGCCACTCGGGATCACAGTGCAAACAACCAATCAGGATCGAGTAGTAGTCGATTCCCCACTCCGACCGTGCCAATAAATACAGCCGTGACTCAAGCCATCGCGCCAGTCGCACGTCAGCCGCCGACGAGGCAAGGTCTCCGAAGTTGTCGTCGCCCGGCCCTGCGCCACTGAAGATGTCGACCGCAGTGATCGACGAAACGTCTGGAACGCAAGTTTCACATGGACCACGGCCAATCAGCCCGGAAGCAGTATATTCTACATTATTTTAATATTTTTGAAGTACTTTCAATTCATGACATATAGCTTATATAGCCGTGAATTACTAGGCAAAATAATGTCTTTTTGTTGTTTATGACTATTATTCTAGTCGGCGATAGATGGCGGCCTATTCACAAAACGATTATAAAAAAAAAATATTTGGCGACTAATGTAGAAAAAAATCAATATCTACGTATAATATACTAACACTGAACTCTACGTTCGGTGTACCATATATTTTGAATTTCCATGACACTAAATGTCGCCATCTCCGATCGTCATCGCTATTCCGAAAGGCTAGGACTATTATATTTATTCTGAAAACAAGACGTGAAAAAGAACCTGTATAGGTCTAGTTTCTGAATAAACGATTTTATTTTGATCTAGTGTCGAATAGATTTAAATATACTTTGAACTTCGATGTTGAGGGTGAAATATTGCGTTTATTTTGTTGTACAATTTAATTTTACAATAAAAAATAATAAATATATTAATTATATATCTTACTACCCAACTTGAAGAAATAGTACATACCAAACGCGTAAAATAGTGTTCTAAATAATACCGCTTTGAAAATTTTGTAATGGAAGTTATTCATACGGTGGTTTTAGATTTAATACTAGGGATCCCTAAAGAGTCAGTATATTGTAACTGTTTAATTGTTCACATCATGGCTAGGTAGAGCTTGTGAACAATTAAAATTTAAAAGTAAAGAAAACAGCTTATAGCTGTATACAGTTCACATGTGTAATATTATTTAGTTTTTGTAGAATAACAGCGCACTAGTGAACTATTAGACAGCCTGTTGTAGAATATAAGAGTTTTAACTATTCACGTTACTGTTTAACATAAATCCACCATTTTATTTTATAACCTAAACATATTACGATTGATTTTTCAACCTTTACGATGTTTTGTGCAAGAAATAAAATGTATTGCATTAGTTTTTACTTCCTAATATCATAATAATAACTTTTTATCTTATAATTCTTTTCAAAGCACTACAAATTATTTAGTCATAGTTTACATCACAGCTTATTTATATCACAAAACTAATTAAAAACAAAATATTTTCATGGCGCACTAAAATTTTCTTAGATAATATATATGTATATGTCAGTAAAATTAAATTCCCAATCACTTTTCCTTTATTAATATGTAAAACAATGTTCTTACCAGGGAATATGAATATGAATATCCAACCATGTATCGTTTCCAATTCACTTCACGTAACAAGTGTGTCCATCAAGGCAGCTAAAGGATTGCTAAAACCCAGTTATTGTTGTTCACTTAATTTTACACAGGCTGCAAGTAGCGTTTCGCGGTTTACAATATGTATTAGAGCATACATATGACATATTTTCTGAATAAAGAGTAACTTGTGATTTCTTAGTCAGTCGGATTTCAGCGCAAAGTACTGTCGATACCCTTTATAACACTGTTATATTTCTGCTACACAGCTCTTAAGCAGCTATGTGAACTTGAGGCTGAATAATTTGTGCTGTTACCCTTTATAACACTGTTAAGTTGCTGCTACACAGCTCTTAAGCAGCTATGTGAACCCAAGGCTGAATAATTTGTGCCCATTTAAGAGTTATAAGAGCTGTATAAGGTCGTATACAGACTTAATGCAGCTACCTTATTCGGCTATAAGCGTTTTGGAAATCCGTTATTCGGCTATTAAGCAGCCTCGTGTGCTGCTTGGGTACCTACCATAGAGAAGGACATATTCTGTGCTCCGGCCGTGCTGCCGTGCCACGGCAATACACTGTATCTTACGGATATCTTACGGATAAGATACAGTGTATTGCCATGGCACGGCAGCGTGGTACCTACTACTAAATATAATCAGTGCCCCGAGCATGAATAATATTCGAACTCTTAATGTAAACGTATCGAAAGAACGAAGCGTGCGATTGGCCGCCTGCCTACTGTGAACCAATCGCTACGCTTTCGATTCGAATATTTTTCGTTCGGTTGCGAAGGGTGAAATCTGCAAAGCCGGCAGAAATCATGTTGTAGACCCCTCGCTACTGTTCTGTATTGTGGGTATAACGCATAATCGGATATCTGTGATATAAGTAGATATGTCGGTAACCTACATATCTATACGCACTACACACACAAATAGGTAGGTACTGCAAAATGCATCCAGGATAGGCGTTCGGATGAAGATATTTATGTAAATAAAAAAACACATAGTAGGTAATAGGTACGTCTTTACTGTTTGACTTACAACACTAAAATATAGGTATTGTTGAATTACCATGACGTGCTATGGTGTTCGTCCTCCGGGCAAGAAAGAGCGATGAATATAACATAGTAAATAGGTATAGATATAGCTCCATCCCTCTTTCTCGACTGGACTACGAACGCTTATTGACATATCATGATAGAAGACAACTGTGGAACGTATTCAATGATAGTCTTGTATAGTAAAAGGTATGCAGGTTGTGTATTTCCGCAATTTATTTAGAGTGTTGTTAGGAGGATTCAAACAAGTGGACATACACTCTTTTAGAGACTCGAAATTATTTTGATTACCACCGCATCCCGAATACAGTCGACGTTTGCATGTCCTGAAAATATAAAGATACGTTCTTAACATTATTTTTTTAACCTTCGGTACGTTTAACCTGCGAATTAAGTAGCATTTGAAGGCCACGAATGTCGCAACCAAGCAACCAACCCTAGCTTAATCAGTCGTTCAATTAACCGCCTTGGCTCTTTACTGAACGGCGCGCCGTTCAACAAGCGGCCTGAATGGTGTTTAACCATTTGATTAAACGGCTAGGCAAATAGCTTGGATCGCTGACATTTCATTACTTGCCTAGCCATTTAATCAAAAAGCTATAATAGGAAAATGACTTATTTCTGCATGGTTATAAAAAAGATAACCACGAAGGCTAATGCGCTCCGCTCCCGCATTGGACTTTCTAATCTACGTCTCCAAGTCGGATTGCGTAACTTTTTCAATAAACCCATCACTAATTTTTGTGAATTAACCCTGCCTAAGCCCCTCTCCCCCTCCCGGGGATTTAAAAGTGGTCTCTGTCTTATTTCGGAGTAGTGTCCTATCTTAGGAATGGTCTAAGCATTAGCCAGCCAGGTTATAAAATGTTTTAATAAACGTTACGGCTTAATATCATTCAGGCCGTTCATTGAATGGCGCCATTTAGTTAAAAGGCATTTAACTTAATGGCTGATTAAGCTAGTTGGCGGTGACATAATTATACTATTACGATAGAGCAAAGTAGGATTGTTTTCTGGTTTTTATGAAACTATTTTGTACAATAGTTTTAAAAGTGGGTTGGTGACATCATTTGATGCATTGCGAAGTATTGCGACAAAGCGCATTCTATAGGGGCGTTTTTAAAAATTTGCGGCCCCGGGCCAGTTAGTTCTGCCGTCCCATTAAGTGCGGATAAAATATTTCATTTTGAAAAAACTATCCTGCAATTAGGTGACGTAACCTATATGGGCAAGCCGATAACATTAGACCTAAAATTTCTTGTCTATCAATAAATTTTGTAAAGTACTTGCAATTCACTATATCTGGCTACAAATTGTGTAGGCAACAACCTATAGGCAAAAAATTGTAGATTATGGTACAAGTGTGTTAAGTTGGTGATTACCGCTAAGGCGATATTGAGTCTAAAGAGGTCTAAAGAGAGCCGAAGACGGTAATCAACAATGGTAGGGTAAATATCTATTTTAGTATTAGATATGTTATTCACAAGTAAAATGAAAAACGTCGTAGGATACCCGTCGTGTGTATTGTTGATTACCGTCTTCGGCTCTCTTCAATATCGCCTCAGCGGTAATCACCAACTTTACATACTTGTACCATAATCTACCTACTATTAATATACCTGGCTATATGCACTCAAAACTGTGAACTAATAGAAAGGGGGCGGTACACAAAAAGTACTTAAAATTTACTATAGTCCCGTATAAAAGTTGCACTTTCGACAATATAACACGTATAAAACAGAAGTGGAAAATAAAACAGACAGTCAAGACGTAGTTGTGAGTGCTATTTATAGACCGCCATCATAATATCCTATACTCGTAAACAGTTGTTTGTCAAGGAACTTGCTAAATACTTGGCTAGATTCAAATTGCAAAACAATTCACTATGATTTGACGATATGTATATAGATCTAAAAATCATGTCATCGCATACTAAATCATACTGGGAAACACTGAGTGAGCACGGACTTATGTGTGGTATCAGTGTATCACCGTCTATACAAGAATTGATACTAATTTTAATGGAATAACAAAACCCAGTTTCATCGTGCCTAACTTAAATAAGTTTATAATCATTCTGAAACGCAAATAGTATTTCGGTACGTACGGAAGGCCTTCCAATTAAAATAAAAAATATTGTAGGACAGCCATACTCAAAGTGTGTTCCGCGGAAGTCTTCTATCAAACCTGATATCAACCAATTTATGAGAAATAAAAAACAGATTTATACCTTCCAATAATAATCATGATGTTAGATCTTTTCCTCTTTTAAATCTTCTATTATTATACTTGTTACATTGTAATTACTGAGTAAAGTAATAAGTAATAAATGTTACTTTATACTTTTATTATGCTTATAAATAAAAAAATATTTAGAAAAACATTTTTTACTGTAAGGTTTCGTCAACTATTTCGCTATCCCAAAAGGTTCCGTCACCAAAAAAGTTTGAGAACCGCTGTTTTAAGCGAACTTGATCATAAAAGGCGCCAATAGTAGAGCGCACTTGCCCCAAGGGTAAATACGTCATTGGTATCCTATAAAAGTAGCAGACGAACATGGACGTAGTTGTTCAGTTGATCCCGAGACCTCGAAGTTTAAGGTAAGATATATACCTTTGTTACATTTATAACTATATAGTGATACTTGACGTGTGTAGTAACAGATAACTACAGAGAATAGTCATCATGGTTATTATTGGTTAAATATTATTGAAGAATACCCTCTTCGAGTATCTACTAATATTAAAAGTACCTATTGTGTTTAGCTACAATGTACCTACTTATAAAACTAGCTTCGTGTTAATGCTATAACAACAGTGCCTAACTACTACGTGTTACTTGATGTTGTTAGTTGTGTATCCTCGGCAGAGGCGGCGGAGACTATGGGCGGACTGGGCGGCCGCCCATAGCCTCGCGGGGGGCAAAGGGCCTCGCGGGGCAAAGCATGGCGCGCCACAAACGGCTCTTACACTAGTAACTTATGTTTCAACATGAAATAAACCTCAAAACAAATGAATGACTGCAGAGAAAACAGATTATGGCGGTAATTTTAATTTAACTAACTGTACCGACGGACGCAGGTGATAACAAGATTGCAGAAATCCCCGAAGCATCTTAACTCTATGCAGCCTTATGGTACAAGCTGCACCTCCGCCGTTCCTGGCCTGTTCGCCTGTGCGTGGAATACGATAACGTGGCCAAGGTTCCTTGGGTGAAACGGCGGTGCGAAGGCTTAAGATCAAGAAAACTTCCCCGAGGCCGAGCGCGGGTGCTACAGGGGCAAATGCTCTCGAGGCTGGGCTGAGAGAGCTTACCAGCGCATGTTTGTAGTGGGGCCAGTTTCCGCAATTGTGTAAGATGGGCAAACTGGTCCTCGTTCGAAAGGAAGGGCACACGGTGGACTCACCGCCCGCCTACCGACCCATCTTGTTGAGCACCTCTCCAGAGTGTTGTCAGAGCTGGTGAATTGTCAACATGCCTTCAGCCAGTGGCGCACCACTGTAGATGCCATTAGGCACGTGAGGGCTCTGGTAAAGGATGCAGTTACCCAGGGCGAGATAATGTTAGCGGTGTCCTTGGACATCACCAACGCGTTCAACACCTTACCATGGTGTTGAATTAGGGAGGCGTTCGTGTATCATGAAGTGCCTTTCTAGTTTCATCGCATAGTCAGGGTGTATCTGACGGAGAAGACCATCATCAACCCAGTGACGGGCCTTGGTCGGCGTGAAACATCATGCAGTATGTGCAGGGATCGGTTTTAGGGTCACTTCTGTTGAACATAGGATACGACTGGGTGCTTCGCAATGAGCTCAGACGGTGCTGCCATCACGTGTTATATGGATGACATGTACGTGACGGTGCGTGGTGCTACTACCACGAAGCAACCCTGAATGTCATGACCGCGGTTGCTCAAGTTGTGGAGCGGACCTGGCGGTGGCTATACGTAAAACCAAGACTCTGTTCTTCTATGGGCCTCAGAGCGTGCCAACCGAGGTATCCATATATATGGATCATAATGGAAGGCATTCCTATCAGCGTCAAGCTCCAAATGAACAATTTTAAGCTGGTACTCGAAGGCCAATTGGACTTCGGGGAGCATCGTCGAAGTCTGGTCCCCTAAAAGCTATATTAGTGGTGAAAGGTGACGCAGGAGCCGGGATGGGAATCCGAGCCTTGAGAAATTGAGGCCATGAAGTCTCCGTGAAGACTTGGGCAACTAAGCGCACGGCACGCCGTGTTATCGGTGGTAAGACCCATCATGGAGGAATGGTTAGGGAGGCGACGGCGACGTGGGAGCTTACCATATACGGCTGATGCAGGTGATCTCCGAGAGAGGGAGTTTCCGGAACCACCTTTTTCGGATCAGGCAGGAGCCGACGTCTCTGTACCGTCACCACGATGCGAGTACACACGGGGCGCTGGCAGAGTGCCCGGTGTGGTGTGGTGTGTGTTCCGCAAGTCAAAAAAGGAGTGACAATTTTACCCTGCCCAAAAACTATTAAGACTCGGTGCTGCCGCTGTTTCCTTTCGTGAGCAAGTAATGCCCAAGAAGGAGGTGGCAGAGCGGGACCGGAGGAGGGCTTTCAAAGTCTGCGACAATCGGAGGCAACTGGGGCATCGGACATTACAGAATGACCTCCGTCCCCCATGAAAGCGGGTCTGGGGGTAAGAGCTGCCTATCGCACTAGCAGAAGCAGGCCGAGGCGACGGCTGTGCAATACGCGCCTTCCCATTTCCGAAGATCAGTTCTCGGTTTGGCGAATCGGCGAATTGGTAAGTCTACGTCTTGCGCCGCCACTGATCCTCAGGAATAAAACAATTTAGTAATGGTTGTACAAGTATTGTGAAACCAGTGATTATAAGAACTGGTTCGATACCAGTGTGTGAGGCTTAAGTCTAATGGCATATTTTTTCTAGGGTCAAGGGGGCCATGGCCCTGGGTGGCAGGCTGCGAAGGGCAGATAAGCCGTTCCAATCGTCCTTCTCGGGTGCCTTTTGTGGTCAAGTTGACCAACTATAACTAACTATTTTTTTTAAATTGGCATTTAAATTAAATATCCTGCCGTACTTCCCTAAATAACATTTACGCTGAAGAATGATTATAAACTTATTATAGTTAGGTACGGTATAACGGGTGCTTAATCTGAAACCACCATACGGTGCACCCTGGGCGATGAAGGCGGCATTGCCTCTCCCTTTTAGAGGACACGCTGCTGCCTACGGCCAATTCCGTAGCGGTCCTGTAGAAGGCTGCTCGGATACTGTCCACGTATCCTTCTGATTAGCAGTGGGCTGATGACCAAGCGCAGGCAAGGGGATGACCGGTGCGGCTCCTGACAACCCAATGGAAGCAACTCGATACACGATTTCCTTTCCGAGTTTCCAAGGGGCGCATCTGCACCTTAAAAACCGTAAATAGCCCAAGATTAGTCAGGGTGCGAGGGAGATGCCTTATTAAGTCAAAGTCAAAGATTTTTTGTAGCATTTATTCAATATAGCAGGTGAAGGATGTTGGCACTCACCGAAACAGTCATAGCCAGTGAGCATTGCGTCAGCCCGTAGGAGAGTCCATCATGATGCCTCTTCTATGACATGATTAGGCCTTCAGGTGACCGTATTCGATGTTGGCGCCCTAAGAAAAATATATTTTTCTTTGGGCTTATTTTTTATTTTTATTTATTTATTTGGTTCACCAAGAATTGTTTACATTTATTTATGCAATATTTATTGAGTAACTAGGACTTTTGGAGAGCAACCAGAAGACCAGTTGACCGAATATTTTATATGGCTATGCGCTTCATGGATGCTTCGCGATTAGTTTGGCTTTGCATCGTTACGAAGACGTCGTCAGCGAAGACGTGTTATGGCACTGGTGACCCTTCGGAGCCTTAAGGATATCCACTTCGAGACCTATACTTACCAAATACGTTCAACGACTTAGGCAACTCCGATTGTCACCTTTATGGTTACTTCGGATTTCTTGCCGTCACAACTACCTCAAGGGTGTCGGCTCTAGCGGCATACCGTGCAACATTATCTCGTCAACAAAACCATGCCCTACTGGGGTAGATAACGGCTTTCTCCGATAAGTACGCCAGACAATACAGCAAAGATAAATAGCCACCCCATGATAAAAGCTCTGATGCAGCTCCAGGTATAGGTTTTGAAGACTTTGGCAACAACAGGCACTACCAGCACGAACTCATTGCGCCACTACTTACTCCACCAAGACCCTCGCGCGCATGTTCGGACGGCGCTTCCGAAAATAACCGAATTGATTGTCTGTCAAATTCGCTCCCTCTTCTGTAAAGCGATACGCGATAATCCTTTTAAAGAGCTTGCACACTTTGTCGAGCATTACGATTATCTGGTAGGCGGAAGGTTACTTTAAGCGCGCACTTTTGATTTCGCATCTTTCATATTTTCGGAAACCGTCTCTGTTCGAACCAAACGTCAAACAGCTCTTCAAACTGAGATCTGATAGCCTTTATGGCTCTTAGAGCCTAAAGTGCTTTCAGGTCCCGAAGCGGAGCTTTTGAGAGCCATGACTTATAGTTATTGCTCGAGCCAAGTGACTTTGGTTGCGACGTCATTTTCTACGTAGGGTGCTCTCGCTGGGAACAAGGCTCCTACGTTTCCTTGAAACGGCTCAGTTGGAGGTCCCGGTTAGTAGGGAGGCCCATGTCAAAATCAAAGTCAAAGATTTTTATTCAATCTAGAAAAACATGGTTGTTTCTTATTGTCGTCAATAACAAATTCTACTTTACCTAAGTTTACCAAATCACAATCATAGAAGTCACGTCCCTCGCAGCATAAGTCGCTAGCAAATCTTTTTTGTTTGTCTACACGTTTTGTATTGTTTTCAAAATTGATATATTCATATGAAATTTCAGATCTAATGAGATCAGTTTTTCACACCACATAGGACAGGTGGTGGTGTACCTATTGCAGGATTGTTTTTTCTTAAACTTTATCATAAGATAATGGGGCGCAAAACTAACTAGCCCGGGGGGCCAAATCTATAAATACGCCCCTGCCTAAGTTTTTGTGTATAACCTGTATACACTATTGTGTTGTGTTGGCTGATTAACAAGTATGGTACCAGAGTTGTGTTACGTTGTAAACTGTCAATATTACTTTATTGTAATTAGAAGAACTGGTTTTCTTGTTAGCTCTCTTTCCAGACAATAGATCCTATTGGAACTTAATACCTTCCTCAACCCATCCTTAAAGGTGATCCGTAACTCGAGTATAACAGAGAGTTTGAGATAACAGAATAATAACTGGTTGTTTAATTGAAATATGATCTTTGCCTAGTCCATTTCAATGCTTATCACTGACTTTCCGGTTATATTATAGGATCATAGTGATTCTGAGGCATAATTGTTGACTGTCATGGCACGGGTTATGAGGTCCCATCGATATATTCTTGAGTTCACATACACATTTTCGCTTATTATTGTACCCCCTAATCTACCCAAATCTAACACAGGTTTAAGTCTTGGACTTTTTTAGAATTACGGCATGTTGATGCATAATGATTCGGCATCCCTTGTTTAAGCATGAATATCACTATATTTTTCGTTACTTCTGCGATAGAAAACATTAGTGGTTGTAAAGGCAGAGGGACCAACTAGAAGCTAACACTAGACTAACTTAGTGGGCGTAGGCAGCATCCTCCCAATCCTGATCCTATTACAATTTATAATATAATATATATATATATATATCTGACTAGCTTTTGCCCGCGGCTCCGCCCGCGTGGATGTCGGTTATCGCGACCAAACATAGCCTATGTCCTTTCTCAAGGTCTAATCTACCCCTATACCAAATTTCATCAAAATCGGTTCAGTGGTTTAGGCGTGAAAGCGTAACATACAGACAGACAGACAGACAGACAGACTGACAGGGTTACTTTCGCATTTATAATATTATATGGATTATATAAATGAATAGTTATATGTATTATAACCTACTTTGCAATTTTATCCCAAGCCCATCGATTGTAATGTCCGAAACATGTCCCGAAGTCGAAGGCGAGACTGCAGAAATGAGGCACACGTGCTGGAAAAAAACGAGATCATCACAAAAGTTTACATAAGACGTAAGTAGGTAGGTAGGTACCTACTAATGTATAAGAGCAAGATACAAGTCCATTCAAAATATTAATTCATTAAGTACCTACCTAAGGTCTCTACCCACCATGGCCACCAATGGAGTAAACCTGCATCCATGCACGCTGTCCCTCGTGAGGTAGGCAGAGACCATATTAAGCTATTGCATAGCTTCTATCGAGGGCCTTGAGCGCGGGGACCGAATCCAGAAATTCCGTAACGAAAAAACCTCACGCTCGTTTCTTTTCGGCAGTCTTCGACACGGTGTTTGTGTGCGTGCAACTAGCCGTATTGTACGACTCTACGAAGCTCGCACGAATCGAGACGAGCTGCTCCGAAATCGGACGAATACATAAGCAGCTGTTTATGAGAGTATATAGGTGTAGTTATAGGTATTTATGTACAACAGTGAATAGCTGTACTTGTAAAATTTGTGTATAAAGTGTTTTGAATATGAATGAACAAAGTGCATTTATTATTAATGAAGAAAATCACGAAAAAATAGTGAAAGAAAATGAGTGAGTACTCTATATACATACATTTTATTATTATCACAAATGCAGTATTGATTTTGAATTATAAAATAAATAAATAATTATAATTGCATAAGTTGATACAAAAGGCTATGCAATAGCTTTACGCGGCAGTCCCCGAGTGCCACACGTCTTTTTTTTCCAGTAATGGGACAAAATAGGCCCTACAATCTCAACCAAATTCTTAAGGCAATTGTTAAATCTGCGAGAAAAACGGTTAATTTCGAGCGCCCGCCACTCCATGTCGGGCTCGAACCGACTACTCAATTGGGTACTTGACTAACTAATCAAATTAGTTAGTTTTACTTAACGTCAAAACAGTAAGTTATGATAGTAAGTACCTAAGTATATGTTATAAAATTTGCCTTACAACTAAAAATACTTACTTTTATACATCGAAGCATTAACATAACAATAACCCATGCATGAGCTCATGTCGTCAAACCTATTACCATTTCCTTGACAACCACCCCAAAAGAAACGGTAACATCTGGCCATCGAGGCGTCGAAGTAATACTGAATAATATCCGCTCTACATGGTCCTGTGTCTGGTCGCAAGAAGCATGATTTGTGCTTGGCTAAAAAATTGTAAAACGTTCATAAAAAATTTAATGTATTGTGTATTATTTAGTGATCTCTGCCTGATTTAATGAGCAAATCATGTAGCAGCAAATTTCTCATTTATTCTATTCCAGAAAATGTACGTGACAACGGGAAACCTTATCGTGGAACTAATCGCAATAGAATTCCTTAAAATTGGATTTAAATAACATATACACCAGGACACATATCATGGCCCTAAAATGTGCCCTATACGCGCAGTACACATTTCTTGGGTGTCTCTTGAGGATAACACGGGGTGCTACAGCCGTGGACGAGCTCAAATTCACCAAGCATAGATTAATATAAAACAATCGGCCCTAGCCAGAGCCCCAGCTATCTCGCGACGTAGATCCAAAATGTGTACCGAGATAATGGAGTCAAGTAGCCTTGGCCTTACCTATGTTCAATAGCTACATGCTACAACTTCAACAATATGATTAAGTAACGGAGATGCCACAGCTAAATTTCTCGACGCGGGGGGAAACACGTCATACCTCGTCCCCCGCCTCCAGCTCGTGCGGCATAGCGAAACCGAATACAAACAGGGCATGCAACTTTCGTTGCAGTTATCTAGAATATTCTATAACAAGGGAAATATTTTTTAAATATGCCATCTTTCGGATTGTTGCAATATCATTTAGGCCCTCTAAAGTTGCTGAATTTTTTTTTAAATTTCAGCCAAATATATAATTTCATACATTTTAAAACATTTTTGAAATTGTTAATAAACTCGTGCTCATCATTTTCTTCTCCATGGTACCTTCTATGTATCTCTAAAGGTGCTCATAAGCTTCAGCATTCACTTTAATGAACATTCTTGTAAATTTTACATTACAGAAAAATAAATGACAACGTTTTGGCGAGATTTCTAACCAGCGTTGTTATAGTACCATGTAACAGCGCTGGATCCGAAGCTCGCCAATATACACATACCAAGCCAGCATTCTCGCAAAAGGACAGCAAATTTGCAAAGACTAGGGTGTTCGCTAGAAGAGAAACGTTTGTAGTGATGATCTCTATGCTTGGCTCGTTTTGTTGTTCATTTCAACAAATATATATAAAAACGACAAATGCTCGATGATCTGTTACAAGTGAATGGTCAAGTCCATCAACACCTTTATATTCAATTTAGATGTGTCTGCCCACACGATATGTATATTAGTTACCTCTGAGAGAGTCTTTGTCTACCGGTAAACATATTTTAGTCGAGTGAGGAACTACTTGAGCTTTCTGGCATTGAATTGCAATAATAGCCAACAAAACAACAAGTAAATATTCGTAGCGAAATAAATGTTTTTTTACACTTAAGAATACGTTTAACACTGGAGGCATTATATCAATACATATTATACGAAGCAATTTTTTGGTATTGTTGCCTAGAATTTTATTGATTTTTATAAGTAGGTAATAAATACCATATAAACTTTATTCCATTTTTATTGCCTTACAAACCCGATAAGTATTTAATTTAAATTCAGAACTGTACTATTTTCAAGTCCCTGCGGCGTAGCGGTAGAACGTTAACGGCTACGCAGGGGGTGTGGGTTTGATTCCCGCTCAGTTTCAATATTTGTATACATGAATATAAAAATTTGCATGGTTCTGGGTGTTTCTATGTATAACTGTAGGTATGTATTTACAAAAAATGTATCAAGTATATTTTCTACACCTTCTAGAACCTACAGGGAGGTAGGACTGTGGAAGATGACTGGGGAAGTACCTCCGCCCTACAGAATATCGCGGCCATAATAACCATTAAATAAATAGAGCTCACTAGAGAGCTTTTGTGCTGTCAGTGGGAAGACCAAGGGCTATTCCTGCTTTGTTTTCTACACTGACGGCACAGAAACTCTTCGTACACAGGGTCGACAGCACGAGTGTGACTCCCCTGGTGTTGCACACGTCCATAGGCCAAGGTAACCACTTTCCATTAGGTGGGCCGTGTGCTTGTTTGCCACCTCAGTCACATAATAATGGATAGTACTAACGTACAGAAGAATCACTGCGCAAGAAGATTTAAATAATTCCAGTCTTGCTTCCACGCAATACGGTGGAATTCAGCTCGCACAACATTAAGTACCAATAATTTTATTCACCTACAACTTGCGTCTCTTTCTATCGCGTACCTCTTATCTCTTCTTACGCTGTTAGGGTAGCCTTCTTGTGAAGGACTAAATATTTGAATACCAGTCCAGTTATGTACATGTTACTATTTTTCTACTTATGTGAAAATGACAAGTCGTTTAAAAAGAAGGAACTTGGAACTGCAGAAATTACGTAGGTATCTTCAGTGGTACCTACCTACCTACCTATAGTCAGCGTGCGTTGCACGTCAAGGACACTCGAAACTAGAAAAATACGGCGAGGCGGGTGACGGCGGAGTAGGTACGTTGACCCCGATTGGTACGATACAAAAACCCTCCCAATTCAAAAATCTAGCTGGCTAGGTACCTACTACCTACCTACCTCGTGGTCTACCTATAAAATAAGTACCTAGTTTTTGTCTAGACACGCATTCTGAGAAGTAGTAGTGGTAGGTTGAGTTATGGGTAGGTAGGTACCTTAAAATTTTAAGATTTATTAATTTGGCAAACTTACCTTTCAGTATCTATCTATGGGAAGCGAGAAAAAAGATAAATCCGGTATATTTCTATTCGAATTCAAACAGCCGAACGCCACACAATATCGTCTGTCATATTTTCTTTTCTTGTCCATTCTTAGGTAGGTACCTACTTTAAGTAGGCACGATCAAGAGAGAAAAAAAAAATGTTTTTATAAAATCATAGAGCATATACCAAAATAATACCTCAAGCGTCCACACGAGCGCGAGCGTGACACTCGACTCATTTTAATCCGGTCGGCAGGATACTTCGCTGTAGGTATATAACGGATGTACTGCGCGGAGTGAACCATGCCTGCCCCAGTGGTATAAAAAAAAAGTGATAGATGAAAACTACTTATATCTGATATGTAAAAATAATTGGGTATTTTTCAGTTGTTTAAAAACATATTTAGCTGAACTTATTAAAGCTGCGATGGTTCTTATTCTATTGTTTTAATTTATTTTTAAACATCCACCCAATCTGTGATAGTAAATGATAATAAATAATTATGAAGTCTCGAATATTTTTTTCATACAATTTTCCTTTTATCTAATTTGACTAGTCAGTCAAATACCCCAATTTTTCATACAATTTTCCTTTTATCTAATTTGACTAGTCAGTCAAATACCCCGATTGTGGCTCATCTATCGCTTTAAAAAGCATAGTATCAGAATCGACCGCATTGGACCGTATAGGAGCATAAATGAATAAACCAATTACTATGTCATAAACTTTATTAGGTTCCAAATTTCTCAAACAAAGATACACATAAGTAATAAATTTTAGTACTTTATGAAATCATGTTTGACTTATTTTCTGTTTTAAAAATTAAGTTTAAATTAATACAGTAGGTCATAATTATATATATTTGATTATTTATTATTTCTTTTGAAAATAAATTTAATTTAAATTCGATCACAGCAACAATTATCAGCTTTGTTGAACATAATCAAATTCCGTTCTCCAGTAGGTACGAATCAAAATAATAAACTAAACAATCTGAGATTAGCCATACCATGATCTACTGAAAATAATGAGATCACATTTATAATTATAGAGGAATGTGCTGGTAAGTTACAATTACCAACATTACAGTAACAATGGCTAAACTAAATATTAATTATATAGACATTTATACGTAATATTTAGTTTTATGATTGACGACATTTATCTTAATCTAAATATATCGATGAGATCGTAAACTTGCGGCGTAGACACCTAACTAATATAAGTATTTATTAAAAAAATTATGATAATACATTTAGTTTATGCATAAAAGGACTTAGTCCCAAATATTTACTTGCCTTCTAAAAATTTAAGAACTTACGAAGCTAGTACAATAACCGTTAACCCTCATATTCATATAACGAAATTTTCATTATAGCTTTTCTTTTAACCCTCCAGCTATGCTTGTGTTAGGAGTAGGTTCACGTCAGTAGAGTAAGGGCCAGAATTCGAACCCGAGACCTCTCGTTCGTAAGGCCGACTCATTAACCACTAAGCTACCGACGCTGCTACATATAAAGAAACAATTAATGCTTTGTCTTGATAGACGTCGAGTAAGACCGGAGATCACTCGTGAAAATCGTAGTGAGTTTATGAATAAGAGGGTTGAACTAAAACATGATTCCTAAACTGTTACCCTTGTTAACTAAGAACATCTCATAACGTGAAACTGAATAATTAAACCTCCTCACATCAACCTACATAGAATGAAAATGAAATCTTATAAAACACATGACATCAACATCAGAATTATGATATTTGATATTATAATTATTATATATGTGAGTGTAAACATTTCGGCACATGGAATGATGATTATTATAGGAATGCATTTGATGCACCAAAGATGTGCAGAGTTAAAATTGATAATTTAGACACATGCAACATTAATTATTATTATTTATCATATAGCAAAAAATACAACACTGAACTTCGGAATGTATATAAGACTACACATACAAATTGATCTACTGTACCTACCTACACATAATATAAAGATAAAGTTCATAATGTGAATATGTAGGTTGTCTTAGAAAATTGAAATATAAAGGTCTTTTCTCTACTAAGTTCAGTTTCTTTTTCAATATAAAGTCCTAGACTAAAATTGGGTTGCAGTGTAGTACAGACATACAAAGCCACATTTAAAATTTTACAGACCACGGCCAATAAACAGTAGATTATATCTTCCCCAGAGGGGGGGATTGGACCCGCGACTCTTATATAAGAATACGCTCCATTTCCTTATATTGGTCATATAGTTTTAAGAATCTACCGCGGTAACAAACACAGTTGCCGCCAGGATTTCAATCACATTAAGGACCCTGCAAGGAGTTAAGATTTGAGGTTCAGTCACCTATGATGTTTACAGACTGGTATTCAAGGGAAATACAGTACCCTGTAGGTAATCATAGGAAGTGAGAGAGTAAATAGTTATCAAAAAACTGCTACTAACATTACTAAGAAATATGGCGGTATTCAATACTATAAACATATAACCTATAACTATCTACACATCGAATGAATGATTTCAATTGTTTGAATGAGAATTTATTATATGCATGATATTTTTTTGAAAAGATGTGGTAATTTTTGACTAAAACATTGACGGAAAGTGATACACATGTAGAACGGTAACGGTGGACGAAATAGTGATACGGCTAGTTTAGTTGACTACCGAACTACTGGTGGTAGGCGGCACGGTCCTTCGCAAGCACTGACCGGGGGACGAGACGGTCAGCGACACTCGCGCCACCGCCTCCAGGGTGCGAGCGATAGCCATCATGCGTTTGATCAGACAGTTGGTGGAGAGGATCAATACCTGAAACGTTTTACAACTAATTAGAGTACTAGCCAAATCCGTAATCATGCCTTGATCACACGCACCGAGTGGAGTGCGATGTACGTGCAAAATACTCGGGGCTATGTTCACATGCATTGAGCACGGGCCGACTGCACCGTCTCTCCACTCCAATTGGTGAGTGTGATCAAGGCATTAGGCTGGTAAAGCGGACCCCAGATTCTGAAGTAAAAGCGTCGGATGCGACTGGGGTAACGGTAAGATGAATGCTAGTCTCAACATAGAACAATGCGGTTTTCTCTTGCTTCACTGGTGTCGGATAGTAAATAGAATATTTCTTCGTCATCATCATGTATTTTTTATATTATAAAGTTGCATTTAAAGGTGCAATCGTATCTCTTTTGTCCGACTGTACATAAATAGCGATTACCCAGTAGTAATTCTAAAATTTGTATATTGGAGTCCGAGTTCCGCTTATTCTTTTCTTTAATAAGTCGACTTTTACAGAAGCAATCACAATCTGATTTCCTCATTACCAGCCTCGTTGATACTTTAGTGGGGCAGTGGGGCTCCAAAGGTGTGGTAGGGCATATCAACAATATTGCCTACAATTGCTATTTATTTATCTATCATATTTTATTTTTTCTAATGAGCATTGCTAATTCTTGTTATACTATGTTCAATTCAAAAGAAATGATTTTTTGTACAAATTCTAGCAATCTACTTTGTTAGTGTATCTTTGCGGGCGACTGAGTTTACATAATTTGAACTACCTGAAGACGTATCGATCATATTACACTAGCAGTGGTCACAGGCTGACTCGGCGTGAATGGTATGCGAGTACCTGTATCATACATAATCGCTACAATTCCAGTAAATATATGATTGCAGGCAATGACGTATTATAATATAGACAGGGCATGCAGGAACATCACGGCTCTCAAAAATGACGCTAACACTAAGGTATTAAAAATATTATAGTTACTCGCGTGAAGAAATAATACATCATTATTATTTATTTCATATCAATAATTGTTATTATTACGAACTTATTATTTATGACGTATTTTTTGTGTAGCGTACTGCCGCGTCTCCGATTGGTGCGTAAAAATAGGACAATTTTATTGTCTTAATATTTTATTGCCATTTTAGATTCCGGACAACGCATCTATGTAGTAGGTTCTTCATCTACCTGCACATTTTCAATATTTTCTTTTCGCTATGTACCGTCACATACCAAACTTACAGTGTCCCTATTCTGTAAGCAAACTGTCCGGTGTCTATCCGACTGCGCAGAAAAGCGAGGTTGCATTCATCACTGGATTCCATGTTGCAGATAATTTAAAACCATCTTCCCGATTAAAATTTTAGGTTATTTGATTTCAATCGCGTCACGTACATCATCCCGACAGTTTACACCCCAGGCATAAGGGTAAATAAACAACATCGTGGGCACACCGAAGGATTTCTTACCGTTACAGTGTCCAGGTATCTTAAGATAGATTGCAGCTGTGGTAGTTCCTATATAGGCCAAACGAAGCGGACTATTGCTGAACGAGTCAAAGAACACATCGCAGCTTTAAAGAATCGCCAGACGAGTAAATCGGCGATTGCAGAGCACCTGCTAGAAGCGGCACTAATCACTGGATTGAATTCCACCATATGCGTATGTCACAGTCCTCTTCAAGGAACGTCACTTTTACTCAAGAGCAGTACCTGAAGCGATTGAAATCAAAAAACATAAAAATTTCTATCCGGAAGATGGTTTTAAATTATCTGCAACGTGGAATCCAGTGATGAAAAACATGCAACCTCGGTTTTCTGCGCATTCAGATAGACACCGCACAGTTTGCTTACAGAATAGGGACACTGTAAGTGTGGTATGAGACGGTACATGGCGAAAAGAAAATATTGAAAATGTGCGGGTAGATGAAGAACCTACTACCTCACGGATTCGAAGACGGCGGCGGCGGGCGTCCACCGCTGAGCCAGTCAGCCTGTGACCACGGCCGGTGCAACCTGGTCGAAACGTCAGGCAATCAAAGGTATGTAACTACCTATACCATGATCGCGTCAATTCCCGTTTTCTTAAATTATATAACGCATCTATAGTTGTTCTTATATCATTGATTGCAGCAGTTCTATTAGTGTCAGGTTTTATACTGTTCTTGGGTGTGTATTGACTCCTACCAAGACCTTCGGAGCCTAAACTGACATTGGTTACAAGCTGGTACACATGCTGATCGATAAACGAGGCTCTAGTGTAGGCTTTACTCTCGGGGTTGCCTTAACAATTCAACTAAAGTTGGAGCAGGAAAGCGGACCGCGAGCTTAAAACGTCGAGCTTGGGATAGAACTGAGAATGGCACTCGAATGAAGAACAGTTTTCTAACATTATTGCGCGGAATATTAAGCTACAATGTCGTCAAACAAACATGTCCCACGTTGTGTCAGTTGGCAACAACGCGGTGTTGCACACCATGGCCTAACTGCCCCTCTAGACAAGTGGCAATTCGCTAGCAGGCGTTTGATGGAATAGAATGACGAATGTATAGGATTTGACGTATTTGACATGCGTTAACGACTGTCATTTACGTCAAATCCCATACATTCGTCATTCTAATCCACCAAACGCCGGCTAGCGAATTGCCATTTGTCTAGAGGGGCTGGTTCTTATATTGAAGTTAGCTGATGGGTTGACAGCCTCTGTGGCCTAGCGGTAGTGAACGCGGCCGCCAAGTGAATAGCCAAGCACATCGCCGTTGGGTTGTGAAGGATGCACTTAACAGAAAATGTCGAAGTTCAGCCAAATCCGCAGTTAGACTGGAGAATCGGAGCCAAGACTCCAAGTTGAGATGCTTCGGATGCGACTGGTATTAACGCTAAGATGAAAAGAGGTTGACACGTACCTTTATTTCAGTTCTTAGTGGTAATACGGCCACGAGCCACCAAAGCCAGGAGGGTCCATCGGAGGTCTCCCACCAATCTTCGCTGTCGCCATCATCGCGCGACGTCGGTAGGGAACCGAACGCGTTCTCAATATCAGACAGAACAGCGGCGCTCAGCTGACTCAGCCAGAATATCGCTTTCAGCATTATTTGAGAGGCGTATATCTTCAGATCAGCTGTCGCCACACCTTGGGCTGGGCGAATGTCATGGATTGGTTGGATACGCGCGACTTCGCATCTGTAATATAATCAAGTTACATAAGGTTATATTTTATTTCACTGAAATCGCAATTAGCTGGTAATCGGTTATCGATGTTTATTATTGATTTTAGTTGCAGTTGCACTGATAGCTCACTTTCAGAATAACTCTGATAAACTTAACAGGACTAACACAAGACTACAATTGATTACATGAGGGGTATCCCTGCTCAATTATAATATCCAAATCCAGTGGTAACGGCACTTTCTCAACCATGTAATGTTGGTTGCTCCTGGAGAACGAATTTTAATAATTGAATGAGTTCAACTAAACATTTCATCCACGAGGAAATAATGTTTCAAAAGTATGATTGCTGCAATGTGCCCACAAGTCAAAAGCTGTATACACACAGTGCTAGAGCGTTTCACACACTATGCAGGTACCGTAAGATATTTTTATCTGAGCCTTTACACAATTTATCGCAGATAAAATTGTATAAAGGATTCCGGTATACCGACATGTATGGACAGATGACTATCTGCGTATACAATTTTTTTATTTTTTTTATTAACGAAATTCCTCGCGTTTTACTTCGTGAATGAAGACGTACATCAGATTCAAATAGAGAATCACCATCAGACGAGCTGTCTAATAAATCCGGAATCGTGTCGTATTTTATCGTATCCGTTTAGTGTGTAATGCTTTCAGATGACTTAAGTTTTTATACGCAGATAAAATATTACCGTATCTGCGTTGTGTGTGTAACGCTTAATAGAAACATAATATAGACTTACCCGTCACGAACACATCTTTCGATCACTTTGAAACGCGTTAGGCCGATCGTAGAAAGAATTGACCTGCCATCTTCCAAGTGCACGCAATCGCGCACTTCTAGGACCTGTAAATGTCACAAGTATTTTTACTTACACTACCGGGACAGTCGAGCTTTTGGTGTAGTAGGTCTCACAAGATTGAGAAGACTAAGAACCACTAGCTTTAATTTTATTGAACGTTCTCTCTATCTAAAAATATCAAACAGTATAAAAGTACCAAACTGCGAGTCCGATGCATACAAGATCGATCTAAAGCTGACTGCGCATATACAGTCAGTTTTAAATCAGACACAGAAGTTAGTTAGGTTACTATGTGATAGGTTAGCTTTCTCCGGATTTTGAACTTCGGGAACATTCGGTCAAACGAACATTCCGGATTTTGAACCATTTCCCCACATATTAAGTTGTATACTTATATCCTCAGCCACAGACAGAGAAAGCGCTCTACAGAACCGAACCATCTATTTATTTATGCTTGCACTCCTCCGAAATTAGTTGAGCGATTTAAATCAAAATTTATTTTGTCAATTTGGTAACTATGTGATTATATGCCATAAAGTATATATCGCCGGCAACTAGCTTAATCAACCGTCCAATTAACTGCCTAGGCAGTTAACTAAACGGCGCCATTCAATTAACGGCCTGAATGATATTCAGCCATCTCGTTAATTACATCATATAATACCCTGGCTAGCTAATACTTAGGCCAATCGTAAAATGGGGCACTACCTCGAAATAAGATATAAATTTACATACCTACATACATATACCCTGTAAATCCCCGAGGGGGTAGACAGAGGTGTAATCATAGAAAATTAGTGATAAGTTTATTGTGATAGCTGCGCAATCCGACTTGGTTAGGTTAGGTTAGGACCGTAGTTCCCGCATTAAGCCTTCGTGGTAATTTTTTTTTTATAACCATGCATAAATCAGTCATTTTTCTAACTGTTTAATTAAATGGCTAGGCAAGTAGTTAACGTCATCGATCGCAGCTATTTGCCTAGTCGTTTAATTAAATGGCTGAACACCATTCAGGCCGTTAATTGAATGGCGGCGTTTAGTTAACTGCCTAGGCAGGTATTTAACGGCTGATTAAACTAGTTGGCGGCGACATATACATCATTCTCCTACTCTCACAGATTTCATATGCGAGGAGCGAGGACTAAGTTTGGCGGATCAGTTAATATAAGCTGTATATTCTCTGTTGCATTTATACTTACCGTGCCGAAGTCTGCGTACTTCCTATCTCGATCCATGGCCACCATGCCGAAGCGACGCGAGCCGGATTCGAGCACTCGGCGTATCATCAACCAATATCGAGGGTCGAATATGAACAGGGGGCATGGGACACTAGAAGGAACACAAGAAAGAATTGGGTATTGTCCTGTAGTTGAAAGTATTTAACTGAGCTCATTAAATTAAAAAGGCAAAATAGCCGTAATAGTTGGCACCTTATTTTTCGTTTTTATTTATTTTTAATCATCCAACCTTTAATAGTAAACGATTTGACTATTAAATATTAAGTCACAAGTATTTTTATCATACAATTTATTTACTTAATAACTTACCGTTTTGATATGTATTGTGTTATATATGTTTGATGTGTATAATATGATGTCCAGCAGTGGACTGCAGTGGGCTATTTGATTGATTACCGTTTTGACGTTTAGTAAAAAGTTTTTAATTTGACTATTCAGTCAAACACCTAATTTAACAGGTTAGACCCTTAGTAACGTAACGGTAGGCTTTACGACAACTAAGCCAGAAGGTTCGATTCCCGATTAATGCAAGAAGCAGTATGCATGGCATATCTTTTTGTAGTATGACTATATATTTGCATTATTTTGGTCGTGTCTATGTTTAATATGTATGTATTATCAAAAAAAAATGCGCGTTCTAAACTCCAAAATATAACCTAGTTAAGCTATTCTTACTTTGGGTCCTGGCATTTTATTAATTACTAGCTGATGCCCGCGGCTTAGCCCGCGTGGAATTCTGTTCCCGTTCCCGTGACCGTGTAACCCTTTTTTAAATTTTCTCTGCGTAAGTACCATCCTCGTACTGCGAGGAATATTCTAAAAAAAGGATTAATGAAATCGGTTCAGCCGTTCACGCGTGATGGCGTGACCGAGGGAAATAGGGATTCATTTTTATATATATAGATTATAGTACTTACGAGGGATAGGCGACGGTGCACACAAATATCGGCACGAGGTCGTCCTCTTCCATAGGTTTTGGGATGTGTAGAGCGTTGACTGAAGCCAGCGCTCCTTTCACGAACGACGTGTCTTTTGTCTGAAAAGTAAAACCCGTTAAATATATCGAACATCTATGTAGGTACATAAAGAGCCTCTGTGACGTGAATACTCTACTAACTGACATAATCTGGCAAACCGATTGTTAAGATAGTTGGACCACTCTGCTGCCGTCGTAATTATAAATGCAGTAATCGTCATTTTTCCAAATTCCTGTTTTTATCGAAAATGAAGTTAAGAGACATGTATCTAACTTTTAGTTAAAAAAAAAATAAAAAAAAGTATTATGGAAGTTAGTAAAATTGTAAGGAAAAAAGCAGCATTCATATGTTTTTCCCGGGAGTTTGTTAATTTAAATGCAGTAATAATAATGTACAAGGATAAAATGCAGTACTAATGTCTATACTACTAATTTAAATTGCAGTTTTTTTTTTTTTTTTTTTATAAAGAATATTAGCAACCTAAGTTATCGAAATTACTAATATTCCCCTCTAACCCCTCCAACTAAGCTAAATTGCTTGTGCTAGGAGTGGGTTCACGTCGGTAGTGTAATGGCCAGGATTCGAACCCGGGACCTCTCGATCGTAAGGCCGCCTCCTTATCCACCAAGCTACCGACGCTTCAAAATTTTGTATTAATCTTATCGTAGAGCTAAATGCAGCATTTGCATAATGAACTGCATTTTAATGTTGTACGTTTTATATTTCTATGAGTCTTTTGTAATATACTACTAATTTGAATTGCAGTATTAATCTTATCGTAGAGCTAAATGAAGCATTCGCATAATGAACTGCATTTTAATGTTGTACAAATTTTTTTTTATATGAGCCTTTTCGAAATTTAAATGCAGTAAATGTTCAATACTGCATTTGAGTGTAGTGTTATTAGAGTGATTCATGGCGCTGTGCAAAATATCGACTGCAGCTATTAACAAAGTCGGAACTTATCGTCGTATATAGTGCTGCTATGGTAATTAGGAAGAGTTGACTGGTTTTCTATTGCCTCATGTGACATTTTTAATTATAGGCATGTTATTTTAGAAGGTAGGACACGACGGTACCTCCCGTTACAACTGAGCAGTCCGACTGGGGAAGTACCTTCGTCCTACAGAATACCGCGGTTATAGTAACCTTGTGTTGTGTTCCCGACGGTGAGCAGGGTAGCCAGAGCTCACTGGAGAGGCTCTGTGTTGTTAGTGGGAAGACCAAAGGCTTTGGATGTCACCACTGACTAGTGCGGGAGTGAAATGTTGGTGCGGCGGTCAGGGAGGCCCGGTGAAATGGGTAACCGCTGGCCGCCCGCAGGCTGAAAGGTTCCCAAACCCGGAGATCACATAATCTCCGTTCCAGGAGGCTGAACCAGCAGCCTGTGTAAAGTTCCCGGTGCTGTAGTCGTGCCGGAGAAGGAAACCGGAGTAGACTTGGCAGTATCTAGGAGGGGACCCGGGGCCCGTCCGCCCACCGCGCCAGCCAATCACACAACCCTAGCTCGTTTGCATTGGCGAGAAACCTTACTTTGTCTTCTACACTGACGGCATAGAGACTCTCTATGCCTCCCCCTCCCATTTTTATTATGGCCAAGAAAAGTAAGAATAGACGTTCTACAGCGGCACCTTCAACCACAAACATACACATGAAGTCGGGGTATGCATGTACGTCTGGGATGGCGTTTGCTGTCGCTGTCTAAACGGCCTTGAAGACAGGGACCTGTCCACTCTATGGGTACGTATGGATCACGGTGGCCACACCCGTATCTATGTGTGCGTCTACAGGTCCCATAGCGGTGACCTGGGCACGGCTCAACTGTTTGAGCACCTGCAGCGGTCGGCGGACAGAGTAACTGAGCAGTACCCTGCCGCGGACTTGGTATTCTTGGGGAACTTTTACGCTCACGATGTGGAGTGGTTGGGTCGCACAGAACTGATTTTACGGGAAGGGCTGCTTACTACGCCCTGACCTATGGGTTCTCGCAACTGGTGCATTCTATCACTAGAAAACCAGATATCGAGACCCACAGCGAGTCTTTATTGGACCCTCTACTGACTACGTACCGAGTGGAGGCACCACTTGGTACTTCGGACCATAGCGTCGTCTGGGTGCAAGTGACTCTCGCGTGGCCAGAACCACCGGGGCCTCCTCAGTGGCGGCATGTCTGGCACTACAATTCTTCTCGTCGTACCCGTGGAGGCAGCTTTGCTTCACTTCAAACGATTCAAGCTCTTGTGCAACAGCAGTCGCTGAAGCGATTCTAACGGGTATGGAATGCTATATTCCCAACCGCTAGATCGCAGCACGAGCGAGCAAACGGCCAAACTTCTGCCACTCTTGCCTTTCGCCGCCGCAAAAACTCGACGGGACCACGTATGTGTCCACGAAATGATAATGTACTGCATTTATAGAATATTTAGTTGATCGTTTAGTTTTAATGTACTAGAAATAAATGCAGTTTGAATTATTTCCTAGACATAAATGCAGTACTCAGCACAAATACTGCATTTCACTTTAAAATAAATGCAAATATCAAATATAAATACAAAGATAAAATGCAGTATTCAACATTATAAACTAATTAATCTATAAAATTGTTCATAATGTTAAAGTTAATAGTAAATTGACTTATTATGTACATACTGAGTCAAAAATAAAACATATATGATTTCAGAAATTGTAGAAAATGTAAAAAAACCTTTAACCGCGTTTTTCTAGAAACCGCCATTTTGCAAATACTGCATTTACAATTACGAGGGCAGTCTGGACACTTACAACTATTTGAGTACTCTAATAACCAATATAAAATTGGAATTATGGTGTTTGGTTTATTTTGAGTACTTTTGTTAGCAACATTTTAATGATGATGACTGTACCTACCCGGATTAATCATAGACTACTAATAGCTATTTTG
This sequence comes from Eilema caniola, assembly GCA_949126895.1. Classification (NCBI taxonomy): domain Eukaryota; kingdom Metazoa; phylum Arthropoda; class Insecta; order Lepidoptera; family Erebidae; genus Eilema; species Eilema caniola. Next base: position 43,038,951 of record OX421460.1, on the reverse strand, counting down.
TGATCATAGGTATTTTTAGACATAATCATCATCATATCCTTGTTCCAGGTTGCATCCGAGACTTTCACGTCGAAGCCCTGGGTTTGCTTGCTTCTACTCCTTTCGGCTAATATACGGCATTTATGACTACCATCTGAACTCCCAATCATAAAAGGAAAGCTTGCGAAAGAGCCTCGTCCAGCAATCAGTAGCTATAACAGTTACAAAATAGTACCTATTTTTTTATCGCAATGTCAATACCTGCTCCGAGCAGCTTACGTAATAAATATTTGTGACTTTTCACATTGTCGGCGGATATTTGGAAACACGAGTAAAATGGTTCAAATGTACAACACAACCGTTGCTTTGCTCACTGCACGTGTTAAAACACGGACTTCTTTTTTCAAATTTACAGTAACAACAAACTGCAATGTAGACATAATGGTCCTGTAGATAACGGTGGGTAATTTTGGATTAATCCTACTAATGATCATGTTTGGATGTCATTCAATCACATTGGATGTGGAATAACACAGACGGCTACTTTTTACCCTTGGAATTGGATTCCATGGGTTACGGGTATCCGAATGTTATGCGGGCGGAACCGCGAGCCATAGCTAATTTTGACTAAATAAAAATAGGTTTAAGTTACCTCTGTTAACTTGAAGTCACCCAGACCACGGAGACACAACGGGCATCTTTTTCTGTAGTCAAGAGTTTTTTCGATGCAAGTTCGGCAGAACATGTGTCCACAGGGCGTGGTCACCGGGGCGGTGAACACATCGCAGCACAGGATACACTCCATGTCGGCAGACTTGATCCAGGAAATTGATGTAAGTTGAGTCACAAAGTGGTTCAACTCGCGGGTCAATGTCCGCGGGTCACGGTCCTCACTTAGCACCATGATGACCTAAGACGTGAAATACACTTTAGGTCTAGGCAAGATGTTTGTAGTAAACTAAGCTTGAGCCAAGTCAAAGTCCTTAGGTATGCATCATAGATTTCCCCTCAATGTCTTTAAGCTGTGTTGCTTAAACCACATGGTTTAAGCAACACTAGCCACTCTAATTACATAATTAGAGTTTGCAATAGGGTATTTGACAAATTTTGGAAAACCATTTTAAATTATTTCTTAGCATTTATTATGCACATCGATATTTCAAAAAAAAAGACAACGGATTTTAACAAAAAGTCGATGTTAAAGTTTAAATTTTCAAAAATGCGCGTGTCACCTTGTATGGAGCCGATTACGTGACGTCACACGCACGTAAACATTTTGTATAAACTTAGCAGTGAAGTCAAAGTAAATAATAAAGTCTTTCTTCAAACTTTGTGAATAAAATAGTGTATAAATGGTGTGTAGTTGCACAATGTACAAATACATCTATCTATAAATAATCCACAAAAACTGTTTGTTTCTGTTCTGTTCTGTTCTGTCACAGAGCCGTGATCCATCACAGAGCGTTTTCGTCACAGATAAAAATTCGAAAAATTATTAGATATTTTTAAGCGAAATTCTCAGAAAATAAGCTTATTTTAGTTTAATTTATTAGATATTTTTAAGCGAAATTCTCAGAAAATATGCTTATTTTAGTTTAATTTATAGTTTTAAATGTCTTTTTACACTATTATCTGATAGGTTGACCATTATTTGTAGTATTTTTTTATGTTGTCAAATAGCGTATTCCCGGGGTTGAGGAGGGATACACCCGGATAAACCCGGAAATCTCGGAACGTCCCGGGAAATTCTGTGCCATACACAAATAAATTAAATGGGTATTGCAGAGGTGGAAAGGAATTGCTTTATTGGGCCCCCTTACACCTCGGCATTCAAGACCTACGACAGCGCGCGGTTTTAGTCGGTTCGAATTTGATATAACCGAATAACCGTCCCGCCGCCGGCCAGCCCAATGAGGTAACCAAATTGTATCAGCCAAACACATATTGACATTACAGAAGAACTCAAACAATTTGTTAAGTTCCCTGGAAAATCCTTGCACGAAAATTTTTTGACAGGTAGTCCCAAAAATCCCGAGGATACAAGAACCGGGAAATCCCGGGTGCAATCCCTACTTGCAATGTGTTAACCTACTCGGTTAACGGGTAGCCACGAACTCCCAAATGAAGCTTGAACGTTCATAATTTGGATATGTTACATCAAATTTATGAATTTCTTAGATCTAGAACTTTCAGCAAGGTCTATTATCTACCTATGATCAAAATAAATATAAACAGTGCAAAATTTAAATTATTTAAATTATTCAAATTGAAGATAGCCGTGTTATCTAGAGACTTAAAAAAGGGGCTTTGTATTTATGATGTTTCTTCAAAAACGAATACATCAATGTTTTATTTAAATTCAAATAACATTGAAATATTAATCCTAAAATGTCGGTTTAAAAATGTAGTAACTGATTGATTACGTCTTTAGTATTTTGACCATGGGTTCCAAGACTGTACTTAAAACGCAATTTTATTGTAACAAGTAGCAATACAGATACTTATTTTAAATGTTTAAGATAAACTTTTATCTACTCTGATAGTATAATACATGGATTATAAAATTGAAATCAAAACTCTCATTACAAACATTACGCACAGGCCAAAAAAAAAGTTTTATTACGATACAGGTCTTGTATGGACACCTATATCATAAAATAACTTTTTATTCATAACGATACACCTATACAATCCCCATCTGGACTGAACCTCTACTTTAAAAAAAAACGGCCAATTCGCAAGAAAAAAAAAAGAAACGCGCATGCGCAATCGATGTTTGCGGCCTGTCTTGGCGTCAACTTTTTTTTTTTACATTTATATTAAACAAAGTTTGGTTTTGTTTGTAAAATAAATTAGTTTATGTATTATAGTATGAGAGTAGATAAAGTAGTGTATGACACTGTACATAACTTGGTCTTATAACACTCGTGTGATAATATAAAAAGACTCGCCTTCGGCTCGTTTTTTTAAAACACACTCGTGTTATAAGAACCCTTATTATGCAACAGTATCATAAACTACTAATATTCGTGTTCCATATTGATGGTGGCCTGTACTAACCTGAGCTAACAATGTACGTGCCAAGCGCAGGTCTGAGTCGCAAGAGGCAGCTGCAAGGGCGAACTGAGGCGCCGCGTCCCTGTACCGGCCGCTCTGCAGTAGCTCCAGGGCATACGCGAACCGCGCCTAAACCACAAAGCAAACCATAAAAACATGCTCCATGCCAACTAAATCGGTATTTCAATTTAACGAACCATCGCTAAGCAGTGTTAGATAAAAAAAACGATGATGTCATTTAAACAACAACATATTTACCTAAAGATACGTAAAAAATATTGTGAGTTCAGTGCACCCAGCCTACGAACGTTCTCAAGATTCTCATTATGATCTTTTTAACATTATGACATTGACGGATACGTAGTGCGTTGAGAATAACTTATCATTGTGAGTAAGTGCAAGTATCAGTAAACATGTTACATAAAGTATTTTGATTCAATAATACATATTGTTTACCCGAGCAGACATGGGATTGTGCTGCTGATATGGCCCGGTGGGAGCAAAGAAGTGCCGCGTACTACGCTTGGGCCGTATTGGGCCCGCGCACGATCCACGCGCTCCAGTCACTGTGGACAACAGATAATAATTTGTTGACAAACATGCATCATTAAACCGTACCATGGGGTACCGATACTAAGAAAATATCTTTAGTAATACTCAAAAATGGAATAGATGGCACTACAAGACTCATTTAAAAAAATTAAAAAGTTAAAACGCTATTTGCTGACTTAGAATCACGTAAATTATTTCAGAACTTAAACACTCATGTGTTAAATTCTGTAATATAAGCATGTAAGCATATAAAACTCTTTGGTAATGTAATGAATAAAGATTTCGTGACAATCGTGCTAGCGGCATAGTGCATTATGTCTGTAACTTTAACAATTACTGCAGAATCTGACAGAATCAATACAGATTAGAATATTTATAGTTTTATTCAGTCATACTCAATAATGTGTTTAGTGTGTTTTATTTATTGCAAGTTAATTTTAATACTAAATAATTAGAAAAGTTTGGCAAAACAATGTCGCCATGCAGTTAATAACTCCTGAACTAAAAAGCAGCCTGCCTGCTTTTGGAAGTTTGTTCCTGTTTGTGCATTTGTATAAGAAATATATTATATTATCTGTGACTGTACTGAGACTTGTGTCGAAACGGACTATCGCAATTTTATGGTTAGATAGGTACCGACCACAGAAATAATATCCATATTTACGAAACATTTCGAAAGAACGCATACGTTCCCGTTATGCGACAGAAGTTAACAAAGAAGCCCTACCTCTTGTGACATTTCGTCCACGATGCTACATAATACGAAGTTATATAACTAGCAATGGAGTCAGAGTTTGTGTTTCATTACGTAATGTTGGTGTGAGTTACGAGCGCGCAGCGTGTTACTACTGAATCCAGATTCAAATCGAGTCAAGGTTGCGATCGGTGCAATAGTAGGTACACTTACGAATGTATGAAATCGCCCGACACAATCTATTGCTTAACCGTTAACGCATTGCTCACTTAAATACGAGTTTGCCTATAAGTCTGACACACTAAATGTAAAAAAAAAAAAATTCATGGGATATAATCGTGACTTTGTACATGTCACGATTACGACAATGGTATTTCCTATTGTAACTGTAGAACTTAAATATGTTTGTTATGTAAGTCGCTTACAGCTCGTGCATTGCACAAAACTTCATCTTAACAATGGTATCATTCAAGTTCGCCGTCGACAGCGTTGACAACGACCTAAGCCTTTCATGACCAATCCTATTTATGCGGATATTATTGTGTATTTTATTCAACACATTACGTAATTGGTACGAATTACTTATCAGAAACTGTCGCAAGGAGAGTAGAGAGGAGAGAGGTAACTAAGTTATAAATGTAGTTACTATGTTAAACAATTGTATTTTTTATCATGGCAATAAGTAGGTACGTACTGTAACATTAGGTTTGAACATTGCACTGTAATTTGAGATGTGGGGGCACTGGCAGCTACGTATTGTAAAACTCACAATATTAACTTACGTTATCAAATAGACATATGCAACAAAACTGAACCTGATTCCATTTACCTGTGTTATATAAACACTAAATCGCTGTTACTGTGAGATATGCAAACCGCCTACCCTGATCGATTACAAGCAATCTCGACCACCTATATTGAAAATATTCTTTATTTATCTTAGTACCTGGTATTACTGTACATTGAGATTTACCAATTGGATAGGTACACACCTACCACAAATCTTATTGTAAACCAAACAACAGGTATTGAACTTAAATATGTAATGAACTGAAGGTTTTCGTCACCGTCGTTTCAGCGTTGCTGTTTTTAATGTGCAATAAAAGTTGCAGAAAAACTGAGCAAATAATATTGCACTAACTATCATATTCTAAGAATTTTTGCAGAAAAGTCGGTAGATTTCGATGTTAATCTTTTGACATTTTTAGGTTGTAGGTAGGTATTATCCCAATATGAAGAGCGCCTCTTTAAAAATTGATAATAATTGGTATAAATTATTTTTAACAAGGCTACAAACAACGTTTTGACTCTACACATAATTCTAAGTTTTATTTAAGTTTTAAGTTTTATTTAGCCGTGAAAGATGGACAAACAGACAGACACACAGACACACACACACACACCATTTATAATATTAGTATGGATTGATACGTCAATTATTATGCAATTACACATTAAACTTAAGAGCGTGAATATATAACTAATTAGTTACCAATAGACTGTTACGAAACGGCAGTAATATTTGAAAATAGGCTGTAAAATGTTGATTACGACACACCTTATTACCTATACCGTTTTTCTTTTAAATTGATTAGAGGTACGATGTCGTACCTATTAGAAAAAAAGGGAGTGAAAACCTTTTAAGATGATGAGTCGGCCTTACGATCGAGAGGTCCCGGGTTCGAATCCTGGCCATTACACTACCGACGTGAACCCACTCCTAGCACAAGCAATTTAGCTTAGTTGGAGGGGTTAGAGGGAATATTAGTAATTTCGATAATTTCGGTTGCTAATATTCTTTTAAAAAAAAATAAAAAATAAAAAATAGCTCATAGTTTCACGATTTATACCTTTTTTCAAAAGTAGGGAATGAGTAAGGATAGGTACCACTGAAATAAGAGTTGATAAAAGGCTTGGAGGAGGATGCTTTTAAAGAGCACTTAGGCTTGCTATCAACCAGGTGGGTTGATAGCAAGCCTAAGTGCTCTTTAAACGTCTGCAACAGCTCTAACGCGGACTTAACCGGGAGGTAATACCCTCACACTTAACATCGGCTTCAAGGATTTTTTATTGACTTTTGACCTTGAAATAAAAAAATGAAGTCCAATCGATAGAGACTCTTGATATTTCTTTCATAATGGTGTATTTAAAACTTCTACCATTTTTAGCTTTATGCGAATTCATGCAAGCTCAAATGTTTATTTTGTCTGGATTACCTATTTAGCAAGAATGTCTTTTATTTTATTGACAGTATTAGGTATGTCAATCTTAAGTGACAAAACTCAAAAACTATGATCGAAGGCATGCTCGACTAAGGCTGGACTGGTTTAAATCACTAAAAGGGGGAAAAATTAATACATTTTGAAGAAGAATCTATTAGAAACAAAACTACATTCGTTTAAAAAAACTGACTGCAAAAACTTAAAGTATAAAATAACTTAGAGAAAAATAACTGGATTTACAGATTTACTGTTCTGTTAGTAGTCATTTTTCATACTTCCGGAGGCCTTATTTCCAAATCCCACATACCGTTTCCCCATACCCCTTACCCCCTTCAGAAGTAGAAGCAAAGATTATCTTAACATTTGGTATGCCAATACCTACTATAAGTCATATATCAAGTGGACTGTACAGTATGTCAGTAGCAAGTGTAACATTACCAACCTTATTTTAGTAACAGGTATAAAAAGGAAAAATACTGCTTCATGTAGTATGAGGACATCGCTAATTGGCATTTTTCCTGTAGTTTAAATACATTATTTGGCTGAACTTATTAAATTAAGAATAGTAAAAGAGTGAAAATCATTCACCAAACATCATCCATCATCCACCCAACCTTTAACAGTAAATGAGTAGACTATTAATATTCTGACGACACAAAAAAAAATTCATACAAATTTCCTTATAACTGCCCGTTTTGACGTTTAGTAAAATGTAACTAATTTGACAGGTCAGTCAAATACCCAATTGGTAAGCTACTTGGTTAGACTAATTAAAACAATGTAGATAGTAAATTCAATACACCAGATGTGAAGTTTTCACAAGGCATAAATATAATGGGTAAACCCATTTTTACTAAGCTCTATCGCGATTTATTTGGTGTTACCTATTTCAATTTGTGATATTCGCGGAAATTGCCGACAATATCAAGCTAATTTGGTCAATCAATTGATATTGGATACCTGCTGAGACATAATTGGCGTAGGACAGTAAGTAGAGCGGTTCCTTGTCTACTGTGTTCCGTCTCTACTGTTATCGTTGTATGTGTAGATACCTACACCTGTAGGTACGAACGGTCGGGGTAGGAATACCATCGTGAGTTTTTGAATTTATTTCTTTAAAATGTCATAGGCTTTTATAGTACAGTCGCGAAAAAATCGCTCACGATTATAGATTATAGAAATATTTTACGATGTGTAGATAGTACAGCAACATCCTGTTTACGCAACCCTCATAAAGCGCCTACTTAGTAATTTCCTTTCGTAATCTTTTTATATTTCTGTCTAATCTTTTAATATTTTTTGAAGTGAAAACTTCTTTAGCTGCGTTGGATGGGTGTAAAATGTTAAGGAAGCGTCAGGATTACTTGACCTTTGAACCGTAACCGACGACTGACGTCATACAAGATTAGATACAGACTATCTATTTTGCAAGTTACGATAGATAGCGTCGTAGCTTAAACGGTAAGCACTTGGACTGTAAGTCCTTATAGTTTCAGATAGTATCGGGTTCAAACCACCTAGCCTTCAGGGATTTTTTGTGATTGTTTTTTCTTATTATAATTTATTACTTTTGGTGATTATTTTTTCTTTTTGTAATTTATTAATTTCTTCTGACAAAAAATTCGCAGAAAATTAGTGATAGGTTCTATGATTGGCGCTATACTATAGGTATGATATGGTATGGTATGTTATTTTTATCTTTTTCTATGTATATAACGAAGAAAGAACGAAAGAAAAAGTTTTCACTTCTGCCGGCACTCCCAGAGTGCAACCCGCATTTTTTTATATACATATTTATAGGTGTAAGTGGTATGGGCTATAAAAAAGTAACGAAAAGACAATTTTAAGTATAGATTTTATGAGGGTTGAGAAACGGAAAGTTGAGTCACCGGGATGTAACCGCATATTTCGCAAGTTGTAAGCAATTGTAATTAAAACAAATGAGTAGATTAGTGGATTAAGCAAGTACGTACGAGTGCGAATGACGTTTGAGAAAAAAGAATCGAATCAGATTTGTTTCTCTTACATAATAACTGAGCCATCTAGTATTTACTCAGAGTTTGTGTTATCTGCGTAATAACCATGAATAGGTAGGTTAAGACTGAAGGTCGATGCGCACTCTGAAACGACTTAGAAGACCTACGTGGTACGATTATGTCAAATTTTTTGGAGCAATTAACAGTTTTACACAGTGCAATGCAACGATGATATCCGCAATAGTATAAACTATGACAGATATCAACATCCTCTCCAGAATAACAAAGATATTCCAAAATTTAATGAATTACATACAACTTTTTTACTTTGACATTTCAAGTTCAACGATTTAGCGTAATATACTTTCCTAACCTTCGTATACCGGTAAATAGTATAAGTACCTATACCTACGCACGGTCTGCGAGACTTAACCCACAAAATAAATATACCAACAGAATTTTACCTTCATAAAAATGGAAAAACTGCGAGCCATACCTACCTACGCGCCTCGATCTGGTGTGCGCCCGGTGCGCAACCAGTCGCGACTGTGCCGCAGAGACGAATGAACGGTGTGTCGTTTTTAAACAGTAACTGCTCGATTTTGTTACTAAAATATTTTAAAATGGCAAGTAGACTATATTGGGCTTTTTTTGGTTGTATGAATTTGACAATAAAGCATCCAGAAATAAGCTTTTCAATTGCAACTACGGTATACTCTCGTTCATCAATCAGCAGGTTATACGTTTTACCGGATTGCTATATAGCACTAAGCACTATACTATATATAATGTACCCCTCGCCACTGGACCACTAGCTACCGATTTAATACTAATATTATAAATAACTATAGTAGTAACTCTGTCTGTCCGTTACGCTTTCAAGACTTAAGCGTTGAACAATTTTTGATAAAATTGGTACAGGGATAGATTATAGTAGGGAGAGAGAGGCTAGTTTGGACCCCGAAGAACTCAGAAGGGCCCCATACCCACTGGTATTGGGCACATTTTAGTCGGGAATTTTTTAATTGCATAATATCCCCACCCCCCTGTTCTGTGGTTCGGGCCGCTGTTGGTGACACGAAAACCTTCCCCGTCGCCGTCGGGGTATATTAAAGAACCGTACTTAGTCTTTACCTGTTCAGCTTGGTATTGGACGTTTTGTCGGACGGCTCAGAAACTCACATGAGCAGCCTTCATGGTTGCTCATGTATGCTGATGACGCGGATAGGATTAGATTAGTGCGACATGTGAAAGTGTGGAAGGAGGCGCTTGAGAGTGGTGACACCCGTCCGCATAGGCGATGACTTTGTCGGGCGCATGGACCCGGTTAAGTAACTGGGATCTGTACTTCACGTAACTAGTGACATCGACTACGACGTCAAGGCACGTATTACCGTCGCGTGGGCCAAGTGGCGGGAAATGACTGGCGTTCCATGCGATCCTCGAATGCCAGTCAGGTTGAAGTGGCAGGTGACAATCATTAGGCCTGTCCTTTTACACGGCTGTGATGCGTGGCCGCGCTGTTAGAACGACATAAGCAGGAGCTGTGTGCCACGAAGATGAAAATGCTGCAGTGGATGTGCGGAGTCACGCGTAAAGATGGCGTGAGGAACTCCCGCATCCGCGGTAGCCTCCATGTCCGTGACATCATATGCGATCCTCGAATGCCAGTCAGGTTGAAGGGGCAGGTCTATAACACAGACGATTATTGGGCCTGTCTTTTTACACGGCTGTAAGGCGTGGCCGATGTTGGAGTGGCACAAGCAAGAGCTGCGTATCATGGAGATGGAAATGCTGCAGTGGATGTGCGGAGTCACGCGTAAAAATCGCGTGAGGAACACCCGCATCCGCGGATATTATTTACAGAATTCGGCGATAGGCGTACAAAATGTCATATTACGAGTTATTCGTCGAGTAAAGCACATAAACTACATGACATTGCAAATTGTAATATGCTGCAAAAACATAACAAGCTTGTTTAATCGGTCGAATAACTTTGGAGCGCAGCAGTAACAATCAGCGACTAACGGTCCGTGTCTGTCGGTAAGCAATCGTACTGAGCCGTGAGTAATCGGGGTTGTCTACCGAATAGGGACCTATATAGCGGTGTAACGTAACCTGCGACCTGGCGGCGTTCTCCATTGCATTGCCGACAATGTTTGTTACATAACACCAATGTAACGAACAAACGGCTGATTTACATAATAGCCTTGTCGGTGTGAGATTATCGTCGCAACCGCCCACGTGGCCTGACGTGGTGACCGTGTGGCAGTTATTCTTTTACGAATAATTTTGAAAAGGATTTCACTGTAAATGATAGTATATGAAATCAAATCGATACATTGTGAGATAGAGATGCATTAGAGATACACAAATAGGCACCCTACGGTACACTAATAGCTTAGCGTGTATCAGGGAACTTAATATGTTAGCGTCCCTGGTGTTGAAAGTGTTTATTTTCAGGTAACTGCTTTGTAGACAGAGCACGGCGCTAGGTGGTAGGTATACAGCCGTAGCAAGCACGACTACTGTGCAAGAGAATATAGGTTCGAATTACCACAGCGATCCATCCATTTAAATATTCGTATTAGGTAAATAGTAAGGTAACACTTTGGATTCGACTCATCCCCCCCATCCCCGAATGATTTACTTACATGATCTGAAATGCCCAACAATGCATAACATTGCTACATGACGAGTTAATGATTGCATTTAACTGTGAGCAAATCACTTTTACTTCACGTTTCATCAATTATAAGCAGCTAAATATAGAATCTCCAAAGTTCATATACCTACGTTGTACTTGCCTAGACCATAGAAGGTACCTATGTCCTAATTTCATAGGTCTGGCTACAGTAGTTTAGCTGTATTGATGAGTCTGTTACCCGAAAAAGGCTTTTTTCTTCTTACTTAATACATATAGAGATCCGTAATTGAAGGCGGACTAAATTGCGGGAAACAGCTAGTATTCGACACTTACATTAAAAAATGGTAGATATTTAAATAAAGCTGGCAGAAACTTTGCCAAGTTTGAGACCAAAACTGCGAAACGAATTCTAAATTAGCGTTTTCTTGTTGCTTGTAGAGCTCTGTCGAAATTAATGTTACATAGCACTTGTGTAAGTTGTTGTTTTGCCGACTACGAAACACAATCATCAAATATATTTACAAGGTTATACATAAAATTTGTTAAGATTACATAACAGTTACCTATAGTGTTGCCGTGAAACACTACGTAATAGGGCTAGCAGCTATATAAATACGATGTTACATGTTCCTATTATATTTGTCAAAACAACGTTACGCTTAATTATGTGGTAATAATACAAAAATATGGCAATCCGTAATCGTTTTTATTACAACACTAGCTCTCGCCCGCGGTTCTAGTCGTTAAGTTTTCTGTTTCTGCACAATTTTCTTTCTGTGAGAACCTTCTATACAGTATTATAAAATGAATGTGATGAAATGAAATCGTACTTCTTAAATGTTTGCGTGCCCAAGGGAAATAGGGATTCATTGTAAAGATTTATTGAATATTTGATTCACGCTCAGTGCCAATTTTTGAAGTGAAAACTTCTTTAGCGGCTTTGGATGGGTAAAAATTGTTAAACTCGCGCGTCAGGATCACTTGACCTTTGAACTGACGTCATCGAACATTAGCTATAGACTGTTTATTTTGCAAAAAACGATAAGAAGCTCCGTAGCTTAACGGTGAGCGCTTCGACTGTAAGTACTTATGGTTTCAGATAGTACCAGGTTCGAACCTGGACTTCTGACACTTTTTCTCTTTCTGTCATTTTTTTTATTTTTGTAATTTATTACTTTTTGCGATTATTTTTTCTGTTTGTAATTTATTAATTTCTTCTGACAGAAAATAAGTAGAAAATTAGTGATAGGTTCTATGATTGGCGCTATATTATAGGTATGGTATGGTATGGTATGGTATGGTATGTTCTTTTTATCTTTTTCTCTGTATATAACGAAGAAAGAAAGAAAGAAAAAGTTTTCACTTCTGCCGGCACTCCCGAAGTGTGTGTAACCCGTCCTTTTTTATACACGCTCTGTATGTGTGGTATATATATTTGCATTGGTATGGGTTTTTCCCCACAAAATATATCTTAGTATGTTTATACACATTCTAGAGCCCATATTGCAAGCAAGCATAATATTATACTTACTTTGGGCACAGATAACATAATACTAAAGTACAGATACCTCATCCCATACAAAAAAATGAGGCCATCATAACTCGGGCAATTTTACGGGCTAAATTTAAATATTAATATTTGCCACTAGATGTCAACAATATAGCCCGAGGTTCAGCTTACGTTTTACAGTAGTAGCTGCTAGATGGTGGTGTACTATATTTTCAACGATAAGAAGTATCATACATAAATGACAATATAAATAAACATAGGTAGGCACATTATTACTACTATTTATTTAAGAAGATTGACTGTGAATGATGTTAGTATAGACCGCATCTCCAAACTTGCAATCGGGCTTTTTCCACAGCGGATCTTCGCAAGAAAAAAGGGTAATACCCTCGTTTGCCAGATAAGAGGGTTCTTGAGTGTGTTGATAACGAATTAGATGTCATTTTTGGAATCCATAATGGCCGCCACGGTGTCCTAGCTAAATTGCAATATGGGTATGGTTTTATGGGTTTTCGAGTATACTGAGTTCGAATTTGACGTCAGTTTTGGCCTCCAATATGGCAGCCGCGCTGTAGATAGATAATTGCAATATGAGTATGGTTTAATAGGTTTTTGAGTATGCTGAGTGTGAATTTGATGTCATTTTTGGAATCCAATATGGCCGCCACGGTTTCCTAACTAAATTGCAATATGGGTATGGTCTAATGGGTTTTCGAGTATGCTGAGTTCGAATTTGACGTCAGTTTTGGCCTCCAATATGGCCGCCGCGCTGTAGGTAGAAAATTGCAATATGGGTATGGTTTAATAGGTTTTTGAGTATGCTGAGTGTGAATTTGATGTCATTTTTGGAATCCAATATGGCCGCCATGGTTTTCTAGCTAAATTGCAATATGGGTAAGGTCTTAGGGGTTTTCGAGTATGCTGAGTTCGAATTTGACGTCAGTTTTGGCCTCCAATATGGCCGCCGCGCTGTAGGTAGAAAATTGAAATATGGGCACAGATAACATAATACTAAAGTATAGATACCCCATTCCTTACAAAAAAATTAGACCACCATAACTTGGGCTATTTTGCGCATTATTTTTAAATATTATTTTTCACCACTAGATGTCAACGAAATATCCCGAGGTTCAGTCTACATTTCGCAGTAATAGCTTCTAGATGGTGGTGTGCTATAGTTTGTCAAGAAGTATAAATAATTAATCTAATATTCTCGTGTCACAATTTTCGTTCCCATACTCCTCCGAAACGGCTCGACCGAAGTCTAAGAATTGGCTACTATTTATTTTACATACCCCAGTCCGCGATAACGGACATCCACGCTGGCGGAGCCGCGGGCAATAGCTAGTAATAATATAAATTACCAAAGAGGTAAAATAATATAGATCGCATCTTCAAACTTGCAATCGGGTACTTCACATTTCTTGTATGCTGAGTATGAATTAGATGTTAATCAAAGTCCAATTTATACAATATTGCAATACGGGTATGGTCTAACTTGTTTTTGAGTAGGTGTGCTGAGTACGAATTTTGTGTCATTTTTGGTGGTTATGTTGAACTCGAACCGATTAAAAACGCACACCTCATGCCAGACTAGGTATATCCAGTCGAGTTCAACATAACTGTTATCACCGGCGGCTGGCGCGGCGGCACGGCGCGGTGGTCGGTGGACATGTCGGACTCGAACTCGAACTGACTAAGCCGTCGCGGATGCACCGCGTATATGTCGAGTACGACATAAGCAATCCCGCCTTACATATGTACTTATGAACGACGTGGGACGTCGGCATACCTAGAATGGGACAAGAATATGTAAATATCGTATGTAGGTATCTATGCACCTATATACACGAATAAATATGACTAGGTTCCTACTCTCGCCATTTTGTTCCGGCACGACGAACGGCTCAAAACAAAGTGCCTCAGCCCCTTGACTTTTACATGAGCGACTGCCGTTTGACCTACTATCCTCAAGAAGCAAAATTGCACTAGAGTCGCATCCATTAATCAGTGGGTGGTACGAATAGCTCAAAATGACTCAGCCCCTTGACTTTTACATGAGCGACTGCCGTTTGACCTACTATCCTCAAGAAGCAAAATTGCACTAGAGTCGCATCCATTAATCAGTGGGTGGTACGAATAGCTCAAAATGACTCAGCCCCTTGACTTTTACCTGACCGACTACCGTCTGACCTACGGGTCCTACCCCTACTGCCCTACCCAATGTACCCTTGTATGTGCGGTAGGTACTACTACTGACTACCCTATTCCTGTTGAGTAATTGATCTGATATTAAATTTGATAGGTAGATAGGTCCCTGGGTCAGCCGGGGTGCGAGGGATATGTCGCATGACAACCTCACCTTCGGCCTAGCACTACGACCCAGAGACGGCGTGCGGTTTAGTCGGTTCGAGTCCGACATAACCTCCCCCTCCGGCTCCGGAGGGGTGGGTAACCGTGGGGAATTCCCGCACGTAAAAAAAAAAAAAAAGATAGGTAGATAGGTAAGCAGGAAGGCGTGTGTCTTTTCGGACGACAACATACCTGCCTGAGATGATACTTTCAATTAATAAAGCCGTTTAACTAAAAAATATTAGGTAGATACCTACCTACCTTCTTGTTATTTTCACGGTCACCCATCCTTAAACCGACCTGGCTAATATCGCTTAAAACTTCAAATGTTAAGAACGGTCACACAGGGTTGTGCAAAAGTAGAAAGAATACTAATTTGGATACGGAGTCTCAGTCGGGCGTCGGCCACCGGGGGCCTAAACTCCAAAACCCGGTACTTACCGATTGAAAAAGTAATTTTAAGAGTTCTAACTCCAGTGGAAACTGGAAAAATGCCAGTGACAAAATTAAATAAATTCATTATTTACACTACACCAACTCAGAAAGTACCCCAGTAGATAGGTTGTCTTTAAAAAATGAGGCAGAAAGTAGGTACGTACCGTTATTATTTCAGTAGAAATATGCGAGAAATATTCCAAATATCAATTTTTTTTCAAATCCGTACTCAGCATGTTTAAAAGCCCTTGTTATTTCTAATAGGTAAGAAGTAGGTACTACCTACCTATCTAGTACTACCTACTTACCTAACCTAGTATTACCTACACAAAACGCGCGCCCCAGGAGCGTTATTTTTCTTAATTTGTTTAAATTGCTTTAAATATTTCGGTTACCAAATTGACTGCTCCCCGCTTAATGGTAAGCTGGGGTGCAATCCATAAAATAGTGACCGCCATTACAAAATGCTGTCCCTAGTTTGACAGTTTTGACACCCTCAGAAGGTATTATGTAAGTGCCTTCTTTTCCCTTATTTTAATAACCTTATTGATAATTTAGAGCGAAAAAAAATCTTGACAAAATACATTCTGGCGCCAAAAATCCAACGTTTTGCTTTTGTTCACCCAAGTACTAATATGTGAACTAACATGAACAAATATGTACCCTACCCTAGAACACTGGGGAGAGTTATTATTATTTTTTAATTTTAAACAAATAATATCATTATGACTTATCCTTTTCGCGTGGGGGTTAAAAATAAATAAGCATTCTAAACGTTTTATAGGATTGTTTAATTTTCATTGACAAAGTGACAACCCTAACACTCAAGTTGGCGGCGTTGTATGTTCCGAACAAAGGGCGATACCTACGAAATTTCGTAGATTATAAAAACAGCGGTTTTCTTCAACAATAAAGGTGGTACGTTAAATAAATACAGAACAGAAGTAACTTTTGAATTGTTGGTTTTAATCATACTCCTAAAATAATTAAAAAGAAACTAATCAATTGTTAATTGCAGTAAATCTCGTTCGATATGTTTTTTGTTTGAGTAACAGCCGTGAAATGTAGAGAATTGAATAACACGCCATCTATTGTGTGAATCCTAGTGCATAGAATCGGCAGTTTCATTATAGTAGCGATAAAAGACGCGAAGGGCGCTGCATAATTATAACAAATTGTCGAAATTAGGTTTAAAAGTTCATTATTTTATGTTTATGAGGAACAAATATTAAAGTTTTATGAAAAAATAATATTTCTAGGATTCAATTCTTATTCATTTAAAAATTTATGTGAAATTGATACACATAACGCCATCTAGAATATTTTATTAGTCACTAATAAAATTTGTTCGTAGTGGGGACCCAGTGCTTTGGGTTAAGACAGCGCTGTGTAGAATGTCCAAGACTAATATTACCGTTATAACGAAACAGTCAATGAACATTTTAATTTAAAGGGAAAGACAACTAGGTACACGTTATTTATTCTTTATGATAATCGTTATGATAAATAAAAAATGCCAAATCATACAAAAGCATGATAGAAAAATGATAACATGTGCTCAAAAATATCATAACATTGCAAAGCAAACAAAAAATGAGTAGATAATATGAATACAAAAGACAGGTTGGTGAGCTTTACCGAATTGGTAATACAAACACAAGAATTCGCAAAAGCATGATATAGCTGAACGACAATCCAAACAATGACATAAGATTTTTAAAAATAAATAAATAATTAATATTAAAATAAGCAAAACAAATTCGCAGGCATGGGTACAGGACATAATATATATTACGATTTACCACAAACAGAATTAAAAAAGTAAATAACTTACGTAATTTATTGGCAGGTACGGCTCGTTTCTTGGTGACCGATGACACTCCCTTTCGGTACCTAGTAAAGAAAAGTATTATTAGTCACTTTAAGATATTATTAAGATATTGTGCGTGATACTGTCACAGGCCTGACATGAATCGTTTAAATACGTAATAATCGTATTTTACCTAGTGGTGCGATCTCCAGCTGTCTTAACAAGAAGATCTCGAATCAGAATATTGACGGATAATGATTCTGGTGATTCGTTTCCGCAAGGGCAATTTGTCATAATCGCTATGCATCTGAAATATTAAAAAAAATTAGAAGTTATATAGCAATCAACCTACTTCATTGACTAATATTGTGACCAGTACTAGTAGTGATCAGTTTTTTTTTTGTAACGTTACATACTTAGAGCATCGTGTGTGACCACATTGTCCAGTCACAGGACAAATAGGAAATAAGCCGCAGGTTAGACAACACATGTCTTCTTCATGTAGATTTCTGGCATAGCGTGCGTGTTTGATCACTCGGTTTGCGACTTGCTTAGCGAGCAGACTTGGCTTGGGCATACTTTGTATGGCACAAAGTCGCCGTCTAGGGCGTGACATCTCAGGTGGCTGAGAATTTACTTTATGCAACGGAGTTTTATAATTAAACATAAAAGAAGATCTAATGGAACTGGATCCGGATGTGGTGATTCTGAGTGGTTCTGTTTCTATCTCTTCGGATGAAGTGTCCTCGTCTTCATCGCTGTCTATTTGACTTTCATCCTCATTATCGCTCGTTGAAGAATCATGTCCGTAGGAGAGTGGGTTAGGACGAATAAGATGTCGCCGCGGCCATAGCACTTCATTAATTGGGGGTCTTCGAACGGCTGCGGCAAGTTCTTCAGATGTATGCATTGATAAAACCTGATAACAAAAAGCTTCGTCTACGTAACTTGTTAAGACATCTGGAATTTAGCATAGTGCATTTAAGCGGTATGTGTGCAGAATAAAACATTCTATATGTTCAAAGTGCTCACCTTTCCCTAGCATTTTCTGAACAATAAATAACCAGAAATATTACCTTATATTCCGAATGTGTAAATATGAGAACATTTGAAAGCATTGTATAAAATGGTATCGGAAGATATTAAAATTTGAATTATCTACAAGCATAGTGTAGTAGCATGCATACTCGGGTGGAATCCAGAAGTAGTATAGTAGCCAATACGCGTGAATATTATTTTGCTTAAATAAAATTGTACTGCGTACAAGTGGGCCGACGTAAAATGTTGAACTTGGCCCAGAACAGCAGAACCGGTTACGCGGTGGCGACGCTGGCGACTGCCAACGGAGCTGCGCGAGCTCATTGCGTTTATTACATTTATGCAATGGAAGCGACCGCAGTTTGCAACGTTGGTTGTCGTACTGCGCTAAGAAAAGCATGTGTGAATTCGTTCTGTTTATTACTTATTACTGCGATAGGTATTTAAATAAGTAGGTCATAGCTATAGTGCAATGTTTCTATTCTACTTTCGTGCTAGTGTTAAAATAAGAACCCATGGTTTTAGTTTAGATGAGAGGTGTAGGTAGGTACCTAATGTATGTCACATTTATTAAGATGGATTTAAGATTATAATGTAGTATTGGACATTAACTATCGTGACAAATATTTTTTAAAGCCCTAGTGTAATGTCACATATTTTGCGAACGACAAAGGATCCAGACCACGATAACTATAGTAAACTACATCCACGCCGAAGGTAGTCGAGGGCAAAAGCTAGCTAGCATAGCTAGCCTAGGTTCAGTCCCTCTCTAGTCTCATGTGTGTGTACAAAAATCAATTATCAATGACTATTTTTATACACTTGTTTAAAAAGCGACTAGGTATACCTATTTAACAGCAAGTATTCTTGATTCTGTTATACAAATGAGTTTGGGTCGGGTGTGTAATATATGGCATAATAAGGGACAGTAATAATTGACATAATATTCACATGATATTCACATGATATTCACATGATATTCACATGATATAATTTTCATGTGCTATATAATCAAATAACCTTATTTCAAATGAAAATTTTATTAAATCTAGCCATACAAGGTGAAGAATGAAGAACCAAGAATTGTGCTCTCCCTCTTAGTCGTGTATGAACTTCGGAACCGTAACAACTTTTAGCCTGAAACTGAAAGTAATCTACTGACATGCTACCTATATTATAAGTACCGGCACACATCTTGAATAAAAGTCAGTGAGTGCCAATCAAAAAACTAATAGGACTGATTAATGGCGGTACCTAATCAATTGGTTAAATGGCGCACTTCAACCATCACGCACGCACAGCCCTAAAAACGTGTCTGCGCATCTACAGTACAGTCAGCATCAGAAAAGTGTTGACCATCAAACTACTCAGAATTTTTCTATCTAGTTAGAAAAATTCCAAATTGTTTAAAGCATACAGAGTGGTCACACCATCTTAGCAATCAGTTTTTCGTTATCATGTAAGTTAGTAAAGTGTCTATATTCATATGTGCAAACACGCCGATAAATGGTATCTAATCAAGTATAAGGTCAAAATAATGTTTTTTGACTACTTTAGTGATCAACATTTTTCTGATGCTGACTGTACATTGTCAAAATGCTTGCCGGTCATAGGATTAAGTAAGATCCGATGCCACGATATGTTCAGTTTTGCAATAAGCACTTTACCCAACCCGAGTTTATTGTACAATAATGCAATAGTTAAGGTAATCGAATAGTCAATAAAGGTGAAGTCAATATAGTACAGTAATCGGAGCCGTCTGAGAGTCCAGGTCCAACCAAGATCGGCATGCTTCGTTTCTTAGAGTATTCTCTATTGTACATCGGATTTTGTTACATTAATTTGTACAGTAGGTAAATAAGTAGTGTAGGTAGTGTTAATAAAATATGAAAAAGATATTTTCAGTTTTAATTAATCCACAAATGTGAAGCTGTTGTCATATTCTGTGCGATAGATAGATCACTTTAGCTGGCTTTTAAATTGGCATGTGCCAAATAAAAAGCCGGTGCACAAACGAAAACCATAGCAATCCTCATATTTATGCACACCGTTTTGTAAATACGACATTGAATTTACTGAATTAAAGCCAAATTGTATCGGGCAATATTTATATTTTTTTGTACCACTTAGGTAGCAGACAAGCACACGGCCCACCTGATGGAGAGTGGTTACCATCGCCTATGGACGTGTGCAACAACAAGGAGTCATACTCGTGCTGCCGACCCTGTAAGCACAGAGAGATTCCGTACCGTCAGTGTAGATGACAAAGCAGGACCTTTGGTGTCTCACTCACAGCACAAAACCTCTACAGTTAGTTATTGAACCTTAGCTTATTGCAATCGTGGGAATAAATTGTCTAGAGGACAGCGTACAACTCGGGCGTTAGTTCAGAAATTTGAATTGGACACAATAATTACAGTGTACGATTGAAGCATGCTCAAACTTTCCTTTCGCGAATAAAGGGTAAAATAGGCGCCAAATGTAGCAAATAAGAGCTACGTCTCGTTTGGCAAAAGGTGGCGTTTCGTAACCCTCATTAAATTAAAATTAATATGCGAACCTTTTACATGAAATGTACAGTCGAGTAGGAAAACATCTAGTGCTTTGAATATATAAATGTTTAGGCACAGGTATTCACAGAAAATTAGTGATAGGTTTATTGAGAAAGCTGCGCTATCCGACTTGGATAGGTCAGGTTCGAAGGCAAATGCGGGAGTGAAGCGGAGCGAAGCTTTCGTGGTTATTTGTTATTTTTTTTCTAGGCGGTTAATTGAACGGCTGATTAAGCTAGTTGGCTGAGGCATATTTCGTACGTACCGCAAGTATCGCTAACATAGTTTAACTTAGCTCGCTCGCTTGATCGAAAACTAATAAAAAAAATTATACTTGAATAAAATATGTTCACACTTTTGAAGCTGAGTGTAGGTAGACCAGTTATCTGAAGCTATTTAAAAAGGGTTGCGAAACGCGACCTTTGCCAAACGAGACGTAGCCCAAATAAGTACATATTTTTATTTACAAAACAATATTATGTTATTAAGAGCGAACGATACAATATATGAATATACTATACCCGGAAATTCATTAATTATGTCAGTAAATAATTCGTATATTTGTATTTATTATTACAGCAATGGAATGTTGGCATAATCATGCATGTTCATTATAAAAAAAAAACTCTTCTAGTTTCTTATCAAAACTTTTCAATAATGAAGATCAGACTATATAGCTACTTTAAATAAGTGACATGCATCGATTTAACAACAAGAACTATGTATTTGCGTCCGAAGGTGCGACAACATACTCTATCTTGTTTATTCCAAAATTGATCACATGAATTAGATGACAAAGATGTCATGATTTTAAGACTAACTATTAATGCACAGTCGTATATTTGAAAAAAATAAACACAGAACATTAAGAATATAGGTTAAACCCTTTATTCATAAACTTTCACTAGGAGCATTTTTCATCTATCATATTTTGAGTGTCAATAAGACATAGACAAAATGCTAAGTACCTAGCTAAAGTGTTTTAAATGATTTGTTTTATGAATAAGGGGGCAACGACATTTAAAATGTTTTGAAATATTGAACTTACTTCACATAAAACCTGAACATGCCTGGTTCGATATGACTGTTGTCCAACAAACTTCAGGCACTCCGAGCGCTGAGAAAAATTTATTGAACTAAGCATTAAGCGTTGTTATTAATAAATTGTTAATATTGGAACCGAAGCTAAAGATGTAAAGCAATATTATTATGGAGATGGTGCAAATAGAGATATAATGACCTGAATTAGCGATGTACCCCACGAGTGCCAGGACAAAGCAGTTAGCAAAATAAATAAAGATAAGAAGCCATGCCGCTTCCCGCCTCTCACCTCAGAACATTCGCATCTTAACTGACGTACTGCTGTTGTTCTCTGGACTGCAGCCTAGAAGTTTTGATTTTACATACAATGCGAGACTTTTGCACTAACTTGTAGATTTCATAATATCGATCGCATTAGTTTTTTTAACAGTTATACAGTACAGTACGATATTACAGTTACAGTAAAGTTCGAAACTTCGTAATTAAATAGTACTTTATACGGATCATCAAATATATAATTATAAACAGCAGACGTCTGTTTAAACACAGTGCGTAATTATATTAAAATGATATCTATGCTAAATACTAATAATCCTAAGATCACGCCAGCTACCGCAACTTCTGTACAACAAGATCGTAACTCCGAGAAAATCGACCGGAAGTGCCAGGGAGAGTTAATTTGTTTTCGAACCAACATTAAAATTAATCAGAAGTTAAGTGGTGAAGCGGGTGAAGCTAAAAATATATTAAATTCACTAATCTGCGCTAGCTGACTGTAGAAAAGGCTTGCACCGTTTGAAATTTACATAACTTTATAGCAATAGTCAGTTCCTAAGCTATGACCGCGTGGTCCGACTAGTTTATTCATCCGTGGACAGTCGGGTAAGAGTGCGGTATTCGTGTGGATTTCCGCATGAAAATAAAAAGGTATCTTAAAGATTTTTTTATATCTGCTCGGCGCTTTACTTTTTCCAAATAACTAATACAAAAACTGGTGGTAGAAAGATCAATATTGGATAAAATAATTGTGTTTATGTAAACTTCTCGCAGAAATTATTAATTTTCTTAGCTATCTATGCTTAGCAACCTCGCGCGAACGAAATCGCTTATTTATTTATAATAATATATATATTAATAGAAACCACGCGACAGCAAATGTATAAATATAAAAAATCATAAAAGCTATTTGATATAAAAGCAAATTGGAGTACGTACTGTTAACACAAACTGAATGACGAGAAATACTAAACAGGCGACATATTTCCTCATATTTTGAATTTAGGAAATGTACTGACAGTGATCTTTAAAACCAGTCGTCCCAGTTAGTACTTCTTGAAATATTTTCAGGGCAATTTTTGATGGGAATACTGTTTATATATTCTACACAAATAAATACAACTTACGTATGAATCCAGAGATTTTAACAGAAGCAGGTCGACGGAAGTGCAGTCCGATGATGATGTCAAAGATATTGGTGGTTCTAGATCTTCATCGTCCGAATCTGTCATTGTGTCCTAAAATAAACATAAAATCATTACATACAGAAGTGTGAAACAGAAATCTAATTAAACAGACATATATTATTATAACCTATTATAAACCAAAAAGGTTATATACAAATTGTATGAGTTAGTCTATTTTTTGTTTAGCAGTGGTTGACGCCCAATATGGGCTGAGTTTGAAACAACCACTCCAAATACACGTGTACAATTGCTGCTGATATATTGCTCTTAGATCAAATTATTAAATTATGTCGGTGAACTTTTTTATTTGGGGAAACTTGACAATCGTTCTTCGGCTTTCATTTAGTTTCACTCACTCACTTTCCGTTATTATTATCACCTCTTAGGTCTTCCTCCTTGTAAATGTCCACTTCCATAATTATTTCATAATAAGCTAACAATATTACTTTGGTTCCTATGGGTCACATGTTATGTACCAGGACATGCGATTTCCTTGTATCTGCACTGTGATTAACACTACTTCCAAATTGCCTCTAAAATACTCATTCTTACTCTAATCCTAAGTAAGCTGCTCCTCTAACCAACGTGATCCAATCACATCCATAACAACTTTTTGAAGATCAAATCAGTCATTGATATCCATCTTCATTCAATAATTGCCATATTTCTACAGTTATTCATCTGGCCTATTAACTTTGCCGTTCTCCATAATTTTTACTGCTCTCCCAGACCACATAGATCTCGCCAAATAACCTATGCCATCCATTTTCTAGCACCCCATTCTATTCATTCATCCATTTTTCAATACACATTTTCCATCATTCTTTGCTGCAATTTGTGATGCTACATATCTCTCCCAGTAGTTTTATCCTAAGAGTTAATAACAAGTAACACGACAAGTAGTCCGGTATACTTGTTCACCTGGATGGGTCCAAGTAGCCTAAATTAATTGTGTAAGTATTTGGGCCCGTAAAAGATCAAGCCACATCAGGAAATAATATATATAATATAAGTACATAAATCATTGTAGGAAATTCGGCAAATGAAGGACTTTCGCGCAATTGAAATAATTAGGTCATAGCGGTGCAGCGCGATAACGGGGGCAGTCTGCGCAGGAAGGGTTGAGCGGGGCGGAGGGTCAGATAAAGTATTGACTATAGACAATACGAGGTGAGCCACCTGGACTGCTATACTTGATTGAGCCTAGACATTGATGACGGTCGTGACATCCTAGAGAATTAAGTCAGTATTGCAATACCTTTGTGAAACCTAAATCCATCTAACTGGTGCAATTGAACAAGATTCAAGTAAAATCACTTCGAAATAATGTATTATTCTTATCTACTAACAGGATCATCGGGAGGTCAATTGGCTATTGTTGCCCGCATTACATCAGGTCGCTACCGATATACCTTTTCAATTCAAACGATTGAAGTTTTCATATCAAATATCTCAAAACTATTTGAACCCTATATTAAAAAACAAATACATGAGATCCTTATCCTACCGTAAAAGAAAGCGAAGCAAGTCAGAATTAAAATATACATATATGAAATACACGTTTATAGTATGGGGTCCCATTATAAGTATCTATTCAGGTATACAATATATAACTAAATATTTTGTGAATATGTCAAGAATATCAACCAAAAACGGTTTGTTGTATGGCAGCCCCCTTATTATTTTATTAGATTTTTAGTATTTTTGTTATTATATCGGCAACAGCTGTGGAAATTTCAACTGTTTAGTTGTCACGTTTCATGAGTTGCAGCCTGGTGAGATACAGACGGAGAGTGGAGTCTAAATAATAGGGCCCCTTTTTTACCGTTCGGGTACAGAGCCCTAAATAATACGATATTATCTACAGAAACCAGTTATCAATAATACCTACATCACTAATAAATAATGTAATACCGGGAAACGATGTTACTTTTGCGACAGAAGAACAGACTTCAAATTAAAAAAGTTTTAAAACAATAGAATTTCAAGCACGATATAAATAGAAAAAAATTTAATCGGTCTAGGCGGGGTTTGAATCGATTTAAATCG
Organism: Eilema caniola; assembly: GCA_949126895.1. Taxonomy (NCBI): domain Eukaryota; kingdom Metazoa; phylum Arthropoda; class Insecta; order Lepidoptera; family Erebidae; genus Eilema; species Eilema caniola. Next base: position 43,013,574 of record OX421460.1, on the reverse strand, counting down.
ATTGGAATATTTAGCATGAAATGCTTAAAAATTATTTCAAATTTTCATCACGCTCTACAATTTTACATTAATGATGTGCGATTAATGGTAAAAACATGCCAAGCTGGTCATTTGTCTTATACGAGTAATGAGAAAATATTAACTTTTTGTACGTCATCGTCAGTACTATTTAAAATCTATTCTGTACTTTTGAATATTTTGTGTCTCTATTAAAATCCGTGTTCGTTCCATGAATAGTAAGAATACATTATGTCTAATTGCATTGGTCTGGGTGCTTCCGTGCCTCGATAGCACGTTAAGTCGTCGGTCCCGGTTGCCGGTGTTGGAGTCCCAAAAACTCCGACAATTAGTCTAACTGCAGAACTTTGATATCGCGAATTGGTTGTGGAGGTCAGTGGCAGTAGCTTCACGGAAAATCCTTGACTCAGCAGCATCGGAGTTAGATTAAAAAGCCGACCCCAACTGACCGTATTTCAGAACAACGCTCCAGTTATGAATCGGTTCTCACAATGACATCAAAACTGACATCTAGAATATAATGTTTTCAGATCTAGTTATAAATCGAGATTCAGAACTGAGTATCGTTTTGGAATACGGACTGCACAATCCGTCATTTGTTTGGATATAATGTTGTTTGTAGACTGCGTATACCGCGTATGACCTTACTAAATGCCGAGTAGATACTGTGATTTTACTGTGACTGACACTTTGGGCTTATAGTTAAGGCACCGTTAATTTTTAAGTGTACTAATCGCGAAATGTACGTAAAAAAAGCAACATTTTACTTGATACGGTGCGACGAAACAGTGCGGCATTCATAGGCAAGTAGCCCACGCGCATGGGCTCTTGCGCTAGTTATTGCCACTATAGGCCGGCTGCTACAACTGCTAATAACTTGTATTGGCAGTTGTAGCAGTCGCATTTCGGTAAGCTATATGAACAGCTAAAATGAGTTAGCAAAAGACTGTTCCGTGCATCACCACCAAAATGAAAAAAAAAAAAAACTAAATTTACTCATACTGACGAACAAGTTGGTATAACATTTAATGAACTGTCACCTCGAGCCAGTCATAGCGGCGAAATGTCGGCCTCCGTGTGCCTCTCAGGGGCACGGGTGTTCCCCTCCTCCATACAGCCGGGCGCACCAGCAAAGGCGACCGGGACCGACTGGAGAGTGGTATGCGCACATTTATACCACGGTTAAACGGATTGCGGCGTAGGGCGCATTGGCTTTCGATCTCATCAGTTGTTTCTATTCCACAAATTGTAAAACGCCGTGGCGTTCGTGTGCTCTGGGGGGGAGGAGGAGGCTAAAAAGAAAAATATAGCATTCTTCAAAAAGAATCTAATAGATTAAAAAGTATAAGCTGGACAAGCAACTATTATGTACAAATTTCTATTATGTAAAACCAGTTCCACATGGTTATCTATCCCATGGCCTGATAAAGTCACCACAGTTATCTTTATTATTCAGTTTACACGTGGCAAAGAAAAAAGCCCCTCATAATGGTACGCGGTCACCGGTGTAAACGCTTGCAACATCAGTGGTGTCATTCGCGTGTGTTGCCGATCTAGTCTTCTTTAATCATCTATCTTACTAGGTATATGATGCATCACTTGAGAACATTTGGACAGATATTTTTTTTTTGTGTGCTCTTGGGATGTAACTCACTGAATCTTTTTTTTTACTCTAAACATCAGGTAAATAATCCAAAAATCCTATAGCAGCAAAGGAATACTAACGATGGAGTATAAACACGTTTGAGTTCACTAAGAAATTAGAGAAATTGGGATTACACATACACACTCAAGAGGTGATGGCATTTTGTAAAATGCTCCTCAAATGTAATCCTTGTTTTCTATAATAGGATAAATACCTTGGTGCTGTTCCCATCGATACTGATTCATTGGACCCAAATACCAATAGTGGACCGGTTACAAAGATGTGCGATTTAAACTGAGCAAGGTAATTTCTAACGAGGTATTGGAACTTAAAACAATATAGGTACCTACACGCAATTGCGATGCAAGTAAGTGGCGAATAACGGAAAAATACGCCAGAAGATATCATAGCGAGAAAAGGAAACATCGAAATAAAAACCTGTACCAACCCATCTGACCAGCACGAAAACAGTAGATCAAAGCTTCCCAAAATTGGGAGTGACTTATGTCCAGCAGTGGACTCTGATAGGCTAATTGATTGATTAGAAATATAGATGCGAAGCCGGTTATTAACGATTTCAGCCTAGCAGTTAACAATGCATGTTTCGTTATTAACGGTAAAATACCCGCATTTAATGCTTGTTACGGGTAAATACCACCGCTAGATGCCGCTAGCAGCTTGAAATGCGTATTCCCTCGTCCAGACTATGCTCCTTGCATTTGTCCTTGTGTTACCAGAAATATTCACGAGAGTAATGCCCTAGTCTCCACACACTCGCGTCATCATGTTGTCCCGCATTGCAATATTCACCTTGCAATGGAAATGAACGTTATGGACGACAACGCTGTAGCATTAACTATGCTTTTTCAGAATAGCAAATTATTTTAATAAATTATTATAAAGTATCATATATTTCTCTCTCTCTCTTTCTCTCTCTAAATTTAAGGTTTTTCTTAAGTGTTCGAAAGTGTGTTCTTGTCGGTGGATTATCTTATAATAATAAAATATAAGTTTTATATTTTTAAGTGATATTTGATATTTTTATAACGAGTCGACAAATCCTATACTCGCATGCGATGTGGAACCTCTCAGCCTCAGGAGGGACTTTGTCTCACTGTGTGTGTTCTTCCCCCTATATAATGGTTTGTGCTCAGGTGAATTGTTTGACATGATGCGGAGAGCTACCCATGGTGGCCGTCGTGAAGTTTTTCTAACAGTAGCCTACAATTATTTACTGTCAATAAAACCCACTAGTGTCGAAGCTAAAGGCTCTGCCGCCGGCTATTTGTAACCGACTTCTAAAAGAGGAGGAGGTTCTCAATTCAAATCAATCAATCAATTAGCCTATTGCAGTCCACTTCTGGACATAGGCCTCTACCGATGTGTGCAATTTTTGCTGATATTCCGCTATCCGCATCCAGTCTGTCCCAGCCACTTTTTTCAGGCATTGCGGTAAGGGTGAGGAGAAGACCCGGCGTAGTTTGTTAATTATTTCTCGAAGTCGTTTTTACCAAGCTGGATAACGAAGATGTTCAAAAATATTTCTATATTTTTGAAGAACTTCGAGTGTCGCCCCCTCGATGGCTATCAATCTCAGTGTAACATGTTCGTTGAACATAATCTTAGTTTTATCCAAGTTTACACCGAGGCCCAACGTATCAGAAAAAACACGGGATGAACTCGTTTTTTTCCGGTATGTGGATAAATAATTTTTTCAAATGAAAAAGCTTTCGGACCCTAACGTTAAAAGTTAATCTTCGAAGCAATCAAAACAGGATTGATGATGTGAGGATCCTGTTGGCAAGTGGTTTAGGTGGTTTGCACATAAACATAAATAATGATTCTACAGAGCGCTAACCATGGATGTTTTGAATTAAATATTTGATCGTGATAATCAATATACACCAGAGTGGAGCTACTCCACTCTGGTGGATATTGATCTGACTCACGGCAACAGACTGTAATACATATTTTAGATTTATAGGTATAATAACCCCTACCTATCAAGTACCTCCCGGTGCTTGAAACACGAACTTTCATTATAATTATTATCAGTAGAGATAGTCTTGTTTTTGTTCCATGTGGCAATGAACATATAAATATATAACAAGACCTATAAGTCAACAGCTATAATTTCTTTTGTTCCTTGTACCTTGGATCGTTGTGATAACTCATCGGAGTGCATTACCTAACTAACAATTAGGGAGTCCTCCGACATGACAACGAATTTTTTTTAATTATTATAACGCAATTAAGTAATAATAAGTATACCAAAATTGAAGCTAACTAACTACTAACACGATTAATTTCTAGTTTTCAGAAACTATTATGACAAAAGGAATCATCTTCCTGTGGGTGGTGGCGGTCATCTCTAATTTAGATATTTTACACCGTGTATTGTGGTCTCCTCTGGGGAAAAACTACGTGAGTAATCGACCTATGTGTAACGGCGACCAAATTGGCTTTACAATAATACTGAATACACACAAGTGTCAAACCAAATCTCAAATCAACCGGTCGACAGGAAGGGGGACAATATCAATTACATACTAGAAATGACCCACCCAAGACAAAGAAAACTATTTAAAAATAGACTCAAGACTTAGGAAGCCAGTGCGCGCGCCGACAAGGCGATCTTGTTTAATCGATGGCCTCTCAGACGAAACTATTCCAGTATGGAACCTTTGTCCCAGGTCGCATGTAAATGTCACGACACATTATTTTGTTTTCAGTTGGTTTGATTCTGAGTTTTCATTTTTTTTAACACTTTTAGGAATCAGGGTTAACCCACCAAGAGTTATTATAACCCTTGATGTTGCAAGCCTCCTTTGAACATGATAAAATAACCTGTATTTCTTTGGCAGTTCGGATGAGAGATGCTCTTTTACGCGCGGAGTTTCACCTCACCGAATTAAACTATGAGTTGGTTATGTTATATCGGACTCGAACCGATTGCAACCGCACGGAGTTTCGTCACATCTGCCTGTATTGCCGACCGCAGACCTCATTTCTTGCCCTTCATTATCTTGATTATTAATACACCAATGTACTACATAATCGCAAAAGATTGTATAAGATACATAATCATATATACAAGATATATAAAAGCAAAAAGTAAATAAAACAGATAAACAAGTACTTACGGTATCTCGCTCATGGAAATCAACAAGTGGGGAGAGTGGCGGTGACGACGAATAATTCGACATGTCAGCAACCTGTTGAAGAAAATAACATCAGTTTTATCAATCGTATAAGATTTATGTTAACGTAAAACATTCACGGGAACTGAAGATGAGAATCAGATGCAATACAGTGTGATAAGTAAAAAAAAAATTGCGAAAACTTATCCATCAATTATATTGTTAATAGGGATAGTCACAACAGGCAATTCGCAAATAACCAATTGTTGGTCTACTATTTTACCTAACAAATAATGCTATCTACAAAGTAAATGTCGTTTCATTGAAGTTGCAATAACATTATGTTGAAATAAAAAAATCAAGATTGCGTTACTCGCGGGCAAAACCGCAACCTCGCCCGCGTTGAGCCCGAAATAGGTCAAGGCAGTGTTCCTTTTGCAGTCTTAACCTCATACCCCAATTTAGTTATTAAAGCGTTATATTGTCGCTCATATTATAGGTACTTCTATACTGATATAATGAAGATGAAGAGAAATGCATTTTTCAGGTGACTCCCTCCTCAACAGAGCCGAAACTGACGAAGTTTGAACTATAAAAGTGGTAAGTGGGTACATCAGATTATTACTATTTTCTTGGTAAGCTAAAAGATTTAGATAAATTTAAACAAAATATGGGCCTGCGCTGCATCGTACGCGTGCGCAGTTTCGTGTATATTGAGCTATTTCGAATTCACAAAAACGTGGAAAAAAAGGGTAAAAAAATAAGAGCTGAATTGTAACAATAATAATTATCAACTTGTAAAGACCAATTGATTGCATGTTTTTTTTTCCATACACTTGCTCATAAAACTGCTCTTTTCTCACCACAATTAGACACATAATAATACCTGTAATCAAACTGTGATGTTTTGATTGCTATATTTCACGAGTGGGATATAGATTGTTGAAATTTTATTGGTCGAGTTGCTTTATTCTTTGAAAAAAGAAAAGATACAAAAGAATCGTGTTCAATAGAACAAATAAATTAATATACCTACTTATTTCTTGTTCTTTTTATGCAACTTCGTATTTAAATAGAAAATTTCATTTTGAACGTGCATAATAAACAAAACTTTCACTCAAATATAACTTTTTTCTCTCTCTCTGTTTACTTAAAGCAATGAATTTACCATTTTGTACACGCGATAAAAAAAGAACCCTCTTAGTTTAGTCTTTGGCCAAAGCGAGCGCATAGCAAAAATTTTCCGACCGTCCGCCAGTACCAAAAAGTTCTGCAATCCGTTGTTACTGTTGAAATTAAAGTTAATCATTAATTAAAAATGTCTACAAGTACCTACTAGTTGTGTAAAAAATGTATTAATGTACCTAGTACACCGCTCGATATAAACACATACTGTAGGTATAACGTCCGATATATGATGTAAACCCTTAAGATTATGGAATGTTTACTACCTGAAAACTGCAAGGGTAAATATCTTAGTAACATTTTATACACAAGTGTATAGAAAAAAGTCGTATGATTCACGTGTCTATTGTTGATTACCGTCTTCGGCTTTCTTTAGACCGTCGCTTGACGGCTCGGATCTCAATGGCGCCTCAGCGGTAATCACCAATGGTGTCATGGGTCCGAGGCGAACTTTACACACTTGTACCATAATCTACTATTATTTCGAGTTTGAATTGGCCTCGTGATACATAGTTATTACTTGTATTTGTAACGAAATATGGTAAATATTTCTTACACAAAATGAACTTATGATGATAATCGACGCAAACAAGGCAAAACACGGAATTATCTAGTCTAGATACTACACAGGATAAAACCGTTGAATAATATTAATGGCATATTAAAATTCCACTTCGAATACTTTTACGTTTGCGTTCATGAATATGCATAAAACTACTGATCATGATCTTCACACTAATAATGCTTATATCGTGCATTATTATTCATGCATCGTGTTGCTTATTTTATATGCACCTATATGCTTATGACTATACTTAAATAAAACAACAATTTTAACATTGTACCTACCCAAAAACCTGTAAGACTAATCTTTATTTTACCATGATAAACTTGCTCAGAGAAAAAATATCAGAGAATAAAGTTCGTTGACTGATAATGGTAATATCAACCGATGAAACATAATTATTATCCCACATCATACATATCTAATGGTCTGTTTTAATAATTAAAATGATTTCAATGTCAACTGAGAAGCTAATAATTACAATTTAAGGTCACTTATTAGGTTTGTGATCTAATAACTCAACATGTAATACAAAATTGCTCATTAGAATAAATACATTAATCACTGCCTACATTGTGGTATTGCCTACAACGGTTCTTGCGCAAAACGAAGTAAGCGGTAGGCTTATATAACGTGACCTCGTGGCACACTGACTCTGTGGTGCAGCTCATGCCTCGCTTGCACCGACTAGGTACCGCCTACTTACATTATCTTGCTGCAACTTCATTATTGCAAACTAGCTATTGTGATAACTCGCTAGTATTGGTACTTGGTACTTAATCTACCGAAAATAAAAAGGAATTGTGTTAGTACCCATGCGTGGTTCTCAGCAGAGTACATAGAATTTAGGTCACCAAATCTCTTCCCATGCGGTGGCGTACAAGGCGAATAAGAGTTAGGGCTATTTAACATCAGACAGATATAAACAGCCCAGATTCAGCCTCAGACTCACCGCTCGAGTTAACAATGGTGCCCGGAATACGGCAATTGGCTCACCCCTTATACAGAATTTAATTATTCAACTCTGCCTAATTCTCCGGGGATAAAGGCGTTATTATGTGTGTATGTAGTACCCATTAATCGTGTGTGTATCACAGAAGTAATCAAGAGTGGGTTCAACCCCAAATATCTAAAGAATTCTGCCGAATAAAAGGTAGGTAGTGTATGAGGCTAAGGCGTCGGCCGTGCGATCGAAAGGTAGCGAGTTTCAACTTCAACCATTACACAACGTTTACAACTACAACATGAACCCTCTTCTAACCTATAATTTAGCGTAGTTCGCGGGAATACTATAGTCATCACACGATTCGATTGGTAGTACTCTTTATAAAAAAATGCATTATATTCTCGAATATTTATACACGAGGTCGTGGGCGCTAGGCCCCGTCCACCTTCGGTCAGAGAGAGGTCGTATATAATCATTTACATCTCTCATATTCGGTAAGTAGGTCCTTATTACCCCAAAATTGGCTTGTATGTGACCAATTAGCGCTCTAGGGTAATAATGTACTTATGTACCTATAAAAGCCCTAGGGCGGTAAGTAATAAAAAAAAGACGGGTTGCACTCCGGGAGTGCCGGCAGAAGTGAAAACTTTTTCTTTCTTTTTTTTTCGTTATATACAGAGAAAAAGATAAAAAGAACATACCATACCATACCTATAATATAGCGCCAATCATAGAACCTATCCCTAATTTTCTGCTAATTTTCTGTCAGAAGAAATTAATAAATTACAAAAAAAAACACAAAAAGTAATAAATTACAAAAAGAAAAAATAATCAAAAAAAGTGTCGGAAGCCCAGGTTCGAACCCGGTACTATCTGAAACCATAAGGACTTACAGTCGAAGCGCGTTATGAAAAAAGGCGGGAATACTAACATACCCAAAAAAAACACCTGTCCCTAAAATTTGAAAATTGTTCCCATTTCACTATAAATTTTAACTAATAAAATGTTTTATTCTTGTAAAGCCGGTTTTTTTCTACTTACCTCACAATCGAGATGTAAAGCAGAGTAGTTAGCTCGGGTGTAAGCATCAATTGCACGCTCGAACTGCAATTATCTCGGGCTGCAATTGATGCCTTACAGCCCTTATTGGCTACTAATCTACTACTATTGTTTTTATATTAGGTCCTTACATATATTATGAAATTGGCGTTATATGGCAAAAGAATTTCTTTTTACAGTTTTTTTTTTATTCAGACAATCAAAGTATGTAGCGTTCTTATTTATGCACTTTAGGCATTTTATAGGCAGTTCATTGATTCCTTTGCTAAAAAAAAATTGCGGGAGCAAGAATCAACAAAAATTTTGAAGGCGTTTTGGACTTGAATTGATTTTTTTTTCAATTAAGATATTATCCAAATTCCGAAAAAACTGCTTATCGGTTGGAGTAAGGTCTGGGGGCCTCCAGGGCCATCAGGGGATACCGCACGATATCCTTCGAAGCGGCGAGTCTCCTGGCCGGATCGCCACCGTGGATCCTGGAAGCGAGGGCCCTTTCGGCACTATATCAGTTCCGAAAGGAAGCGCGGGAGCGGGGATTCGATCCCGAGCCCGAAGATATTCGGGCCGAGAAATCCCGGCTCCACCAGGTCATGGTGGCCGAGTGGGAGCGACGACTTGGGCAACCACGCGCAGGGCACGCCGTCATTGCGGCGGTAAGGCCCATCATGGGGGAGTGGCTAGAGAGGCCACACGGTAGCCTCTCGTACCGTCAGACGCAGATTATCACCGGGCACGGTAGCTTCGGGCGGTATCTGCATTTGATGGGTATAGAGCCAACGCTCGAGTGCCATCACTGTGACGCGAGTGTGGACTCGGGGCTGCACACGCTCACCGGGTGCCCGGCGTTTGAGACGCCGAGGCGGGAGTTTGTGGCGGCCCTGGGGGTGAGAGTGCTCACGTTCTCCACCCTGCTCGCGGCGATGGTCCGCTGCGCGGATGCGTGGGCGGCCAGCGCCTCCTTCTGCGAGCAGGTCATGCTCGCGAAGGAGACAGAAGAGTGGGCGCGGCGCGATGAGCGAGACAGGCTCGCTAACATCGCTGCACGCGCCCGAAGGCGCCTCGGGCGTCGGAGGGCGCAAACTGACCTCCGCCCCCCATGAGCGCGGGCCTGAGGGTGACGGGTGGAGCCGCCCGTCACCCTAGTAGAAGCAGGCCACGGCGGCGGCGCGCATCTTAGGACGATGCGCGCCTCCCCACACCGGGGTTGAGTCGGGGACCGCGTGGTCCCCCCCTTCCCGAGGAGGGCCAGACCGAGAGGGATGGCCCTGGGTCAGCCGGGGTGTGAGGAATATGTCGCATGACAACCTCACGTTCGGCCTAGCACTACGACCCAGAGACGGCGTGCGGTTTAGTCGGTTCGAGTCCGACATAACCTACCCCTCCGGCTCGGGACGGGTGGGTAACCGTGGGGATTTCCCGCACGTTAAAAAAAAAAAGGAGTAAGGTCTGGGGAGTATGGTGAGTGACGGAGACACTCGTCGTCTGTTATGCAGTGTGCGGTCTAGCGTTGTCCTGAGCAGCAGTAGGCTAGAGTAGTTGACTAATCTCGGCTGTTTTACGGCTAGCTTTTCATCATGGTTTCCAATTGTTGGTATTACAAATCTGCCGTAAATCGTCTGACTAGATCTTAGGAAGGTGTAGTGAATGACTTCAACGCTGGTCCATCAGGCACTAACCAGTACCTTTTTTTGAGACAACTTCGCTTGGGGCATGATTTGACCGGTTCTCCAGGGTTTTAAGCCTTGTGATTTGCGATTCTAATTATCGTATAGGATCTATTTTTCAGTATTTATTCATAATCCCCTCGTTATTGTAACGGTCGAGTAATGTGACGCAGCAGTTGACGCGTGTTTGTTAGTTTGCTTGACTTAGTTCATACGGTACCTATTTTTCAAGCTTTTTCAGGTTTCAGTTTGTTTGAAATGATTCAAAATGGTTTTAGCACTCACACCGAAGCCTGCAGCTAACTCTGACGTAGTTTGAGATGGATCCGCTTCCACGATCACTTTCAAATCCTTATTGACATCTAGGGTCTCTGGTCATCCACGAGGTGGTTTCTGGAGGTCAAAATTTCCAGAACGAAGCGTTGGCACCAAAAATGTTACACAGTTATTTAACAGTGGCTGCTCAGTACACATAATTAATCCTTCGAGCTGTTTCTGCAGCGCTGGTGCCGCAATGAAACTCGTATTCGAAAATAATGCGATATTTTAAGTTTTCCATATTGTGCACAGAACGATGTCAAAAAATAGCGCGAAAACAATCAATTATCACATTCGAAACACAAATAGACAAGCTTAAAATTGAAATGAATTCGGAAATCCTAACCAAACGCTGAATTTTTGAGATCAAAATGGCCAGTTCGATAAAACGCCAATTTCATAATTAAGTAAAGACCTAATACATATTATTATTTTCTGTTATCCGTTCGTTCGTACGTTGGGTGCGTTTGTTATTCTAGTATGATTTTTAAAAAGGGAATGTCATGCAAAAATGTTAACTGGTTCACAATCATGGAGGACTTAATCATATTCTGTCTTCCCTGTGTTCACAATACACGGTCAGCTGTGGCCAATATATATTGTTAAATGAAACTGATTGAGTAAAACTCAAGGCAAATCTTTGAATAATACGTGAAAACTGGCGTTTTAGTTAAATAAAACGTGTAGGTATAATTTTTATGTTCATTAGTGAAACCAGGCTTAGAAGTAAATTACAGTTTGATGCAGTGAGCAAACAACTTCCACCCGTTCACATTATTGGTAATATCGAATGAATTGCTTGTCTGCATGTAAGATGTAAGCATTCAAACCGAAATTCCGGTCATCGGGGGTGATTCTGTCGGACTCGGACCGACGTAAACCACACGTGGGGTTTAGGTCTCAATTACCAGGGTGTAAGGTAGTCCGATAAGTGCCTATATTTTATTATTACGTAAGAGGATATAAAAATAATCATTGAGCCCTAACCACCGGTAGCTTGGTCCCTGTACCCGATGCCGGTGGGACACTATTTTTTATATCTTTAAATATATTTAAAAATTTTGTAGATGTATTTAAAAATGTAATTTATATGTTTTGTTAAAATGAATAAAGGGAATAATAACCATTTACTGCAGATAACCATCCATAATTTGTTAGTAGGTACATTGAAGGTTAGTATCTAATTATTAATAATACTTGGGCAATAAAATCAAAAATTTAGTAATGTAGGTGCATCGCGTCCGTGTCATACAGACAAAGTTTAGTGCATATTAAAGTAAATTAATTAATAAGCTATATATGAGCAATCATATCGCATTATCGAACCAATAGTATTTCTAGGAATCTTATTAGTTCCTTAAATGTAAACATATGTTAGGCGTGAACAATACAGAATGCATAGCGGAATCAAAGCGGAATCAAGTCCGCGTAAGAAAGGGCGACAAACGCGCGTCGATTTGGCTTTGATTAACTTAGGTGTGGTTGCCGTCGTCACGTGCTAGGTAGGTATAAATTGCTCGGTATGGGTTTGAAGGCGCAACATCTATCTAGACCGATCACTACGTTTTTATTTGATAATAGCATGTAGTAGGTATTATGTTTTAAGGGACGTCTTTTTTATGGTGAGATTACACAACTCCTACGTTTTCCATTTCACAATAACCATCGAAACCAAAAAGTTTCAACTTTTGCTAGAAGCTTGTAGGTACAGTACAGTAAGTCGACGTAATTGTGTAGCAACTCGTAACAAGTAATTACATCACTTTCGTTATTTGTCCTCGAAATTTTCGGATTCTTGCCGTATTTCATCGGGAACGGGAAGCTCATATACCTAATTATTTTTATGACCATTTTATTTCTTGAGTAATCAGTTTTAATAACACAGGTCAAATACTACAGATTGGGCCCAGAGAAAAATTACTATCAACTAATATTTTATATATTAGAATGGTTTATGATCAATTTTCGCCATTGTCGAACCATTTCCTTAAAACTGTTTATTCGTGACCCGTCATTTGATCAGTAAGTTGTTATTAAATACACTTGATATTAAGTAGATATTTAAATTTATACTTCTAGTCGATTCATCTCATTTGGTTGCGGATAACCTTAAAATTCAGTTGCAAGATGTGATCCATTAAATAAAGGCTTACTGTACATTTGTAATTCTTTGACTGTGTTTTTTTTTTGGGTTTTGCAATGATATAGGTTGATAAACCGAGGGTGAATGGTGGTATCTAACACCTAAAATATTAGAATGAAACTGTCGTTGTTATGAAACTTGCTAGACGAATTAGCTATTCAGGCTATAAACCAAAATTAAGGTATTTTCCAACGTGTTTTTCTATAAATCGCCATAACAAAGATGGAGTAAAGAAATCAAACGAAATTTTGGAACCGCGCATATGGGTTTCTTTCTTTCTAAACCCGATGAAGGTATGATGTTAAAATAAATGATGAAAATATTAATGACTCAGCGGATATTATTGGGCTATCATCACCTATATGAATCATTTACAGTGGAAAAAGTGGTGTTCTAGCCGTACGAGATGCAATTTTCCCTGAAAAAGCAAAAAACATTTTTTTTTCTGTATAACATTAACATTATCTGTATTACAGAGCAAGGTTATCAATTATTCGTACCAACAATGATCTAAAGCTGACGCTTGGGGACTCCACAGTCGAAATAACTGTCATTGTATGACGCTTTTCCGAATATATTCTGAATTATTAACTAACGTATACAAATATTCTATGGTTTTCTGAATAATTGTCACAGAAAGATGTTTCCGTTCGCCATTGAAGGGGGCGACATTCGAAGTTGTTCAAAAATATGTCTACCTGTGGCTGGTTATACAGGTCGGTAAAAACAATTTCGAGAAATAGCTAGCCAGTAAGATCCAACTAGGTTGGGCAGCGTATCCAAACCCCGACGGGTCTTCTCCTCACCCTTACCTCAATGCCTGAAAACAATTGTCTTCGACCAGTTTGTGCTCCTGTTATGATTTACGGGCCCAAAACGTGAACACTGACAGTAGTTTCAGTCACGATTTACACGTTTATTAAGCAAGTTTTGCTTGGGGACTCTTTGAAGGATATAATTAGCAACGAGGTCATCCGACAAAGAACTACAGATACTGACATAGCTCGCAGAATAAGTAAGCAAACTGAAATGGCAGGGGGCTGGCCACATCTGTCGAAAGACCGATGGCCGTTGGAGCAAACGAGTCCTAGAGTTGAGACCACGGGAAGTCAAACGGAGGGTGGGACACCCCCTAGCCAGGTGGACTGATGACTAGAAAAAGGTGGCTGGGACTATATGCAGAGGGCGGAGGATCGGGAACAATTGCGTACATTGGGAAAGGCCTATGTCCAGCAGTGGACTACAATAGGTTAATTGATTGATTGAGTGATTTTGCAACATGTACAGTAAAACCAACAATTCCATGACATGGCGAAACTACGGTTGTCACTCATAGTTTTTATATTTTGGGTCATACTTATCGCGATCTCTTTCGCATACCTATGAACCATAGTGAACAAACGAACGAGAGATCACCACAACAGTTACTAGACAAACTTAGAAGAATGAAGACCGGCCAGGAAAGCACTCACTGTGCTTGAAAATAAGACTGTCCAGGCGTCTTCGACAACTGTCCAATCGGTAACTACGAACGGCTACAGCTGCCATCACAGGGCACGACTCTTTCAATAAATACCTTTTTATTTCAGGAATGACTGACAACTCTCTTTGCAGAGCCAGCATGAGAGGGGAAGGAACAGTGGCAGATGTGCTCATACACTGTCCTGCGACCGCCATATACAGGGCTAAGTACTTCAATAATACAAGTACGCTCTGGAAGATCACCAGCAGCGTGAATAGCCTACTGGTGTTCTTCAATGAGCTGGGGTGGAGTATCATGGGCTGGTATTCGCAACTCCATACCATACCTTATTGCGATTAAATTATGACAAAATTATATAAAAACTGTGAGTTTCACTATCAAATACATCATATTTCACTGAAATTAACGACAATTTAGCATCTTTTGACATTCTTGACAGTAAAGTGGTGGTTTTTCCACCTAACCTGCCCAGCCCCAAATTAATATCAGGCAGTGTGCAGCCAATTTGATGATCTAAATATTGAAAACCTATTAAAATGCACCCATTACAAAGAATGCAACCTACAGTGGTCTGTGGTATGGTGGCAACATTAGAACCACTTAGCACTCTTTGTTATGTAGATGTATGCATAGAACTATAGAATCACTAACTCAATAGGTACATAACTTTGATTACATGGTTTCCGAATTCACATTCTTCGTGTGCACACATGAGTGCAAGCAAAATGGTACTACTTCAGTATTACTTAAGCTGCTTCACATGCTAGTTCTATGCTTTCCGTCTAAGTTATTCTTTTAATCTGAGTATTCCACCTAATACTCAATGTTTAGATTGAATCTTAAAGCCTGAACCAGAATTGTAAAAATTAACAGAATGGTTTGAAGATATTGATGTTTGATTGCCAATATGGCATTTATGTTCTTTTTGGAAAGTAAGGATGACGAGACAACATAATATTACATATTTCTATTGCTTGTATGTATTTAAGGACTTTGCTATTGACTTGGAAGCCTAATAATAGATTGTCTAGCTATAAGTTTGAGAGACTTGGATTTACACAATCCAAATCCTAGATTTCCTTCAAAGTGGTAAGGTCGGTTCGTCAACACTAACTCTTAGGTGGCTAAGTAAAGTTCTTGTTTCTAATCCCCAAAGTCTAATAAAAACTGCCACGGACCATTTCGCATACACTAAGTGGTAGAGGTCCAAACGCCCATTTTGAGAAACCCTGGTTAAAACTGGTTGATGATCTAAACAAGGATGATTTATCACATTAATTCAGGATGAATGAACTCCTTTATTATGTGTGAAAATTACCCTGGTTAAAACTGGTTGATGATCTAATCACGTTAATCGATTCGGGAAGAATAAACTCTTTTATTATGTGCGAATAGCACAGGCACGAGCACTAATGCGAAGTGGCTAGGATAGAATTAAAAAGATTATCACATGACATACTATTCTGTCAAGGGTGACCCGGGTGTAACTTATGAGGGAAATCCCAGAGAGATTACATATCATGCACATGATGCCTTAATCTTCTCATAAGAAACAAGCTTGTAAACAAATTAATGTTCTCTAACTTCAATAAGAAAAAAATCAGGTACCTACTCTATTAAATCAAGGCCTAAATGGCAATTGAGATCATCTAATAATTTATATAACTTTATTACGTAAAAATTATAAGTTATGTAAAACAAAATGGCATGTGTCAATCCAAACCTTTAAACTATAACAAAGAGCAAAGCGATGGTAATTCTCGGTTTAACTTGTTACTTTTGCTGCAGAGGCCATTTTGAAGAAGTTGAAATTGAACTTGTTATTTAGTAGAAATTATGCTCTTGACAAATGGCAACGAAAACCGACCAAATTATGTAATATTTAATTATGCAATTTGTAATTTTGTCGGAACAAAGGTTAACGGTTGGTATCGTGCTTGCCTTCGATCACGGCGCTCCGTACCTACCGGGCGCTAGTGTTTATGTTTATCTTGTTTACACGCCAGCGGTTCTGTGCTACGCGTTCCTTGCTTACATTTCTCCATTTTGTCGGCCTTTTTTTGATAATCATCCCTTAGATTTTCAACCTTACATAATTTTCTTACGTAACAACCTCGTGGCAAGGATAATACCCGTCTCCCTCGCTCCGATGTAAACCTTCCTCTATATAATTACGTAACCATAAAATTAATTTAATAAAAATTGTGACACAAAGGCAAAATTAACATACCTAGGTATACATAATAATATATCAAGTAACTAAATTCATAAATAAATTAATTCATTCATTACCTCTTCGGTGGCATTCTGTGGTGGCGACACAACATTTTCGTCTGAATTTTGATAAGGCCACATATTTTATATATGTGCCTGACCAATCGATGTGTGTTTAATCCAATTTTTTTACATAAAACGACAAGTCTGGCGACAACCACTAACCGCACTCACACTATATTGACTGAATTTTGGATTGAATTGGACATAAACTTTTAGGTCGGTCGGTCGATGTTATCACTAAACTTTTTAAAAGAGAACTGGCATGGCACACGGCACAGATATTCGTGTTGTGAGCCTAGTTCGGTTTATCTATCTAAAGAGTTCTAATGGTGCTTACAAGATGTCGCTATTATTAATAAAGGAGAAAAATCAATACCTGTCGGTGTTTTTCCATCAGGCAACCTTATACTAGTGAGGTTTATTTGGTTAATATTTTAATAGGTATCACGTATTATCTTTGGATATTTATTCTACTATCCGTGTGGTGACGAAGAAAGAATACAAGTATCACCACCTCATTTCATCCGAAGGGTGTCGTATGAGGGGATTAACGGAAAAATACGCAGACGATATTTGAGGCTTAATAGGCGGTACTCCTCGATACGACATGCATTGTTAACATCTAACTCGAGGCCTCACTACTGGCAGCTTGATCATTGTACTTCAGAATACAACTTTTTATATTTTTAAATGTATTTGATTATAAGTATAATAAGAAATTGATTTAAATGTTTAGAAATGTTTAAAAGGACATTTTCAATCTACGTATGGCAGAAACCACATAGTGACTTTGTTCCACACGTCAATACTATGCTATAAACCAAACTTAACCGAAGTGCTTTAATTAATTCTTAATTACCCTTGTCGCGAAACAGAGCGGGTTCTTTCAGGGTTCAATAGCTTGAATGCAAGGCATGTCCATGATTGCTGATTACCAG